>OW284520.1:12535668-13753361 GCA_935413205.1 Polydrusus cervinus | reverse complement strand
CGGGTTTTAATTGAATGTTCATAAAGCTACCTTTTTGAATTTCAGCTTTTGGAGGTATTTTTCTTGGCGTTTTGGATTTTTCCTCGGGCTATGTAATAAATTAATTTATGAATTATTTAATATAGAATATTCTATACCGTTTATGTATTACTTGATGGAAATGTAAGAACTTGTTTGCAACAATAGAGTTTTTAATAGTTGCTTTAAGGAAAATAGTGTTTCTTACCTTTAGTTTAACAGCTTCGGCTTTTTCCTCAGTCTTAAGTTACAAAACATCATAAGACAGCGACAAGACGTTCCAACGAAGACATGAAAGTAACAGAACAACATTTAGTTTATAATAATATTTCCTAATTTAGTGTATTATGTTAGTTTATTTTGCTTAAGTTTTATCACAGATTGGTTTGTTTAGTCTGCGATGGTGTTTATGCTATGCATGTCTGAAAATTATTTTTGACAGGTAACGAAATAGGCACATGTAATATATTAACACATTTTAAAATAGTTGTTTAAAGAAGAACCTTTTATAGCAAGGGGAAGAGTTTATAATTCGTTATTTTGAAATTTTTTTAAAACACACACAATGCAATCGGAAAGAGACTAGTGGAAGAACACATGAAACATTTAGTATATAAAAAAAATACGAGTAGTATAGACTGATTGAAAAACGGAAGAAATTTGAAATAATATTTTTAAATTTATTTTTTCCAAATAGAGTTGGATTTTTATTATCTACAAAAATAATAGTTTATAATTTTTATTTTAAAACTGAATAGCTAAGAAATTTTTGTTTTTCTGCCTGGAGAATGATGATGAGATGGTCGAACACTCATGCATAAATCGTTTTATGAAAGGCTATTTTTTAATCGTTTTAGGGTTACTTTTCATCTTTTTAAAACGCCAGATAATGCTATAATTAAATTTTAAATAAAATTTTTTAATTTTCCATATGATGCGAACTTTTTAAAGGACACTATATATAAGTATTCCTTATTATAAAAGCTGGATTATACACAATTGCAACAATTAAGGATAATGTTAGTGGTAAAAGAACTTTGAAAAAGTTTGTTATAAAGAAAGAGAGAAAGTACAATAGAAGTAGCTAGTGCAACAGAAATATCCTCATAGTACCTTTTTAAGTAAACCGCGTGTTTGAGCTAAATTTGGTACTGCCTCGGCAGGTTTAGGAGGTTCTACTGCCTTCTTTTCCGTTGCAGATTTAAGTTTAGGTATTTCGGGAGTTTTGACTTCCGGAGCTTTAACTTGCGGTTTTGGTTCTGGCTCTTTAGGTTTAGGTGGTTCTGAAAGTTTTGTAGCAGGCTTTGGTGGTTCTGAAAGTTTTGTAGTAGGCTTTGGTGGTTCTTTTGTTTCGGCTGGAGGTGGTGATTTTACTTTCGAGGCCGGTGGTGGTGATTTTACTTTCGAAGCCGGTGGTGGCGATTTTACTTTTGAGGCCGGTGCAGTTTTTTCTGGTTCTTTGGGTGGTGGAGATTTAAGTTTTTCCGGTTCAGTTTGTTTCGGTGCTGTTTTTTTGTTAAATAGTTCGTCTACATTGTTTGTGGGTGTAGTTGGTGTTTTCTAAATGAAATATTTATGTTAGTTTACATCGCATAGTTAAACATTGAGTGGATACAACATGAAACAACTGCAATAATCATTCAATAATTGAAATTAAAATATAATTATAAACTTATAACAGATAGAGGAAGAACTACAATATAATTTAAACCCCCATACTCTAGCTACACGGTAAATAAAATATTTTTTTAAAAGTTGAATATTTTTCCCCGAATTTAATGACTTTGAACAAAAATTATAACAATCGGATAACTAATAAAAGAGCTTTTAAACTTTCAAAAGATAGACCCCAATTTAATTTAGCCTTCAGTAGATATACAAATAACATAGATCTACACTAAACATAAAACAATAACTTACCGCTTCAGGTGTTGGTTCCAATTTTTTCGTACCAACAGTAAGTTTCTTTTTCTTATCCTCTGAAATAGAGGACCGTCTAGATTCGGATGTAGTCTCTTCTTCTGTAGTTACTACAGAAGATTTGCGAGTTCCTTTAACTTCGCCATCTTGAACGATTTTTTCTTGCGTTTGGACTATGGAGCTTCGACGAGATTCTGACTTTTCTTCGATCTGTTGTTTTAACAGCAAAAACGACTAGTTTAGAATCCGACTTATTTTAATGTTTACTATATTTTAACGTTAGGTAAAATTTAAGTAACCTGCGCCTAACAAATAATTTTAAAATTACCTTTTGAACAGATGATTTCCTAATTCCTTTTTTCTCTTCAGCTTTAGTTTCCTACATAAGACGAAACACATATTTTAGACAAAGACATACAATAATAACAATGATTTACTAACCTCTACTTTCTTAATTTCCTTTTTGCCAATATCATTTACTTTCTTTTCTTCGTCCTTCTAAATAAAATTAAAGAAATAGATATTAAGAAACGCCACAAACAAAAAACAGTTAAAAATTAAAATTTAATAAATATATTAGTTTTTGATGTCAGTTAAGCAGGTTACTAAAAAGTAATGCTTAAATAAACTAGAATAAACCCAGAAGTTAATTTTCTGTCTCTTTATACCTGTAAAATTACTATCAAAATATACATTAGGCTTAATGGCCTTACCTTTTGTACAACTTGTACTTCTTTCTTTTCTTCGGCCTTCTTTTCAACTTTCTTCTCTATTTTTTTCTCTTCTTCTTTTTTCTCAATTTTCTTTTCCACTTTTTTCTCTTCCTCTTTTTTCTCAACCTTACTTTCTACTTTTTTCTCTTCCTCTTTTTTCTCAACTTTCTTTTCTACTTTTTTCTCTTCTTCTTTTTTCTCGAGTTTCTTTTCTACCTTTTTCTCTTCCTCTTTTTTTTCGACTTTCTTTTCTTCCTCTTTTTTCTCGACTTTCTTTTCTACCTTTTTCTCTTCCTCTTTTTTCTCAACCTTCTTTTCTTCCTTTTTCTCTTCTTTTTTTTCTTCTACCTTTTTTGGAACCTCTTCTTCCTCTTCCTACAAAGAAAAACAAAAGTTAAATATGTCGTTAGTCATTTTGATGGTAAGAAAACGCAAAGTAGGTAACAGAAATGTTAAAAATGTATAAAAAAGAAAAAGAGATAGGTCATTCGTTTTTCTAAAAACACATTCCAAAGTGCACGAGAAAAGTGCTGCAGCATGAAGAAATATCTAAAAATACGATATAAACAAATTAAATTCATCCCAAAAACTCTGCTACTAAATTTATAATTATAATAACTAGTTGTCTAGTCCATAACCTTGTCAGCCATTATTGTAAAATTTTTTATGTTTTAGTAAATGACTTGAAAAAGTTATTTGAATATCTAACATCAATCTTCACTCTTTTCTAAAATAAAGTGCTTCTAAAAGTGGAATAAATTAGAAAGTTATTGCTGTCAATTTCTATGTTTGTCTAATTTCAATAACTAGGAGGGCGATTAATTGAAAAATGCATTTGACACAATCATTATATTTTTAAGATAACAAGATAACGTGAGATTTTCCTATAATATAATATTGTATACAGGGTATGTCAAGAGGTTGACTTTTATAATATTATTATTTCTGGTGGAAGTTTACTACTTTTTTGGATTAAGATAAGTTTTGTACAACTGAATATTGGTAAGGTCATGATAATAACACTCTTGACCTTGTAATAAAAAACATTGATCGGTTATAGCTTCTGCTGCCCAAGGTTTTAAATGTTAATGTAACTTTTGTCGTTGGAACAATGGAAAATGTACCTGATATCACCAGGTGCAACTTTAAAATATATTTGCAATCACCAAATAGATAAAAAAAATCGAAAGTTAGTATGAAAACCTGTCACTACTGTAATTTTGGAATCAGATGTTAGATATTCAAAATATTAAGACAAAAATATTAGATCAGATTGATAAACACCCTTTTTTGAGGTCTTATAAACTCAATTAGGTGGAAAAGTTTTAAGTAACAAATTAAAATTAGGTACTGCAAAAATACTTTTACGGAATAAGTGGAAATATTAATAATGTAAATCTTAAAAGAAAAACTTTTAAGCCAGATGTGTAAGTAATGCATTAAAGTTCTAGTGCAAAGATGTAAAAATAGTAAAATTTCAAAAAGCAAAAAAAGGTGTGTTTTATGTGTATACCTCGGATTCTTCTTCTTCTTCACTTTCCTCTTTTTTGGGTTTAACTTTTTCAACTTCTAATTCTTCTCCTTCGCTGCTTTCTTCCTCCTTTAGTGTAATGTGTATGAGTGTAACAAAATACAAAAATTTAGGTATATTTTATAGGAAAAAAATATTGGTGGTATACCAAAAAAAATTGCTTAGTCACTGATTTTGCTTTATATATCGACTATTTTCATAGTCAATACAAAATATGGACATTATTATTTAGTAACAGTAAAAATACAATTTGCTTACCTCTTCTTCATCTTCATCCTTCTTCTTTTTAACAGTTAAAACTGCAGAAGTTTCATCCTCTCCTGACTCATTCTTGGCTACAACTCTATAGGTGGAAGAATGAGTAGTTTTAGATTTACTAATGCTGAGACGAGCAACAGTACCGTCAAATGTAATTTTATATTCGCTAGACTCACGAATTTCGGTACTTTCTTTGTACCAAGTAATTGTGACCGTCTTGTCCGTAACTTTGAGCGAGGAAATAAAATCGACGGACTTTCCTTCTTCGGTGGTCTAAAATATTTTTTTTTGTGTTATAGCGTAAAAGTTAGATTCAGTGATTCAAAAACTTACAATATTAGTAAGTTTAGTGAGTTTGGGTTTTTCTCCTTTAGGTTTCTCTTCAGGGGGTAGCTCCGTTACCTCGACAGTTTGAGAGGTGGCTTCTCCTTTTTCATTCTTAGCGACCAATTTATACATACCTTTGTCGCTTTTCTGTACATCTGAAATTTCCAGCTTAATGGCGAACTCACCCTGAAATATTTAAATGTTGCTAATCTTGTTTGTAAAATGATATTTTGTTATTTAACTTACATCTTTGACTTGTTCCACTTGTACTTGATGTCTAGTATCCTCTTTTACAGCATTATCTTCCTTAAACCATGTACAATCAGGTGCAAATTTACTAAGTACTTTGCATTCAACGATAACAGTTCTCTTTTTGATAATCTTGATGACTTTGGGTTTCTCTTTAATAACAGGTATTATTTCAATATTAAGCGTTAGGTTTGCATTTAGTTCACCCATGGTATTTTTAATATTGCACTTGTAAAGTCCAGAATCTTCCATTCCTGGGTCTTTTAATTCTAATTTTATGTAATATACATCGTCTTCGAGTTTTTCGAAGATCATTTTGATTTTACTTGATTCAGTTACCTGTTTACCTTCGCGGTACCATACGATGGTAGGTTGGGGATTTGATCGTACCTTACATTCCATAATGACCAGTTTACCTCCCTGGTGGGAAGTAATCCTGGGCTTCTCGACAAAAGTTGGGCCATCGCCTTCTGGCTCAGGCTCAGCTTCGATATTAAGATTAAGATTTGCGTTACTTTCACCAAATTCGTTTTTGACGTGGCACCTATAAGTACCGCCATCGGGAGCAGAAGGATCCTAAAACGAGAATAACGAGATATTTTTGAAAAAGGGCTTTTTGATTTGGGAGAAAACACTGTACCTTAATTTCGAGAATTAGTTCATATATATCTTCTTCTACGTCTACGACTCGAATCGTTATTTTAGACGATTCCTTTACGACAGTGGTTCCACGAAACCACGTGACTTCGGGTTTTGGTTTCGCTTTACATTTGCATTTCATGGTAATAAGAGTCCCGGTTTCATTGGGAATAATTTTAGGTTTCTCGATGAATGAAGGTGCGAAACCTGCTGCATCATCACCACCTGTAACACGCACGAATAAACGTTATAAACTGAGCTAGAGACTGGCTTTAAATCAAAGGGCCATGCTCATGCAAAATGACATTACACAGGTCGAAGACAGAGTGTTGACGGCACTGGAACATAAATTGGAAAATATACAATAAGTTACGGAATTGGACGTTTCACAAACATAAAATACAGATACGGTACGATAAGACTGCATCCTGGCAGCCTACCTTGGAAGTTGAGCGCGATATTGGCGTTGCTTTCGCCATATACATTGAATGCGTTGCAACGATAGTTCCCGCCATCTGAGCGGGTCGGATTCGCTATCTCTAAAGTTAGGAGGTACGTGTCTTTGGTCGTCGTTTTCCGCAACATGCGAACCCTCGGGCTGTCCGCGATGCTTTTTTCGCTTTGGAACCAGGTGATATCCGGGTCTGGATTTGCCTCCAAGAGGCACTCCATGATAAGGACATCACCCTCTTGCCGGATTGTGGGTTTCTTGGGGAAGCGGGGCGCCTTTCCGTCGGGGATTCTACGAAAGAGAGGCAAATGAGCGCGTGAGAAACACAAACAGATCATTCAGGCTTACTTGGGTTTCTCATGACTTTCGAAGTTAAGGTTGATTGTCGCCACCGCCGTACCGTACTTGTTCTTCGCCACGGCGCAGTACTCTCCCGAATCGTTCTTCTGTACGGCGCTAATTTCCAACCGGGCCAGGTAGTAAAGCTTCTGGTCCAGATCCATAGAGATAACATACCGGCTATCTTCTGTGATCTCTTTCTTGCCGTGGTACCTGTATTTTTGTAATTTTTGTAAGTATCCGGTAGCGAGTTTATCGAATCGTTATACATACCATTGCACATCAGGCTTAGGGACTCCGACGCACCGGCATTCAAAGGTGATGGTGGCACCGTCGTCGGTCTGCCGGATGACCGGTCGCTCCGTGAAGGTTGGTTTGATGCCCTCCTGCTCAGGCACCGGAGCTTCATCGCCTAGTGCAGAAACTCTTCTAAACTGGCTATCATTATATTGGACAGCCAGCAACTCGCGCAACTTACAATGCTTACCGAAAGGAAAAGCTCAGCTTTTAATCGTTACGGCTTAACTGTGTTAAAGTGATTATAAATAATAAATAAATATATATATTGTGTAATACAACTCTGAAACACAAGTGTCACATTTTGCAAGAACATGGCCTTTGAAAGTTATAAATGTTAAATAGTACAAGTGTTGATGGTGCGGGTGGTGGGTAGCTGTTCGAGCAGAACTTCAAATTAAGCCTAAAAACAGAAAAACAATCCAGCCACCATTTCGGTCGAGGCAGTTCTGGTCCTTGCGGGAACGAGCTCGACATCCAGAAGGTGGCCTGTAGATTGCATTGCATGGTCAATTTTATCTAATCTAAGCTGAACTCACACAAACGAATTGGAATTTTAATGTACATTGATTAGAAATGGAATGTTAAAAAACTGCAAAATTAAAAGCTGAGCTGAGATTAAGCGTCGGTTAGTCCATTGTACTGTGCACGAGTGCTGACTTACTTGTCCTTAGCTGCTGGCGCCAATTGCGAGTATATTGGGGTTACAATTGTGACAAAATGTGTGGGGTCGTAGCTGTGGGATGTATGGCTTGTACAGGGTATGTAAATTTAGTTTCAAAGTTTAGTGTTCTTTTATCCGGCTCGGTTTGGGACTGACAATACCCGAGACGAAAAATGCAGAAGCACTACTTTAGAAACTCTGTTAGAAGCTGTCATCTAAAAGCTTCCGCAAGTTACTCGGGTTATTCCGCGCTTGGCAATGGGTATTAGGGTTGAAAATAATTTTTATTGGACTGCATTTAAAGGACACACAAAGCAAGGAAGACACACCACATTTAACTTACTGTCAAAGTTAAGGCTGATCGTCGCGTTACTTTCTCCCAGTTCATTCTTTGCAGTGACCTTGTATTTGCCAGCATCCTCAACCGTGACATTTATTATTTCAAGGGTTGCAAAGTATGAGTGTCCATCCTTGTCTATCCTCAACTGAAAGTAATTTTGTAAATTTAGTTATTTGTCCCGTAAGGGTTGAGTCAATAAATTGTTTCTCTATCAGCTCAGCTTAAATAACAAAGTTACTATGGCTAATTTTAGATATCTAATATCGATCATGAGTACGTACTATAATTTTTGTATGATTTTTTCAAATACATTTTTATTAGATCCACTGCCCAAAGAAATATCTAGTGGAAATAATAAAATATTTGGTCGCGTAGTTTCGGATACACTATCGCAAGTAAGTACATTATTTAAAAAGCTGAATACAGCAGGTGTCATATGTGACCATTTTTTATTGAAATAATTTCACTGCTTATTCTACGTATGTTCAAGTTTTTCTTAGTGCACTATCTGTCTTAATACCTTGTGACGAGGTGTTTCTTTGACAGGGTTGTTATTATGGAACCAATTGACGACTGGACGGGGATCCGCTTGAATTCGACATTCAAAAAGCAGTTTTTTACCGTCTTCCTCCTGTCGAATTGCTGGTTTCTTTGCAAAAGTTGGCGCAAGACCGTCAATTTGTCTAAAATATATTAACTCCTTAACATTCCATGTACCAGATTACTTAAGTATATTCAATAGTTTATGATTTCTTACAAAGTATAAAAAGGGGTCACACTTACTTATCTTTGGGCTCATCCATAGCTGAAAATATAACACAATTAGTACGTAAAACACATAAAGCATATTTTATGTATAATTTTTTTTGTAAAAGACAGAAAATGCCAAGCAATATTTAAAATTGTACTTTTAACCGCTACAACAATAACGAAGAGATGATGACAGAATTTTTTTGGAGTAGGTATGTTAAGCCAATATATAACTTGGCATAATCTGTACATAAAGAAGCAATACTGTAATGAACTTACGGCTGAAATTAAGGTTGATGGAAGCAGCCACTTCTCCCATCGTGTTCTTTGCTTTGACTTTATACAAGCCGGCATCCGTTTCGATAACATCGTCTAATTCAAGTACAACTAAGAATTTGTTCGTTCCTATGGATTGTATCTTAAAATTGGTTCTACTGTCTTCTGAAAGAAGTGTGTCGCTTCGATACCACTGAATTTCTGGTTTTGGAGAAGACAGCAACTGACATTCGAAGACAAGTTTGTTCCCGTCATCTTCCTGCCTAAGTTGCGGCTTCTGGGTGAAGCTGGGAGCGAAATCCTCCGCCACTCCCATGCTATCTTCGTTTTGTTATCCTGATATAGTTGACATTAACCCTGCCCTAAAAGCAGCAGAATACTTATTTGAAGAAGCGGAAATTTCCGAAGAGTGTGTTACAGCGTAACTGCAGATCTAGGTGTAGAGAACACCCAATACGAAGGGTGCAAACAACGCACAATTTTAAATTTCATTTTCTTCATTAGTATCCAAGGGTAAACTCCAACTTCACTAGATTGGCACCTACGCTCACTAACACACAGAGATGAAGCCACTCGAACTTACTTCCTGCAAGGGTAGTATAAGGGTTGTTAAGCCCAACACTTCGGCACTTCACAGCACACACTTCGCGGTTCGCGATGTACTTCGTCGTCCCGTCGTACGGCGCGTCGTCGAGTCGTTCGTCTATCTTAGAGTTTGCTTGGTGGCCTCCAAAGCACTAACTAAAGGAGTCCAACGTGCACTTCAAATCTAAACCAGAACGTAACGACGCCCCCCGCCAAATCCCACTACGACGGTCGGCGCCGGTTTCAAAAATTGCCATGGACGCGGTAACGGTTCTGTATTACTCTAACTTTTAGAAATTATCCACCTCCACAGGTTATGCCCCTTTCGTGTGGCTCTTAATGACTCATCCAGAGAAAATGTTAAAAGTACTTTAGTGAATGAATTTCTGCTTTCCCGAGAATCTTGGCCTTTTGCTCAACCAGCGGCCCTGAACAGGTGATTCTGTTTCTCCCACAGTCTAAAACGAATACAATAATTAAAGCCACTCAAAAATAGAGTTACGGGACAGGTGCATGTTTCTGGATGCAAAAAAGTTTATTTGTAATGCAATATACCTTAACTAAACGTTATTTATTCCTGTATTACCGCTAACTCTTATAATCAACGAGATGTCAATGGGCGGCCTTTAATAAAACGGCCTTTTGTCACTGTTGAAAATAAATCAAATAGCTATTTCAATTTATCGTAGAATTGGAACGAAATAAATAAGGTTCTCTCATTAAAAGAAAAATTGTATACAATTCTCTCAAAATAACCGTAGGCTGTGGTATTTTTAGAAGGAAGCGGAGAAAAAGAGATGTAATTTTATACAGGCGCGATCCATGCCAAACCATATAGGGCGGCACGGTTCGAGTAAAGACGACAGTAGTCGTGGCGACGAAACGAACAGACGTGTGCTGCTACTGCTATTGCTGCAAGCTGAAGCGCCTTGTGAAAATCTTGCTTGATCTCAGCTGTGAGACTGCAAAGTACTGCCAAAACTAAAACCAGTGACGGGGTGGTCATAAACTGAACCAACTTTTTCCTGCGATTTAAAATTCCTTTCAGTTACACAATAATATTTTTTTCTTAGGAAGCTGATCAGTAAATTGAACAAGTTCAAATATATACAAAGTAACCACCAGCGACTATTATTATTACTATCATAAAAAAATATACGAGATGTCGAACACATTGAGCTTCTTAAATTAAAACGTGTTCTCTTGTACAATATTTAAGGTTTATCTCCTTTAAATCAACTACAACAACAAAAATATTCTGAATGGCTCTATCCAAATCATTAAAAATTCTAGATTTTTAATGTAGATTTCAGTGAATTGTAGATATTTAAATATTTATTTATTCACGGGCAAGCCCATTTATAGACATTTTAATAAACATTGTTGTATATTAAGCAATTTTTGATATACGCAATCTATATGTAACACTAAAACGTAAGTAGATAAAAAAAAGGAAAATATTAAACAGCAAAAACAGTTATTAAAGGCTAAAATACCCAAAAACAAATAAGGTAGGTACTTAAATCAGTTCAGTTCACAGATCTGAGTTGCCTATTGAAAGAAGATTAGTTACTGCCAAAGAAATGAATCTTTTGGTTTAGATTGGTCATTTTTGTAGCTCTTGAGATACAGTTGTTAAGTCCATAGTTTGTCTTATGAAATGGTTGAGCTAATGCTAGCGCTGATCTGGTATTTCTTATAGACTTAAAATCTTACTTGTGATATGGGAGTTCACTACAGTCAACTAGAGAATTAACAATTCTGAATAAAAGTCTTAATTTTTTCAGTCTGCGTCTATTCATCATTGGTTTAATATTAAACAGGAAACACAAATTATTATAGTTGTAAACAAAATTTTCGGGTTGGGGAATATTGACTTTATATGCCAGATATCTCGCACACTTGCGTTGCACCTGTTTAATGCTATGAATATGTCTAATAGAAATGACTCCATATAGAGGAGCATTATTCCAAATATGGTCAGACAAGTGCACAGTAAAGAAGTCTTATGGACGAGATATTAAAAAAACTGCAAGTGCAACGCTTTAGAAAACCCAACATTTTCCGTGACTTAAAAACTATATCTGTTATATGAGGAATAAATGACAGTGTTGAGTCAAAGATTACACCCAAGTCCCTGATCTCAGTCACTGATGACAACTGGGTATCGTTGATGTAATAGTTCCAGGTGATTGGATTGAGAAACATAGTACTTTACATTTTGCAGCGTTAAGCTTCATACAATTAGCTCTACACCATGACCAACCTGTTTAGGTCCATTTGAATGTTTAGACAGTTTTCCATGTTAAAAATCCCTGCACCCATAAACCTGTCGGGTGGTTTTTAAAATTTCTGGAAAAAGTTAGAATATGCTGCCTAAGCAGTTTTTGTTCGGGAGTCAACAATCTTGGAACCCACCTTGCTGAAACTTTACTTATACTTACTTTATCTGGCTAAGTTGTGAAAACGCTTAGTTCAAATATATTTATGGATTTAGCAGTAGTAGGCAGTTTCAAAGGAGTACAACCACATTATTTCCACTTTCCTGCTAATATCAGGATTTATTCTGCCCAAAGGGGTCCCACTTCTTGGAGATCATCTAATGAATCCACAATTCCACCAAAACTGTTTGTAAATATTTTGAGAACTATAAAATTTAAAGAATGTGATTATTCTGCTTCACAAAACTCATTTTTTGTTACAAAACGTTTTATAAAAAAAAAACAAATAATGAACTAATAATTAAAATCAAATTCGAAAAAATCGTCCATTTTCTCAAAGAGACCAATCATTTCAATGATTGAGACCATGACTTTGTGATTTTTGTCTTCCTATTTATATTAAAATCAAATTTGACCTCCAAGTAGAAAAAGGATACCATTATTGAACGTTACTAAGTAACGTCTAGTTAGTTGTTTTATTCTGGGCCTAGATAGATATTTTTTCTAACTTTCCGTATATTATAGGTCAGTTTTAAAAATAAAGGATTTGATAGATATATAGTTTTAGTATAGTTTATTAATTTTTATACTGAGAATTGGGGAAAATGGGTATTATTGGTCTGTAAAGGGTTTTCTACCCCTAAATAAAACATTTACGTACGCCACTGATAAACTCTATTCGACACCTTGAGTATGTATGGAGACCAACGAATTGGCAATACATACTTATGGGCGTTTAAATACTAGAAAAAATTAGTTACAAGGTAATTCAAAAATACTTTTTATTTGGAATAAAGTATTTTTTAGTTTTATAATAACCTTTAAGAATGGCAACCAAGTTCAAAACTTTTTTGGGTGCCGAAAATAAGAAACAAGAATTACTAGTACTCTCGACTTCGCTAGCTGTGACAAAACATTTGGAGGTAGAATTTATCGGGTCTAGAAGACAAATAAAAAAAAACGATCCCTGTTATTTTGTTTTTGTTTTTATCAAGGTTAGAAAAGAATTACAATTTCGTAAAATTTTATAATTTATATAACCTTTTTTTATAATAGGAAGGATTACAATTTCAACCATCAGATGTTAAATTTTATCAATCGTATGCGAGGTTTGTCAAAAAATATGAATTTTACCCAAGAGTAAAGTATGTAGGTACCTACCTTTATTTTGGACAATATCGAAAACTGTAATTATGAAAAGTTGTTCTAAATGTAAAACTATATTTTAATATGCAATTACATCCTTCTACTTTTTTTTTTACCTTTTAATTTTTTTTTCAATAAATAAAAAATAAATGTTCGGTATCCGTAATTTGAGAAAAATTTGTAAAAATAAAAAAAAAATAAGTAGAAGGATAAAATGCCATATTAAAATATAGTTTTACATTCCGAACAATTTTTCATAATTACAGTTTTCGAGATTGTTAAAAATAAAGGTAGGTACTTTACTCTTGGGCAAAATTCATATTTTTTGACAAACCTCGTATACGACTGAAAAAATTTAACATCTGATGGTTGCATTTTAGTTTTTTGACCATGCAAAACTTTTTATGAAGAATACGTTTTTTTCGTAAAGTTAATAATAAAAAAGTTAAATTAAAAATATTTGGAAAAGTAAGATAATTTATAAAATTATATTAAATAGAGTTTTGCCATTGAAATTATTGGAGACATTTGTGTTTGTATGTCAAATTTTGCAGCACTTCCGGTTAAACCGGATTTTAAGAGCATACATTCTATGCTATCTATGACGCCACAGATCGCTTCTGGAGCACTCTCAGAGTGCTAAACCGAAATCGCTATTAGATTTTAGATACGATATATTACATGTATTGTGCTTAGATTTCTTCGTAGAATGCATATTTTTTAAATCTACAGGATGTTCTATTTACAATAAAAAAGTTGTATGCTTTTCCGGTTCAACCGAAAGTGACAGTATAAGACGTTTGAATACTGAAAATGTGCTCACAATACAACCATATAACCTACCAAAACTTCATAATAATGTTTTATTTTATAAGAACGTGACAAGCTGGGTAGTAATTTCGTTGTCACCTGGTATAAAGAAGTACAATATATGAACAGTTACATGGTGAAATTATCATTATAAATTTTTCAAAAATACTGGACGAGAAAATATTCCTTACAATGTTTTCTTTGGCTATTTTTATACAGAAGTTGACATACAGTAATTAAATAATACAACAAAAGCACATTAAATAAACTACAATGTTTACAGATAAGATAACTTAATTATAAGCTAATTTGACACGGTTAGAATATAACTTCTAAGTTATAGAAACTTTGCTTCCAAGCTCTTGGTTGATTCAAAGGTGTTTATTAATATTAAAATTGTTTCAAGCCAAAATAGAATAGATATGTATATACAGGGTGAAAATTTGAAAAATTGTATTGCTTTATAAATTTAAATAAGATATTTTTACGGCGATTGTTATTAAATTACTGTATTTTTCTGTGCCAAAATTCCGTCATTAAAAAATGTGATGCAATATGCAGTTACCAGTTGAAACGTTGTGACTAAAAAGCAAATAAAGACGATGCAAGCCCAAAACACTTCTATCATTCAGGAAACATCATTGTCTCCAACCTTTAAACAGAAGTATATATAATATCACTAAAAATTCGCTTTATCGGCTCCATGCGCAGTTACATAATCCTTAGCCTGTCTGCATCTTTGACTTTGTATATCCATTATCCACGGAGTCAGGAGTTTCCCACTTTTTCAATGCTGCTACTAAAATAGGGCCATGGCTCCTGTTCTAGAAAGCTCATCATCCCCGCCATGTATCCTGTTGGCTAGGGATGGTAAATAATAGATTTACATATATGGCAATAAGTTTAGCACCGTTGGCTAAAGAAGCTACGGTCTTATAATGGTACGATATAACTTAAAAAGCATATAATAACTGTATGTACCTATAAACACTTAGTTTTTTGTAATGTAACACAAGTAGGCTTTAAATTTTAGGCAAACGTTATTGATGCTTACTTTATTTTAGCTGAAAGTTAAATTTTGTTTAACACGTGGGTGCAATTGGCCCTGAGTGTTTACAATTAACGCAATGTTTGCAATGATTATATCTAAACGAAAGTCATTGGCAACACTGCAAGTTATTTTCGGAAACAGCTGAGATATAATTTTTTTTTGAAATGTAGGTATTGAAACCTGTCAAAAGATTTGCTTCAATTTTTTGCGTGTCTTACTTTATAAATTATTCTCATGTTATTTAAATTCTACCCATTCAAAGCTACTTTACATCAGCTGTTGCGATTCTATTTCACGAATTATAATTGATGCTATGAAATATATTTTATTTTAGAGGAATTTATCTTGCTGCGAGTTTGAATCCTTGGCCCCGAAATACTTGTTTTCGTTTAGATTATTTTACAGCTAAATTATGTAACACTTAAGGCCGTTTTGCGCCATTTTTAATGAGGTTTTTAAATGTTTAGTATTTCAGAACTAAAACCCAACCGCACTGTTATTAAAAAATTACAGGTATGTATAAACTTGATTTTTTGACATAATTGCCAACATACATAGACATTTTTTATAATAATCCATGTGTGGGTGGTGCATTCTGGCCCAAAAATAACATTTTACTGAAATTAAATAATGTCACACAAATTTTATAAATATTTATTCACGGTGTAAAACTTGGCGCCCAATTTTTTTGTTTTCAACAACTAAGTTATTCAGATATTCAACAAACAAGTAAAGATCTGTTGGAGGAACTCAAAATAGATGCTAAAAATATTTTTAAAATTTATAATAATTCCGTTTTGATGGGTCATATTTTATAGGAATATTATAAATTGGGCAAAAAAAACAGCTGCACCTGAATACTAAAGTTCAGAAAGTTCTTAATCTAGCCATGAATTATATTAATGTTTGTAAACTAAAAATTATTAATATTACATCTAAATCTTGATCTGCCTTAGTACTTTTATGTAAAATTGAATAATTAAAATTATTTTTAGTTAATCATTTTTTATATTGTACATTTTTTCCGAAAATTGGAATACAATTTTAAACTATATTTACTTTTTGTTTCTTTTCCAATAATTTTTCCTAATTATCTATAGTATGACACATTTTGTGTAAAAACAATTATACAATTTCCGAAAATATTTATAGTAAAGCACAATGAGCAATTTTCATTCTATAATTTTAAAATACATTTTATGATGGTCAGATTTGAAGATTTAATAGTTGCTTATCAAAATCCTAAGGCTATGTTACTGTCATCAGTGGTGTTGTGTTGGTTTATTTTATTATTTACTAGATGCCTTATAGTTATTTATTATATTGTTTTGGCACCAATAAATATCTCTATTAAAAATTGCGATAGCTTTCCAGAAGACGTAGCTTAGATATGTTAAGGGGGGGGGGGGGGAGGGGTTAGTATCTTCTATCATTCAAGAAACATCATTGTCTTGAAATCTTCAAACAGACACTTACATCACAGTTGTGCATCTGTTGGTTCTCGTCCGATAAAATAGCCTGGGGTACATCTAGCGATGATCCCAGTTCTAGTACATCATCAATCAACCGTTTCCCCGTGTCCACTGTTGAACATAGGTATCCCTTATTCTTCCCCAAGTGTCTTGATCTTTCGCCACCTGCAGCCGCTGCCTCTGGCAATATTTTAGATTACCCGTTCATCTTGTTGGTGGTAGGTATTTATTTCGATATGCATTCTGTCTTGGTCTCCGTTATTCTCATGACATGTCCTGTCCAGTTTCACTTTACAAATTCTGGGTCAGCTTATTGTAACCAAGTTTCTTGGACTAAGGCTTGGTGAGATTCTAATGGTTCTAAAGTGATTTGAAGTCCTAGGGCTAGTAGTATCTGTCTGTTATGCCCACTTTGATTAGTAATGTTCCTGTTGTTAATTTAATTTATTACTTTGGTAATTATTATTTATTCTAACTGCTTAGAGAAGAAAATAAAAAACGTGCATACTGACTCTTTAGTTGGGAAGCAGGCCGAATAGATACTACCAATTTACTAGTACTATATATGAGTATAATATGAACAGCCTACCTTCGCTAGTATTATTATTATTACCTCAAAATTTATTTTGCAAAAAATGTATTTGTTGCTTGATAAAAAGTGTAAAAACAGAGCCATTAAAAATCTCACATTTAAATTGTGGGATTTTAGTTTTAGAAAATATTTGGCAAAAACTCAGTTTTTTATTACCAGCTGTGAATATATATTTATCTAAAACTGAAAAGCCAGGAGATTTGAAAGTATTGTTACATAATATTTTCCACATAATTTGACAAAAATAGAACATACACTCATCGTTTAAAGTACAATTTTTCAAATTTTTTGGAATAAGTAGGATATTTTTTGTAACGTTTGTTGAAAAACTGTTTTAAACATAAATAATGTATTCAATATACAGGCACAGTTGGCGTTTTGTTTAAATAAAATAAGATATACAGGGTGAGTCAACGATAGAGTAAAGTTCATTATTTCCTTTATCTTAAGAATTAAATAACATTTCTAAATACAAAAGTTTGTAGAGACCATTGAGTTGCACATTTTAAAATTATGCTGGAGTATACGGGTGGCCCAAAAAAAATGTGGCGAATATAACTTGTGTTTTTTTAAATGAAACACCCTATATATTGTATTATTTTCTGATTCCCCTACAAAATTCGACGCGCGACGCTTATATACATTTAATAGTTTTTGAGATATTGACGTTTAAAATATGGCATTTTTAGACTTTGACAGACTGTAATGTTGGAAGGGTTCATCTTAGAGAAAAATGGTTTTTACATTCCTGTCTAAATACAAGATATTATGTAATTATAAGAATATTTTATATTTCTTGCAATAAAGTCTAGTAAATCTTACAATAAAATGTAGTAAAAGCAAATAAAAATAATATTTCTTATTTAAAAATATCGTAATATTTAATAAAAATATTCATAAATTTTAATAGAAACTAATATGAAGATTACAAATCAGGCCGGATGAGATCGGATAACTCGTGGGGTGCGGAAGAAGGTACAACTCCCCAATCGGAAGGTTATGCAAGAGCGTAAGAAACCGAGGGATTAGCCTGGGAGGGGGGGTCGCATGACTGAGGAGCGTGGTTCAAAACCCACGTTAAGCTGTAGGTCTCCAAAGGAATGGCTTTGGCAGCGTAAAGACATAAAGACAAATTTTTACCACTGTAAATTTAAGTTTTTAAATAGTTAGACTTCTTAAAAGTCAGTGCGTAAACAAACCGAATGGTCAGGATGTAAGTTTGGATCAGATTGTATACTTCCAGAAACGCTTGTTCCACGTCAAACACACTTACAGCAATGGAATTTATAAATACTTATAACGAGCGGAGTGTTACTCATTAAAATCATTTCTACTGACAGCGGTTATTTAAAAATAATCGTATACTTCATGTTTTTATCCTTAATAACAAATGACCATTACATTTGTTTTTCACAGCAGTCACAATCTTGTTGACTCATCTGCCAAATTTTATTTAGTCTCACTCAGACACTTTTTATATCGAACGCATCAGTTCCATTGAACTGTAAGCCTATACATAAGAAATGTCACTGATTAATACCTTCATACTTTATTAATTACCTGGCCAAATAATGCCAGGCCTGCATATGTTATTATTTCAAACATCCCAATCTTTAATCGACGCAATGCATCGTAGGACCAAATACCAAAACTCATTTTCAATGATTTATTTTTAAATTATTATTTAAAAGTATATCTATATTTAAGAACCTATACAATGTATCGCAAAGATAATTTTAAAGTGGATATCATCATTCTAAAAATGCTTTGAACGGTACAATTATTTCTTATATATTTTTTGTGTGCTTTTCTATCCCACCAATTTAATGTTTCCTGTGTTGCTGGTACCTACGCCAGTGTGATGCATAATGTATAATTTTAACATTTACCAAGCTATTTGCTTTCGTAAAACGGTAATCTTTTGGGAATAAGGAAATACTATCAAATGCGTGGAGGTTTAACACCCTTGAATATCTACAGGGTGTTCCAAGTTAAGTGCGCACTATTGCTAACTCTTTTATTATTATAGATACAATGTCAGTTAAATTAGCAAAGTAGTAACATCTTCTCTGCCGATTAAGATAGTAAAAACAAAAAAACAATTGAATACAGCATTTCCGAATAAACGAAAAAAATGCATTTTTTTTAAACGGAACACCCTGTATATTTTTGACACAAATGTTTGCAAATCGTCTACAGAATAAAAAAGTTCATATGCAATATTGGCATAAACCTAAGAATAATCTTATTATTGCCATATTTACTTTTTAGACAAGGTGGCTGTGCATTTTTAAAATAAAACCCAATTTTATCATAACTGTTTGGTTTAAGCGTAATAAAAAAACTATATTAGATGTGCAAAGCCATCGCCGTTTTGTATAATACATTTTTCGACATTCTTTAAAACCCGTCTTGTGGCTTTTAACACTGTTCGGCCATCAATGGATGATATGATGAATCGAATGCTTTCTTGAAGTTCCTCCAGGTTCTCGTATCTCCTTTTATAGACTTCTCCTTTGAAATAATCTCAAAAGTAAAAGTCTAGTGGAATTATGTCAGGAGATCTTGGGGACCAACGTATCGGACTATTTATTGCTATCCACCTATCTTGAAAAAGCCTTTCTAATAATATTCTTACTTCGTGAATCTGATGAAATCTTGTTGAAAGTAGATTTGGTTACGTACGTCTAAGTTCACATTATCTAAATATGTTTCCAGTAATTCTGACAACACATTAACATATCTCCTGCCTGTTAAATTGCCTTCATAAAAAGTTAATCCAATTATTTGACTGCCTATTATACCACACCAAACATTAATACTAAATCTTATTTGTGGATGTCGAGGATGAGAAAGAAACAAATTTTCTCTATACAACCCCTGTTTAAAAAATTTGCTTCATCGCTCCAAAAAATGTGCCTTAAAAAGTTAGGATTTTGCCTGCACATTTTAACAAACAATTGACAGAAATGTAGTCTCCTTTCAGAGTCCCCAGGTAATAATGTTTGCACTGGTCGGTCCTTATGGGGTACAACTTTATATTTTTTTTAAACTCTCCATATTGTAACTAAGCTTAAACCACTGTCCCTTGCCAAATCTCTGGTTGAATTATTTTTGTATGCTTCAAAATATGCAACACATTTACTTCTACTTGTTCACTTATTATAAACTGGCGTTTAGTTCTAGCCTTTGCAAAGACTCCTTCGTTACTTCTAAATTTTCCATACAGCTTTAAAAAATACCTTTTGTTTGGTTGATCACGTTCAGGATACATTTGGGAATATTGTTCTTGTGCCCGGAAACTTTTTTTTCTGCATACAAAATACGCTTCTAACATATCGCATTTTCCTAAATGTGTGAACACCATTTTGTAATATTTTTACCAAAAAATTTAAAATCACAGACCAGTTCAATCACTTCCAATAACATAAATGCTTACTTTTGTTGACAGCAGAATAATCTACTGACGCACCGAATAAAGATTTTGTTTCAAAAATGCACAGCCACCTTGTCTAAAAAGTAAATATGGCAATATTTAGATTATTCTTAGTTTTAGGCCAATATTGCATATGAATTTTTTTATTCGGTAGGCGATTTGCAAACATTTGTGTCAAAAATATACAGGGTGTTCCGTTTAAAAAAACTGCATTTTTCTCGTTTAATCAAAAATGTTGTATTCAATTGTTTTTTTGTTTTTACTATCCTAATCAGCAAAAAAAATGTTACTACTTTGCTAATTTAAGCGACTTTGTATCTATAATAATAAGAGAGTTAGCACTAGTGCGCACTTAACTTGGAACACCCTGTATATATACATATAAGTTATTATCGTACATTTTATTGCCTTTTTGGCTTGGTCTGGGTCCCCTGCCATAACAGTGGATAGGTTGAACCAAAGGAACTAATGACCTCGCTGGATGCATTGGATCTGCAATGAGTATTGAGTCGCCATTGAAAGAGTGGAGAAAGTAGAGTCGTTTAGTGTAACAATTGTTGCAAACAAGGATTGTATTGAGCCGACAAAACCAGGCTCCTGAATAGAAGCAGGAGTAAAAAGAGCAAAGGAAGCACATAGCAGGACATTGAGTAGGTAAGTAGTGCAGAGAAATACTTAACTTAACGTGTCTTGGGTGCCAGTGCTGTATTTCCCCACTGGGAATAGTGAGACGTAATCTTTTTGAAATGGCAGTTCTTCGTATACCGGATATTATTCGATTTAATTCAAAATGCCTTTCATTATTTTTTTAATAATAATTATGACCCTGATGACCATGAACGATGTCCTGCCTCAAGTTAGAGCGTTTGTACACAAATACACACACAATTTTTGAACCAAATGTTTCCAAATCAGTGGATAGGAGGAGAGGCGAAATTAAGTGGTCTGCAAGATCCCCAGACCTCATTCACAACTAGATAATTGCGTTTGTATACCATTTTCTGTCGATGATTTACCACTATTAGAGATAATGGACTCCCTCAATGTTTAATTTATTGAATGCATCTCTCTACGTTTCCAATTTATCATTGAATCAAAAATAATGGGTCTTTAGTAAAACACTATAAAGTTTTTGAAGCGACCCTAAATAATATTATTGTTCTGAGTCAAGGAACTAATTTTATAAAAATACATCTTGCCTGAATCAACACAAAAATACATTTTTAGTATTTTCATTCAAGACCAAGAAGCTAAGTCATCAATGAAACCTTTTGGCAAAGACAGAATAAACTTTTAGTTAAAAATGAAATCAATAAAACCATTAACAGACCATGTTAAGAATATGATAATGTAAATAGTGAACAGGGCCGGTATGTAAGGGTTATAAAATTATACGGCGCGTATATATCAACCACAGTAGTTTATAAGGACACCTAAAATTGTCCTAAATAGTTTATTAACAATAAAAACAACACAACATTTAAAAATTCCACAAAAGTACACGAAAATTATCACAAAAAATAAACGGCCCTGTCACAAAAGAGCCCAGGGCTCAATGGAATGAAGGTAGTCACTGTCGCTATACCCAGGGGCTCTTTTGTGGACCCGGTCCTGCTCACAAGCCCAAATGGGTGAAAGGTTGGTTGCATGTATTGGTAATATATTGGTTATATATTTATGTGATTCCATAATGGTAGGCATGCAATATGTGCCACTCTGTGAAGGAATAGTGGAAGTTTTTTAAAGACTTAAAAAACTACTGTTGCTTAAAAATAATAAAGATTACTGAAAACATATGCCTGGATTTTTGAAAATATAATTTAATTTAACTGGCCTAGTTCTGTCTAATCATCCTTTTGTATCCATCGCCAAGCTTTTCATTAAAATTTTTCTAAATTTTTTAACCTTGTTAGTAAGTAGATCATATGCTCATACTGTTACAAGACTCGATGCCACTAACGAGGCCATAGCATTAACTTATGATTGCCTTTGGGTAAATCATTTAATAATACTTTTTAGTTAGTAAAAGACACAAGAATTTGGGCCAAGATAAAATAATAATTGGATTTTCAAATACATAATTTATCATAGTTCACAGTGTTGCAAAAATGAGCAAAAACGAGAAAATTTCTAAAAATCAATTAAAACTCATGTTTAAAAACTACCTGTTGTTTACAATTTTTTTTTTCTGTATTAAAACTCAAACAAAAACAGCGCCCTCTTTGTGAACTATTACAGACTCTACACCAATAATATTACAGACATATGAATTTTTGACTCAATTCTTTTTGTTACAGCTTTACCTGCGGTACTAGAGGATAGCTGGTGTCCAGACCCTATTACGATTTTGTTCTATCCCTTTTTAACGTGATATATAGATAAGAACGAAGCGAAGCCGTATCGGCGCGTCGAGTTCGAGCGATCGGAAATACTGTCCATTGGTTGAATTTTGCATAATGATTAATTTCTAGCTGATTAAGCCAAGGAGGAGCGGAAAATGGGTTCGAAAGGCCAATCGAATGTTCATTAGAGTAGGTAAGTTTTCTTGTAGTCCATGTTGACTAACTTCCTTTCTTACTTTCTTTTTACCTGGTGTTTTTTACAGAAGAAAGAAATATAAACAGTAATGCTATATTTGTAGAGGGGACTCTACTACCAAATACCAATAAACACGAACTTTTAGTACAGGTCGAAACCCTTTGAATCCAGGTTACGGGTATTGAGGAGAAGGGTTACACGTGTAGAACCGTTTTTTGTAGAAGTCACCTTTGATTGGGAAGAGAGATGAGAATGTGGGAGGGGGCGACCTTTTTTTTTTAATTTTTAGAAATCACTTTTGGATTGGAGGAAGAAGAAATAGCCATGCTACAGCGTAAAGTGATGTGAACGGGAATGGAGGGCGCGACCTTTTTTTTTTTTAAATCACTTTGATCGGAAGTCAACAACTTTCAAAAGTTGGCAACCCTATCGGCGGTACACCATGGAGTACTAATTAAAGAAGACTGCAACGAATATAATGGAACAGAGAAATTCAACGTGTCAAAGTATTTTGGCTTCTTTTTAGTTAATTAAATTGACTTAAAAATGTGGTCCATTTCTCCCTAATAATTGCAACACTGTGCGTCAGTATAGGGGGGCGTGTATAAGTATTTTAGTGGGACGATATGTGTTACTTAAATTAGAACACATACTATATTTAACCTGGACGCTGTATCAGCAGTTTGGAATAGGCTTTGACAACGTTGCTTTTGCACAAATATTTTTCTGGAGCTTATGAAATCTTAAAAATGTATTTTTGATTTTATTTGTGGCGATGCTTGAGCCAGATCATTATTACACGATTTCGTGCATAAAATCATAATATATGATTTCGATTTTGTGATCTTACTTTCTGACGAGAACAAATAGGTCATTTTTGTTGGGTAAATTTTTCTTTACAATTTAACATTTTTATTTTATAAACTTTATTATTTTGAAAATGCTGGTTTTCTAAATATCATACGATGTCATCTTTTCTTGTTGTATCTTCTACAGAAATCAAATAAGAAGTTAGAAATAAAGTAGATTTCCAATAAATACAGATGTGTAACAGATAATGGATTAATTATTAAATACTTCACAACTACTTTAATAATGTCTGTTTGGAGGTTGGAGACAATGATGTTTCTTGAATGATAAAAGAGTTTTGGGCTTGCATTGTCTCTATTAGCTCTGTGTGTATTACGTTAATGGCACTGGTTTAAATCAAATGGGCAGATCTATTTACTTTAAATCACAACGTTTCAACTGGTAAGTATCTCCAATCGTCTTCAGGTGAATACTAAATAAGTAAAGTAACTACAGCTCTATTTATACTAGCTATATGCACTGGAACATAACTGAGATGCAGGGGCGGTTCTAGACCCAAAATATTGGGGGGCACCACATTGGCATAGCCAAATATGCTCGGGGGGGGGGGCGTAAGTAGGACATTTTTTTTTTAAGAGAGGGATAGTCGGGACTATATGTATTCCGTGGTATTGTACCTAGTGAAAAAGGCGCCGCAGGCGAAAAATTTTCGGGGCCACGCCCAAAGTTCGTTTAAAATTCACCTAACTACTATCAAATTTCGAAAATTAAATTATTACCTCTCCCCCTTTGCATGGTTGGATTAAATTTTTTTTTTGATATTCCTAGCTGACTCTTTATTTAAAAAAAAAAACATTTTTTATAATTGTGAAAAATATGAATATTGGTGTCAATCCAAAATTTTAACATAAGACGTATGTATGACTCTAACCAGCGTTTTCCGGGCTCGGTTTTTCATGATTAAAAAAAAGTAAATATCGCTCACCATCGCCAAAATTGATGATTTTTTCAGAAATCATGTATTTTAGGAGCGTAGATCTAAGAGCAGTTTTTGGTGCAAAAGCTTAGATTTGGAAATACTCCTTAAGTGCCGTATATTTATATTCCTTATAAAGCATTCTCATTTCATCCCGCACTATTTTTTTTATATAAATTATCACACTTCTTCCATAAAAAAATGTTTCAATTGAAATGTTTACCTTAATTTTTCTCTTAAGAAATAAATACCTAATTGTTTTTGTTGTAAAAATATTTTATTGCATTGGGTTATATTTTTGTTGATTTAAAATAGCTTTAAAAAAGAGAAAACGGAACAGACAAGTATATAATAGAAAAATTATATAAAATATTATTCTTTTTACTCGTTATCCTTTAAAATTGCATCAAAAATCAATAACTAAAACGATATGCGTGTGAAACCTTAATCTCTATATAAAACAGGACTTTTAGAAGGAAAAGTTTAAAAGCTAAACGTTTTCCACAAGACCTTTGTAATCTAAGCCAAGAATACATTATTTAAAGATTTAAATTAATTCTTTAATATTATTGGTCGTTACTTGGAAATCCATAATACTTTTGTTATATTATTTTTGTAAAGTAAACACTTTTACTAAACTTTTCCACTTTATTTGACAATACTGTGGAAAAGTGGAAAAGTTTAATAAAAAAGTGTTTACTTTACAAAAATAATATAACAAAAGTTTAAATTAATTAGTCCATGCGTGAGATGAAAATGCAGCCCGGCAGGCCCCCCCTAATATACGCCACTGAGCGCAGCCACAATTTTTGGTAGCCTTCGCAAGCAAATAACGCCAAGCCCAAAATTTTTTATAATCATGCGCAAATTGTATCAAATTATGTAAATAATGAAGCACCCGCATTTTTTTTTATCAGTGGCATGAATTTTATAGTTTTTTCAGAAATGTTGGGGGGTCCTGCCCCCCCCCCCCCCCCCCCCGGTAGAACTGCCCCTGCTGAGATGGATGCAGTCATGCTTTCAGTTCGTGCGTGGTGTATAGAAAGTTTACATGTACTTGACAAAGGTTTCCAGATATTTCCTATATCTAATGAGGGCTTACTGGTCTGGGTTCTGATGTATGGTTTGCAGCTTTCTTACTTAAACTTCCTCTTTCTCCAGTGTGGTTCTTCATGCAAGATTTGAGCTTCTGTCCACTTGATATGATGGCCGTGTGTCCAGGCATTCCTTGATCCTGACTCTGAAGAAATATTGCTTTATTATAAAGCTACTGTAATTATAATTTCAAAGAAATTGGTTGATTTCTGTATAATAAAAATGTTTAAGCCCTAATGTTTTTATAAATAAAACATACCTAGCTATAATTAGACAGTAAGTTAATCATAAATAAATGTAATAGAAATGTACGGTAGAGTAATGATAAAGTCGGCATTTCTATCAGTGTGCCGACCACATTATATATGTGGTGAAGACACAAAGCATGATAAACGTTTCCTGGACTCTGACTTCTATCATTTGAATTTGCAAACTTCTACTACTGCCATTAGATACATACCTACTGCAATCTGATCCTTGAAAGGTAATAAGGGGATACGTCTGGCTATTTTTTTCTTTTCGGGAGGAGCTATGTATGCCTCTGATTACTAGAGGCAATCATAATCATAAACTAGAACCTTCTAGCAGTGGCGGCGCCAGACAAATTGTAATGGTTGAGTCCGATATGTTTAGGGTTGGCACAGGATCAGCTATTCATCTCCCCTGGTCAAAGTAACTTCTAAAAAAATACGCATCTCCTACCCAAAACTTCTCTCCCGATCAAAAGTAACTTCTAAAAAAAAGTACCCAACCACTGGACATAATACGTAAATTAATCCCCTAAACGCAATTCGGTGAGCACCCTTAGTTTCATGGTAGGTCAGTGCGCACCCTGGCCCTCCACTGCCTTTTAGTCAGAATACCTAGATGGTTGTTCTGGTTTGTTTTCTGTTAGCTACCCCTCTGACCCAGGTCATCACTATAATGATGCTTTTATGATAAATCGAAAGTCACAGAAACGTCATACTAGACAGTTAAGTACATTATTTTATTACCGTACGATTATAGTGGTATAAGTCATAATTCTTATTTAAACTCTAATGGTTTCCGATGAGAAACCCAAATTTCGGCTTCATTGTAAATCAATCATAATTTTATTGTAATGTTCAAGAACAATAATTTTGTATGAGGTGCGAGCGAGGAAGCACGTCTCAACTTGGCAAAGTAATTTTCTATAAGATACCTTTATTTTTACAAAAAGTAATATTTATTATGACTATGATTTTGTGGTGAGACTATAAATACGTCCAAATATCCAGAATATATAATGGAGTTCGTCGGCTATTACAATATTAAAAAGTTAAAAATAGCGTCGCCGTGAAAAAAAATATAGTTTTGACAAAATAATTTTAAAGATTTATATTACCTATACCGGGTGTTGCATCGTCGAGCGGGACATAGGAAATCCCATGTAATTTTAAATGGGGTCAATTATTGGCTTCCCCAATTATTTTAGAGAAAAATTCTATTTAGGTTTATTAAAGAGCACTAAAACCCACATTCAAAAGAATAACTTTAGATATTTTTGATGAGCCCGTTTACGGGTTATCGCCGATTTCTTTTTAACTATTTCTCCTTTTTATGGCCCCGTATTTGCGGGCACCAGTCAAGGTAAAAGATGGCTGTCAAATAAAGTTGTCATTTTGAAATGTGTGCTTTATTGTTATAAAAACTAATAACTAACTAACTAATAAATTAATTGATTTTCAATCAAGAAAGTGATTCCATCCAACTTTGACATCTACTCACAGTACAACCAATCAATTCTCACTTATTTTATTCAGAAACTCCCGGAGTGGTAAAAATAAAAATAGTATATTTTCTTGTGTTTACATACATTACATTGTAATATGATAACAGTCATAATATAGTTAAAATTAAACATTAATAACGTAACGTAACTTTTTTAAAAATTAAAATTTTAATGGGAGGGATGTAGGTACTTGATGGATTGACAGCAAATTATCAATATTTGGCTTCAGTTTTGTTAGGAATAACCACAAATCTTCCCGTTCTGGGTTATTCAATCTGCTCCTTTTTTTCGTCAAAAGGTTTGTAGCGACACTAAAATTTAAGCTGAAATTACACCCTTTGTTTTTATTAAATTGAGGCTGTCCCCTTGGTAATTGTAAGTTAATGTCATTAAATTTTTTGAACAAATCTGTCAAATACGCGATGTCTGCTTTCAAACTGATCAGGTTTTCTTTTAAATCTGGATCTTTACTTTCCAGAAACTCTAAAACTGATTCAAAAAGTGAGTAAAATCTTTATTTTTAAAAATGGGGAAACTCAAAGTCGAAAGTCTCAATCATGCATTAAAATTTAATAACTTGGTTACATGTTTCGCCCTAACATATGGGCATCATCAGACCTAAAAACTATACAAATACAGTAACCAATTAAAAATATAAAATAGGGCGAAACATGTAACCAAGTTATTAAATTGTAATGCATGATTGAGACTTTCGACTTTGAGTTTCCCCATTTTTAAAAATTAAATAAAGTCTCTTTGAGAAATGGACTACTTCTTTGAATGAGTAAAATCTTGTTAAACATGCACCTTTCGACAACCAGCGTACTTCAGTATGTAAGAGCAATCGTTATTGGAAGTCTTCATCATTTTCATCGCACAATTGTGCAAATAAACGCGTATTCAATGCATTGCTTCTTATTTTGTTAACTGCATTAATCACAAATTGAAGCGATTGGTGCAATCTATCACTCAAATTTTTCGCTACCAGATGTTGTTGCAGTTACCTCTGGTATAATTCTTTTAAGATGGCTTATAAACTCACGATATCGCCCGACGACCATGGCAGGAGCTCCATCTATTGCCACCGAAAGAACGTTTGTGAATGGAATCGATTTTCGATGCAAGTTTTTACAAGTAACAGTCGCTGAACTTCTTAAAATATTATCTGCCTAAGTGAAATCAAGCCAGCATTTTAGTTCTTTACTATCGAAACCAGATACATTTTCGTGGACCCCCGCTTACGAATTGTGGACCCTCATTTTTTTGTTACGCCTACGTAGACCCCCTTTGAGTCTCCCGTGGACCCCTGGGGGTCCACCTGGACCACTTTGGGAACCACTGATCTACACAAATATTGAATTATTTTTTCTTTTAATTTGTCCTTACATTCCCTTAACTGGCAATCTGATTAACCGTATAGGATCTGCAATGCTTACATAATTTCCTTTATACACTACTTACCAAAAAACAATCCTAAAAATAATAATATATTAAAAATGACCTGTTAATTTTAGTTAATGCATATTGCCAAACATTATTTTTAAGTTAATTGGATTTGGTGCCAATAAAAATGTTTAGATAATCAGTCATTGTTCTTGGCTAAATATAGTATGTTTATTGTTGGTGTATTATTTTTGGATTATATTTATGAAATGATTTAGGCGTATGGCATTTCCTGCACTTACATAGGTACGTACCTAATTATATAAATAATTACTAATGCACTTTCTAAGTCCATCGTGCCAAAACCATACATTTATTTTATGGCATTTAAATCATTTCAAGTAAATTTAGTAAAAATTATTAAATTTACACCTATGTAATTTATTTTAAATTTGTTTGTTCTTTTCTTTTGATCGGTTATATAAAATACTTTGATTATGCCGCAGGACATAATATACCAATAAATATTTTGAGTTAGATGTTTAGGTGTATTAAATTATGATAAATTTGACTAAGGTTCTCTACACAGAGAAACCATTATTTTGGTATCAAAGAGAAAATCATTAAATCAATGGTAGACTGTATTTGCTACTCCTCAATAACTTCTATTTGTTTTAATGCTTAACCTATTGTTGTTTCAGAATAACGATTATCATTTATTAATCTATAAGATCTCATTGGTTTATATAAAAATGCCATTGGGTTTAAATGAAAGGATATATTTGGCATAAAAGCATTTATATTTAAACACCATTGGCTTTCAATAACAAGCTATGATTGTGGCAAAACAAGCTACAATGGGTTCAAATATTTATTATATTGTAGGATTACTTTTATAGTTTTAGTTCTTGAAATCCCCAACAGGACCTCAATTCTTGGTTCATGGGAGTAGATTTTCCCATTAGGATATGCAATTTCTCTCATGAAAATGGAGATATAATATTCTTGAGCACATTTCATAGGGAAAGTTTCCAATAAGACCACTGAAACTTCAATTTAACTTCGTGGGGACATTGCGACTGAAATATTTCCCCAAGGGAATAAATTCCACCGCTTGAAGAATTTAGGCCCAGCAGACAAGTAAATCTTCCATAACACAATGCACTAATATAGAACTCGCTTCTCTTACAAAATAAACAAAGCAACGACGCATAGAAAAAAAATATAGGAAGCAAGGCGACGACGCGACGGCAGTCAAAAGAGAAATAAGTCCTTCATCCCCGCTACGCAGGTAAAGAAATGTTGCCTACCTTTTCTATGATTGAATTAAACATAAGTACCATTGAATTAAAGAAATTAAATTTGTTTTAATATTTCTCAGTTACTGATTGGATAATATGTAATTTATTGAATTTACAGTACTATTTTATAAATTAGTTATGCTCTTGATACAATTGTTTTTTGGTTATACAGGCAATCTTAAAGTTTATCGGTTTTTAATATACCGGGTGTTGCATCGTCGAGCGGGACATAGGAAATCCCATGTAATTTTAAATGGGGTCAATTATTGGCTTCCCCAATTAATTTAGAGAAAAATTCTATTTAGGTTTATTAAAGAGCTAAAACCCACATTCAAAAGAATAACTTTAGATATTTTTAATGAGCCCGTTTACGGGTTATCGCCGATTTCTTTTTAACTATTTCTCCTTTTTATGGCCCCGTATTTGCGGGCACCAGTCAAGGTAAAAGGTGACTGTCAAATAAAGTTGTCATTTTGAAATGTGTGCTTTATTGTCATAAAAACTCGTACATCGAAAATATTAAAGGTGTATTTATGAGTACAAATTAATCTGAATAAAACTAAAATAAAGTATCCAATTACAAGGTTAATTATGACATTTTACATGTTTCAATATTTTACTAATTAATAGGTATAGGTACTATTAAATTGTTAGAACTTTAGGATTTAAGAAGATGTTCAAATATTCCTCCATTGGCTGCTAGACAATAACCGAGGCGATCATAAAATTCTCTTCTTACATTCGCTAGTTGGTAAACTGAAATTCTATTGCATTCGGCAGAAATAGCATTTTTTAACTCGTGTAGATTTGGGTATTTTTTATCTTTGTATATCCTGTTTTTTAAATGGCCCCAGAGAAAGAAATCATTTGGCGATAAATCAGGAGACCTTGCTGGCCATGTTACTGTATGATTTAAACCAATAACATTTCCATTAAAAGCACGGTTTAAATATTCCCGGACAGCCAGGGTACTATGTGCCGGGCAGCCATCCATTTGGTACCAAACTTCCTGATTTTCCCTGGCGGCATCATGTAAAGTAGGTAAAATATGATCTTCAAGTAGTTCCAAAAAATATTCTGCATTTCAATTTTGTGTAAGAAATAATGGCCCGATAATATTTTCTCCGAAAATCCCAGCCCCAGGGCCCGCTCTAGGGCCCAGGGCGGCAAGTTGAGAGGGCGGCATAAGGGGCCCAGCAGGGCGGCAAGTTGGGAGGGCGGCATAAAATCTAAAAAAAACAATAAATCCCCGTTTTGCCTACTTACGTCCCTACGTATATTCGAAGTTTGAACCATTCCAATTCCCAGTTAACTTCCTAAAAAAAAAAATGTAGGTTTTATTTTCGAGCTACGACTTTTTTTTTTTTTTTTTTTTTTTTTTTTTTTAGAAATCACTTTCGATATTTGATCCCAAATCCTGGCCGCTGCCTGGTACATTTTATATTTGTGATTTGTACAAGGGATGAAAAAGGCGGCAATTTCTTGTGTTTTGCCCAGGGCGGCGTTATTGCTAGAGCGGGCCCTGCCCAGCCCAAACATTAACTTTTTGTGGATATTGCGTCCTTGTTTCGACAAACCTGTGTTGGTTTTCTTTGCTCCAATATCGATAATTTTGAACATTGGGTTCATTGTTTAAGGTAAATGTGCATTCGTCAGTGAAACAAATGTTTCTTAAAAATTCCCTATCCATGTTTGCTCTTTCAATCATACCAAAACAAAACTCCTGTCGTCGTATTTCGTCCCTATCTCTTAGCTCTTGGAGCTTTTCATATTTGTATGAATAATATTTATGTCGTTTCAAAGCTCGTAACGCTGTGGTGTGATCTAATCCTATGTCATCCTCAAGTTTCCTTGTGCTGATCTTCCCATCATTTTCTTCCACGCACAATAAAACTTGCAAGTCCCTATCATTTCTTGCATCTCTTCTTTGTTCCTGCCTTTGCAAGTCCCTATCATTTCTTGCATCTCTTCTTTGTTCCTGCCTTTCTTCACATCTGCAGTTATTTATTACAGTGCCTTTTGTCTTAAATTTCTTGATAATACCATTTAATCATCAATATTTTTTCTTCAGAAGTGTAATTCATGGCTAATATTTTCGATGTACGAGTGTTTATAACAATAAAGCACACATTTCAAAATTACGACTTTATTTGACAGTCATCTTTTACCTTGACTGGTGCCCGCAAATACGGGGCCATAAAAAGGAGAAATAGTTAAAAAGAAATCGGCGATAACCCGTAAACGGGCTCATCAAAAATATCTTAAGTTATTCTTTTGAATGTGGTTTTAGTGCTCTTTAATAAACCTAAATAGAATTTTTCTCTAAAATAATTAGGGAAGCCAATAATTGACCCCATTTAAAATTACATGGGATTTCCTATGTCCCGCTCAACGATGCAACACCCGGTATACTGTAATAGGAAAAACACAAATCTTAATTGATTAAATAATATTTTCTTAAGCAGGTCAATAATAAATGTATAATTGATCAAAATATTTTAATTTTACTGATTTAAGTATAATTTATTGTTTTAATCTTGTATTTTATTGAAACATTTTAAAGGCAGTCAATAAAAATACTATTATTGCATGGTATCTATTACAACAATTTTTTTTTTCTGTGTAAGTCGGTTTTTAAATTGACTGCATAAGGATGCAAAAGAAAAGTTTTTTTTTGTTTCAATCATTTCCTTTATAGTAATTTCGACATAATTTGATTCTTGGGTTAAAATTTTGGTTTCATTGAAATTAAAATAATGATTTAATGAAGTTGCATATTTGTGGAGGGCAGTCATTGCATTTTTAGTGTATTTGTATAAAAATTTAAGTACAAAGTATTGTTATGTTTTCACGATACTTAAATACCCAATTAAGTACAAGCAGTTCTTGTAACATATAACTTAGACAATCCGGAGTCTTCTTATGATGAGAGTTAATTAATAAATGGATGATTAAGTGATTATGTTTTGAAATTATTCATTGGCATTGACATTAAAATGAATTATAAAAAAGCTATTTGATTATAACATTGTATTGGTATGTGTTTTAATCACAACACACGCTATAAACTGCATCTTCTTGCTCTTTTCTTTATACTCATGGCAACAGTTATTAGAAAAATAGTCAGTGGATGAATCAATACGTAAAATACAAGTATGTTATTTGTATAGGTGATCATTAAAAATTCCACTGTCGTTTTTTGTGAAAACATTGGTATCAAAATAAATGGTCTTTTTGATAGAATAGACCATTTTTGACAAATTCGCCGTTTACTTTCATAACAAGAAAGATATTTTTAAATTTTAGGGTCTTTAAATCATTAAAAGAACAACAATGTTGGATACATTATCAGTTTGTTCTTTTCTTCTACAATGTCATTTACTTTTGATAAATACGACTCTATTTAATACAACTTTTAAAAAATGTGCAGTGTTATTTGTCGATTTATTATTCTTGATATAAAAATTTAGCAGTCAGTAAAAGATTGATTTTTATTGGTTTAAACTACTGGGATTGCAATTTATCATTGAGTTCAATATTGATGGATTGATTAGGTATTAGAGCAATTTTTTCCTCTAAGATGACCACCTTCCGCTTGACATAAGTATTCTTTGATACCAGATTTTTTTCTGCGCGAACGCTTATTTCTCAGTGGCTTTTTGTTTCTTCGAAAATATTTTAATAATAAAAATTGAATTGACAACATGACAACGTAACAAAATGGCCTCAAACCACGATGTGATCCCGCTAAAAACTTTATTTTTAACTGTCTTAATGCTAACAAAAATAAAACAATAAGTGGTGACGTTAGGATTCAAACCTAATATTAGATGTTTACTTTTGCTTTTCATATTATGGTCCAAGTATTTTTGTCAGAGTGATTCGATATGATTCACTTTTTTTATTAATAAACTAACTTGAAAAATGCAGGTGTGCGTCCATTTGTCAATTGGATTAAGTAAGTAATGAGGCTATATATAATCAAGCCTAAAAAAGTTACTTATTTTATAATATAGTAGTTTTTCTAGTCCCTCTTGGATATTGTCTGTTTCCTTTATAACCAAGTGACTGGATAAATAGGCTATACCTACCAGTTAACTGAACGGATAAATCGACAAATATGTTGCAGTGTAATTTGGTCCTTGTTTTTTCCAACGAAATGAATTTCTCACAAGTTATAGGTATAGGTAATATCTAATTTAAATACCTTTTTTTAAAAATTAGCATAGGGTTTGTACGGTGGGTCGTATAGAAAAAATATACTGTACCTACCTATAATTCGAGTGGATTAATTGTTCATATCGCCTTAGAAGTTTGAATACGACCGTAGTGTCCTGTCGGGTCAGGCAAATACTTCAAATCTAACTTAACTGAACCAAGAGCCGCCAGACATCGCCACGTTTATTACCTGACGCGACGCGAAATGAAGTCCATTTAAGATTCATGTGAAAAAATGGTCAAAATTTACTATTAGAATCAAAACTCAACCAAAAATTCACATTCGATCGTTTGGTATTGGACGAGCGTTAAGGCACAGCAGAAGGCATAAATAATTACATTTTCATTGCAAGAATTCCAATATAAGAAGTTGCTTTGTGTTTTTATGCTTCTTATTTAATTCAAGCGCGATATCCCAATTTTTTAGAAGTTAAGGGATATTTAAAAAAAAGAAATTCTTCAAAATTGATTCAATTTTGAATAAATAGTTTGTAAAGTTATATAAAAAATTGAAAATAGTTATACTAAAAAGGACATTTAAAGATAACGCTGCAAAGCAGGTTACCATAGGCAAAACATGATAGGTAACTGCATTGATTTTATTTTAATGGTCCTTATTTTATTAAATAAATACAGCAGTAAATATTTTAATTAATTTAAATGTGTTTGGCTTCGTGGCTTCTGTTTATTTAAACTAATTATAGAGTTTATGGAAAACGGCGGCACATCTGTGTGATGCAACTGAATGTGTAATCCGCGTATAACATGTAGGTTAATCTATATGTACTGACCAAGTTATGAGCCAAAAATAAAACTGAGACAAGTGCACATAAATATAGAAAATATGTAAACCCAATTGTTTGCGAAATTAAATTAACAGCAATGTATGCGCGATGTAAATTTGACAACTGCAGCGCCAAAGTCGTATTAAGCGTAAGTAAAAATAGAAATAAGCAATTTTTTCTTTTCCAATTCTCATCTAGAATTATCTAGTTTGTTTCGCTATCCAGTGAGATAAGTTCTAAAATTTTTCTTATTAGTCTCAGAACTAGAATGTTCTATGAGACATTTTTTGGACTAACTTTTTTATTTCCAATCCAATTTTCACTATTATTTATTCATATTTAATTAATTAATATTTTTCGTGATTTTATACCGGGGTAAATCAAAATAATGTTTATTGTCATAATTTCAAAACGCCTGTGGAAAAAATGAGTTAAAAAAAACACTAGATCTAAACTCTTCTAAAATAAAGGGTGAGGTCTAGTGACACATTCGCCATTTCGTTTTTTGATCAATATTTCGTTGATTTTTTCCTTTTATCCAAAAATCGGCCAAATACCGACATTTGAAGCATAATTACCTACAAGTTTGAATTTATAAAGTAATAAAAGATGCAAAAAGATAAATGGACAACTTTCACAAATTTTCGTTTTTTGCTTTTATTAATTCATTTATCAAAATTTCTTTAGTTCAAAGCTGTAGGTAATTGCTACTCAAGGACATCTATTTGGTCCCTTTTCGAATAAAGCGAAAAGGATAAGAAATATGGATCAAAAAATTAAATGGCGATAGCATCACTAGACTTCACTTTTAGATGGTTTCCTTTATTCATGCGCATTTTTGCTTTTCTTTCTTATTTTTTTCTTTTTTACTCTTTTCTTTCTGTTTTCGCTATCTGTCTCTCTCTTACCAGTTACCGTGGTGAATTTAGTGAAGGTGTATAGAACAACATTAATATTAGGTTTAGTAAAATCTAATTTTTATTCTTCAGCTTCAACAGTACCCATATTTGCGAGGACTGCTGCAAATATGGCCCACTATTTTATATCACTAAAATGCAGCTATTGGGTAACATATCCACAGCACTAACCCGTAGATGATTCAGAATCTTTACAGAAATCAGCATGGTGACAGGCAACACCCTCTCGCATGACAACTTGGTATAAACTTAGTGGACCTAAAGAAGTTTGAACCACATCACAATGACCTGACCCTTGCCTTTGACCAACCAACCTGCATTCAAGTTTTATCGGCCAGTGCTACAAGAATGTCGCTTTTCTGTAGTAAAATAAATTAGTTTGGTTCTAAGGCAACAAAGTAAAGTAAAGTACCGACTTCCAAAAACAATCGACTGGGCGTGGCCCGACATAAATCCTTAAAAGCAGCGTGCTGTGCCGCCTTTACAAAATATTCCGCTAGGAACTTCACTCAATCAAACAAATTTTTTACAACAAACCAAAAAAAAATTCATTTTTGGCGGGGGTACGCTATACCTACTTTTTATATGCTTTTTTGGTTCTGAATTATAAATTTAAGCTCCTTTTTATCTAGATATGACATAGAGAGACGTGTGTGACATGTCTAAATATTTGAACATACCTATGATGCGCAAAACCCAAAAAACAAATTGAACCAAAATTCGAGCAAGATTTGCTCTCTGTAAAAGTCGACCTGCTGCAAAACTAAATTTCTATATCGCAGGAAATCAGACACTTGTCATTTTATATTTAGAAAATTCACACATTGTTATTCTAAATATTAGGATTAAATATTTGCTTTGCCAGTAGTGCAGTTCCATCTACAAGACACAATTTTGAACTAATAATATACTAGTTAGTGAGTTCTCGGGTAGAGGGAACAGGCAGTATTTAGCGGCATACATTACTTATACTTTTTGGACTCCTGTCCTTTGGCGACCTTTACAAGGATGCTTATCATATACTTAAACGTAAAGGGCAAGTTTCAAGGATAAATGCTGGACCAATGTAAATTCTAATTTGCAGACTACACGATTAGTATTACTGACAGTTCTGAATGATATCAATCCTATCGATTTTTGGAATTTCTCAATAAAGTAGATAAGCAGACTGGTGGATCTAATTAAGCCAAATTGGAGTAACATCACCAACCGGCAGACATGACAGATTTTTGTAGGGGATATTAAGGAATGGAGAAAATACCGTTCCAGTTCTAGAACGCTTGTAGAGTGCTAAGAAATTTGAGACTTGTGGAGGACTGATACCCATCCCTCGCTTGGAATAATATCCTGATCCCCAGGATCACGAGGTCGAGAAAGTCCAGTGGAAATTTAGGTGGTACTTAACAGTAGTTAAGCAAAACTCAAGAGAGGAAAAAGGAGGATTGTCTTGGACTACTTGCCATGTTGTTGAAACTTTCCACATCCACCGACACCTTTTGTATAAAGCATTAGACAAACACTACATGTACAGACAGTGTAGGTGGGTTTGTTACTTCCAAACACGCTGTTCGACTCGGCTTGACTGTAAATTTTCAATAGTGATGAGGGAACGTCTTCTGCTATAAGAATATTTACTATTTTTGTTGCGATTTTCTAAGGTAATTTGACCGGTAAGCTGGTTTCTTCAGGGCGGATTACCTGTTAGCTGCTTATGATTTGCATCAGCCAAATCTTTTAAATTCAGCACCGTAGCTCACACGTTTGCTGACAAAAAGTGGTTATATTCAATCATATCTTTGCCCTTTAATTAGCTGCTGGTAACTAAAGCCGCCTAAGCTTACCTGTGTACTAATTTCTTGCTACAGGATCGTGTTCAAATAAAGACGTTAATTAGACCTATAGCAAATCCCCAGTTAAATGGAAAGAAATAAGAGTCCAAGTCTTCCTCCACTGATATATTCAGAATATTTAGTTAATGTTATAATCTCTACTACATGTTTCAAATATATAAACATTCATTTTCAGGAGAATAGTTTTTATACCTAAAGGCGACTAACGTCTCCATTCTCACATCTAATCAAATTTTCTAAATACATCAGTGGAGGAATACCACTTCACTTCAAGTATGGACGATTTCTTCAAGTTGAAATCGGTCGGTCAGGCCACCCAAGTCCGTGAATACACAGCGGCGGCTCGTCATGTGAAGGGGCTCTTCACCAAAAAAAAATAAAACCAGGAGGAAAGTTTTTCGACAATATTAATGTACCAATACAGCTACCATTTTAGCCCTTAAAAATAATTATGTTCGAATTAATAATATTAATTTAATCCGAATGTAGTTATGCATAATAGGGTCACGGTTAACTCAGATGGACAGTAATTATAAACACTCGTGCTTTTTGACGCGCCCCAGACGACCGAATCCGTTAGCTCAAAGAAGGTGAAGACCCAACGCCCAAGATGGCTTTGATATTCACCGTTGCTATGGTTACGTGACGTCAGTCACGCACACAACAATTTGTGTTATGATGAAGGCCAATTTAAAAATAGATCAGTCGTATGCACCATTGTTTTAGCATTTGTTCGCCTAAAACCTTAAGGTATTTATTTTGAGGCTTCGCGAAACTTATAGAAATCGTTTTTACGTGATTTACTGTGTGATTAAGAAGTTTTGTTTTTATATTTTTCAGGTGGGTACGTACCTACTTAGTTGTGTTTTAAAAATGACAGTTTGTAATTTGTTGGAAACTCTATTCAGTCGTTGGACAGATGAGGATAAGAGAGACGTTTTTAGTCAGTCAATGTTTGTTTAAGTACCCGCGCAATACCTAGCTCTTCACCATTTTTTAAGACCGCGAGCCGCCACTGTGAATACAAACAAAACTTACCAAGGGGAAAATTGGTGTCATTGGTCACTCCGTTAAGACGTCAGTCAACTTTTTGTTCCTTTATTAATAATAAATGTCTTGATTGTAATTAGAAAAAAAATTACAAAAGGCGAAGTTGAAGCTAAGCTTCCTCACTTAATCTAAAAGCCTATTGAAGTTATTCTCCTGAAGATGAATGTTTATACAGTCTAAACATGTAAAGATTCTAACATCTAACCAAATTTTCTGAAAATATCAGCGGGGAAAAACTTACGAGTTTCTTATTTCTTTTCATTTAAATTCTCATTCCACTTCAAGTAGGGACTATTTCTTAAAGGTGAAATCCCCATTTGTTGCACGAGGCTAGAATTTTTTTGGCATTTTAAATTAATTCATTATCTAATCCAACATTGACTAGTCTTATCTTTTTAGATGAGGATTATCACAATAAAGTTGGAGTGATGTTCCAAACACCTGATATGTGAACTTGTTAATAGTTTTTATTATTTCATCAACGCAATGGACAAATGCGAGTTCCAGGAGACTAATGCGTGTAGTTATGAATACTAAAAACAATATTTACTTTTCATATTTATATTGAAGTACAGCCAAATAATTATACAAGTACTAAATTATTAAAATCGTATTCCATCTCAATTAAAAACACCACAATATGATAAATTACCAGTTTAAAAAAATCCATACCCAATAAGAACACAACCAGATATGAATTCTGAATAAAGTTTATAATTGCTTCAGGTTCACCAGTACTTCGGGAGAATTTCTTTAAAGAATAGAATATGAAAATATGGTTAAATCTTTTTTTAAACCCCAACTTCTGCCGTCTAGTTTTGTTTTGCTTCAGCAACATCATTTCAAATTATTTGTAAATAAACAAAAAAAAAATGCGTAAGAATCAATTTTTTATTTTAATAGACGCAGGTTAAAACAAAAACCTCTACAACCGCAATTCAAATTTAAATACTAGTTAGAATGATGGGTAAAGATTCTTTCTAAACAGCCAAAAATGTTTATATAAAAAATTCTCAATGGGTTTAAGAACGGTATTAATATTAAGAGGATACAAAACTTTTTGCGAATATTTTAAATTTAAATTTAAAGGGAATGGAAATCTCGTTATGAAGTACAAAGGTCCTTTCCCTGACGTTCTGAACATAAATTATTACAGTGTATAAAGAAAGAGTTAGACATGAACTTTTATTGGTCAAACGGCCAAAAATCTAGTAAAACTGCAACACATTGATTTTACTACCTACTAACTAAAATATAATAAGAAACATATATGGGAAAAAGGCACTAATTTCAAAGTGTGCCCCAGATGTAGTATCTTTAAATCAAATCGATAGGTAAAGAAAAATCAAAGGTAAAGACGTACATGTAAACTTATTTTAAAGTATATAATATAAAGAGACAATAATAGGATATTTCTCTGCTCTGAGGCTTCGGAACAAATAGCACATATATTAACAAGTATGCACATATTTAAAATAATAAATAATGTATGATATGAATGAAACTATGATAATGACCAATTACCTAATTTTCGAGTCTAACTCTTTAGACAATAAAATGACTACCTACAAGAGTTCCAACATCCTAAAATCAATATTTTAGTATAAATAATATGCTCGATAAATGTGGTATAATATTATAATTTTTTTCATTCGACTTTAATTAAAATTCATGCAACCGTGTAACTAGCAAAAATTTAAAAAATTATGAAACGTCTTAAGCATTTAAATTAATTTCTTAGGTGTTTACTCAACAAAACATCATCAATTCAACTCAAATTAAGGTCAAGACAACCCTACTACTAGTAAATGTTACAAAACCCTAAAATATTTTTTTTTTCTGTGAGACCAAGCCGCGTTTGTCGGAAAACTAGGCTCATTTCTGAAAGAACAAAACTTATATCACTCAGTATACTTATCGAAACAAAGTACCAGGATTACCTTGTCTAAATCGCACGGATGGCGGGGGAACGACCCGCAGGGAAATTCTCTTACCTCATCGATGAAAAGTTAAAACCAATGACAAATTAAAGTAACAGAAAAACATTTGTTGCAACTACTTAATATGTATTAAAAGTGTGACAACCCTGGTTAAAAAATAGTAATTCTTTCTGCGATAAGATGAGAAGAAACCCTCTAAATTTTGCCCCGTTGTTCCGTTCTTGTTCACAAGTTTCATTATTTTAGAAATTACCCTAGAACAAGGAATATTATTTTTTTTCCAATTCCTGTTTTTAAATTCTCTAATTCTTAAACAAAATATGCTCTCTAATAAAAACACAGGATTACCTACGCCACAACAACTCCAAGTGCTCGGCCGCCCGGGAAAGCTCTTTATTCGACGTACTAGCTCCTACCTGACCTGATGTCTTGAGTCTGGTGTTCTAATATGTTATTTTCTATTTAAGTTATCAAAACAAATATACCTTTATAATCGGTCGCGCGACTGGCAAATAAAAGAATTGCACAGTTAATAGAATTACTTACGTTTCTTCTCATCTGATGTTTTCAAACTTCCTGCTTTCGTTTTTAATTGTTTATAGAAAAAGTTTGTGATACTTTAGGAATATTTTTATTATTGAGACATAATTTGAAGAGGTTCTAATTTAAGAAATTAGGCATATCAAGTCTATTTATTGACGTTTCATTATTTACTCGTTTTGCTCTCATCTGTCCATTAGCGACGTTAACAACTGAAAAGTAAACAAACCGGTCAAATATCCGCAGCACCGAGATTCACATTTCATGCAGATAGACTGTAATGTAAATTTTTGTACACGTCGTTTACGAACTCTGAGATGCAAAGATATATGAACCCAATGAACAGAAATAACCATTGCACAAGAGTAAATTTTTTGCTAGTTACACTGCCAGTGTAATATGATTACATATTACACTTACCGCTTTAATTTTTTTCATGCCGATTCTTGATCCTGTTTTTCCGGTGGTTCCTCGTTAGATGTCGATGTAGTATTGGAAGTGCTTGAGTTGGCAGCCCCTTGGGAATTTGCTTGAATATTACTTGTAATTCTGTTGTAAAAATTGGGATCTTCATTTGCTACTCTTTGTGCTAAAGTTTGGCCTCTAAAATGGTAATTTTCAAGTGGTTATCTTTGCCCGGTACACGATTGAATTATAATTAACCTATGAATTATTTTTATAAGAGAGGGTTATTTGATTTTTAAGTAAACAATCACAAAACAGCTATGTATTATCTGTTAAAATTATCTTACTACTATAGTGAATTTTAAACTGAAAAGTTATTAAAAGTTGAAGGAAGTATTATTTTTGTAGTAGGTCTCCAGGATGAAGGGTAATAAATTTTAAATAACATGCCAAGGTATCCGTTTTCACATCATATGTTGTAATAATATATCCATTTTCGCTACATACAGGCTGGCCCGCTCTCAACGCAGGATTCCATAGCATCTACACTACCTACTCAACTTTTTAATAATTTTTAAAAACCGAGTTATAAGGAGGCATTATAGTCCATTTCAGAAAGGTGTAGAGTAATAAAATGGGAAATTCCGTCCAGTTCGGCTCAATTTCGGTGTCGACCATAGGCGCACGTAAATTGTGTGCATTAGATTATTTATGGTAACTAACCAAAAAAATTAGAGAATTAGGTTAACGGGTATTAAGATAAAATAGTATTATTTGAACATTAAAATTTCAAGTAATTGCGTAATTCAATTCGGGAGATTACCACGAGGACATGAATTCGAATGTTTTTAAGGACTATTTTGGTGAAATGATAAAATATCTTCCAGCTGATTCAGTAGTAGTTTTGGATAACGCAAGCTATCATTCACGACGGCGACGCACAGAAAAGACTCGAACTTCATCTAGGAGAAAACAAGAAATTATCGACTGGTGAACCATCAAAAGTATTGAATTTGAAGATAATTTAATAAAAAAGAAACTATTAGCTATAACATAGTGTAACTGTACTGCGCACACCGTTATATCATTGTGAACTAAATCCTATAGAACTTATATGGGCGCAAGTAAAAGGATTTGTAGCAAGGCACAACACGACATTTAAAATGAAAGACGTTAAGCTACTGTTTGATCAAGCCATTAAGGAAGTGACACCAGAGAACTGGCGAAAAGCAGTCCATTATGTCATTAAAGAAGAAGAGAAAATATGGTATCTGGACCACCTGATCGATCGGACCGTCGACCCTTTAATTATAACGTCTAGAGGAGATGTCAGTTCATCAGATGACGAAGAATATTAGAATTTTTTATCATTGAATTTATGTATAATGTATTTTTTTTATAATGTTTAATAAAAAATGAATGTACCTAATAATATGTACATAATGCACGCCGTTGTCACACCATTTTTACTGTTTGTGAATGGATAACAATAGGCAAAACCAAATAAATTGACCCAAACCCGGGTGGTACTACCTGCACTTGATAAAAATAAAGAATTTTGCAATAAAATCACTGCCAAATTATATTATACCTATATTATTAATAATTATAAAAGTGGCTTAAATATTCGTTGGGTCACTCTGTAGTCCCTTTGCATAATAATGAGCTTTTATTACTCTACACCTTTCTGAAATAGAGTATAGATCTACAATTTCAAATTATTTTAAATTATACAGAGTGAGTGATATGAGCATATCCAACATACCTACACTTTTTTAAATGAAACACCCTATTTATAATTATATTATTTTCTGATTCCTTATAAAATTACATCTACATTTTGTATAAAATATAGTGTCTAAATTCAATTGTTTTTAAGATATTGACGTTTAAAATCTGCAAAAAAGGCGCATCTTAGAGAAAAATGGTTTTCTCCTCCCTATCTTAGTTTTTTATTCTTTAACATGTTAAACCTGAATCTGTATTTTTTAGATACATAGAAATCGATTATATAGAAACTAAGATAGAGAGGTGAAAACCATTTTTCTCTAAGATGCGCCTTTCTAATGCTGCAGCCTGTCAAAGTCTGAAAATCCCATATTTTAAACGTCAATGTCACAATGTCTCAAAAACAATTAAATTTAGACATATGACATTTTAAACAAAATATAGGTGGAATTTTCTAGGGACTTAAAAAATAATATAATATATAGGGTGTTCCATTTAAAAAAAAAAGTGTGTTGGTTATGCCCTGACTAATTGGGACACCCTGTATAATTTAAAATATTTTTAAATTGTAGATCTAATGCCTCCTTATAATAAGGTTTTTGAAAAATATTAATAAGTTTATGAAATTCCAGTTTTTTCCTCCTCAACCAGGATTGTATAATATACTATAAAAAGAAAATAACTTTTGTCCTCATGGGATAAAGAAGTAACAGAAGCACCAAACATTCTTCAATGGCCGTAAGGTTATGGTGAGCGGATAAGTTTTGTTATACCATCACACTATTTACATTATTAAAATAAAATAAAAAGCGAACATTTTGTATAAAAAAATAAGGGATTTACTTAATGTGTAGACTATAAAATTGTAATAAAATGTAACAGTTTTTACAGCAGTGAAAATAATTTCGCACCGTAATGCTTTATTTAAAAAAAAACATTGTGTCCTTTGACTAGAATGAATAAAAAATAGTGATCAAGAAGAACCAATCAAAGAAACCCAATTTTTACATCACTTATTGTTAGACTATACACCGAAAATCATTAAATTTTATGGCATGTTTTCAAGGAATTTGGTAAAAAGAAAAAAGTTATAATTAAACATGGCAATTTCAATGTAGTTTGAGTTTGCCTATTTTTTTTATTAAACTTTGTACACGTGTTTTTCGGACACCCTGTACTCTGTATAGAAATTTTGTACACCAACTACTATAAATGTTTTTATAAAAACATGGGATACTTTATAGAATCTGTGACCTTTAGTCTTTACCTGTGTAAAAAAAACTAGCTCAACCTATCAATTAATTTTGCAACAAATTGTTTTATTGCAGACTACAAGCCTAGAAGCAAATCAATTCATGCAATTAATCAGGACCAACATAGCTCTCTGTTAAGTGTTCCTTACCTGAGAAATATTAGAGGTAAGAGGTAATAATAAGGTATAAGTACTACCAAAAATACATGTTTAATTTAATTGCACATAAAGAAACTTTTCAGCTTCATAAATACAACATACAGGTCTGAGAACTGATTGTTTAGGTGGGCACTTCGGTTTGTAGACTTATATAACAGCAAAAATCATTATGTTCTCAATAAACACAAGAGAACATCAAGGTTTTCACTTACTGGTAACAGCAAAGCTAGAACTTGAATTTCAGCCACACAAGAAATAGCACAACACATGTGTCTTTTACTTTGACTTGGAATAAATAATTCATTACAAATTTACTTCATACCATGAAATGCCCGCCCAGAGGATAACTTGTCAAACATTAATCTCCCTAATATATCTTTTAAAACTGACTTACGCTTGCAACATAGTTTCCACAGCATTGGGCATACCATCTGCACTTGGACCACTCATATTTATTAACCCCGACATCCTACAAAAATTATTTGAGTCAGGTTTTTATTAATTGGAGCCCACAATTAAGAAACTTAAATCTTCCTAAAATAATTTAAATTGAAGACAAAAAATATTAAAAATATAATTTAAGTTGGACTACAAACAACTTTAATTTATTAAAATTCACAAAGACTACCATAAATAAGATGGGTAATAGTTTAGACACTCAGTTAGTCAAAATGGCTAAATCTATACCTGGGTGTATGTATGATAGTCATAATCTTTTAAATTAATCTCAAACTTTTTGGCTTGTATATATTTACTCTTTATTTACTCTACTTATTCCAATCTGACATACTCACACATTGTAATTATTTACTTACATATTGCAAAAACCAGGATCACTTAAAATTTGACTAGCCATATTAATAATATTTGGGTTATTTATAAACTGTGACAATGTATCTGGTAACTGCCTCTCAAGAGATGGAGCCACACTATCTAAAATACAATATAGTACTAACTAATGAGAAAATAGCTTCTACAAATAGTAGATACAGTATCAATGTCACATGTAATGTTTCATGAAAGAACATAATTACACTATAGTACTACATGTAAGGGTAAATGATTTATGCTTTTGTTGTTTAAACTAAAAAATTAATAAGCATTATATTATAGTAAGTAATAATATTAGGTAGGTACCTATTTAATAACTCTAGATACCCACCATAGAATTTTTGATTCAAAATTCTTACCAATATTTGTACGAAGCCTATCTTCAGCTACTTTTAAATTTGTTTCATACATAGAATTACTAGGATCATATTTCAGAGCCATTTGATAGGCTTTGATAGCCAAGTCATATTTATTTAAATTTGAATAAGCAATTCCAAGACGTCCATAGGCTTTACCATATGTAGGATCAAGCTTAATAGCTTCATTACAGTCATTTATTGCCTCATAATCTTTAAGTAACCTGGTATATGCAGCAGCTCTGTTACAGTAGTATACAGCATTATATGGATTTAACTCAATGGCTCTAAAAATGTGGTATTAAAAGAGTTGCATTATGTTGTTTTAAAACTTTATACTTAGAATATTCCGTAATTGCTTCACTGTAATCTGAACTCTTCATAAAGGTATTTCCCTTTGTTTTATATTCTTCAGCTTGAGCTTTTTGTTCGTCAGTCACCTCTAGTTTGGGTTTAATATTTATAAGTGACAAAAGATCTACTTTTTCTGGGCTTTTTTGGTTTTCTACTTCAAAAGCAGTCTCCAAACATTGAATAGCTACTTCGATAGACTCTTTTCTTTCTTCATTTAAACTAGTACCATTTAATTCATCTTGCAAAAACCCTATTATACTATTTACTAAAATTTGCTTTTTGGGGTCCATTCCTTACAGCTACAATATATTAGTTAATATAAAAGTTTTAAAACCCAATGGTAAACAATTTAGTACAAACCTATTTATACAGAAGACGGAATTTTTAGATGCACAATAAATTTTCTTGATACGTTAATTAAAAAATATTTTTAACTCGTATTCTGATAACCACAAAATGCTTACGACTTAAAAATTTTTAGGTTAGGTTTAGGGATGTTCGATACGATCCCATATTTTGAAGTATCGATATTTTAACTTTTGATACCGCAGAGTTTTTCCTGAAGCGGTAAATTAAAGATGTCTATTATTATTGAAGAAGAAAGGAAATCTGTTTATTTTGTTACATTTGGAGACCTTCTTTTTGAAAACAAGTTTTTAGTGGATCTTTATTAAATCGATACTTTTGGTGTATTATAATATCATTAAAAAGAGGTTAGACAAAAAGAGTTGTGCGCCCTATTTTTCCTCTGTGAGTTTGGTTCTACAGTGCCGTTGCAAGGTATAGTGTATGCGCTTGCCTAGGCGAGCTACAATATGGTTCTTGGACGAGCTACGCATGTGTTAAGTCAAGGAACGGCAAGCGGGTGATGAATAGTTAGAATTTGGAATTTTTATGGTTTTTAAAAAAAACTAGTTTTTAGCCACATAAAAAACTTGAGTGTATTAGCTAATTAGATATTTTTACAGAGGAGCAACAATCCTGGCTTGCCACTATCTAGTCGGAGCAAATAGGCCGAAAGTTATAATTATAAGTCCTTTTCTTATTGACCCCTCTCACATTTATTTTGTAATAACAAGGAATTACATAATATCTGCCGGCTTGTTTTTTTTTCCGGAAAGTTATTAGAAATAGGCATTTCCGTTTATATTTTTCCATACAAATGTTTCCTTTGAGTCGGCGACTTGACGATTTGCATGCAGGTAGAAACGCCCGGCGATAAAAAAAATGTGGCCGGCAGAAATGCCTTCCGAGTGAAAGACTGCTGGCAGACAAAAAAAATTATGCAAGGTATCAATAATAAAAATGACTAATGTTGCTAGCTTTCCGGTACATGTAGGACTTTTCACTTTGAAGTGAGAGAATCATGGCTGGAGAAGAGGAGGAAATGATATCTAATTGACTGCTAATCGCTTTCCCTTGCTCCCTGCTGTAGTCTGTAGTTCCCTCTTTATGTCTTAGCCAAACTAGGAATGTCTGCTATGCTACAACAACCCTAGAAAAAAAAAACCTACGCCCTTGGTACGCATATTACCAGCGTCCCAGGGGGATCCGGCCCCCCACGTAATTTGACAGCGTACCTATTCTATAAAGGCTTTTCTACATTTTAAGCAAAATTACATGTAAGCATGCGCTGTTCCATTTAAAATGACCACTTTTACTTGCACCTAATGTAAAAAGGCCTTAGAACGTGATTGGTCGAAAGAAAACAAATTGTAATTTGGCAGCTGATGCCTGTATGCATGCCAACCATTTTTATGGGATGGCGGGCTGTTAGGCATATATATTTTACCTTTTACCAGGGACGGTTCTACGGGGGGGCCTGGGGGGCCCAGGACCCCTTAACATTTCTGAAAAAAACTTTAAAATACAATTAGGGCGTGATCCTAAAAAATTTTGGGCTGCGCTGCGGCGTTATTTGCTTGCGAAGGCTACCAAAAATTGTGGCTGCGGCAATGTGGTGCCCCCCCAATATTTTGGGTCTAGAACCGCCCCTGCCTTTTACCAGTTTGCTATTAAAATTAAGAATTAAGGAACTATACCACTGATGCCGATGCGTGGGTGATTCTTGCAGGTAGCATGGATACTGATAACAATTGTGGCTTTATCTTTTAGTTTCAGTATCCCTGACTAACTATCAAAAAGCAGATTTATCAGTAGATATTCGGCAATATTTTTTTATTCTTCAGGGAACTACACTGGAGACGACCGGCGACTCGGCGACAGATTTGGAAAATTCTCGCAACCCACGTAAATTGTTTTTGTACACTGTTGCCGATCTGTATTTATTTCCTACCGTCTACCGCTGGGACGCCTTCGAAATAGGGTAATATTTATCGGATCGGTAATTTGGGTGCGTTTCATATATAGACATGCGCTCAAAGATTTTTCCAATAGGAGGAGTGATCACTAGGATAATTTTTATACTCATACCATTATATTTCGAACACGCCCCTTTTCTGAAGTAATTAATAATCATTTTAATCGGGAATTCATTATTGTTCTTCCATTATAAAGTAACGGCAAATTTTTCTGTCTTTTCTGGCCACACCAGTGCCCAATCCAGCGTTTAAGTCGCCCCGGGCAGAAAGACAAATTGCCGCCCCTAAATACATTTTAAAAACTGCATAAGCTGATCAAAATGTCATCAAAGCTTCAAGCAAAATTACACGATTACACCTAATGTCAAAAGAGTCTTAAATTAAGTACTACCTAGCAATTTGAATTGCACCTTTTTACATTAGAAGCAATGTCAAGTAAAATTGCCTAAACGCATGTGCTTTGATGACATTTTAAATACTAATCGCGGCTTGAGAAAGTCTTATCTACAATTTCTAGACGCTGCTGAGTGAAAACAGTTCGATTATAAATAGTTCTAGCTGCAGTAAAAATCACATGCCATAAGTGGAATGGGTTTTAATTGTTTTTACGTGCTACTTTAAAATCATAATAATTATAATAGTTAATAATTTTAATTTTCATAATCGCACTAGCAATTTTATGGTATTTCTCGTTATATGATTGGTCCTATAGCTAGGACCAATGATGTATTGAGAAATAAAATAAATCAAAATACTTTACTAAGGCCCTTTTTAATGGTAATTCTTGGTTATATCACAGTTTATACTATTTATAAATACTTAGGGAAAACTTTCGAAGAAAAGTGACATACGCGCACCTTTATCAGAATAATCTGTAGTGAGTGGGATTTTAAAGTGGCAACAGCGTGAACTTTTTCAATACTTCAAACTTCAAGTCAAAGCCATAGCTAACGTGCTTTTAACTAGAACTAGTGTTCCGATTTGGTTCTGTAGGTTTCGTGCCTTTAGTGCGTGTCGTATTGTATTGAGTGTACTTATAGGAAATATTTGATAAGATTACAGACTTTTTGATACAATGGCTTCTACTTTGGATTCTCAAAGGCTTACCGAAGAGGAACAATTAGAAATCAGGGAACGATTGATACAAGTAAGTGATTTTTTTGTGTTTTAATCGTTGGATATTGGGGTTTAGATCGATTTTAACCTAACCAATATGTTTATATGCATTGTTTTGACATTTGACGTTTACATTTGTTGTAGCAACGCCCAATTTACATTTTTTTAAACCGGAATTTGTTTACATCTTTTGTGGTTACTTAATTATTCATTATTGCTTACTAAAGCAATTAATTGAACCAGAATATTTATTAGTATTATATATACACAAATAGATATAGGTACTCAATTTTAATAGAAATTGTTTTCCTTTTGATTTTTTCTACTAAAATAATAAATTTAAGTAGGTAGGTACCTATATAGATATATGTACTAACTTACATAGGTACCTACCACGTAAAATCAAACTAAAATTCTGTAAAATGTGAGTCATTGAGAATTTTCTTATTCATGCATTTAACCTTCTAGCAATAAAGTTTTGCGTTTTTATTTAATTTACCTCTAAGATTTTGTTTTGCACAAATTGATGTTTTATTATTATGTCTATAAAATGCTGTCTAAAGACTTCTTTATGAATTGATTGTTTTCTTTTCTTTGTGCATTAGGATTTCCTTATTACTTACAAGTAAAATTGTATCGATAAGTACTGTAAATTAAACTTGATTATATAGTTGATACCAATTTTGATTAACATACCCACCCACTGAATATATGAACACAACATAGGTATAAGTAATATATACTTAGCATGTTTATTGATTATTTTATTAAGTATATTCCTAGTCCCTTATTGATAGATTAACACAATATCTTCACTGTTCTAGATTTAAAAAAAAACCTATGGAAGCAAGGTTAACCTAAGAGACATAATATGTAACCAATTTAAAATTACAACCATTGTAGGTATGCTTTAACGGTGTTTTTGTATACCATTAATACATAATAACATGTCTATGTGGGTATGTATACAGGGTGATTCCTAAGTTGATACTTCTTTTTTAGCTGTGTATAGAAGGCATTAAAATAAACATTTTCAAATACCTTTTTTCAAAAAACTCAAAAATAAAATACCTACTTACATTCATTTATTACACTATGGATCAAATATGGTCCTGCCTAACTTGCCTGTTGAATAAGAATAACATTAAGAAAACTTTTGGGTGTAGGATAAACCCGGGAAAGCGTTCTGCGTATAATCTCGAAGCAGCAGCCCCACTTTGACGACACTCACCGTAAATTAGCACCATATCTACTAGTTCATTGTTTTCAAATTTTACCATTTTCACTTGTCACCAATTTAAAATTAACTTGCTTCAGAAAAACACACCCCAACAAATTGCCAAATAAGTAACTGACCACCTACCCGTAAATTGCATGACTAATAAGACAAAAACAACATAATGTATAGCAGGCTACGTTTTGATGACCAGGCCCGCCTATTTTTAAGTTTCTTGTAAAAAGGTATTTGAAAATTTATTTTAATGCCTTCTATACACAGCTAAAAAAGAAGTATTAACTTAGGAATCACCCTGTATAACATCTCATTTTGTGTTTTTCACGAGGTTTTTTAATTTACACTTTGATATCTTGTAAGTGTTATATTCAAATGTATGTAAGAACAATAATGAACGCAGCTGTTAAGTCTCGTATATGTTAGGGTTGTTAGGGCACCCTGTATATCGAAAATAAAGCATATAAGCATAATTCGACTTAAAATTGGTCCAGAAATCACCCATTAAAATAAGTACATATTCTTAAGTAACACCCTGTATACGCAGCCAAGTGTGGTTATTTTATGAATGAAGTTAATAGTATGTCCGTTTGTATCAATCTGTTGAATTTCGTTGACACCGGAGAGTAAAACTATTGTTCATTTCGCATTCCGTTATAAATCTTAACATATGGCCTCTATCTAAGTACTACAACCACATGTACGTGACGGATGAAATATGGGTATCAAGTGCTTTCGTTTATAAAATACACAATGCTCCCCTACAAAGCAGATAATATGTAGTGGAGCTCGATTGCTCGATTTTGATCCTAAAGCGAAGCAAGAACTGGCCTATAGACGAAACAAATCTTAACAAATATTATCATGACTAAATGTGAAAATTTAGAGTCAATGACATTAAAGAATTCAACTTACTTCGGATTTTAACCCTAAATAGCTCTGTGGTAAAATACTTATAGAGCAAAGATAAAAAAATATAGATAAATTATTTTTTAAAGCGTTCCGATTATACCCATTATACAGTGTCGCCGGTAAAGTCCGCATCATATAGTTTTCGCGGAAAAGTTAGCACTAATATGGGAAACTTTTTTATACATTTTTTTGAAAATCTGTTTTTGACATTAGGTTCTACATGACCCAGAACAAAAAAAAGCTTAAAATTTTTGACTCGTAACTTACGGTATACTTGTCAAATGTCATTTGAAAAGTTCAAACTGGCGAAAGCGTCATTTTACCATGCATCATGCCATAAACCACACCATACTTTAGCGGATTCAAAGGTTTCTCGTGAATCTGTAGTGGATTGTTTTTGCACCAAAAACGGCAATTTTGCCGCAAAATCTATTTGATTGCTACCGAATAAGAGAAGAACAATAAATAACGCCAAGGGGAATGCTTCTTCTCCACCCCTTTTCACTTTTTCATTTAAATTAAGTATTTTATACCAAACACTTTTTTAAAATACCACATATCATTAAGTCATAAGTTATGACCTTTAAAAATTTAAGATTTTGACTTTTAAAATTATTTTTAAAAAATTGCCTTTTTGAACCATCTTCTACTTTCTTACCCAACCAAAGGTAAACAAAAGGGCTTCCATCACTCATTCTGTCTAACCCCCGTATACTCCTAAATGTTTAAGACTATGTCTGATGACATTATGTTGTAGAAACCTCTACCCCTGTTTGATTTTTGTACCATAATTTCTATACCATCATTTTTATACGAATGTATTAGGTTCAGGGGCACGTGCCCGAGTAAAAAAAAATATTTTCAAAAACAAATTTAATCCAACCATGCAGAGGGGGAGAGGTAATAATTTAATTTTTGAAATTTTCAGCCTTCTTTACTAGGTACAATATCATGAAATACATGTAGTCCCGACTGTCCCTCTCTCCAGAAAAACAATGTCTTACTCCCCCCCCCCCCCCTCTAGCATATTTTCTTGCTACGCCACTAATCCTATGTTAGTTTTTTTGTAAAACTACTATTTAATAATAAAACAAGTAAAAATTACCCTTTAGTCTCCGACTATGTGTGTGCCCCCCCCCCCCCCCCGATTTTTTTCCTGTATACGCTCCTGATTAGCTTTCCTACGTAACTTCTCTATTTAGAGCTGATGATGACTTTTACTAAGGTCGAAACATGTTCTCTTAAATTACCCCTAAAAGAAATTTTTTCATTGAAGATATAGTGGTTTAGACAGACTTTTATTCCTATCATATCATAATTTTCGTTCTGTAGAACATCTATAGAACAGTTTGTATAAGATCTATAAAATCATAGACGGTATTTGTTGTGTTCAGATCCTTTAAGACTTAAATGTATATTATGTATTATTTCTTAGTTGCGAAATATTCTCTACATTTTCCACATACGTATAGGTAATTTTATCGATATTTTAAAAAATTGGATTTAAGTACGACTAAAAGATTATCTGATTATCTGTCAATAAAAATTATGTTCATGATGTCATTACTTTGTTTGTTTTTCGCTAAATCTATTGTTAATAAGTAATTGCCTTAAATAAAAGTTATAAAATACTACACTGTATATCAAGAATCTAAGAAATCTATTTTATAGTAATAAGTAATAATAATAATATGTTAGTACCTTCTAACTAATTATGTCATTGTTTAAGATTATCAATTTTTAGAAATGAGCTAGCTAATTATTTGGGATAGATAGCATAACATCATACGTACCAGAAATATACAACTTCCTCATTGATAAGCTAATGATAAATTTGTCACATTGATAAATGGACATCGATATATATCTATTTCCCATATTGCCTTGAAGGGCAAGTCAAGATTCCAAATTACCTAATTGATTAGCTTTAAAATTTGAAATAATAAACCAATATGTGCTAATTTTCCAATAATAAAATACTTTCACTAAACTATCCACTATATATTTTTTTTTTTGATAAAGATGTATTTCAGACCTTAAATCAGTTACAAATAAACGGGCACCCAGGCCTTTAATTACATTAAAGGGAGAATACTAGTAACAACATCTAATTATATGAATACAGATAAATATTTTCTTTAGTTTCTTTCTTACTGCCTACTAAAATATTTTTTGGTATTTTGTTGAAAATTTGTACCCTTCGAGATAAGGGAGAGTCTTAAGATTTTTTTGTTCTTCAACGAATAATTCGCATAGAGTATTTTCTTCTTAAATTATGGTCATGATAGTCTCTATTTTGTTTCAATGCTACATTACTTTTAAGCATCTTATTTTGCACATTGTATATTCGTTTTATTTGTTCGAGTCGTTTTAATTGCACTATTTTCGGGTGGTGCATCGTTGTTGGAAACATATAGAAAATCCCATGCAAGTTTTAGACTGTCCAAATATTTGCTTCCCCCCTCTTAATTTTCTAGAGTGGATTACACGAAAAAAGGGTTAAAGTTCTCCACATATTTCAAAAAAAATATTTTTTCAGAACTGCACCTCCACCGTCCAAAAAAAAAACTACCAAAATGCGATTCCTTGACTATAAATTCAAATAGTATCAGGGAATGAGGTGAAAACGTCGACTTAAGGTGGGTAATTAAATTTTTACTACTTCATTCCCCGGTTAATAGGAGATTGTAAAAATCAACATTTCGGGTCGTAATAATCTTATGTATTGATCTGCAATGTTAAAACTATGTCTACTTAAGGTTGTTCTATCGCCTTGCATAAAACACCATTTTCTTGACGATATTGCTGTTCTAAAATTAAAATTTGGCCACCAACTTCTGAAGGCCCGGCTCGACCCGAGTGTAGGGCCTGCCCGGGTCCGTTAAAGCCCGAGATAAAAACCCGGCCCGTGCAAGCCTCTAGCCTTAAGTAAGGTTCTGTTTCTTACAATTACACGTGTCTTAAGGCCTTTTTACATTGGATGCAATGGCAAGAAAAAATTGCCTGAAAGCATGCGCTTTGTCGACGTTATAAACAGCTGATGCAGGTTTTAAATGGGAAAACGTGCATCAGCTGTTTAAAACGTCGTCGAAGCGCATGCTTCCAGGCCATTTTTCTTGCAATTGCACCCAATGTAAAAAGGCCTTAATAATCATAAATTGATTCATTAAACAGGCATATTGTTTCATTATGACAGTGTTATTCAATAAAGCATTTCGTATTCAATGGACTAAATTACCGTCCACTTTTTAAAAGTACATAACACATAACTGTAAAATTGTTAAGCGTGCGGTGCGATATAGCCAATAATTTTTCTTTATGTCCAAGTACTTGAAAATTGAGTCATGCAAGACAAGTTTCGGCTTTCATTTACATATTGGCTGGCGATCGTTGTTTGACATTACATTTATCAGAGGCGTATCATAAGGAAGACACATAATGAACTGTCCTGATGGCATCTCTGGTGATTCACGATGGTAGTTTTATAATGGTTTAGGATATTGTTTGACGGCTAACGGAGGGTTATTTGAACATCTTAAACATTAATTAAAATAAAACTCACGACTGGAAATATTATTAATTAATTTTGTTTAAATATGTACCAAATTGATCATTAGGTTTTTGGTTATTTATTGTAAGTATGTAAAATAAAAAAATTGTTTACTGTCTGTTGATATTTTTTAACTGGAAGTTTATTACAGTTATTGAATAGGTTGGTTGGTTTAAGGCGGGGGTCGGGCGTTCGGCCCAAGCTTCCTGCACTGCAACCTAGTGACTTATTGTGCTCCCCTATCTTGCTAGAAAAGATTTGTTCCTTTTATAAGGTCCAGTAAATTCCTACCAAGTTTGTCATGCGGGAGGTTATCCCCACATTGGATTCCTCCGAAGATTTTGAATCTTCTTCGGATCAGTGCTTCTCAGTTATATGATATGTGAGGCGGTTTCATCTTCTTCGCCGCAAAGTCTGCATTCAATGGGATCATTGTAAATTCCCATTGAATAGGTAATTTTATCCAAAACCTGTTCTTAACCTTAACATTGACATAAAACCATAACTTTGACAAACTTTTAATCATTTATTTACTTTGGTCCGTATTTCCTAGTTTACCATTTAAAAATACATTTTGTTAAATAACTCTTAAATAACTAGGAAAATACACTTTAAATTGGACAAGGACATTTCTCTTATTGTATTCTCAAAAAAGTTTAAGTACATTTTTGGGCTAAAATAAATACTGGAGAGAATATCCTCGAAATGTATTCGAAAATCCCATCTGTCCTGTTTGGACGCACCACCCGGTATAGTATACAGGGTGATTCTTAAGTTGATACTTCTGTTTTAGCCGTGTATAGAAGGCATTAAAATAAACAACATTTTGAAATACCTTTTTTCAAAAAACTCAAAAATAAGGTACATACTTACATTCATAACACTGTGGATCAAATACGGTCCTGCCTAACTTGCCCGTTGAATAACATTAAGAAAATTTCTGTATCTACGATGAGCTCGCAAGGGAAAGCATTTTGCGTATAATCTCAAAGCAGCAGCCGCACTTTGACGACACTCAAAATAAATTAGCACCTACCAATTTTACTAGTTCATTGTTTTCAAATTTTACCATTTTCATGTGTCACCAATTTAAAATTAACTTGCTTTAGAAAAACACACCGCAGCAGATCGCCAAATACATAACTGACGACCCACCCCTAAATCGCATGACTAATAAGACAAAAACAACATAAAGTATATCCGGCTACGTTTTAATGACCAGGCCCGCACATAGATTTTTTACTTTTGTATCGCCTATTTTTAAGGTATTTGAAAGTGTTGTTTATTTTAATGCCTTCTATGCACAGCTAAAACAGAAGTATCAACTTAGGAATCACCCTGTATATATCATTTCCATTAGGAAAACAATAGTTGTCCCAAAAACTAATCAATACATTAAGTAAATATACCTAAAAAGCTTATATGGTACAACTATCGTTACAATAAATAGGTGCGTTACTGCTTTGTTGTCTACGATAATGACTATAATAATATGTTTGTAATAATAATTAACACGTTCCTTGACAAATTATAAATTCAAAAATAAACTAGTACTACTATGACTAGATTTAAACAGCAGCTTTGCCCGAGGTGACAAAAATATCATTCAGAATACCATATTTCTATGGTCTATTTACCGCAAACATATTACCTGATGTGCTTGTTGTAGAAGCATCTCATGACTAAGAAAAAGAAGATTAAGATTAAGAAAATTAAGTTCAGTTACTTCTTGATACTTTATTTTAAAGTAATTAGAATGGTTTATTTTTCTAAACTTAAGCGTTTTTTTCTATGTGTCTTCCTAAACAATTTTATTCTCCATAATAATCTCCTAGTCACGTAGCAAACTTATTATTATTATTGAGCTTTGTACAATTTTATACTATTTTTTTACAATGTAATAAATAAGTGAAGGTACGCCTATGATAAAATTAAGAATCGACTGAACATAAATTAAAATAATTACCAGATTACCACGACTCACAACTACAAAGTCTGTTTATAAAAAGAGAACATCAATAAAAATAAATCGACAAACCTTTATTTTATTTACTTTAATTAAAAACACAATGTTATAAAAATTTATAATAACCACGATGAAAACTTTGTTAGAACTAAAACTTGTTACATAATTTTATTGAAGTTATGACGGGTCGGTACTGATTTTTATTAAAGTTTTATTGTTCTATTGGATTTAAGCTTTGATTGCCGGTACTCTTTGGACACTCCCTTTATACGCTATTAAGATTAATAGGGATTTATTTTCAATACATTTTAACTTTTAACCAGTGCCGTCGACAAACTAAGCTTATGATGTATATTTTTTCCATAGAAAATGGAAAAAAAACAGCAGATTAGCGAAGCAAAGGCAGTCCCAAAATGGGTATTTTGTTTACTTTGAGCTTTAAAAATTAAAGGGCGTGCGACAAGTATTTTTTAGACGTCACTTTTGAGCGTAGGAAGGTTTTAGAGCTAGGATACTATATTTTTTTAGAGGTCACTTTTTTTAGCAAAATCCTGGATCCGCCACTGGTTGGAGTAACATTAACAACACGGATTTCGCGCAAAATAGCCAACAGCTTTGCTTACAGGGTTAGTCCTGCCTTAAAAAATACTAACGAATTTTCGGACACCCTGTATATTAAATTACTGGGTTTTTATTTCACTTCCTTTAAATTACAAATTCATTTTTAAAGGGTCTTTTATGTTTAAATGAACACCCTACAGTTTTATTACTGTGTTGCAGTGTGTTTTATTTTTAGTTTTAAACAGTGGCGGCACGTCAGGTAAAGTAGGTGAGGGGGCTCTTCACCACAAAAAAAAATGAAACCAGAAGGAAATTTTTTCGACGATATTAAATATTAATGTACCAATAAAGCTACCATTTTAGCCCCTAAAAATAATTATGTTCGAATAAATAATGTTAATTTAATCCGAATGTTATGTGCATAATAGGGCCAAGGTTAACTCCAATGGACAATAATTATACACACTGCATTTTGGCGCGCCCCAGCGACCGTGTCCGTTAGCTCAAAGCGAGTCCAACGCCCAACATGTCTTTGATATTCACCGTTGCTATGGTTGCGTGACGTTAGTCACGCAAACAGCATGTAACAATTTGCATTATGATGAAGGGCAATTTAAAAATAGATCAGTCGTATGCACCATTGTTTTAGCATTGGTTCGTCTAACCTTAAGGTATTTATTTTGAGGCTTCGCGAAATTTAAGATTATAGATATCGTTTTTATGTGATTTACTGTGTGATTAAAAGTTTTGTTTTTATTTTTCAGTTAATTCAATATAGTGTACGTACCTACTTAGTTGAGTGTTTTAAAATGAACCCAATTAATGACCATAGTTTATAATTTGTTGGAAACTCCATTCAATCGTTGGACAGATGAGGATAAGGAGACGTTTTGTTACACGGGCATTTAGTCAATGTTTGTTTAAGTACCCGCACTATACCTAGCTCTTCACCATTTTTTAAGACCGCGAGCCGCCACTGGTTTTAAACAATACAGTGTACAAGTAAATTAAATGCGATTTGGTTATTATTCTTAGCGTCTCTGAGTAAATTATTTAATTACGTACCAGAATCGTCTCAAGGGAACTTCAGAAAAATTACGCTAATTATGTAAATGTGCTATATAGTTACGGTACTCCTACTGTCTTGAATGGGGTTCCCACGACTAGAACATCCTTTAATGCAATAAAAATATTGTTTCCATTAGATAAACTTATGGATTCGTTTTTTAATATAGAATTGCGAAATGACCTTTATCGCACGAACTGATTTCAGTCATTTAAGGTTAAACCACTGTAAAATTTCATGGTTACACCAAAAACCATTACGTGGTTAATGATTTGACATTTTTACGGTGCCAGAGCTTCTGTGCAGTTAAATTTACTGTTTTGGCATAAAACCCAGGAGCAATGGGTCCGAAAGCCCACCGTACGAATTTTTCCGTCATAGAAGCAGAACCGGTTACCTTTTGTTATTTTTCACAAAATGTCTTCTTACTTACCTACTATAATTTCTGCCACCTGCTAAGCCTCGTTTTTAGATCAACAATAAACTATAGTCTATTACAGAAAGGTGTAGAGAAAAGCTCATTAGGTATGCAAAGGGACTACAGACTGACCCAACGAATATTTAAGCCACTTTCATAATTTGGCATTGATTTCATTGCAAAATTTTTAATTTTCATCAAGTGCAGGTAGTATCACCCGGGTTTGGGTCAATTTATGGGTTTTGCCTATTGTTATTCATTCACAAACACTGAAATTGGTGTGACAAAGGCGTACATTATGTACATAGTATTAGGTACACTTATTTTGTATTATACTTATTTAAAAACAATACATTATACAGAAATTAAATTATAAAAAATCATATTACTCGTCGTCATCTGAGGAACTGTCATCTCCTCCTGGTCAAGATCCCACATTTTTTCCTCTTCTTTAATGGCATGATGGACTGCTTTTTGCCAGTTTTCTGGTGTCACTTTCTTAATGGCTTGATCAAACAGTAGCTTAACGTCTTTCATTTCGAATGTCGTGTTGTGTCTTGCTACAAATCCTTTCACTTGCGCCCATATAAGTTCTATAGGATTTAGGTCGCAAAGATATAACGGTGTGCGCAGCATAGTTACACTATGTTATATATATATATCTTTCCCAGCATATTTCGTAAAACGATGTTTGTGTAAATTTGCTATAGCTAATAGTTCCTTCTTTATCAAATTATCTTCTTTTTTTTCTTTGGTTAGTTATCATAAATAATTTATTGCACAAAATTTACCTGGGCCTATGGCCGACATCGTAATTGAGCCGAACTGGACGGAATTTCCCATTTTATTACTCTACACCTTTCTGAAATAGACTATAAGTAGGTGTTGCGTTGTAACTTCTAATGGTGGATTTTATTGAAACTTATATCAACTTCATAATTTTAAATACGATTTCCTGTATATTATTTTACTTTTTGATTCTCATTATCAGTACAAACATTTTTAGGTATAATCACATCTCTTATAGTTACATATTTAGCAGAAAGTCAAATATTTTTGTGACTCAAGGAACCTAGAAAGTTACAATTTTTACAAAGCGTTCTTAAAACTTTTATATTTTATTTTTATATTTTTTTTTTAATCGGGATTTTCTCAAAATTCTACACGTTTTAGAGAATCATTTTGTTGAAGTACTATAAGTTTGTAATTATGCATTGTATGATTATGTAAGATTCGCTTTATGAATGTATATGCGAGTCTTATGATGTTTTCGGCACTATATGCGGAAATACATGAAAATATGCCAAAAAAAATAATTTTATTCTCTTCATTGCCTGTTATCGGTTTAAATTGAATTTTTGGCGCTTGGACCAATTCTTAGACAATGTATTTATTTTTAATATGTCTAATAGTAGTGACAACATTAGTTTAAAAAAATTACATGGTGACAAAGTCAACGTTTCACGCCTGGTCATGGTTTAATGAAAATAGTAATTGTTTTTTCGTAAATTCTGTTCTTATTAGTTGTTCGGGTAAATACGAGGTCATTTAAAAACAAGCGGTTCGATCGTGTGTGAAGCTGCACTATGAACTAAGCTGCACATAAACCAGAATCGAATTGATTTTATTCTTAAAAACAATGGCGTGGGGGAATGTGGACTGATTTCTTGGTCAGTTATTCAAGGAATCTGTAGTGAGTATTACTATATTATCTCTTCTTTTTACCCTGTAAAACGTGTTGTTATTCAGGCGTCTTAACGATTTTTAAGTTTCTAAATGTACCGCTAGAAGGCAATGACTAAAAAAATGATAGATGCCAAATGAAGTTATGTCAAAAATTAAGTGTTTTAGTCTTGAGGGGCGGAGGGGAGCCCATTTTGAAACAAGTACGTATCAACTTTAGTTTAAACAGGGTGTCCCAGATAAGGATGCACCCTACAGAGATCTCTTGGTCGATTTTATAATATTTTTTATTTTAAAACTATGGCAAGCGGTTCGGAAGATGTGGTCGGTGTCTTTTCTTATTTGACCATCCGGTACATACATTTAGATAGATTTATAGGTTGCTAGTTTGGTAATTTATTGTATCGGAAATTCCATGAACCCGTTATTATTGCAGTATCATAGGAGAATTAGGAGATATAAACTTACAATACAAATGTTTAGATAAACTTATCTTATTCCGAGGTTTTCTCCATATATTACCTATATTCTAAAATGAGTGTAATGATTTTTTTTATCACTTTTTATTTCGCTTGCCAAAATTAGGAAAACTAAACAACCATTTTTTTTTGTTTTAAATACTTGAGCCAGAAAGCTGTAATATGACACACTTAGGATACTCGCATTTTTGGGGATAATCTCGGAGGGGCTAGATGGCCGATGAACAATCGCCTATAGGCGATTTTTTATCTGGTAAAGTAGGGGCGAATTTAGGAACTTCTGGAAGGACGCGGAAGTTTCGTTTCCTAACCGGTTTAATGACTAACAGGATAATGATCTCTTACAGAAGAAACGTTCAATTAAAGTTTAAAAAATAGATTATGTTAAACCATTACACAATTTCAAATTTGAAGAAATGATAAGGCAATTTTTCTTGAAATTGCACCTAATGTAAAAAGGCCTTAAAACCTCCTTTCAGCGGTATGCACCTGGTACTGCTATCCTACGAATAAAATAATCGTCAAAACCAATATTTACACGAAACGTTCTGTATAAATATACACCCTGTAAACATTTTCAAGTGGGGTCGATGCTTCTGTAATAGATTATTATTTAAATAGAACAACCCACGCATTCTTTGATAAGTTAAAAACAAGGGGTTATAAATTGAGTTTAAACAGTGCATATGTTAAGACAACATAATAGGTCTTGGTTGGAGGGCAATCAGTTAAATATTTTTAGAATAGGCTGTATTTTTAGATTAATTACCGTCAAGTTGTCGTCAATATCTCAGCAGGGATTGTACTTAATATTTAAAAAGCAATGTGCTTATAGGATCATTTCGATGGTTGTCTGTATGTCCATGTGTCGCAGCCTTTTTTTAAAAGAAGCAATCGGCAGCTGGGAACGGCTCTTTAGCGCGCTCCTACCTGACTGATGGCCCGAGTCTGCTGTCCTATTTCTAATCCGTCCTTTTCTATTTAAAAAATCGAAACAAAAATACCATTTCAATTAGTAGCGTAGCTAGAAAATATGTTCGGGAGGGGGGTCATATTTTCTAACCAGGTTTTTAGGGTTTGGATTCTCAAGTTGATATGTTTATACATAATATAATAATTTCGGGTTGCATAAAGATTTTTCACAATAATTAACTAGCCAGCACCTTGGACTGTGGCATAAATAACATTGGTAGAAATAGTTTTCCTACAACCAAGGTGGCCCGCTTAGCTTAATTCTTGATTTAATAATCAAACAACTATGATTTTGAGAAAATAATGCCTGCCAATGTCATTAATTCCACAATCAAAGTTGCGGGTTAGTTAATTATTATTATAAATCTTTATAATATCTACTTATTTATCCACCGAATTGACAGAAATTTATAGCGAAAACTTTTAAGGCGCGCAATCAGATGAAAGTAAAAACTAGGTAATTTATTGTAATTTTTTATAAACTTTTTCAATTTAATAAACATATTTTTCCTTGCCATATTTCTGTTTTTGTATTTAACCTGTTTCTAAAATAAAAATATCCAGGTATTTTTACTATATTTATTATCTATAAAATCAATTTTTAATCGAAAGGCAAAAGCAAAGCATATTTGTATCCAACTGGCAGAAATTTAAAACAAATACGCTAAAATATAATCAGAAGACGTGTTAATTCAAATGCAGGATGAATGCAGTCCTGTTAGTATAGAAAGGACCATCGAAAATTCATTTATAAAGGTTGGCCGGGATCTACCTGGCCCGGCGAGTAAAAGAAATGGGTTATTCTAAAAGAAATCCTGTTTTACTGATCGAGAAGCCAGAAAAAACGTTAAACTATATTTTTTTCAGCGCTTGTGTAAAAATTTCTCTATCCAGAGAATTACCCATATATTTGATATTTTTTGTTGATGGACTCGCTCCCTATATGACTCAAACATGATGACGCCGAGTTAGCAGGTGTAAATATATCGACGAAAATGTTTTTGTTTTTAGCCGCATAAAAATGAATTTTTGATAGTCTCTTCTATACCAGTCTATTTGCATCTTTGCTGCCAGACCAAGTAGAATAGTGACCAACCAATTTCGTGGTTAGGTTCATAAATGTTTACTGTTGCTGGGATTAGACTATTAGACCACGTGCTTCTGAGCTGGGGGAAAATGTTGTTTCTAAGTCCGCTGTAGTTAAGTAGGGGAGAGTGGGGCAAAGCGGAATAAAATTTGATTTTTTTGAAGTTACAATCTTATTATTTGAAAAAAAGGTAAAATAATGTTGGCAGTCGAACGATAGTTATGTTGTCAAAAAATGACAATAATTTGAAATTTCTAGAATAAAGGTTTTTTCTTATACAATTTTTTTAAAAAAATTTAAATTTTGTTCCACTTTGCCCCTTCTGTGGGGCAAAGTGGAACACTATGCGGGGCAAAGTGGAATTAAGATAAAAAATCGTCTATATAATGTAATTATTTGGGACTGTAGTGATGCCTGTCTCATCCACATTATAAATCTCGCTTGGCGTAAAGTTACAGCGATCATACAGTTCAATTAACAGCCCAAAAAAGGTCGAAATATTATGCATGTAAATGCGTAGCTCTAGCGATAGAGGGTTTTTCAGGAATTCGAAGAGAAAGCTCTGTTCCTTTTTCAAAAGGATAGAACCCAATCTTTTCCAGCCTTTTTCTTCTCATTATTAAACGGATGAACTATGTTATTTCTTGCAGCGAATTAATAGGCCAAATTTTTCAAATCAGAAATCCTTAAACCAAAATATCTGCTTTTCATAAGACAATGATTAACAAGCTCTTTTTCTTGCTGTAATGTAAAACATTTAGAAAATCGGCATAAACGTTTTTTTGAAGCATCTTCGGCATTACAGTCTTTTTTGGCCCTTCTAAAAATAATGTTGTACGGGGCACACTGTAGGTAGTTGCTGCCTCCTCATAGCTTAATCGATTTATTATAACTACTGTTACAGCATCGACCATATCCTCCTCATTTCAAGAATTTTGTTTGGATGTTCGAATGTAGTTCCTAACTATTTTCGACGGACTTCTGTAAGAATGTAATTTAAAAAAAAAGTCAGTATATTTAACAAATGTTGATACTTTATAATTTAGGGGGGCAAAGTGGAATAATAATTCCACTTTGCCCCATTTGTTATTTATTTATAAAAGGTGTGATTTTTTAAAAATTAACGGTACTATGCATCTATATTATCTAGAATAGTTGTTAATATACCCTACCTTAAAAACAGTAAACAGCAGTTTTTGTTTTAACAGCACAATCCACTATTTGTAACAAATTTACCATGTGCAAAACTAAACAAATATAGACCGTATTCATAAATTTTCACGTATTAACACAGTACGTATACATAGTGCTCGGCGCTCTCTGCAATGTAATTAAAGGACCATAAAGCACATGTTTTGGCTAATGGTGGTGTGATGCAATGTCGTCATAACACGAATTCCACTTTACCCCTTATTCCACTTTGCCCCACTCTCCCCTATAGTAGAATCGTATATTATGTAGGTACCTTTTGAGTTTGACTTTTTAATGTGATTTTAATGGAACCCAATTATTAAAAAAAAATAGATTCATTTTATAACAATCCTTGAAGCCGAGAAAATTTTATAGGTGTACTGGGCTTATCTTCAAATACCGAACCTCGTATTAAACCCATAAAATGATTGCCATAAACATTGACGTTATAAAAAATTATATAACTGGTGCAAATATTTCTATTGCTTATAAAATAACGCACCATGTTAGGTCAACATCAAAAAATAAACGATGTATTTGTTCTAATGCCATTGAACTTTGTAGATTGTCAAATTTAAGTCGGAAATAAATACATACATATGCAAACTTGGCAAGAATAAAAATAAATTAAATTATTAATAGACACAATTTTAAGTGAGTTATTATCAAAACGAGGAAACTAAAAATTTATGGTATCACCATCACATACTTGACAAGGGGGGCTGCTTATAACAAAAATATTATAATTACTAAATTGGCGGCAAAATTTATTTAAAAGGTTTCTTGTTTTCCTATACTTTAATGTATATTGTATGTATTAGTTTTTATTTATTAAAAACCATACCAACCATTTTTATTAAAAAATATCCAAATTAAACCATGCTACATCTAGTCTAAGCGGCAGCCAATTTTAACCAAGGGGCTAATGTACCATTCATTCGGTCCTGTCTGTTAGTTAAAAATGTTTGAACCAGACACACAAAAAATACAATTTTCTACAGTTTCAGTTTTTAAAACCTTGAATTATTTACTGAGAAAATAATTAAATAACATAGTTTCCCTGATAAAAACACGGGAAAACCTAATATCCATGTAACAGTAAACTAGCCAGTCGACAGCAGCCGATAGCGTTCTGCCCGACGCACTTTCACCTGGAGTCTTGTTTTTTTTCTAAGCTGTTCTTTGGTAGGTATACACACACCCACACACCTTGTATATATATGAATTACGAATAAATGCAATACATCAGTTATTAAAATTCGTTTTTTAAGTTTTAAATATAATTTTTAAACCCTATAAACTTAATAAATATGTGCTTATTTTTTATGACGGATACAAATAAAACGGCATTGATAAGATGATAAGAAAATGTTGTAAAATTAACTATAAATAGGCATCTCGGCTGGCATACTTAATGTAATGCCAGCTACTGGAAAGTATTTTGTATAAAGTCTCATGTATTTAATGAAAATTTTAAATCATGCTGCTGTATACTATTTTTTTTTAATTTGCAAAGTGCAAAAGCAATTTTTTTAATCATCACAATAGGTTTAATAAATTTTATTGTTGCATTTACACATATGTACATGGAGAGCATGTTATTACAAAACTAAGAAAACATTCTTATCTCAATAAATTGCTTTTAAGCCAGTTTTAAACAGCCCTTATGTTCTATACCTCCTGGTCAAGAATTTTTACTCATGAGAATAATCGTGTTTTAACAATATAATTTGGATCAAATTTATTGATAAATTAAAAATAATACTGTATCCAAGACCGTTCCCTGTGGGACACTAGACTCCTTGTTACTTGTGGTATGGAGAACAAACTAGCAAACCTGAAAACAATTTAGTTTGGAGTCAGACCTCACTGAATGAGAAGATTACAATAGTTTACACTGGGGCTGGGCGCAGTGGTATCGCCACGATTTTTGGAATGGGTGGATGATTTTAGGGTGGGCACTAAAAAAAAAGGTAGCCTCTCCTCCGCGCTGCATAATGGCATAGGAGGTAAACATGATCTCTCTGAGATGAAACTCCCTTCTTGCCTAAAAAAACCTAATCCCTCAATTTTGGGTGGGCACTAGGGTGAGCATCCATCTTTTTAGGGTGGGCCAGTGCCCACCTTGGCTCCTCCTGGCGCCACTGCTGACCGGGCGATATTGAAAATCTAATATCAAAATGTAAAAAATATCAATATAAGTAGTCTATATTATTGGTAATATCGAAAAATATCGAAAATGTCGATATTTAAAAATATATGGACATGTTGAAAAATATCATACCCCTTGATTAGTTCCTAACAAACGGGCCATAAACGGCAGAAGAGTTTTAGACTTGCATTGTCTTAATTTGTTTTGAAACACAACGTTTCAACTGGTAAGTAGAAGTAGCTTAATGTTTTTTAAACAGTTTTCGAAATAGCCAGTATTTTTAAATTTGAAGATTAGATTGTCTCAAGTGACGTGGGTAATTCGCTTGTTTGGCTGTCTAGTATTGAAAAATTACTGCCACCACCTGTGGCCACGGATAGTGTAATTGTCGCCGACTATAAGCACAATTTGTATTTTTTCTACCTTTGTCAACTTAACCATTACTCATTTTAGTAATATTATATACATACATATTATTGGATTCTTACTTTTATTATTTTTAATTAAATTAGGAGTTTATATCTATACTGCCATTGAAAATATTGGTAAACTGGTATCCGCAGTTATTTTATAATGTAATAAATTATTATTAAACTAGTCTCATATATTATAATATAACTTTATGCAGAACCAGGTTAATTAAAATTATTGGCAGTGGCCTGCATACAATATAAACAAAAACGTGGCCTGCCCTCGGAAAAATCTATACTAGTTTAATTTACTTGACGAATCTAGTGGATATTCATAAAAACAATACTAATCTATTAATTTTTCTTCTCCTAAGTAACTCCAAAAAGACACGTTGGAAACGTGATAGCGTTTCAAGCTAATTTTTAAGTTAAACCAAAAATTCATTAAGAAAATATTAAATAAAGCTATAAAGATTTACATTTTCTACTATATTTACTCTTAATTTAAATTCACTACCAATATGTGGTTTAAATCGAGTTCAACTTCATAACTAGAACTACCACCTAATGTTTTAATACATTTTATTAACATTTATCTTCCTCACCCTTACATTCACGTCTTTTTCCATACCTAGTTTTTGAAATTACTAGCCCACGATTATTTTTTCTTAAATGATTCTTCACTTCTCTATTTATTTTAATTTCATATCTATTAGCAGTTCTTCTCACACACAGTTGTTAAATCTTTCATTCTTCATTTAAACTTTTATAGTGCCCTAAGCCTCAAAACCACATACTCTTTTTCTTTTTCACAATATAACGTGCGTATTCATGTTCTCACCGTTCTACTCATTAAACCGTTTTTCATCTAACCTACAATTTTAATGCTTCGTTAGGGTGATATCTACTAGTGTCTTCTTTTGTTATTTATTCTCCTGAAGATGAAGGCTTCTGCTTTCGAAACATGTAGAGAATTTTTTTAAATCAAAAATATTTTATTAATATAACAGTGAAGGAAGACTTTGTGTTCTTATTTCTTTCGTTCTACATGATATTTACCTTTCTTGTATTAAGTTACGTTTAAAAGACTGGCAAAAAATATTCAGGTTAGTAATTTAATAATGTTTTATTACTTTGCCTACTGGCACTGCACGCCACTGATATTTGCTACAATTTTCTACCTTTTATGTTATTTATAAATGTATGAAGTAAATAATAAGGTAGGTACTTGTTTCAAACCGGCCATTATCAATAAGTACCTAATGACTATGAAGATAATTACCTACCTATATATGTAGTTATACGTTGTGATAACGCTTTACTATTTCAAAACACTTTACAGTTGAGATACCAAAGGTTAGTTGGTATCTAAATATAAATACACTTGGCATGTAAGATTTTTTTTTTTAATTTCTTTCCCTCGGGATATACTTAGTCTTCGACAATATTTTTATACCATAAGAAACTATACTCGCATGTAAAATATACCAAATTTTTCCCTCACCTGTTTTTTTTTTAAATTGGCACGTACGATTCATTTCATTTTAAAGGCCTTTCTACATTAGCTGCAATTTCCAGCAAAATTGCCTGACGGATTTTCAGATTAAACTAAATTTTCAAAATATACAGTATAGTAATTTATGCTAGTACACGGAAAAAACCTATTCCTTAACCAAATAAAAGCTAATAAAAGAAATGCCTACTCTTTATTGATATTCTAATTACTTTGGTTCGATAAAAGTTTAAAAAATTATATTTTAGTAAAATTATTGGAATTTTTACATTTTTCCACGGATTCATTATTTTACAATAAATATTTTAAGTTCTTATTTTAGTACAAAAGTATTACTAAGAACTAAAGTTTTATAACCGGAAGGTATATTAGTTAAAACCTCTTTTAAGCAAAGTTACGACAGACACCAATGCATAAAGCATTTGACGTCATAGAATCAAGTCAAATCACCACATTTTTAAAGAATTCATTGACGAATCATTAAATATGCGAAGTGCAGAATTAGTGGGTTACGGGCTGGTGAGTCATGCTGTTGCTGGCTCATTCATTGTTTTGCAGTAGATAATATATCACGTTTTTCGCACCACCCTGCTTTGTACACGAAAGACCCCAACCCTTTTTTATGTGTAATAATGGGCAAAAGTCGATAGTTTTCACACAGAAAGGTTTTTTTAATTCATTGGTAAGAACTCCATAACTACTAATATGAGTTACAATGAGAAACATATACAGAAATTAAATTGGACTAATCCTTTTAGAGATCGTGAGAGACTAAATTTAGCATAGTCGTAGAAATTTTAGGGGCTACGCCCAAAGTTCGTTTAAAATTCACTTAACTACTATTAAATTTCGAAAATTAAATTATTACCTCTTCCCATCTGCAGGGTTGGATTAAATTATTAGAAAAAACACATATTTTTTATATTTGTGAAAAATACGAATATTGGTGTTAATCCAAAATTTTAACATAAGACGTATGTATGACTCTAACCAGCGTTTTTCGGGCTCGGTTTTTCATGATTAAAAATAAAGTAAATATCGCGCACTACGTCAAAATTGATGAATTTTTCAGAAATTATGTATTTTAGTCGCGTAGATCTAAGAGCAGTTTTTGGTGCAAATGCTTAGGTTTTGAAATACTCCTTAAATGCCGTTTTGTATATTCATAATAAAGCATTCTCGTTTCTTTCCGCACTATTTTTTATATTATCAATTATCCCACTTCTTCCATAAGAAATGTTTCAATTAAAATTTTTACTTTAATTTTTCTCTTTAAAAATGAATACCTAATTGTTTTTTGTTTTTGTTGTAAAAATATTTTATTGCATAGTTTATATTTTTGTTGATTAAAAATAGCTCTAAAAAAGGGAAAACGGAACAGACAAGTATATAATAAAAAAATACTATAAAATATTATTCTTTAACTCTTTTTCCTTTAAAATTGCATCATAAATCAATTATTAAAACGATATGCGTCTGAAACATTAATCTCTATATAAAACAGGACTTTTAGAAGGAAAAGTTTAAAAACCCAAACGTTTCCTGCAATTAGACGAGCTCCTAGGCCGGGGGGGGGGGGGGGGGGGGGTGCAGCCCGAGACAGCTCCCCCCCTAAATACGCCATTGCTACCCTTGTTACTTATACATTATTCAACATACCGGGAAAACTTGTTAAAGGGAGTAATTCTTTAATTTTTATTTTAAAAATCCTAAATAAAAGTTCTTTAATTCTGATCAAATTAGGCATGTGTTTTATGTGTGTTTATTTAATATGCATATTACCTAAAACATTTTAAATTTATAATGTTGACGGCGGCTTTTTATTATAATAATCACATTTTTAAAATCGTAGAGGTTAATAAAAGAGGTAATAAATTTAGGAAGTTTTAATCATATATGTGCCACAACACACATTTATTGGTATTTGTTAGTTTTAATATATTCAAAAAGAATGAATTTTTCCAAGTTCCTTATCGTTATATGTAACGTGCATTAGTTTGTGCGATAATATTTACTATTTGGACTTATTTTTTTTATCCAGTGAAACATTTGTGAACCAGTGGCGAATGCAATGACCCCTTGAACTCTTTTTTCAATATCATTTTTAACAGGAAAAGTTTTCGTCTTTTAGGTGGTGCAGAGCGTTTTTTTAGAAGCCACCTCGGTTCAAAATTTGTAAGTTTTACTCGTTGATTGCTCTTCCCCTCCCCTTGGAAACGTTCTGGATTCGCTCTTGTTGGACTTTCTGTGACAATCTCTCTAGATAAAAATGCTAGACTGTATACAACTATCGATAGCTCACCCATCCATTTCTATACGAAATTCGGTTATCAAGGACGACGTTTCATCGATGCGTGTTAAGGAAAGGAGTTCCGAAAATGAGATAATAGATTTATGTCTGTCTGAAACGTTGGTTTGGGGGGGTGACTAACGGTCCGCGGTCCTTTTTAAGGGCAGGTTTTTACCCTTCACATAATTTTTTTAGTGTGTGTAATTTCTCTAAAGTAAATATGTACCGAGGAGTGTTATTTATGCAAAATATTGTTCAATTGTAATAACTACCTAAACATAGGTTCTCCTCCAAATGCCTCTTTTCTTGAAGTTCCCTTACCTGCTCTTTCAGTTTATTGTTTATTCATTTCTCTAGTTGAATTTGGGTTTAAGGTCTCCTGGCAGCTGATTAATCTTGATGGATAGATGAGTTTCACTCTTTCTGCATCAGATTTATTGATTGTTTTGCCACAGTTAATACACACTGCTTAACTGCATTGACAGGTTTTATGGTATGGTACGCATTGCACAACGCCATCTTTTCTTGTGTCTTCTACATTGTCGATCTAAAACCCTAATAACCTACTTTTCAGCAGATATTTTCATAGCGTTTTTTAAATTAAAAAAAATTGCACATTTATTTATTATTGATAATTAGATAGAAAAGATTGTGCCACCGCAGACACCAGCTGACGCATTAAAGATATAAAATTATTATTAATTGCATGACTATTTGTTTATATAAAGTAAGCGTTTTAGATACAAAATTTGAAAACCTGGTAAAACCATTTTTTAAATATTTTTTTCAAATTCAGAAACTCATTTTACATATACGTGTACTGTACCGGGTGAGTCAACGATTGCGCGGAGTAATTTTATGCCTTGAAGATAAAATTTGTCGACAATAAACTTTTATGTTAAGGTATGGTTGGATATCAGGCACATTTTAAAAATATTTTGAATTATACAGGGTGCGCCCAAAAAGTAAGGTGTCAAAAAGGTCCATTTTTTTAAATGGGACACCCTATATATTGTATTATTTTCTGATTCCTCGCAAACTTCTACGCCTATTTTGTAAATGTCATATGTCTAAATTCAATAGTTTTTGAGATATTGACGGTTAAAATATGGCATTTTCAGACTTTGACAGGCTGTAACATTGGAACGGTTCATCTTAGGGAAAAATGATTTTCCTCTCCCTATCTTAGTTTTTTATTCTCTATCCAAAGAAACCAACCTCCGGTTTACCATGTTAAACCAAAAAACCGGTTTTAACGGTTTAACATGTTAAACCGGAAGTAGTAACGTTTAGATAGAGAATAAAAAATTAAGATAGGGAGGTGAAAACCATTTTTCTCTAAGATGAACCGTTCCAATGTTACAGCCTGTCAAAGTCTGAAAATGCCATATTTTAAACTTCAATATCTCAAAAACTATTGACTCTAGACATTTCACATTTACGAAATAAGCATAAAACTTTGTGAGGAATCAGAAAATAATACAATATATAGGGTGTTCCATTTAAAAAAATGTACCTTTTTGACACCCTACTTTTTGAGCGCACCCTGTATAATTCAAAATATTTTTAAAATGTGCCTGATATCCAACCATACCTTAACACAAAAGCTTATTGTCGACAAATTTTATCTTCAAGCCATAAAATTGCTCCGCGCAATCGTTGACTCACCCGGTATAGGGTGAGTCAACGATAGAGTAAAGTTCATTTTCTCCTTTATCTTAAAAATTAGATAAAAGTTCGAAATACAAAAGTTGTAGAGACCATTGAGGTGCACATTTTAAAAATATACTTGATTATTCGGGCTGGCCCAAAAAAACGTGGTGAATATAACTTGTTTTTCTTTTTAACGGAACGCCCTATATATTGTTTTATTTTCCGATTCCCCAGAAAATTCTACGCTTATTATGTAAATGTCATATGTCTAAATTCACTAGTTTTTGAGATATTGACGTTTAAAATATGGCATTTTCAGACTTTGACAGGCTGTAACATTGAAACGGTTCATCTTAGAGAAAAAATGGTTTCACCTCCCTATCTTAGTTTTTTATTTTCTATCCAAAGAAACCAAGTTCGGATTAATCATGTTAAACCAAAAATCCGGTTTTAAGTTGTAACTTTTATATAGCCAAAGATTTATATCTACTTAGGGCTGGCTTATGTGCCGGTTTAGCGACTGTGCAACGGAAAAGTTTTAGTTTAGTAACACCTTAAGTTAAGCCCCACCTAAAACGTCTTAAGTGGAACCCGTGCAAACGGCCCTTAGATACCTTCATATCAATTAATAATTACGATAATTTTTGCACATCGAGATTTTTGCAGGGTATTTTCTTCACTATTTAAAAACGGAAATTCTTAAAATTTTAATAAAATACAAATCCCAAATCCAGTCATTAATAAATGATGTTTCCAAACATTTTTTATCATCAATTAATTTTAATTCAATAATATTTTTTCACCTTTTTGGTGTGCATAATTTTTTAGTTAAACTAAATTGTCACTTATCCTTCTTAATCTTTAGATTCTCCACGGCACAGTTGAACGTAGATTAGGTACCAGTCAAAGACTTAACTTTTGCGTTACTGAAATTTGCTATAATTATATCAATATTAGGCTTAAACTAGGTTTATGCGTCTCCATTTGGAGTAATAGTTACAAAAAGAAGTTTAACCATTGTATATTTTCACCTAGACAAGTGCTACAATTTAAGTTAATCAAGAAAGACTTAAATAGTAGATACCACTTTTCTTTTAACGACAAATAAGTTACATGGCCGAAGTTAGTTGAGAGAATCATAGAGTCTCCTTAGCGCAATTAGTAGAGTGATCAACATGTAATCGACACATTCTGGGTTCAATTCTGAGCGAAGGCATAAAACTTTTTCAATTTAAAAAACTTTCTCTGCACGCCGCGACGCTAAACATTTTCAGTTGATCATCGGACATATTGCACTTTTATCTTTTATGTTATCAATTGGTACATTTTTTCGATTATTAAAAGAAATTAAAAAGCGACAATAGCGATTTAATACGTTGGTGATTAGGATATCTTTATATCATTAGCAATTATTAATTATTACGGTTATTCATTCACATTAAAATTTTCACAGCATATTTTCTAGATTATTTAAAACACAATGGAAAGTCGTAAAGTCTGAAATGGGCTGATAAAAATACAAATACCAGACCGTTCAAGTCATTAAATGATAATGAAATGATTTTTTATTATCAATCAATTTAGTCAATCTTCAGAATTTTTCACCTTGCAAACTCTAAATTCATGTATTTTTATTTAAATTATATACCTTTTCACTTAGCAATATCCAGTTTTTTTCTGCCACTACCAAAATCCCTCAAAACCACATTTCAAACGCAAATTTCTCTGAAACTTACCATACAATTTGGTAAAAAACCTGTTTCATATTCAGCAGCTAATATTCTTTCCAGTAAACCGAAATTCAGGTTTCAGGAGTTAGTGAATGCCGATATATTATATATAATAAACCGAAATTTTGAATATTCGTTTTTAATTTCGAATTTATAGAAAATTTGATTAAACATTCTTAAGGCAACTTTTCAAGCTCTACAAAATCATACATGTAGTTTTTCAGTCCGGCGTTTCGTTTTTTATATACCATCATCAAGTTTTGTTTTTTAAATACGAACCTGGATATTTGTTGGCTTTTTTAATGCTTCAGGCCCGGTAATTTATTGCCCATATTGGTTTTCCATAATAGTGACGTATCATAGCTAAAATAATTTCTAAATATTCCTAATCGTGACCTGACTCTTTTTAATTAATCATTTTTAAAGCTTTATTTACAAGTCATCAGTAATACACTAAATGTTTAAAAATATTTCTGTTTTCTCTAACACACAAATCGATTTTCCTTACAATTTTAGTTATAGAAAATTTTGCTTCGATTAATTAATTGACCTTTCAAAGATCCAAGACGATATTAAATCATTCAACTCTATCGACATCTGAAAGTGCTTTGTCATAACTCATTTCAAATGATTCAAGATTGGACTATTATTTAGGTTCTTAATCTGGTCAATGTGAATGTCAAGTTTAAAGAGATTTGCCTTGTTCTAGTTCCTAAATTAAATAAGATTGTGATCTTTCAAGATTTTAAAATTTAGTTTGTCATCTGTAATATTATAGTCTATTCCAAGAAAACTTTCTTTCTGGTTTTATGTAGTTCCATTGAAACCAGGCGTGTAAGTATTTGTAAAACCGTGAAAATGTCGCCCTTCATTTTCACAAACATATAATATTTTATTACATAAAGTGTGTTATGACCTGACATTGAACCACAAAACCAGTTGATTACCATAAGGTTTTGTTATTAAAATTCTCTCAGTAAATAACCAAGATTTATTTTTATTGTAACAAACAGTGGTATTATACGCATAAACTCACACTTTTTATTTACTTGAAATATTTAATAGTTGCTCAGGTTGATTAAGTATCTTTATGTGAGAATTACCATATTGGTCCATGATAAAGTGTTTAATCCTATACCAGGTCTGGTATGCTATATGGACTTACCGGTGAATGAACTGAAACTTTTAAAAAATGGTTTTTGATATGTTTTCTTATGACCCATTTATGGTCATCAGAGCTTTGAATCACCGAAATATTTCCTCGAGTAATGTTGCAAGAAAATGGCAGTTCTAATTGGCTTTACCCTGGTAGTTTCACCAGAGGCTGATATAGTCCGTTTCCTTTATAACCAAGTGACTGGATAAGTGGCCTATACGAATTAACTGAACGGAAATAATTTCATATCCATCCTTGTTAGGATATAAAACTAACCAACCAGTGGTTAGATCATTATAACTTAAGTTTACACGTACATTTTACTCGTCGTTTTATGACATTTAAGCAAAAGTAAGGTTGGTTGGTTTAAGGTGGGAGTCGGGCGTTCGGCCCAAGCTTCCTGCACTGCCGCCTAGTGGTTTATTGTGCTCCCCTATCTTGCTAGAAAAGATTTGTTCCTTTTATAAGGTCCAGCAAATTCCTACCAAGTTTGTCAAGCGGGAGGTTATCCCCACATTGGATTCCTCCGAAGATTTTGAATCTTCTTCGGGTCAGTGCTTCGCAGTTATATATGATATGTGAGGCGGTTTCGTCCTCTTCGCCGCAAAGTCTGCATTCAATGGGGCCATTGTAAATTCCTATTTGACGTAGGTGTTTTCTTAAGTGGCAGTGGCCTGTTAGTAGAACGACCACTTGTTTTTGCTGGGTGCACGTTAGAATTAACATTCCAGTTGATAGCTTTTTGGAGGGTTTTCCAATTGTGGCCTTTCGCTTGGGTTTGACCAGGTATCCTGTTCCATCGGGATACCTGTTGTTGTGGCGCCCACCTGTCTGATGTTGCTTTGGTTGCCTGTTTTGATATGCCAAGGGCAGGTTCAGGACCCCTGAGTTCTTGAGATGATCCGACTCTAGTCAGTTCATCTGCTTTTTCGTTGCCCGAGTGGCCAGAAAAAAAAGTAAAAAGTAAGGTTAAGATTATACAAATCTGTCAGATTTGTTATTTGAATCAAAATATTTATCCCAGATCCTGTGCATACACCAATTTTTGTAAAATTTATATACTTACTTAATGCTTCATCAATTTTTACGATGTAAATAAATTACCATCACGATTTTCTGATATTTTTAACGGGGCTCCATCCCTAATCGACATATCAAATTGACTATGGTTCAGACAACGCCATTTTTATTAACAAATATAACGCCTTTAGTTTTAAAGACTAAAATTTCTGACTGGTATATAATATGTATTTTTTGTTTTTAGCTTGACAAAAATGGTGATGGACATATCGACTTAAAAGAACTGAGAGAAGCCCTAGAACTATGTGGCTTAAAGATTGCCGGTTATCAATCCCGACTAATAGAAGAAGAATTCAAAAATTCCAAAAAGACAAAACTAAACGGCAAATTAACCTACGATGAATTTGAAAAGCTTATCTGTGATTTAAGGGCGAACGACGTAGCAAATACATTCAGAACGGCAGTTTCAAAAAGAGAAAACTTACAACATTTGGGAGGAACTTCACATGCTTCAAATGACGGCACAACGCATTCGGTTCGATTAGAAGAACAGCTCGCATTCTCAGACTGGATCAACTCCAACTTGCAGCACGATCCGGATTTAAAGAAACTGCTTCCTATTGATCCAGAGGGAAAACATCTGTATGAAAAAGTCCAAGATGGTATATTATTATGGTAAGTGGATGATATATGGTGGGCTCATTGACTTTTATTTTACTGTATCTCTGAACGATGAAGGCAAAACCCTACCTAATTATACCTAAAACCAAATTTTAAAAAATATATTGAAGGGAGGAGGGGATCCGGTCAGGCGTTACGGTCCTGATACGTAGAGGAGAGGGGGAAATAGCACAATAACGCAGCCGTTACGTAACGGAATGGTGAGAAGGAAGGGGAGAGGGGCGTTACGTTCCTGGTACGTGGAGGAGGGAGAGGATCACAAAATTAGAGAACTTTGTTATTCCGACACAAAGAGCCTTTATTATTTCTTTATATCACTATAATTAGGGTTGGGGTGTTTTACAGGGTGATTCCTAAGTTGATACTTCTTTTTTAGCTGTGTATAGAAGGCATTAAAATAAACAACATTTTAAAATACCTTTTTTTTAAAAACCTAAAAATAGGCAAGATACAGAAGTAAAAAAACTAAATGCGGGCCTGGTCAACAAAACGTAACCGGCTATACTTTATGTTGTTTGTCTTATCTCTTATTAGTCATGCAATTTACGGGTTGGTGGTGAGTTATTTGGCGCTGCGGTGTGTTTTTCTGAAGCAAGTTAATTTTAAATTGGCGATACGTGAAAATGGTAAAATTTGAAAACAATGAACTAGTAGATATGGTGCTAATTTACGGTGAGTGTCGTCAAAGTGCGGCTGCTGCAAAACGCTTTCCCTTGCAGACTCATCCTACACCCAGAAGTTTTCTTAATGTTATTTAACGGGCAAGTTAGGCAGAACCGTATTTGATCCATAGTGTAATAAATGAATGTAAGTACCTTATATTTGAGTTTTTTTGAAAAAAGTATTTGAAAATGTTGTTTATTTTAATGCCTTCTATACACAGCTAAAAAAGAAGTATCAACTTAGGAGTCACACTGTATATTTTTTTAAATTTTCCATTGTCCATTATTTCAAAAATCATAACACTGTATGGGACTTTTTTTAGTGGAAATGACTTCCTTTGTGACGGTTTTCGTTCATAACTTATGGGACCTTGTAAATAATTGAACTTTGCACATCTGTACTATACAATTTCATTTTTTTAAGAATTGCTGTCACTATTTTGTCATAGAAAATCATCTTTGATGGTTTTTAAAGCATTTTCCATAATACACTGTTGTACACAACAAACTTGTTATCTAGCCCAGCGGCAATTGCCGCCTTTGTATAGGAGTGACTGAAAACTATCGATTTGCACGTATTCATGTAGGTGTATTTAACGAATGACTCAAAACGGAAGACCTAAATACCTTTAAAAGTACGTTGTCAACATGGTTGTATGTATAGGCACATTAAGACGTGCTTGTTTACATAACATTAACCATTAGCAGCTAGAAGCGATAGTCAGATTAGTTCTTTTTAATTTTAAGGTTTAGGGGTCGAATTCATCAATGGTGACCTTTTGCCAACAAACAAAATCCCGCTAATCGATTTTTCAGGCGCTAAAATCTCAGCACTTCAAAAATAAGGGTAATACATACCCTACATACTTTAAAAGCATAAAAAGCCAACGTTGTCTTTACTAGGAGCCATTGTTGAACCAACATGTTTAATTTTACAACAATCTTGCTGGTAAATTGCAACCAATTCTATTCTTTTTCTGACAGACGACCGACAGCAGTAATTTGTCATCGATCATCTGATATCGAGACCTCCTAATTTCCCCAGATTTTTGGTGAGAAGTAATTAGTCAACACGTCATGTAGTGACTTGTGTTATAGAAAGTAAACATACCAAAAATCACATGTCTTTAACTCCATCTTGCAAGAGTACTCAAAAAATCGACTAGGTATAGTACTAATGGTTACTGTTTGAATATATTTTCTAATTTCTCACTATAGTCTATTTCAGAAAGGTGTACACTTATTTTTTATTAAACATCATAAAAAAATACAAAATACATTATACAGAAACTAAATTATAAAAAATCATAATATTCTTCGTCATCTCCTCTTGACGTTATAATTAATGTCGACGGCCCAATGGATCAGGTGGTCAAGATCCCACATTTTCTCCTCTTCTTTAATGACATGATGGACTGCTTTTCCCAAGTTCTCTGGTGTCACTTCCTTAATGGCTTGATCAAACAGTAGCTTAACGTCTTTTTGAATTTGAATGTAGTGTTGTGTCTTGCTACAAATGCTTTCACTTGCGCCCATATAAGTTCTATATAGTTCGCTATGATATGGCGGTGTGCGCAGCATAGTTGTTTTTCAGCTATATCTTCCACGGCATATTTCATAAAACGATGTTTGAGTAAATTTGCTATAGCTAATAGTTCCTTCTTTATCAAATTATCTTTAAATTCAATACTTTTGGTGGTTAACCAGTCGATAATTTCTTGTTTTCTCCAAGATGAAGTTGGAGTCTTTTCTGTGCGTCGTGCTTGCGTTATTCTGAACTACTGAATCAGCTGGAAAATATTTTATCATTTCACCAAAATAGTTCTCAAAAACATTCAAATTCATGTCCTCGTGGTAATCTCCCGTATTAAACGACTAAAAGGTTAGCAAACCTTCTTTTAAAAATCCCTCTTTGCTTCCATGTGCGCCTATGGCCGACACCGAAATTGAGCCGAACTGGTCGAAATTTCCCATTTTATTACTCTACACCTTTCTGAAATAGACTATATAATATGTTACTAAAGCTAAGAACAAAATATATGCAAGAACTTGGGTAAACCCGGCCATACCATCTTGTTTGTCGTGTTTTATTAATGAAACGTCGAATACGAACCATCCGATAAAGATAATGACTATGTAAACTGCATAAGTCAATATTATAGATATTAGGCAGTACACTATTATAATATTGATTTTTCCGTTAATTTGCTTAGCTATTTCCGACTTTCCAGCTTTTTTGCTATCTTCATTATTGCTTTAAGTTTTTTTCACCCATGGAAAGTTATTTTCATGCAGAAAAAAACGAGTTAAAAGATATAATTCAATGGAAACCCTAAAAAAAATTACTAAAAAATATTGAGAATTTTTTTTTAAAATAAAAATAACTTTCTCACATTCTTCAATATCTGTAGAGTCCGAGTTTGAAATTAAAAAAAAATTTTAATAAACATGAACAGGATTCGTTCCAAGAGAACGCAATGTTTTTAATGTATAAAAGTATAATTTCGTATGTAGCTGGTAGCTTTGGAGAAAAATTTAAAAATATTGTTTGGATCCACTTAACATATACTTAATACAGTCATCAGCGGATGACTGTCAAAAATTACAAGCTGACCTTAACAGACTTGTCACTTGGTGCGAGCAGAATGGTATGGACCTTAATGCCTCAAAATGTCATGCATTATGTCTCTCAAGAAATCGTAACCCTGTACAGTTTGATTATGAAATCGGTGATACCACGTTATCAAAAGCTTCCTCAATTAAAGATCTTGGGGTAATCATTGATTCTTCACTGTCATTCATTCCTCACATTTCTGAGGTTGTCTCTAAGGCTCTTAAAATGCTTGGCTTTGTTAAAACATGCACAAAGGACTTTAGCAACCTGTCTGCCATCCGCTTGTTATATTGTAGTCTTGTCAGACCTCACCTAGAGTATGCCTCCTCTGTCTGGAATCCCTTGTATGCCTGCCATATCCATAAACTCGAGCAAGTTCAGCGTAGATTTTTGAGATATATCTCATTTAAGGCAAATATCAACCCAATCGATTACACTTTTGACTTCAATATGCTTCAGGAAACATTCTCTTTAGAAACTTTAAAAAAGAGAAGAGATGATAGGGATCTTAAACTTCTATACAAGATCATTAATGCGCATGTCGATTGTCCTACTCTCTTGAGCTCAATTGGGTTAGCCGTTCCTGCAAGAAATACGACATTCTACAGAACTTTTCATCAACCCCTTTGTCGTACCAACTTTGCGTTAAATTCTTTTGTTCCCCGTGTTACCAAACTTGCTAATCGACATCCTGAACAACTAGATTTTTTTGGCGCATACCGAGGTTTTATTTGTCAGCTGTGATTAAACTTTATAGTGTGTGATAAGTTATGTACCTGAGATTTGATTGTATTTTTTTTCGTGACTTTTGTATTTTTCTTTTATATTTATGAATAGGGAATTTTTTGTTTGTACTGTACTGTTGCACTGATTTTAATTTTAATTACTAACTTTTATTTTATTTAATGAGGTTTACCATTTGTTTTTGTAATTTTATGGGCAAGGCCCGTTAATAAATAAATAAATACGCTTATGATAATGTTTACCCGACCAAGTGCCTCGCCACTGAATAGAAGACAATTATAATATATTAACCAGTTTAATTGTTATTTTTATTAGCATTACTGTCATAAAAATTGATAAAGTATTTATTATAGTTAACGATTTAATGTTTAGTATGCAATTCCTTGTTCTTTATTACGGGGAAATATTTCCAATGTTTCAAGTGGCAGCTTGTGGATATTTAGTATAAGAGGACCCAAACATAGATACGCAAAAATCAGCGCTTGCGGAAATATTCTATTTTTTGAGGCAAAATCTAAAATGAAAAATTCATATAAAAATGTTACGCAATATATTTTCGTCTGGTCAATGGGGCAAATACATATAAGTATAAACAATTTAAATACTGAGCGATGTAAAAATATATTGTTACTTACCTTACTTACCAGAAAAAAAGGAAGAAGAATACTTTTTTTTAAAGTTACCTATTTAATGCGGTATATTTCAAATATCTAGTTATTTTTTGCATAAATATATTTAGAAAACTGGTAAAGGTTCTGTTTTGTGGCTTTTGTTCAACAAACTTTAGATCGGCAACAGCCTGCCCAATTCTTTAATTTTCAATTTGTCTTTAAAAAAATGGCTCGAAAATATACAACGAATACCTACATTAAAACAATAACAACTAATGAAACTGATGTTTGCGGCTCAAGTAGCAATATTTCGGCCACAATAAGTATACCTAACAGAGGTCGCTGATCTTCCCCGATTGTCATGTCAACTATGCCGCAAAAATTTCGCGACAAGGTGGTTATCGCCAGGTATAGCGAAGGTTGTAGGAGAGTTGAAAAGAAAGCCGGAGGCAGTGGTGTTAATTAGGTATTGCAATCCCTGGATAGCTACCATTTTTACCTTACTTTTACGATCCCGGGAAATAAAAGTATAAGGGATTGAAACGAAATTGCTCTTCATGATATTATTAGAAATTTATTTATTTATTAAGTAAAGTCAAAGTCCTATGCCTAACCAAACATAGTCAACCTAAAAATCAGACTGCACGGGGTTGTGTTTAAGGTTGAAAGCAGTAATTCCCAGATAAACTGCTGTAGGCGGGGAATCACGTAAGGATTGGAGTCCCGGGATTCCAGAATGCGGGGATCCTGAGATAGCTATATTGTTTAACATACTTTTCCGATCCCGTGTGCTAATCCTTCTGATTTATAGGTAGAGCTACTAAATTTATTTATCGTCTCCCGATAAACTAAACATGACAAATTAAATATTAAAAAAAATATTATTAGAACGAGGTATACAATTTTTATTACCTTTCTGTATTCCAGGAAAAAATTAACTTGATTTAATTAGCGAGATTTAATTAAAAGTATTTCCGAGATAACTACAATTTAATGATGATCGCTTTCCTTTTTCATAATATCTGTATTGTTTCTATTCTAGTTATAGAAAAAGATTTTCTTATTTTCACCATTATTTGAAATAATTACTGACTGCAAGTAGTATTTTTACTCTATTTTATTTAATGACAGTAGCTATAAAAATATTTCAGTTTGTTAACATGTTTAAGGTAGGAGTACAGTATATCAGATTTGTATGTTTTCTGAGGATAAGAAAGCCTGATTTTAAAAGAAAATAGGCAAATTGTCCCCCTAATTTACAAATTATAGTATAGGCATGTTTTTATTTAAAAAATGTAATTATTGTCTTTTACAAAGACTGGCTTTTGCTTGGCGCGCCGAAGCGCGGCGAAAAACGGTGCATTGGGATTTATCGCATGTGATACAATGTGAGTCCACAAACTTTAGCGAAGCGCGGCGCGTCGAACTCAATGCTAAAATCTCTATCCTCATATTTCGGCGCGCTTCGCCGCACATAAATGCGCGCCAAGCTTTAGAATATAATCGGATTATTTAAAACAACCTGTACGGCTTACAGGCAGAACATTTGAACCTCCCTTGGGCTAAGTACGAATTTTATAGTGGTTTTGTATGAAGATAGAACGTCTACTAGCCTGTGAGATGGTAGTAACAATCAGATAATTATTCAAGAAAAATAATTTTTTAAGCGCCTGAAGTTTCCTTATACAATAAGGAAGAATTGTTAGTATTTTGTAGATCTTGACGTCCTGATTAAAAGTGTCCATGGCCGTAATCCAATCATATGCCTAGTTTTTGAGTTATGGTCTTTTAAAGTTGGCAACTTTTTACCTTAAGATTTTCTGCATTGGAATTTACATTTGTTTCTTAACTTTTTTTTATTTATTTTTATTGGTAGAAAATTAGGCTTTAAGTTTTCTTTTGCTTATATAGAAATAAAATATGTACAGGATGTTCAATAATTTAGAGGCGGATTAAATAATTATTAATATTTCAAAATTATCAAAATCCAAAAAAAAATTATGAGCCATTTTTGAATTTCAAAAACAAACGGCTAGATTTTGTTCATATTTTAATATCTTATAGTACCAAGCTATAGAGAAAAAAAATGGGTATAGGTAGGATACCACCACCTTGTACAGTGTACACCGATTTTGAACTCCTTTGTTCTCATCAGTATACAGAGTAGTTGTTTGACTTTATTCATCTTAACAAATGTCGCATGGGTTAACGCTGTCCAGGACGACATAATTAATTTTAAAATTAAGCATATTGTCAAAAAAAGTATGTTGTAGTTAACAGCAATATTTAAAAATATATTTTTTTATTTTTCAGTAAAATTATAAACCATTCCTGTCCAGACACCATAGATGAGCGAGTAATTAACAAAGGAAAACTGACTCTTTACACTAAGCTAGAAAATTTGACTCTAGCCTTAAATTCAGCATCCGGTATTGGCTGCAATGTCATAAACATCGACGCACATAGCTTGGAAAAGGGAACACCGCACTTGGTGCTTGGTCTATTATGGCAAATCATCAGAATCGGTTTGTTCAACCAAATCACTTTGGAACATTGCCCAGGACTGACAACCTTATTGGGCGAGGATGAAAAAATTGATGACCTAATGAAGCTCTCTCCAGAGGCAATATTGCTGAGATGGGTTAATTACCACCTCGAACGCTCTGGTACTCACAGGCGCGTTACTAATTTCCAGAGTGATATTACCGACTCAGAAGTCTACACTTATCTTATTAAACAAATCGCTCCACAAGACGCAGAAGTCGATATGCTGGCTTTAAATGAGAAAGATTTTCACGAAAGAGCGGAGATTATGCTGCAACAAGCTGCTAAATTGAAATGCAGATCCTTCGTTACGCCACAGGATGTTGTAAATGGAGTTTATAAACTTAACTTAGCTTTCGTCGCTAATTTGTTTAATAATCATCCCGGATTGGAGCAAATAAATGGAACTATTGATGGATATGAGACCATTGAAGAGACTAGAGAAGAAAGAAGTAAGTAATTTCATATTAATCAATAAACTATTATTTGTTTTAAAGTTTTAATTGTCTGTTTTATCTCGTTTTATGTATCTTTCTTCATGTTCCATCATTTAAGGAAGATTTACTGGTTATTTTTCTATATCTATTGCTTATAATAAAAGTTTTAAGGTCGATTGGGGTTGGAGCCCCGTCATGGCAAAAAACTATCTAACTATAAAAAATATACAGTGTTCTATTCAAAATTTTTGACTTGTGGCTACTTCCGTAAAAGCCGGAAGTCAAATTCAATTGTTTTTCATGGAAAATGCAGGGTGATTCCTAAGTTGATACTTCTGTTTTAGCTGTGTATAGAAGGCATTAAAATAAACACCATTTTCAAATACCTTTTTTTCAAAAAACTGAAAATAAGGTACTTACATTCATTTATTACACTATGAATCAAATACGGTCCTGCCTAACTTGCCCGTTCAATAATATTAAGACAACTTCTGGGTGTAGGATGAGCCCGCAAGGGAAAGCGTTCTGCGTATAATCTCGAAGCAGCAGCCGTACTTTGATGACACTCACCGTAAATTAGCACTATATCTACTAGTTCAATGTTTTTAAATGTTACCATTTTCTCGTGTCGCCAATTTAAAATTAATTTGCTTCAGAAAAACACACCGCAGCAGATTGCCAAGTAAATAACTTACCACCGACCTGTCAATTGCATGACTAATAAGACAAAAACAACATAAAGTACAGAATGCTACGTTTTGATGACCAGGCCCGCACTTAGATTTTCTACTTCTGTATCTCGCCTATTTTTAAGTTTAAAAAAAAAAGGTATTTGAAATGTTGTTTATTTTAATGCCTTCTATACAGAGCTAAAACAGAAGTATCAACTTAGGAATCACCCTGTATAAGTCTCAACTGCCAGTCAACCCAAATTTAAAATTTTCTACTTAAAATATAATTGACTGGCACCTTAAAACGATTTCGTTGTCACCCGGTGTTTTTGCTTTTTAATCCATTCATCCATTTAATTGCAATCCCTACCCGGTCTACATACCTTATTCTTTCCCTTAATTCCTCACTTGAAAGCTAGTCATGTAATTGAATTAGCACATTAAAAATATATGCAATTTTACTAGTATAACTCTGATTTCTTTGAATAGATAATTTCTAAAAATGTGTACTGGGCAATTTTTTTTTTCAAAATTCACCCCAAAAATGCTTTATAGTTTAAATATGGCAAAGCACTTTTTTTATAGAAACCTATTTTATTACTGCTGTTTAGCTTTCCTAAATTGTTGTGATTTGTTTATATATTTTGTAACAATCTGACAATTAAACATTTGTAACCTGGAAATTACGCTTTAGGCCATGGTGCAATGCTACGCTTTAACGTGAAGTAGATACAATATTTTATAATAAAGTTAGCCAAGTCAGTAAATGGTAATTATAATAGAACTGACTTATGTATTCTATTTTGATGCAGAGATTTAAAAAATCTATGTATTGTATTTGAGATGGTATCCACACATTTGCTAATCTATCCTCAGAGTTGTGACATAACATTGTAAACATTCTTGAGTGTCTAGATTAGTGCCACTGTAAAAGAGTGGTTTTAACGGAAAATCCCTTGTAGTACACTAAATGCTATGAGGAGCTTGTTACTAACCTATGTAGGTATGTCATTAGTTAAAATTGTACAGTATAATTTTTATTTTTAAATTGTTTCTTGCCTGTTATCTTACCCTTTAGAATAATTTTAGAAAATTAAATTCATTTCTGTTAGAATTATTTATGATTTTGTGGTGATTATATTTATCGCAGTTTGTGGTGCTGGGGTTATTAAAAATCAATATAGGTACAGGGTTTCATAGAATTGACGCATTATAAATCCTGATACGAAAACACTATCTAGAAAAATATTTTTAAATGTTGCTTTGCTATATGAAGAGAGAAAATTTATCATTCGTCTTTTTAGGCTGTTACTGGAGAAGTTCGTTGCACGTATAACGCACCATATGAAAATCGATATCGTTTTCCGTCTCTCTTACTCGAGAACGCTTTTCCTATGGGCGTGCGGCAAATTCGGTCTTATTTAGAGGTCCTGACCGAACTTTTTAAATGGTCGATTAAAAAACACACTGTATATCGTCTATGTATTATACAAAAGTAAAGTTTATAACTAACAAGTAATTTCATTACTGCTGAAACGATTTGAAGATTCTTGTATCTTTGGTTGCCATGGTACCTATACGATATTCCAATTTTTTAAATAGGGTTAATAGTTTTAATAGATAAATGGAATTTTTAAAGAAAGCAAAAGTGGTTATAATAAGTAACTTTTTTCGTAAAATTTTAATGTTGATTTTTTCAGCGATCTCTTTATTTAATTGTCTAAATTTATTTTTTTCGATTACATCAGAAAAGGGTACTTAAGTACTTTGGATTCTAAAGTACCAATTCTAAAGTTTAGAATCCTATAAATTGGTTTACCGATAAATTATGAATAAGCGACGATTATCAATCTACAGTAGCTTTAGTTGTATTTAAACGTGTTTTTAAATAAAAAATTGTCATAGGTGTTCTAGAGCAGATTCTTGGACACAGGGCGATATGTCTAATTTTGACCATGGAAATGCTCTAACAATGCTATTTCCTCAACTGGTAAATCATCTTTCTTCAGCTACCTCCAAGCCTTGTATCTGCTACAGGTTTTTGAAAATCGCCTCAAACGAGTGCTAATTTCTCTAATTTGGGCCATGGCAGTGTTATACGGAGTAGGACCGTAGAAAAACGCGTTTTTCTCTCTGGAAAAGTCTCCCACAGTGTTCCAAGCAGAAATCTACGCTATATTACAGTGTACGTATGAAAAAAATAGAAGGGCTTATCTCAATAAGCGGGTTGATATATATTATGACAGTCAAGCAGCCCTTAGATCGCTAAATGCAATAAGGTAACCTTAAGACTGGTATGGGAATGTCAAGGGGAACTGGACGCCATGGCAAAAGTAAACAAAGTAACTAAGTGGGTATACCAGGACACGAAGGTATTACAGGAAATGAAAAAGCCTATGAACTTGCGAGGAAGGGCTCAGAAAATACATTCATTGGTCCAGAACCGGCACTCTGAGTACGAAGGTGCACAGTAAGAGATGCCATAAAGCGATGGATCAGGAGTGAACACAAAATCCACTGGAGCAACAGACAGGTATTACACCACAGTAAAAGCTTCATTGGGGATCCAAACCCAAGACTAACGAAACAGCTGTTTCAAATGATAAAAGGAACCAGCTGAGAACCTTTACAGGAATTCTGACCGGACACATGGCTGTCAAGAACCATCTGCACATAATGCAACTGTACAAAGGAGACCTTGACTGCTGATTATGCGGAAAAGTCAGGGAAACTGTACAGCACATAGATTGCCGTTGCGAGTAACTAGATCGGAAGAGGCAACAAATATTCGGGCAACCAGAACTGAAACCAGAGGACATCCTTAAAATAAAAATACATTTTTAATGATTAAGAATTAAATGGCCAAGTAATACTGATTTTAATAGTAAATCAATTACATCATTCGGTACGGTAGTGTTTTAAGAAAACTAAAAATGTTTTTTTTATACAGAATGTTAAAAAATTACAATGTTATCTTTAGGATTTGCAATGCAGAAGTTTCAAAAATTCTTTGCACATTTTAAAAAATCCACGTATAAATAGCAATTTAATCGACCATGTAAGTCTTACAGCTTCCTATATCCGATTCAGTAAGGCTTATATAATTGACAGACAACAGCCTATCGGTACCATACAGGTTAGTGACAAGCTCGTTTGTTAGACTTAGAAACACAGCAAGTTAATATTTTAAATGGGAAATAAAAATGTAAGATAGGAACGTGAAGGCCGTTTTTTTTTTCTAAGATGCGCGCACCGTTATTAGGTGCTACAGCCTCTCAAAGCGTTAAAAATTTCTTTTTAAAAGCTAATATTTCAAAAGTTATTCAGTTTAGACGAATGAAAAAAATTGCATCTAATGTAAAAAGCCCTTTATACATAATAATATACTACTATGTTTCTTTCTAAGCGCAGAAATATGAAAATTACTATTTATGTAGACATGAAAACTTTGATAATACTGTAACAAATATATAATCATTTTGAACGGCAGTAGAGTTTTGGACTTGCATTGTCTTTGTTTTGAATCACTACGTTTCAACTGGTAAGCATTTCCAGTCGTCTTCAGGTGAATACTGTATTCACGACTGGAGATGCTTACCAGTTGAAACGTAGTGATTCAAAACAAATGAAGACAATACAAGTCCAAACCTCTACTGCCGTTCAAGAAAAGTCAATGTCTCCAGACATTATAATCATCTTAATGTGGCATTTTTTTTGGTTTGCAGCTTATCGCAACTGGATTAACTCTATGGGAGTATCTCCTCATGTCAATTGGTTATACTCAGACTTAGCTGACGGACTAGTCGTCTTCCAACTCTATGACATTATTAAACCCGGAGTTGTAAGTTGGGGAAGGGTCCACCGCAAGTTTGCCAATGAAAGAAAAAAATTCATGGAAAAACTTGAGAACTGCAACTACGCCGTCGAACTGGGTAGACAGGTTAAATTTTCGTTGGTCGGTATTGGCGGACAAGATCTTAATGAAGGAAACGTCACTCTTACCCTTGCTCTTATTTGGCAATTAATGAGAGCTTATACTTTGTCAATTTTATCCCAGCTTCACGAATCGGGAAGTCCCATTGTTGAAAAGGAAATCGTTAACTGGGTTAACAGTAAGTTGGCTTCTGCTGGCAAAAAGTCTTCCATCCGCAGCTTCCAAGATCCTACCATTGCTGATGGTAAGGTAGTGATTGATCTTATTGACTCCATTAGACCTGGGGCAATTAACTATGACTTAGTTAAAACTGGTGGAACTGAAGAGGTATGTATATTTATTTGTTTTTTGGGGTGTTACTTAACCTTTGGTATATTTTTTGAAAATTTCTGGATACATATAGGTTACTCTAACAGAAATTCATTGCTTTTGGATTTGAATTTCAACATTTAAAGAAAGCCGAAAGGCGTCCTATGATTCATTCGCTACGTAAAAACCGACGTGACGTCTTTTATTGCGTAAAATAATACAATATCTTGTGTCTGAAATCGATCGAAAATGGAGACGAACATTAGTTTGTCTCCAAAAACGCTTGCCACATTTTTGCACTGATCCGTCGTTTTTTAAATATTGAAATTTAAAGCTTTTGGCGATGTTTTGTGCGTCTTTGGCGCACTTTTGTTAATTATGCTTGGAATTGCTGTTTCATAGTGAAACTGTTCAAGTTTTTATTAACCGAAGAATAGTTGAGTTGAAGCGTTTTAACTTTAATGTAAGTGGGATAAGATGAGTTCATTTTTAATAATTTTAGAAATTTGAGTAGCATATATTAATTGACAGAAATGTGAAGATAATTTTTCTCATCATGAACTCTAAATAATTGTTTTCATTTTGTTGAAGAAATTTCTTAAATAAAAATTACTTTAAAGAAAATTATGGGTTTTTATCTTTTAAGTGTTTAGATCTACATAATGCAAACAATAAAAATCTCTTTAACTCAATTAAGATTAGCAAATTAGTCACATGTAATTTTTATTTTAAATAAAAAAGATACGATTGTTACTAGAAATAGGTATGCATTATCGTTAATAAATTGGGCGTTAACGTTTGTGTAAAGTATGCATTTTATATCTATTAAAAAAAAATTATTATTGACATCAGAGTATAAGGAGAACTGCCCATAAACATGTTATGGAATTGATACATTATATTTAAACCCGTAAATCCTGATATGAAAATAACATTAAAGGAAAAAATGTTTAAATGTCTCATCACTATAATAAAATTTACTATTTGTTTTTTTGGTGTTATGGCTCGACCACGCCGCCACTGGAGAAGTTCTAAAGAGTGATGTGATAAGATAAGACAAGAGTCCCGACGCCATTATGTTATTTAGACTGGATTCGCGGAAGGCGAAGTTTTACGTCATTTGTGTACATTCTGTAAAGAGGCTTGTTGACTAATCTAACTTTCCTAAATTTTCCTCATGGCCCTGGGAGAAATTCGTACAGGTTTTAGGGGTACTAACTCAAATTTTTAGACGTTCATAAAAAAATATGGAGTGTTTCTCTAGGATACCCAAGAAATCACCCATTTAAATATAATTCACAATTCCATAACATGTATATACAGAGTGATTCCTAAGTTGATACTTCTGTTTTAGCTGTGTATAGGAGGCATTAAAATAAACAACATTTTTAAATACCTTTTTTCAAAAAACTCAAAAATAAGTTACTTATTACACATGGATCAAATACGGTCCTGCCTAACTTGCCTGTTGAATAACATTAAGAAAACTTCTGGGTGTAGGATGAGCGCTCAAGGGAAAGCGTTCTGCGTATAATCTCGAAGCAGTCGACACACTCACCGTAAATTAGCACCATATCTACTAGTTTATTGTTTTCAAATTTTACCATTTTCATGTGTCACCAATTTAAAATTATCTTGCTTCAGAAAAACACACCGCAGCGAATTGCCAAATAAGTAACTGACCACAGACCCGTAAATTGCATGACTAATAAGACAAAAACAACATAAAGTATAGCAGGCTACGTTTTGATGACCAGGCCCGCACTTTTACTTCTGTATCTCGCCCATTTTTAAATTTTTTGAAAAAAGGTATTTGAAAATGTTGTTTATTTTAATGCCTTCTATACACAGCTAAAACAGAAGTATCAACTTAGGAATCACCCTGTAAATAAATAAATAAATAAATTTATTTGAGCCTTATTAGTAGAAGGTCCTTTTTAAACGACATCGTAGCTAATTTAAGCCGGTAATAATAAAATAAATTTGATGAATATTTTTGTTTCGATACCTTTAAATAATAATAATTTTTCTCCATTTTAGGATAACTTGGCAAATGCAAAATATGCAATTTCTATGTCACGTAAGGCTGGAGCCAGAGTATATGCTCTTCCAGAAGATATTACTGAAGTAAAGCCCAAAATGATAATGACAGTATTCGCATGTTTAATGGCCTTGGACTATATACCCAACATGGATAACGCTAACCGGCAATAATAAGTTTTTGTAATTTATTGTTTATTTTTTAATCTTTATATTTTATATTATTAAATAGACTTTTATGTTATGATGTATAACATTCCAAATTCTTAAAGTTATTACTAGTCTGAGCGAAAGTATTAAATACAAAATTATTTTGACATTCCTATTTGGGTTATGGTGCAATAAATTTCACGTTTTTGGCTGTTAAACAATACAAATATGACACACTGAATGGTTGTACAAACTACATTTTATAGAGACTTCATCCTAATTTTTGATTTGTTTTATATGAAGACATTTTTAATTTCATTTTTTACATATTTTAATTTATTGGCTCTGCAATACCAATCTAAGTGCCATTTACATCATAAGTGTAATATTACGGAGTGTATAATATAGTATTACTTAATATTTATACTTTGTGTAAATTTATAACTTTTTCATGTACACTGGTCATTTGCTTAATTAAATGAAAAAGTGAATTTTTGGTTTTTTTTGTTAGTCACTTTTATTTTCATACAAATTCGTTTCCGTACAAGGACTCTAAAACGGTAAAAGATACGAAGGTGGTTAAATTGTAGCAAAGTTGCGTATTTTGGGACAATAATTTGGTCAAAGAAAATTGTAAATATTCCGATTAACTTCGGAGATATCCAAAAACTGCGGCGATGGCTCAGCGGTGAGTCGCTGGCATTCGACCGTGGCGTTTCGAGTTCAATCCTCGATGTGGGCATACGCACAATAAAAAAAGTATGTCCGGATATTAGTAGGTTTAAGAATGCAGGGAAGAGTAAAATGTATCGGCTTCCAAACCACGCGGGTGCGGGAGAAGGTACACACTCCCCAATCGGTAGGTCATGCAATGACGCAAGAAACCGAGGGTTAGCCCTTGGGGGAAGTGTCGCATGACTGAGGATCGTGGTTCGGAACCCACGTTAGGCTGTAGGTCCCCTCGGGAATGGCCCTGGTAGCGAACGAATTGGTAAAAAGCCGAATTCGAAAGAAAGAAAAAGATATCCGAAAAAAGCCGAAATTTTCAGTTTTTTGGTTTTAAATTTTTTTCGCCTTCAATTTGGACTTGAGAAAAAAACACCTCTTCATAGCTCCCTTTTATGTTCTACAAAATGGAGGTATTATTTTTCAAATTCGACGTTTTGTTCTTTAGATACCAACTTGAAGACATTTTTTTTTAAATACGGACCTGGAATTTAAAATATAGTTTCAGGAACTGTTAAGCTTTAGAAATCTAATACAATTTACAAGGTTTCTAAAATTTTTAACGGTTTATTGTCATCAAATTTACTGTTACGGCCCTGGTAATCATTTTTAGTATTCATTAAAATTACGTTACAGGAAGCTATGGCGTTTATTATTTCAATAGGATTTGCCGTAACAATACTCTACAGTAGAAGAATAGAAGTACATTTTTTAAGGCATGAAGTAACATACCTTAATCCCTGTCTTTCAGTAAAAATAGAATAGTTCTTCAAATTACAAATATTTTTTTTAGTTTGGCTCTAAATGTTCAGGACTGTAATGATATAAAAAGATAATTTGAAAAAATGTGTTATTAGATGACAGAACGTTGAAATTTAAAAAACCTTTAAATTGCGTTAAGTTTAAAAGCTTATTGTAGAACATGAAAAAGTGTTTTTTGCTTTTGTCCTAAGTCAAAAACAAAGGCTCGAAAAATTAAAAACCATTTTTCATATATTCATTCATATTTTCGCATATCTCCGAAGCTATTCGAAATATTTACACATTTCTTTGACCCCCAAACTACGCAACTTCGCCTCAATTTAACCATCTTCGTATCTCTTACCGTTTTCAAGATCCCCTTGTGAACACACAAATCTGTAGCCGCTGTATGTCAGAGCAAGACATTTTATTTCAAAAAATCAAAATTTGGTTTCCTTTTTCATCTCGAAAAGAAAAAGTACACAGAAAACCTCCTTTTTGTGACGGTAAAAAATCATTAGCAATGTAGGGATGTTCGATACGATCCGATATTGATATTTTTCAAACCGATATAAAACGATCCGTATCAATCCTTTAGTGTATATTGGAACATCCCACCTTGTTTTACCAGAGTTAAGGAGCTTTTAGGAAACAAGGGAAATTGATCTAGGCGGTCATTTTTAACACAAATGATAATGTGTGATATGTCATTGAAAAGAGAAGTTTTATAGAACGTGATTTATCGCATTCATAGAGTGCAGCGGGTTGTACCAAGTTAGATGTTTGAATAATGAAAATGTGCGCACAGTGCATGCAACCATGTTGTCACCCGGTATATAAAAGCGATGAGTCGCTGACAGTAATTTTGGGTGTGGAGTATACTTTAATTGGATTGGTCACAACTCTTGTAGATGCCGTTAGCAATATAGTGGTTATAAATATGTTAGGAATAAATTTCTTAGTCTTATATTACGTTCTAATGCGATCGAGAGCAACAGGACATACAGAAAAATAAAATCCGTACTTACACGGAAAATATTTAAAATCTTATCTGGTCCAAACTTACAAGATAAGTTATTGTTACCTACGTATGCAGCACCACTATAGTCAGTCCCTAAAGGCTGGCTATGTCACTGCACCTCTAACAAATTCATCGGAAGCCAATACTACATATTTAATCATCTTTTTCCTTATTTAAAATTTGCGATAACAAATTTTTTAAACACCCCGTAGGTCTCGCCTATTTTAGTATGAGTCGCTGTGGATCAGGTGGAAATAATGAGATCCTTAATACATGAACCACTTCATTGGACACAGCCATCTGGTCCAACTGATAAGCTGTAAATTGAAAATAAGGCAAGAAAATACATACCCTTTTAGTTCAGTTCAACATGGGAAAGGCAGAAGAACGCCTGAAAATAATTCTCGCAAAATTTGAAAATTCGAAAATACCTATTTCAGAAACGTGCAACTTGAACATACTCCGGAATATCAAAAATCCTAAAAAATTGCGAATCAAAATAATTTTGTTTTCCCTGTTTCTTCTTTTGGTTTATACAGGATTTAAAAATGTTAATTTAATTTCTAACTCACAGGTAAGGTTGCCATTTATAGTTTTTATTTAATTTTGTAGTAGTCCAGTAGACGACCTTATCATCAAATATCAATATTTTGTTTTTATTTTATAATTGTTTGATAAAAGAAAATCTTGGTGTCTTTTAATACTTTATCGAACATCAGTTCAATTTATACATATTTTAAAATATTAGTTATCTTGTAAAGAATATTTTGGTCTTCTGACGGAAGTACCTGCCAGACTACCCTATCGGGGCATATTTTAATTACATCATCAAACCTCAATTTGATTTCTTATTTTAAAGTATTAATTATGTTGCCTTGCCTCACCCTGGCGGAAGTGCCCGGGAGACTACCACATCGGGATGTATTTTCACTTTCAGTACGTCATCGAACATCTTGTTTGCATTCTTATTTAAAAGTATTAATGTTAACTACGGGTGATTATAGCCCCAATTAATTATCCTGTAAAGAATATTGGTCGGTCTTTCCTAAGCCTAACTAACAGCAGAGCTTGATAGACCCCATTTTCAATGACTTGTCTATGTCATCAATAGGGCAAGGCTGAACATTATATTTTTTATAGGACAATTGAACTTTTAAACAGTTGAAAAGATGCCCTAGAAATGCACCTCTATCGGATGGTCCGCAAGGGTGACCCCTGCCTCCCCATGCTTTGTTGCTCTATAACTATGTGGCGGACTACTTCTAGTTAAAAGTTTTATTAAATATTTAATTTTTTATAAAAGACCTTACAAAATATTGCCGTTTCGCAGTGGTTCTGATCCATGTTTAGAAACGCCTTAAATGAACTAAGTAATCCAAAGAATTGTCGCTAGAAAATAACTATTTTAACAAATAGTATTTCCATTTGACCTAAAAATATGTGATGGTAAAACTAGTATCGCACGGCGTATTGTGAATAGTAAACTCATTAAGTTATTCCATTAAGGCGTAAATATTTCTTATTAGTAAGATAATTGTAAGTAGTTTATAGTGTATTATTCAATTTTATAGTATTTCTTATTCCAGTGTCTTATTGATATGCCTCAAGATGGATCAAAATTGTTTCGAGAACCTGAATATTGCGAAATTTGCAAAGATGTTGCAAAAGTCGACAAAATAGCAAACGTATCTCCTACAACCTTTCTAAATAAATATGTCAAACTGGCATATCCTGTCGTTATCACTGATGGTGCAAATAACTGGACAGCAAAAAAACTATTCAATTTTAACTTTTTTAAAGAACTTTTTAACTCCCTCGAAATAAACAGGAACAAAGACAGAAGCTGTCAGTTTTTTCCATACAAAACGGAGTTCCAAACCTTACAAGAAGTATTTAACATGAGAGAAGATAGAGCTATGTTAAAACCTGGAGAAAAACCGTGGTATATTGGATGGAATAACTGCAACGATGAGGCTGGAAGATACTTAAAACAGTTTTATGATAAACCATATTTTTTGTCAAATATGACTGAAAATATTGCTTTAAGTTGGATTTTTATGGGAGGTCCTGGACACGGTGCACACATGCATGTAAATTTTCTGTCTAGTAAGGTTCTCTCACACTTGTAAACTTTTTGTATTGTGCCATCTGGAAAATAGAGAGAGTTGAAGAGATTTGAAAACTGCACCCTTTCCAAAATTGCATTACACTTTAAACTTGCACAGAACTTGCGTCACAAAAGTATACTAGGGTGAGAGTACCTTCCGAGTTCTTGCACACTTGCAACTGTTAGTTGTGTTTCGTCTAATTAGTCGGTCGATCTTTAGTTGCATTATGTCAGAAATTGAACCGCAACTATCGGTCGATTCTCCGAGAAAATATCAGTTCTGTACTTGCCCGCGTATTATACAATTTGCAATAAAGAGTTTTAAAGGCAATCTATCAGCTAAAGCCCGTGTTACCAGATCTACTATTTTCAGCTTCGATCTACCGCCCTACCGTTTTTGAACCTGAATCTACCGTAATTTTTAATTTGAAAAATATAATATATCCAATTTGGGTTTATTATTTATTAGTTTATTATTAACTTTATTATCTTACATAGATATTTGGTGGGATATTCTGGAAGGTACCAAAGACATCTTTGTATACTAGTGCACGCGGTCCGCGTTGCATAATTAAAAAGTTGCAGGTAAACTCACTCAAAACGCGGTTCTGTTACAGCATTTTGTCTTAGAGAACATTGCTGTAGAGAGCACACAGTATACGGGGTGATTCCTAAGTTGATACTTCTTTTTTAGCTGTGTATAGAAGGCATTAAAATAAACAATATTTTCAAATACCTTTCTTCAAAAAACTCAAAAATAAGGTGCTTACATTCATTTATTACACTATGGAACAAATACGGTCCTGCCTAACTTAAACATAATCTCGAAGCAGCAGCTGCACTTTGACGCCACTCACCGTAAATTAGCAACATATCTACTAGTTAATTGTTTTCAAATTTTACCATTTTCACGTTTCACCAATTTAAAATTAACTTGCTTCAGAAGAACACACCGCAGCGGATTGCCAAATAACTGACCTCCGACTCGTAAATTGCATGACTAACTAATAAGACAAACAACATAAAGTATAGCAAGGTAGGTCCGCACTTAGATTTTTTACTTCTGTATCTCGCCTATTGTTAAGTTTTAAAAAAAGGTATTTAAAAATGTTGTTTATTTTAATGCCTTCTATACACAGCTAAAAAAGAAGTATCAACTTAGGAATCACCCTGTACGTAATATAACAAGCCAAATACAGTTTTAAACTTATAAAAGGCTTGATGTAGAATTTTAAGAGTACCTATTTTTTTAGTTACTAAGTCAATTGTGTGGGAGGGAAATTTCTCCTATATAATATAGATACATTATTATTAAGCACCATAGGTTCCTGAAAACCTGGATTGGTAAGAGAGAAAAGTAAAATTTACTACAAAATATCCAAAAATGCAAAACAATCTTAAAATTCTCCACATCTTCATCTTTGGAATTGAAAGTTCAATAATGCAGTTGATTTATATTTTTATCTTAGCTTAAACCTTAGATATTGAGGAACCTACACTGCTACATAGCAAACAACTACAAGCCAGAAAAATTCCACAGTATAGCAGGTAATTCATTCTGGGTAGCTCTTAATGTTACGAGGTTTCAGGTCGACAATGTTCATTATCCTTCTTGGCAAGCCCAGTTGAGTGGGAAAAAATTATGGAGACTTGCACCACCTCCAGAATGTTATTATCAGTGCAAAGAAATAATTGAAGTTACTGTGGAGCCTGGAGAAATAAGTAAGTAAAATCTCCCATAGCAAAGAGATAGATAGAGTATATAATATGTACGTTTAAATTGGCATTTTTCTGACAATTTTATGTTTCTACAAACTTTGATGTTTTCCAAAATTTTATTTTTTCTCGTAAGAGCGGCACAAATTTAAATAAATATTGATGATGCTAGACTACACATTGCACAATTGTACGTGTAGTGGGCGAATATCTGGATGAAGTTGAACTGCAAAAATTGGAATGGCCTGCATATAATCCGAATCTAAACCCCATAGAACATTTCCAGAATAAAATCAAAAGGGATGTTCCTAGTCATGTGCCACCACAAACTCTGCAAGATTTAATGCTGGTACTGGTAGAGGAATATCAGACTATTCCTCAAGAAAGAACATTATTTATTCGATGCCACGAATACATGCTGTTAAAGTTGTTGTGTTTATTAATTATATTGCTGTTTGTCAATTATGTATTTTTATTATTTCATCAGTATTTATTTATTTATTTAAAATTGAGCAGCTCTTAGGAGACATAATATAATGAGATAATCAAAATATAAAATTTTAGGAATTCATCCAAGACTGTAAATAAGTAAAAAAAAATTATGCGCCTCAATTTATAACTTTCGGATGTCCTATATAAAACCGGAAGTTAATTTTTTAAGTAGAAATATAAATTTAAGATATGAACGTGAAAGCCGTTTTTCTTTAAGTTGCTACAGCCTGTGAAAGTGCCAGATATGTAATTTTTTAATTGCTAATATCTCAACAACATTTCAGTCGTTTGACCTGTTATACAATATACGTTTAGAATCTTGAGAATTATCCAAAAGTATCAGTGGGGGGGCCAGGGCGGGGTTTTTATTTTTCTCAAGATTTGTAATCTAAAAATATTGTAATACAATAATTTTAGTTTATAGTATTAGTAGTGAATAGTGATATCATTTCATTAACCCATTTTTGTAGTTGTTTTAGACACAAATCGATGGTATCATCAAACAATAGTTTTACCAGGAGAAATAAGCATTACAATTGGATCGGAATTTGATTAGAAAAGAATAATTAAGATATGATAAATTGTTGGTATTTGTAATAAAAATGATAGTGATAATTCTTTCGTTAGCTATTTTATTACACAAATTAGGTACTTACAAAGTATTTTTGTACACTATGCCTAGATGTACAGTCAATTAGGTAACTTTGCTCATCAGGGCATTATTGACCCAGAGCTTAAAAATCTCGTCATCTCAGTTGACCGTCAAAAAATAAAATACAAACAAAATAAAACATCAAAAAGAAATCCTAGATATAATAGTTGGTACTTTAACAACATAAAGAGCTGCTGGAGACTACAAGTCAAAAATTTTGCAGCAGCTCAAAATACAGAAATTGGTATATAAGTACTAATTAAGTAAAAAATACAAGTTTTGTTACAATGAAGATACAACTTTTTGCAGGCTGTCTACTAAATATTGCTAACTGAATTACATTTTATTTTTTCGAGAACCTCCTTCGGAAATTATTCTTTCATTACCTACTGGTAAAAACAGTGTTTCTTTATTATTGGGAGGCGGGTGTATAAAGAATAAACAGCATACAAATCAACAAAATTTATTAAATATACAAAATAAAGGTAAGTAATATTTTAAAACAGCAAAATTTGTTGTTAAATTAGTAAAATTTAAGGCAATTGGCAGAGGAAGCTAAAAACAGGGCCAATATAATTTTTTTTAAATAAAATTATACATTAAATGTAGTTAGTAAAAATATAATAAAGTAGCATATAAAAACTATTTGTAAAATGTCTTTTTACAACTTGAAAAATTTCCTGTTTTTATCTTAATTTCTTGGCTTTCTAAAATTCCCGCCTTTTTCCCTATTAGTAGACAGCTTGTTTGTATGATTAGGCTCTAGCCACGGTAATATAATATTTAACCTGTGCCTATAGAGTCAACCCATAAAAAGTATAAACATTCATGAAACAATATACCTATAAATTCTTATAGAAAAAATGGAGTAGAGCCAGACAAATACATTAAATATATGTATGTATATAACAGTTGTAATTACTAATATCATAAGTAGGCAGCAGTTTATGGCAACATAAAAAAAATGTGTTACCCAGTTTATACTGCCCAAAACCTTGAAAGAAAATAATCTGATAAAGCCACTGTAGCTGAAGGCCAACCTGACAAACAGAGTATACTGACTCTGTACTATAGCAAAGTAGTGCTATGCATCTATGACAACCCACTCATACAACAAATATAGTTGTGGCTTGTATGTATGAATTTTAGTTTTCAAAATCTAAGCACTATCTATATGTTAGTTGGCTTGCAATTGCTTGTTGAATGTTTCAAAATGAAACTTGCACTTTATATGGCCACAACAATTCCCGGTTTAGATTTAAAAATTCATGGTCGGTATATGAGTTTCTTAGTAGCACAACTAGTTTATAACAATGTTAAGTAATGAACAGGATTTATTTCAACAAAGTTATAGCTAGAAAGTAAGGTAAATAAACGAAAACACATTCTAATCCTATATAAAACAAAACGCAAAAATAGAAAGTTTTTATAAATAATCATAAATCTAAGAATATGTTGTTGAACTAGAGCAATATATTTTTTTTAAATTATTTAGTAGACTCCAAGACTTTTAATGAAAAATAGTAGGGTTTGTTAGTAAGTCATCTTTTTGATTTTGAACTAGGTAAGTAGGTACCTTTCAAAATACTTGGAAAATCGAAAACTATAAAATTCTTTAAGTTACCTACTTTAGAAAAAATAGGTTGCATTTGGAGTAGAGATGTCAAACTATCGATAGTGGTGGAATTCGATATGCCCAGTGACTTGACAAAAATATCTATAAGATAATTTGTTTATATAAATGTTGCTAGTTGCCACTATTGATAGTTAAATGTAGAGATAATATGGTCTGCCCGGATTGATAGCCCTACATCTCTAATCTGGAGTCCTTTCTTATAGAAAATAAAACTTTACATTCACTAGAAAACATAAAGCTTATAAACTAGGGATTTTTTTTATCTGGGCAATGTTTAGTTTTACATAACCCTACATATATACATATATTGAGAATATTCTCAAGTTTTTAGAATTGTTTAGGATCTAAAAAATTTTTGTTACTATCATCCAACAACATAATTACTTACCTAAATCACTAAGTCAGTCACAGTTTTATTTACTCCGGTGATGATGCATCTACTACATCAACACTGGGTAAATTCCATTTATATTTTTCTGAGAGCAATTGGTAGACCTCTGGCGATGCCCTATGAACTGTTGTAAAAAACTCAATGTCATCTTCATTTAACTCATTTTTCTCTCCTAACATCAAACTTAGAACTGAAAATAGACTTGAAGGAATGTGTTGTTGCAGCTCATTTAACATAGTTTTTATATCAGGTTTCTGTTGTTCAGTTTTTTTTTGCTTAAGCATTCTTTTTATTGTGGCAATATCTCGGCTGTGTTGTTTAATTTGTCTCAAGTAGTTCTTTGATACTCCAAATTTTGAAGGTCCTTGTACTGGAGTTTGTTGGCATTGTGATTGGCGAGATAAAGCTACTGGATTTGGCTTCTGATCTTCTGGTTCTGGGATTATTTCAAAAGTTGGTTCACCATTGCCATATACTAAAAATTCGGTATTCTCCGATGTCTTTTGTACATTATTATTGGCTACTTCTGAGGATTCATAAATTTCTTTTTTTATATAAGTTGGACGATGATACACCAAACCTCTTTGTAAAGGTCTTGAAGGTCCTGGTGGGGTATTAATGTTGGCTATTTCTCTTTCTACGCCAAGAAGATATCCACCAGTGTTGTCAGTACTTGTTGAAGCCTTTAAAAATCTATTTGAGGTGGTCAGTTTTGTTGCTTTTCCAGTTGTACAATTTGATTTAGTGGGAACTAGTACCCCATTTTTAATAATATACGATTCAATTTTTGCTGATCTAGTAAACATATTTTCTGTATCCAGTACAAAAACAGTTCCATCTTCATTAGCAGGCACAACCTTAACATCACAATATTGATTTGAAGGTAAATATGCTGGCCCATCAGTGTCCATGAGGCTCATCGGTGCATTAATGTCATTACATTCTCCATCCAAAGTTGGCACAGCGCCTTGAAGAAGTCTCTTTTTTTGAGAATTCGGAAACCATTGTGGTTCAAAATGCATTTCACATACCACTTTATTTCGAAGTTGTTCCTCTTCCAATTCATAAAAGCTTGGTTTACAGGCATTTTCAATCCATACTATGCATCTGTCCCTATGCTTTACAGGATAATGAAAGAAATGTAGGTTATCTGGACTCTTCGTGGTGTTTATGCAGTTCTTATAGGAGCAGCGACAGCCTCCCATTTCTGTAACAAGAAAACAAACATCACAGAACACTACAAACATATTACAGATAGGGCTAAGCACAATAAAAGGATTAATATTTAATGAATAAAAAAATTAATAATCAACCGTACCTTTAAACTAATTTAAATAGTTTTGAAATGTAAATGTAAAATCACCTAAAAACGTTAACACTTTAGCTTTTAAAACTAAAGTTTGCTATTTTGATTGCGGTTTTGGATCACAGAGCATTTCGGAGTATTCATTCGCATTAGGGATGGAAACAACATATCGATATTTTTGAAATATACTATGTAAAATAATATGTCGATATGCTACTATATAGAAAATTTATCGACATATTTGTTTGGAATTTTTTATATTTCTATATTTTTTTACAAGTCACTTGGGGAAGGTAGAGAAGAGATGTTTGAGGACGCGAGGGACCTTTTATTTTTAGAAGTCTCTTTAAGAAGGTGGAGTTCAAGACGCGAGTTCCGCGAGCAACCTTTCTTAAAGAGTCACTTTGGGAAAGTAGAAGAGGATTGTGTGGAGAGGTTTGAGCATGCTGGAGACCTATTGACTATCGATAGCTTTTTTCAAAAAAATATCGATATTTAATATATATCCTATGTATCGATATTCGTTGCCATCCCTAATTCGTGCCGAAGGATGTCAGATGTCAATTAGTAAGTAGTTTTCCATTCACAGAGCCTGGAACTAGTGCTCACTAGGGAATAACTCAAGGTTCTTATCTATCTTAAGAACCTTGGGAATAACTAAACACTCAATTTCACCAGATTAGCCTTGTCATATACCGGTAGGGAAATGCAGAATGCTTTGTCCACCCATATATTACTAAATATTAAAAGAATAATTATAACGCGTCGCGAAACAATCAGAAATAGCATCATGCCAGTTTATTGTATTGGAATAGCAGAAGTTTCTGAACATACATGCTAGAGGTGTGATGCGCATATGTGACATTACAATAGTAGTTGTTCTATGAAAGCAATTATGTCTTTAGATCACATATATGTATATTAGATATGATAACAGGAAAACAGGACAGTGCGAGTGTTGTAAAGCCTATGCAATAAAACCAATTTAGCTTAATGTGAAATTATTATTACTTACGTTTCACCAATAGAAAAAAATGATGAAGGAAAAATGATTACCGATCCCTAGAACAGAAGGTCCCTAGTATTAGGATAGCAGAAACTTAAAAAGCTGAAAATATAATGATATTTAGAGGTGACATGCGCATATGGTATTATTAAAGGTAATGGTAAGAGGGTGGTAAATCCTCGTGTAGAAATCTTATTACACCTGAAGATGACTGCTAAAGAAAAGGTCAAACCTCCAAAAGTTGGCTTTTAGAAAAAAGTCCTTTATAAAAAAGAATGTAAAAAAACCAATTGGTCGGGGGGGGGGGGGGGGGGGGGCACTGGGACAATCTCCATTCAAGGGGCTAAGCTCCCTGATGGTCCCCTCTCGTTGCGCCTATGCTTGTATATGACTTCATTTTCATGGGGGACACTTCCAAAGACGCCATCCACAAACGCCAACAAAGTAAAGTGCTCTTAGGATGGATTGCACCATTCGTTAAGAACGCTAAGTTAGGCTTAAGTAAACTTTAGTTATCCTGGACAATAGAAAAGAATACCTTAAGTACGTTTTAACAAATGGTGCAATCGACCAATATATATATCATGCCGTTCAGCACTATCACGACCCTCGATCTAAAACTAAACGTGCTTTATTATTTAACTCTTAACGACGTTTCCTGTAAATTTAGCATCTACATCTAAAATAACATTTTTGATGGTGTCAGACAGATGGAGCAATCATAATTTTTTGAAAATACTTCGTGTCCGAATCATTTTTCTTTTTTAAAACGTTAAACCCAACTCTGATCAACTTAAAAGTTTAAGCTAAAAGGTCTTATAAACATTCACCAGAAGGTACATTGCTGAGGTGGCAGAACAAACCATGCATTTTTTCTTCGATTTATACCATTCCTGCCAGGCATCAAAAGTATTGGGCGATGACGGAAAACTATTTCCAGTAAATTACAAGTTACAGAAATTTATTGTGCTCAAGATTTTAAAAATGGCGCCATGGTGCCTTCTATTAGCACCACGTTGCGGAGCAGTTGGAAACGATCATACTATAACATTCCTGCACGGTTGTCAGATTTAGTAAGAATTCAAACTTTCTTGTCTTATTGTTGTCTTCTCTGCATTTTAGTAGACTGCTGAGCAGGGCACTAGCAAGTAAGATATTTTTTGAAAAGTGACTTGAAAAAAGTCTAGCTTCTTTCTGATCGAAACTTCACTCTCGACTCAAAAGTGACTTCTAAAAAAAACGTATCTTCCTCCCAACTTCTTTTTCGATTCAAAGGTTACTTCTAAAAGAAAAGCTGGACAATTTTGGGTGGGAACGTAAGGTTACACCTTTACGTGCCCACCCTGGCCTCCCAGAAGCCGCCCCTGCTGCTGAGACGGGTCTGGTGGTTTAGAGATGTACCACTTTAAATCTATATAGATTTCAGCCAAATTAAGAGATATTTATAATATTTATATGTTTATAACATAGATCTATAATATTACTGAATATGTATTTCCAAAAATTAAAGTATAAATCTGATACATAATGATAAACTTAGTTTAAGCAGGATTAGTCTTTGAATATCTACAAGCTAAAAGTAAATCATATGACCCTATTTGAAGGATTTAAGAAACAGCGGAGGGCAAAGAATAAGTTTATTTTATATACAATGATGAACAATATGCAGATTTATTAATTGGCTCCATTTATTTTTACCCCGATCATGGGGTTTTAATAATTTTGAAATGGGTTCATCAATAATCAATCTACATGCTAAACTAAAAATATAGCCGTATAATTTTATCAAAGTTTATTCCACGGGTCTTGTCTTAAGGCACGCGTGTGATTCACATTTGGATTAGTGGCCATCAGCTTCGAGACCGGATCCCCATGGCCTAAATTTGACAGTTTAAGCGTAACAGTATACATATTTTATGAGATGTGGTTGGTCGAAAGTCAGCTGATTAACAGAATTAATGTCAAACAGCTAACTTTTGACCAATCACGTCTGACTTACGTTATCAAATTTACTCCCATGGGGACTAGGTCCTTATTTCAATCCCATTAGCAACGACCGTATCGACCTATATTTTTTCTGTGGTAGTACCATGCATGGAATTTATTATTTAAGTCAAGTTTTTATATTGAAATATTTTTAAACAAGTTATGAATTTCTACCTAGATTCCTTAGCTTCTTCCTTTAATTGTAGGTACCTTAGACGAGGAAAAGGTAGGTACATAGTTTAAGTCGGAGAACTACAACCGCTGTAGTTCTCTGGTTTAAGTGAGATAAAATGCAAAATTATTGTCACTTTTCATGTAACAATTCTATGAACGGTTTTGAATTGAGTCGCACAATCCGGCACCAATGTATTCCAAGTTGCTTGTTTTTAAAACCGTGTAAATATTCGCTGGCAAATGCTGGTTCTGATTTCTCGCTGTCCTGTTTTGTTTAAAGTTTAGTGTTTAGTTATAGTTTATTAATATTTTAAAGAAAATTATAAAACATCTTGGATTTTAAGGATATGTAATAAACAAAAGACACCAATATTTAAAATTCAGACAGTGTACTTATTACAATCCATCAACATGTTGAAGATGCCCCTGTTTGGAAAAGATCGAAAAAAGAAGGAACATAGAGAAGATAAACTTGCTATCGAAGAAAAGTATAGTCTAAAAGATGTTCTTGGAACGTAAGTCAAAAATTTTTTTTGTGTTCATTTTTTAAAAATTATTAGGTAGGTTGTACAGAGCACCTATAGATACTCTAGTTACCTACAGTAATAGGTAAATGTTTTTTTCATGCAGCTACCGTTTAAAATATATTTAAGATACAATCTGCATATTATTCATTGGTATGGTGGCAGTGAACTCCGAGTCTTCCTAGTGTTTTGCTTGTTTCTTGTATGTTTTAAATAGGTATAACTGAAAAATGTTTAGCAATTGCTGACATGAATGTAAAAGAATTAAGTTTTCCCTTCTCAAAATTTGTCAAATCCATCAACCACTAGTGGAATTTCCATATCTGCATGGAAGGCTACTGTACCCTTTAACCTACTACCTACCTAGTTGAAAATATTACTATCCATAACTAAAGTTTTGACCACTGATCTTGAAGGCACAAACGAAAAATCATATTGCAGAAGAATGGTAAAAAGCTCACCATCTAGTAAGGTGCAAAAAAAAAATATAAAAAAAAATTTCCTCTTTAATTACTGTACTTACTAGGTGATTAGCACTGAAACACTTAAACTTAATACATTTTTAATACAGCTGAAAGCAAATATTTGAGCTAATTCCGCATTATGAATGATGGAAAATTCCCTTAAATTCAGTATTCACGAATATTTACATTAAGTATAAATATTGGTACCTATGTTTCTGTAAAAAAAATTACACCACTAACTACCTTTTAGTGGCAAAAGAATGTGACAACTATGACTTTTAATTTATGATAAGGGCACTGTAATATCGGTACAGAAACACAATTACTTGCTTAGACAGAGAGTGGACAGTTATTACAGCAAAGTGCAAAACATACAGGAAATGTTATTACAAAAATAAAGGGGAACCAAAAAATCTATACTGCAGAATTAGGTACCTACTTTTGTACATATAGGGTGGTTCAAATACAGAACAAAGGACTGCATATATAGGGTGGTTACAGAACAGGGGTTAAACCTAGTAAAATTGCTAAACTGTTCTATGTTTCTTTATCCTACCTTGTAATGCTATATTGACAATTGAAAAATGATTATTTTGAAGCTTTGCCCCCATTGGGGTAAAACTATTCACTGTCTAAAAAACAAGGGTAATTACTCGGCCATTTTTCATGATGAAATTGATCAGATCTGTCAGTTTATTTGAAAAAGCATACAAAATTTTTAAATAATAAATAAACAGTTTGCTTCTTCATTTATCTTACAGAGGAGCCTTTTCTACAGTTAGAATTGCAGAAAGCAAAGTGCATCCAGGAGAAATGTATGCAGTCAAGATAATTGACAAAAAAGCTCTTAAGGGTAAAGAAGATTCACTGGAAAATGAAATCAAGGTTCTTCGAAGGTATGTTGCATGTTTTTAAAATACAATTTGTAAAACCAAAATATAATTAATTGTCATTTGTGCAATCCAATGTCTATTTGTAAAAATAAGTGATAAATTAAGTCATCTTCTGACTTGAAATTTTAATTAGATTTCCTCACAAGAGAAAATATATTTTCAGTAATTAAAGCCCGTTATTAAAACCTATTCAGTAGCAGGAAAATAATATATATTTTTTAAATCTCAACAATTTACCTTTTTTTCAGATTTAACTTTCATTGTCAAAAAATACATTAATTTAGGTAAATATTAATAGGCGCTTTTTGGGAATTATTTTCTCCTAATTTTAAAATCTATTACTTAGGTATCTAACAAACAATGTTTGAACCGAGATTTAAACCTTTAGCTATCAAGTTATACCAAATTTATACTTCTTTAATTAAATTTTTCTGCCGATCGGTATGTTTCATACTCTGTCAAGCTTATACACTTTACAGTGTCCTGCAATAGTGCGTCATTTCATAACTCCCATAGAAATTAAGTTAGAAATTTCATTCAGTTATTCACTTATTCTAAAGAATAGTATGTATTTCAGGAAAATATTTTTTCATATAGAAGGTGACGCAAAAAAGTGTGTTAACAAGAAGTTGTGTTTTTTAAATGGAACACCCAGTTTTCTATTGAATATTTAGGTTCGTATCCTTTATGATTGCACAAAATTTAATTTGATTTGCTTTGGTAGTTTAAAAAATAAATTAAAAACTCAAAAAAGTACCTACTATAGTTCTGGAAAAAAAAAATTAAAATCCAAATCATTTTTTAAACCATGGCATTGGATGAGAGTTATGACAAGGAGTCTAGAGATACTATGAATTTAATAGTGTTGATCTATTTTATACAGGATGTTCATAATAAGGCTTTAAACATTACACATTTAAAAAGCATTCTTCTCAAGTTTTTTTACTTACTATATTCCCCAGGCAGAACTAAATAAGTGCAATCTTTTAGATACATCTATGTGATGATTGCAAGGCGTGTCATAAAATAAAAAGAAAAATATTTCGTTGTTACAATAAGTGTTATTGTATAAAAAAAGGTCATCACAACATGAAACATTAATAATATTTAGGTATTCAACTTTCGCCTAAACAAAGTTAATTATCATTATCACCATAGACGAAATTACATCCGTTGTCGGGCTCAAAAATAATCGAATGCAACCTTTATATAGAATCACAATACAATTATATTCTCAACAGGTGTCTTTTGACACCGTAATCGATTTGGAGCGATGGACCTGATATAAATCCAAATTGGTTTTTACCACTAACATTGTAGCGATTGTGGTTATCATGACGTTCTCGATGTTTAAAGTTGTAGTTCTCTGGTTTAAAGAGTAAAAAAGGGATAAGTGTTTTCCTTGTCTTCACGTTAATCGAGAAAGACACCAAATAATTTACAAAGAGCACATTCAAGGTTAACCAAAGGTATAAATAACCGCAGTAATTACCAGTTCATTGCTCCAAATCTCATATATTGATTACATTTTAAAATGCGCTATTGCGCTCTGTGGGCTAAAAAAGGGTAATCAATCAAACTAATCGATTTAAGGGCATCCGAACAATATTTCTTTTCCAAAGTTACCAGCGCCATACAAAATAATATCCAAATAGATATATATTGGAAACATTGCGTTCTCTTGAAGCGAATGTGCTATAAGGTTAATAAACGTATAAATTGGCATTTTCATACCTTCAAAACTACTTCTACAAAAATTAAATATTAATAATAATAAAAATATTTATTTGTGCCAAAACACAGCAACAATAAATTATATGTAATAAAATGAATTTGTAAAAATTATACTATAATTCAATAACTAAACATTGGTGACAGTAACATACCAGTTGGCACAAAAAGGTAGGATTTTGATTAGTAATTAATCAGTCTTCCCATCCGACGCTAAGAAGATGTTTTTTAAAATGATTTTGAAAAGTAGAACACAGTTTAATTTTTTAGATTGTATATTATTATATACCTACAGGGTGTTTTTTAATTGAGTGCCGATACTTAAGGTTATGAATCCTTGGGTGATTTTAAGAAGAAAAGTTAATATTAATATATGTCCTAAAGCTCTTCATTTTTGAGCTACAGGGTGTTAAAATCTTTTTAAAAATATAACTTTTTTATCATAATAATTATTATATCACTCTTAGATATTTTTATGAAATTTTGTACACACATTAGATCATTAAGGAGTATTTTTTGACTTAAAATATTTTTTAAAATTTTTACCAGTGACGTCCGTACGGTGTTTGAACTGAATATTTTTAAAGGAAAAAATGGTACGCCACTGATTTTTCTAAAAACCAAACTTATATTAAAAATCCTCATTTATTTTGAAGCAAATTTGGTCCATAGACTTACTTTCGTATGATGCACCCTTTTTGCATAAAAAAATAAAAACAAAACAACATTTTTTTTCTGCTGTTCATTGAGACTGCTTTCGACATTTTGTTGAAATGAAAATGAATGAGCTTTAGGACATATTTTAATATTAACTTTTCTTGTTAAAATCACCCAAGGATTCACAACCTTAAATATCGGCACTCAATTAAAAAACACCCTGTATATTAATTAATTTATATTTTTATCTTCTCATCTCATATTATATTCAATATAATATTATGAACTAAACCAGTTGGAGGAGAGCCCATCAGTTTACCAGATAAAGTAGTAAGAAAAACGGACAGTTTACATATTTATATTCGCTTTTTCCATAAAAATAATATACAATATAATTTGTATTTCCAATGTTTCTTCAAAAATAGGTTAGACCACTTCACCATCTACCACGCCCTTCTTATGTCAAATGGTTAGTTACGCCAATGAACAAAATACACAGTCGGAAATATAAATATTTTTTTATTCTTTATAACATTTTAACAACGCATAGCTTTAGCCGACCATAGCAGACTCCAAGTTGGTTATATGGTCAACACTGATTACAGAGAAAACCATTATTTCCACTTTTCCAAATATGGATATACTTTTAAATATTTTTCTATGTCTTCCTGCTACTAATTGTACAAGGGAAAGGCGTTTTTCAGGTTTACAAGGAGTAAAAAATTGTGAACGGATTTGCCTAGTTAATGAGCCGAACTAGCTCTTCTGTCTATTGAAGCAAAGGAAATTAATAACATAAAATTTGAAAATAATATTATCTCTTTATATAATGTTGTTTTTTCTATGTTTTTTTTTCGACACGGTATATTGATATTATTTACTTATAGGCGCCTTTTTATTGTAAGCTTAGGGTAGAAAATTGTTGCAATTCGGCCCTGCCTTACCAATTTCACTAATTTTATTAAGAACAAATAGTAGTCGATGAGTCATCAAGAACAAATAGCGCATTTGCACTACATCGCGCATATTGTACCCGCGTCTGGCGATGGCAATAAAATGTATTTTTTTATACACAAAATATTCTAACAAGGAATTTCACGAGAATTAAGTGGCGCAGCGGCAGTGGAGATTTTTAAGATATCAGGGCATCGTTTGTTATTTTAATGGAAAATAAGAAAAGTTAACGTGAATAGCCAGTATATTTCTATTTTTATGTTCTACATGGCGGATGCTGGTTTGGGATAGTAAAATAGTATTTTTATAAATAAGATATTGGACAGAAAATTGTGACTGTATAAAATGTGACCATAAAAATAATCGCATTTTTATATGAAAATCTTAAAAGTTATCATAAATTACCCAAATAAAGAATTTCCAGAATTGTAAATTGATGATCACTTGACCTGGTTTACATTTAGAATAACAAATAATCAAAAATAATATATGTACAGTCGCGCCGATAAAAATCTGGGACAGGAAATTTTTCTATTTTCTCCTAGACTATTAAGAATAATTTTACATCAAGCCTGGTACCAGTAAAATGTCATGAAAATTTGCATGTCAATAAAGATTGTCACTTTATGATTGACTCGTCAAACATACAATCATATATTATTTGTAAATATGCCACAATTAACCCCCCAGCAAAAGGCAATTATTTATAGTCGGTTGCGAGATAGTGTTGCTATTAGGGATATTGCAGATGAACTGGGAGTAAGCAAGAATACCGTGCTATTGGCAAAACAAAAAATAGCAAGACATGGGACTATTATTAGGAATGCAGGTTCTGGTCCCCCTAAAATTTCTACTGATGATCATGATAGAAGACTGGTTAATTATCTAAGGGATCATCCCTTCGAAACTGCAATCAAGGCAAAAGAAGAGACGAATTTTCCAGGTTCTGCAAATACCGCTAGAGACAGGGTTCGAAATTCCGATATACGAAGCCGTTGTGCTGCCAATAAAAAATTTTTAACGGAAATAAATAAACAGGGCAGGTTAGAATTTGCACATGAATATATTAATCAAATAAATTTATGGGAAACAGTTATATTTTCTGACGAGAAAACTTTTCAGTCATGCAATAATGGGAGAATTCGGGTGTATAGGCCTTCCGGCATGCGGTATGATGAGAGATACACCCACAAAACCAACCAAAGTGGGCGTTTCTCCATAAATGTTTGGGGCTGGATTAGCGCTAGAGGACCAGGACTTTGCCAAATCGTCGAAGGAAGACTAACTGCAGCAGTATACGTTAATATACTAAACGAAGTGATGATACCATCGGTAAACGCTGTATACGGTCAAAATTACACATTTCAGCATGATAATGCTCCAATACACACAGCGCGCATTGTACAAAATTTTCTCCAAGAAAATAACATAGCAGTTCTTCCCTGGGCTTCGAAGAGTCCCGATTTGAACCTGATAGAAAACATTTGGGGTGCCATGGTCAAATCTATGTATAAACATGATTTTCAACCTAGAAACAGGGATGAATTACGTCATAGGATAAATCAAGCTTGGGATGAAATAACTGTCGAATTATGTAGAAACTTAGTTTTAAGTATGCCACAAAGGCTCCAAAAAGTAATAAACAGAAATGGTTCTATGACCAAATATTAATTTTGTGTTGTTTTGGCAAACTTTGTGTTCGCAATTTTTTTCTTTTTATTAAATGTATTTTATTACCTTTATTAGCTTTATTTATTATTTTGTGGTAATGGTAAATATAATAATTTATAAAATATTTGACTTTAAAAAAATGTAATAAATTTACTTTATCCATATTATATGATGTCTCTCAAATTTAACCACCCCGTATCGAAAAATACAAAACATTCCATTATGTAACCTAGGTTACTTTTTAAATTTTGAATGTTTTTCCTTTTTAGCTCTAGACACCTTTTATAGTCTAGGGGATATGTATTTCTTACATTGTTTTTGTAAATCTCTTGTCCCAGTTTTTTATCGGCACAATAGTACTTATGTTAGTTAATTAAAATGTGATTCTTAATAAATTGCGGTTGTGAAATTAACAACTGAAGTTTTAATTTACCACAATAGTTTTATACTGCAAAGGCGATGCAAAATTTTCACTTTAATCATTTACTGTAAATGTTCAGGTGGTTTTATTCCACTGGTCTGGCCAGCGATCTTTTGGGTGCGAATTTTCATGGGAAGATACGCCGTAAACGTCTGCCAGATCTGTATAAAGACCCATTTTTTTACTGTGCGAATGTGCAGATTGGTAGATTAGATGATTAGAAAATGTCTGACCCTCAAGTCATGACGGTTTATCTATAGGAATAATTCGTGAAATCAGAGTTTCTCGAAAGAAACTTTTATGCTATATAATACACGTTCAGGGAGGGCAAAATTAAAAAATGTAGTACAAAATAAATGTGAAAATTTATCTTTTGCAATTTATACGTTTGGTTTTATGAACACATGCAATGCAAAAGACCCAGTTGAAATTATTGTGGTATTTAGTAATACATTTTAATTGCTATTATTTATGAGACTATTTAACAAGCCAATTAAGTGTCACTTCACATCAGCCTCTAATTTTATGTATTTTTGTAAAAGCAGCTGGTATATTTAAAAAAATAGTAAAAGCGGTGAATTTGACGTTTAAGAACTGTTTATTTATGATTTTAAGTACGTATTTTAAGGAGATAACATTAGAAAAATGGATTATTGCGTCTGCATCAACAAAACGAACGTCACACTATGATTTATTTTTTGATGATATTAAAATAGAAACGCTGATATAAATATTTGTATGGTCACTATTAAGACATGTATTATTACAATCTGAACTCCTTATCATCATAGTAAGGTCTAATATAGGGCGTGTAACGTAAAACGTACACACATGTTTGTATATAGTAATAAGCAGAATAAATCACATACACTTTTTGTTTATTTTTAATTTAATTTTTTTTTTGTATTTTTCATAGAAGTGTGAGAGAAATTACGTTATATTTAAGGAGGTCGGTTAAACAGATATCTTTTTAAATCCTGTTTTAGCTAAATATATGCCACATGCAAAGGTTCGTAAGGTCAAGGTTCTGGAAGAAGGAATTTTGTAAGAAAATATCAAAGAATAATAAACACATTCAATAATTTAAATAACTATTTTTTAAAACTGTTAAGTGTCTGTTTAAAGGTTGGAGACAATGATGTTCTTGAATGAAGATTTTTGGACTTGCATTGTCTTTATTTGTTTTAAAATCACAACGTCTCAACTGGTTAGTATCTCCAGTCATCTTCAGGTGAATACTAAATAAGTATAATAACTCTTCACTATTTATCTAACGATGCTTACCAGTTGAAACGTGATTTAAAAACAAATGGAGAGAATGCAAGTCCAAAACTCTGCGATCATTTAAAACTACAATTATATCTGTATCTGAGACCTGGTTAAACATATTAATAAACAATGTTTTATTCATAGCATATAATTTAACAGAAGTTATTTTAAATTTAAACCACTCTGACCTAAGGTGCCTTTTAAGAAACTTGTAATTTGTATTGGGGTAGTTGACTCCCTTTTTTAGGTACCTAAATATCAAAACATTAATTAAAAATCTACAATCTACTTCATTAAAACTCGAGAACTGGATTTAAAAAGATACTAATTAACTCGACCCGTATGCCCCATGACAAGCTGTCACGCACATATGCGAAGCGCGGCGCGGCTAACTATGAGGATAGGGATTCTATCATTAAGTACGACGCGCCGTGCTTCGCTTCGGATCTATACTGTACCACCTGTCAGGCGCGGCCCGTGAGTTTTTTACAGGTAGCAAAAAAAACAAAAGCTTTTATTTGAATGCGGTAAAAAGAAGAAAATAAACTTTCACACTCTTTGTATAAATTAACAAACCAATTGATATTTAATTCGTTTTTTAGACTACAAGAATAAGTAGATTCAATTTTAATTTCCTAATATGTAGTTGTAGAAGGAACTTTCTTATTGTAGTCTAAATGGATATAGACCATAAAAGAACATTGATTACTAGTTTTCTATTTTCTAACTTAAAAAATAGGCATACTAACTCAGTATTTTTAATTTAATTACGAAATTAATACTCATATAAGTTAAGAGTTAAAAAGTCAATTTTTCCGCAAAAAAAATTACTTTATTATCCACGTTTATCAAACTCAATTTTTAGCCTATATATATTTTCAAGAATTTCCTGTCATTGCCATTGTACGTGCTGATTTTTCGGTTTCTAATGCCAAGAAATTATAATATTATTGGTTTTTGGGTAATGTACGGTACTTGTTACCATGTGAAAGTGCGTAACAGCTATAGAAACTACCACCTTACATACACAGTGAATAAAAATAAGGATTACCAACGTTTTTGATATCATCAAATTTTTTAGTTTGGGTTATTTTAACATGCACTTTAACTGCGGCGGTGGATCAGCGGTGAGTCACTGGCATTCGACCGTGGCGTTTCGAGTTCGATCCTCGGAGTGGGCATACGTACAATAAAAAAAGTATGTCCAAAGGTTTAAGAATGCAGGGAGAGTGGAGAATGTATCATCTCCCAACCCATACCATTCACGTCGGTAACCAGACCGGATGAGATCGGATATCTCGTGGGGTGCGGAAGAAGGTACACACTCCCCAATCGGTAGGTCATGTAATAACGCGCAAAAAAAAGTTAGCCTTGGGGGGGGGGGGGGGGGGGTGATGTCGCATTACTGAGGATCAATGAATAATGGCCCTGGCAGCAAACGAAGAGGTAAAAAGCCTAAATCGAAAAGAATGGCAAGAAATGCCAATGACTTCAAGCGATCCATTGATAAAAATTATTTAGAAAATAAAAATTAAAGCCGAAATTATATAATGTTACATTACCCTTTTTATTTTCTATATAAAAATGATATTCCTTTTATTATGAAGGAATAGGAAAGGATCGGTGTTTGCAGTTGATAAGAGTAGACTTAATTATTTAAAGGATATTCTATAAACTGGATTCTTAAAATTTATAGTTAGATTTCTTTTAATCAAATAAATTTATTCTGACTATGGTATTAGGCAGGTGGATTATTATAAAAATATATGTACATATTTTTATTTTTTAGTGTTGATTAGTTCAAAATCTTCAATATTTTTAATATACCTACATATAAGCATATTTTTAGATTCAAAAATAAAATTTAATATTTATTTGACAACTAATTAAAATAATTTTCAGAAATAATATATTATCTTAAAAGAATTAGTCAAAATTTATGAAATGTTTCAAGTGTACAATACTTTAATACTACAATGTTTAATTTATTGTTTAAGAATGTTTATTGATGATTAATAGATTAACAAAGTGATACGAGTTATTTAAAATGTGAACAAATTTACAATAATACTCTACAATTAAACTAGTTTAATGGTAAAAATATGATTATTTTTTAATTTTTACTTTATTTTATTTTTATTGTGTAATTTTTTCCTCTTCGTTCGCTGCCAGGGACATTCGCGAGGGGACCTACAGCTTAACGTGGGTTTCGAACCACGATCCTCATTGAATATTGAAAATTGTTTTTTTTTTTAATAAAAATAGGTTTCTCACGTTCTCCAATATCTGTAGAGTCAAAATTTAAAAAGTTTTTAAAAATCCAATAATAAACATGGATAGGATTCGTTTCAAGAGAACGCAATGTTCTGTAATTTCGCATGTAATTGGTAACTTTGAAGAAGAATTGTTAATTCAAATCAAAAAGGACCTATTTTAATTTGGCACCCAATTCACCTCAATAAAGTCGAATTAACCACTTTTTAATTACGTCTTCATAATAAACCTCACCGTGTTATTGCCTTACGGTTTAAATAGATTAATAAAATGTTATTACTTAAACTATCGATATGAAAGTTATTTTAAGTTTAATTAGCGCACTCTATATATGGATTGTTTTGTAATAATAACAATAATAAAAGAAAATTAAACATTACATATTTTAAATATGTATTTATAATTTATTCGCAACAAACGTAAACATGAATGTTTGTCGTTTTATTATCTGGTTCATAGGGATGAGGCCAACATGTGTATGTAATAAAAAACTTGCAATCCTTATCCTTTACCTACTTCAGAAAGTTGAATATTATAACGGCAGATGGTAACAAAGAATAAATTTAGAAAACTCAATAATTATTATTTTTATAAAAAAAAACGATCAGTAACTACTAGTTTACTTCGGTTTGTATAAGAATCAAATACTTTCCATAGAAGCAATGTTTTCTCTAAACACCTTTAAGATCTTTTCTCACTGTAGTGCCAGGCATCAAACCTGAACATTTTATTTTTCATTATTATCATTTTTCATTTATTTTTTATTATTCCATCAACCGTTCTCATTACACACGCGTGTGACCCGCTTGTCTGTGGATAAGCCTGGCGTATCTATGCGAAGCCCGAGCCGAGCACGTCTAGTGAGAATAAGCCTTAAAGGCGTTGACGGTCGTTCTTTTGCTGCTGTCATTTCTAAAATTTCTGTGCCAAGTACGCATTATGTGAAGTTGTTTCCACCAGCATGACAGTTGTGGAAACAAACTTATTACACCTATACACCATTGGAACGATGATTCTTTCGTTGACAATTGCCGATTGTGTTGTACGAAAAAAAGATTTCATGATAAATGGGCTTAAGCGAGGCACAAGACCTCGACGTAAATGCTGAGAAGCGAAGTGACTTTAGACGGATGTTCGCGCTCGCTTAATGTTTATTACAGACAACGTTTGGCGTAACCCGTTACCGTTTTGGCCGTCGTTCAAACTGTATAAGTTGTAAAATTTTTATAGTTGATTGTTTCTCTTTGTTTGGTTTTTCTATGGTAATACCCTGTATACTGGGCGAATCTGTAATGCTTTAACCCAGTAGTATTTGCGTTAGATATTTTATTTACAGGGTCGATAGGTCAGTCAAACTATTTTCTAACTATGAATTAAAATACAAGTCTTTGTATTCCTTCGGCAGATTAGCTATCGCTACCGGGTTCAAACCTATTGAATAAATACTAAATTAGCAGAAAATATTCGACTGTTTAACCTTTATCATTAAAACTTTTCTTACTACTGACTAAAATTTATTAATCGATAATTACGGTTTTATTTAGTAGGCATCTGAAGGATGTAATGATGTTGAATTATTCATACTATAAATATTTAGTCGTTTTTATTTTAAATATTAATGTTAGGCCCATTCTTGCCTGTTACATATAAACAATGCGTTTGCAATAATGCCGTAAAGTGGAACTTATTTATATAATATCACTTCAAGCAAAGTCGTCAATAAAGCGTGGTTAAAAAAAATTGACTATTATTGCATTTTTTTTTATAGTTCATTAATTATGTATGAACACTTGGTGGTAATTAGACTATAAATATTTTAGTAAATGATAAGAAAACATTTTACGAATTAAATAGCTTGTATAACTGCCATGTCAATAAGTTGGCAGTGGCGTACCCCTTAAATTGTTTATGGCTTAATTTTTATACAGGGTGGCGCATCGAAAACGAAACAAAGACATTTACTGGCAGCTCAGTTCCTTTTTGGAAAAACGCTCAGACCCGTCGATTTTGTTTTCGAGGGGGACACAAAATTGGCAAAAAATCACGTTAACATGTGCAGCCCCCTGGGCGGGGGTGGCACCACCCCTAAAATCTTAAATGGAAAGGGGGGTCAAGTAATACCTTATTTTAAAGGTCTTTCAATTCCTTTTACTACTGAACTGAAGTACATGAATTTTACATCATTATAAAGGGAATTGAAAGACCTATATAATAAGGTAAGGTATCACTCGACCCCCTTTCTATTTAAGATTTTAGGGTGGTCCTACCCCCGCCCAGGGGGCTGCACGTGTTAACGTGATTTTTTGCCAATTTTGTGTCCCCCTCGAAAACAAAATCGACGGGTCTGAGCGTTTTTCCAAAAAAGAACTGAGCTGCCAGTAAACGTCTGTTTCGTTTTCGATGCGCCACCCTGTATGTTAATACGGAAGAATTCTTGTACTTTAGAAGAAATATCATTCCAATTCATTTAATATTTACATTGAAAGTACTATATTATAGTCGATACGCTTATTTGTTACATTGTAACGAACCAGCGTAAAGAAATCTGGAAAGGTCATGTTCATCCCAATGTTAATTTTTGTAAAAAAAATAGTTTAAAGAATCTTTTAAAATTGTATTTCCTAAACATTCTTATAGTCACGGTACAATTGGACATAATTTTTTCACAGTAAACTTTATTCTTCTAGATAACATTTTTATACAAAAAAAATCTCTTCGCACGTTTACTTATCGAGAAATGAAAATAGGAACATTTTGAGGTTATGTAGCGGGTATTTATTTTTAAAAAGTCCATCACCATAATTCAGAAATATACAAAATAAGTATTATTATGTTAGTTCCCATTGATCCTATATTTAAAACTAATTCCTCATAAAAAAATAATATAACAATTCAAATAAATTGCTGGTTTTTGCTTATAATAACGTTATTTTTTTTTGTTTCAGGTTAAAACATTCAAATATTGTCCAATTGTTAGAGACCTTTGAGGATAAAACCAGAGTATTTCTTGTTATGGAACTGTAAGTGTATTTTTTAACCTAAGATACAGGGCTTGATGTTCCAGAACTTAAAGTTTAATTAGTTATTAGTTTTTTTTTCTGTAACCATAATAATTTTTAGTGTTACTGGTGGCGAACTTTTTGACAGAATTGTTGAAAAAGGATCATATACAGAAAAAGACGCCTCAGATCTTATAAGACAAGTATTAGAGGCTGTAGACTTCATGCATGTACAGGGGGTCGTCCATAGAGATTTAAAAGTAGGTCCAGGTTAAATTAAATATATTTTTAACTAAAAAAAAAATCAAAGTAATGTTTAATATTTTAAAGAACAATATTGGGCAAAATGGTTTTATTACTGCTTACAGCGGATCGCATAAAGAAAAATCGTTCTCGGTTAGATTAACCGCGTATTAAACAGACAACATTTAATCAGAGGCTGGTAAGACCTACTCCGTGTTTGCGCAAAATTGCCTTAGATTTTATATAAGTTGTCAGATGTCAGTTCTTGTAAAATATAAGGTTATTTCGCGCAAATACGAAGTTGACCTTGCCAGCCTCTGATTAAATGTATTTTTAATGCTAATCAAGGACTATATTTCGTTATGCAACCCGCTGTTACGGATTCTAAACTAGCTATTGTTAAGAACAAAATAATTTTAGCCTGAAAATTTGTTGTACTACAGTCCGGATGAGGACTCAAAAATAATGATTAGTGATTTTGGGCTTTCAAAAATGGAGGAATCAGGAATCATGGCCACTGCATGTGGCACACCTGGTTACGTAGGTAATACAACCACATTTATTTTGTTAAAAGAAAAATGAAGTAATTTTGTGTTATTTTTAGCGCCTGAAGTATTAGCTCAAAAACCCTATGGTAAGGCAGTTGATGTTTGGTCAATTGGGGTAATATCCTATATTTTACTTTGTGGGTACCCTCCGTTTTATGATGAAAACGATGCTAACTTATTTGCGCAAATATTAAAAGGTCAGTCATAATAAATATATATACCGTCAATCTGTGTTAAGTGAGTTACATAAATAAGTCGTAATTCCGTACAAAAGGCGGAGCTGAGTAACACCAACATGTATTAGGACAACGAATTTTGTTGTAGAGCCACTCATTTTGATTTTTTGTGTACCTACTTATGTAGATAGAGTGATCATTCTTTATTAATAAACATAATTTGCTATATTTTCTGTCAAAATGTTTTTGGATAGGTTTCAGAATTTTAAAATTTTAAAATGATCGGTATAATGAATAAAGTGAATCATTTATATTTTGTTAAAAATTAGGTTATGTTTTATGACTCGTTATTTATAGGATACTTATGTTTTTCTATAGTTTGTAATAGTTTTAGTATCCAAACAATTTGTTTTATTAATAGCATCCCAAGAATCTAAAAAAAATATTACAATCTGAAATATGTTTGTTGAGTAGTGTTAGCGGTTCTACGGATTCTATAAATTTTTTAAAAAAACTTTTATTATTTTATATTGATTCACTTTATTCTTAAGTATTTTAAAGTGAGTTTTAACGTATTTTTAAAGCCCGATGATTCCCTTTACTCCACAGCGATGGGTAAATAAATAACATTTTATAAAAAAAATGGCGGTGTATTCATTAAAAAATTGTCACTTTAAATGGCTGCCAGAACCGTTTATTTTTCGTTTCTGTACTTTTGGAGAAAACGATGAACAAACAACGAATTTTTTAAATTTACTTAGCCACGTTTGACGGTATATAAAAAGCATTACATATATGATTTTTTCTATACTAATAGTCTTTTTTTTGTAGGAGAGTATGAATTTCATTCGCCGTACTGGGATGACATTAGCGAATCGGCGAAAGAATTTATTTCTAATTTAATGACCGTTAATGTGGACCAGCGGTTTACCTGCAAACAGGCCCTAGCTCATCCTTGGTAATAAACATAGTTAATACTTTAAACAAATTAACATAACACACCTTGGTCTTGCCCTTGGAAAAATTGCCACTTTTTTGGGTTGTTACAATCATTTTTAAAACTCTGGTCTATTCCATTGAAACGGAAGAAAACATATTTAAAATTATTTGTATGCATATATTTAGTTGTTTAAGATTGTAATGAAAAAATATCTAATCCCGTAATTAGTTTTTGAGTTATGGCCTTTTAAAGTTGGCAATTTGTTCCTTTGAGATTTACTTCATTGCCTGAAGTTTTCAGTTGTTTCTTAAAAACACTTTCTTTTTTTTTTGTAAAAAATTAGACCTCACGTTTTCTTTTACTTATAAAGAAATAAAATAATTTTCAGGCGGATCAAATAATTAATAATATTTAAAGATTATGAAAATCCAAAAAAAAATTACACAACACAAACGACTAATTTTTTTTTGTTATTTTTCATAGGATATCTGGAAATGCGGCAGCCACTAAAAACATCCATGGAACTGTATCAGAACAGCTTAAGAAAAATTTTGCAAAATCCCGTTGGAAGGTAAGATTTCTATTCATTTATAATAACCAGTATATACAGGGCGATTCCTAAGTAAGTACAATCTGGGCCACACGAACGTGCTCTTCGAGCTCCTTGAAACACCCGCGCTGTACTTCGCTTCCCCCATGTCCGTCTAAAAAACGAAGCAATGATTTAAGTGGTGAGTTCGCTGCATTTAGGTCAACGCGATATTGGGTATTATCGGTTTGTTTTTTCGCGACTTTCTAGTTAACGAATTCAAAAGCAATAACGATATAGTGCGTGCGTGTGATTGTTTCGCTGACAATTACTAACTATGAAAGTGGTCATATTCATACAAAGAAAAGATCGAATTAAAAGAAAAAGGTAAAACAGATATGAATATTGAAAAATCTGGTGTAAGTAGAGAGAAAAGTACACACGCAAATTTAATGGAGATATTTATTTAAAAAATTGGATTGAAAAAAGTTAATTTCCGAACTAGACAATTGTGATTACAAAATTTGCGCACAGAAAAGACTGTAGGATAGACTTAATTTATAAAAATTAGGTATATTTTTGTGTGCAAAATGGCAGAACACCTTAAAATTTTACCAGGAACCTCCACTGATATATTATATACCCGGCTATGTGGGGGAAGCCCTAATTTTAAACAAAAAAAAAGTTATAATAATAGCGATCAAGAAAAACTGGATGAAAATAAATAAATATTAAATAAGTAAAACAGCACTTAAATTTAAAACTCCCATAATTTCATCAAAATGCCATCAATCCATTCCATTTTTAGTTTATTATGTAGGTTTATCTATGAAACCACTAAATACAATGTGACTTGACTTTATGCCTTTTTTATGGCTAAAATATTAAATCTGTGTAAAATCAGATGATTTTAAATTTAATGTTTCTAAAGTAGCAAGAATGAAAATTAAATTTTATTAGTGTGTTGGTTATAGCTTTATGTTAGGTACTTACTTTACCCATTACATTGCGTCAATTAAAATTAAATTCCAAAAGTTGTGATATTGTCAATTATGTACTAAAAACATGAATTACGTTGTTAGCTCACTAATTACGCTTATTGTCAATTCGTCAAAATTATAAATTTATAACTCTAGAAGAATGTGTCTTTACAAGAGGACTATTTTAGCATATCAGTCAGTTATTGCCAAAATTATGAATCAAATATAAGGGGCCATATCTGAAAGGACCCCTCACAAAGCCTATGGGAAATGGCTTTCTGAATTTTAAGTATTTTGTAGATCCTTACATCCTGATTAAAAGTATCCATGGCCGTAATCCAATCCTATGACTAGTTTTTTAGTTATGACTTTTTAAAGTTGGCAACTTCTTACTTTGAGATTTTCTGCATTGTCTAGAGTTTTCACTTGTTTCTTAAAAATTATCAACTTTTTTATTTTTCTTTATTGGTGGAAAATTAGGCCTTAAGTTTTCTTTCACCTAGATTGAAATAAAATATGTACAGGATGTTGAATATTTTATATACGGATTAAATAATTAAGAATTATGAAACCTAAAAAAAATTATTACCAATTTTTTGAATTTTGAAACCAAACGGCTAGATTTTGTTCATATTTTATTATCTTGTAATGCCAAGTTATAGAGGAAAATAAATGGGCATAGGTTGATGTAGAGTATATTGCCTGGTATTTTATTTCTAAAAAAAAAAATTAAATTCACCTGAAAACGTAATAAACGACTTTAATTTCTATGTTATGATTGCATTGTATGCATTTTAAGAACCATATTTCATTATGCAGCGGGCGTTGAAGAGTTTGCTGTTGCGGGTGGAATAAAAGTATCTGCCTTGAGTTACTCTAAATGTGTATACCGGGTGTTGCATCGTCGAGCGGGACATAGGAAATCCCATATAATTTTAAATAGGGTCAATTATTGGCTTCCCTAATTATTTTAGAGACAAATTCTATTTAGGTTTATTAAAGAGCACCAAAACCCACATTCAAAAGAATAACTTTAGATATTTTTGATGAGCCCGTTTACGGGTTATCGCCGTATCTTTTTAACTATTTCTCCTTTTTATGGCCCCGTATTTGCGGGCACCAGTCAAGGTAAAAGATGACTGTCAAATAAAGTTGTCATTTTGAAATGTGTGCTTTATTGTTATAAAAACTCGTACATCAAGAATATTAGCCGTGAATTACACTTCTGAAGAAAAAATATTGATGATTAAATGGTATTACCAAGGAAATAGTTATCAAAATGTGTCAGACATGTTTGCTGCTCTGTATCCGAATAGACCGATACCTGCAAAATCTACAGTCGAAAGGACTATCAAGAAATTTGAGACAAAAGGCACTGTAATAAATAACTGCAGATGTGAAGAAAGGCAGGAACAATCTAAAGTTATTTTTTTGAATGTGGGTTTTAGTGCTCTTTAATAAACCTAAATAGAATTTTTCTCTAAAATAATTAGGGAAGCCAATAATTGACCCCATTTAAAATTACATGGGATTTCCTATGTCCCGCTCGACGATGCAACACTCGGTATAGAATTATTTTATTGTGGTAAAAAGAAATTATAAAAAAATACAATTTGTGTTTTTTATATTTTTTTTTGTTGTGCCGCTTTAAAATATCATCTGTGCTGTGATATTTTCCTAAAGAGTTTTAACGAACAGTCTGTGGCCATCCTTGACTATATATTTGTTTATGTGTCTAGAAACAATTAGATATTATACAGATCTGAATCATAACAATATGTGTGGTCGCCAAAAACAAACACCATTAATTTTTAATGAACTGAATAGTGTATAATATTAATTGTTTATTTTTTCTGCATTAACATAACACATTTTTATTGTGTCATTAGCAAGCATACCATGCCACCACGGTAATACAAAAAATGAAGAAAATGGCGTTGACAAACAACAGTAACAGAAGTCCAACTTTAAATAGATGTATTTCAGATCAACATGACAGTGGAACGTGTGGTTGCGAAGATAGAAATTAATTTAAAAAACTTAATGGTAATTAATTGTTGGTGTTTTAATTTTAAATAGAATGAACTTTATTGCTCAGATTGTGTGACTAACGGACCAAGTCTATAAATCAATTAGCACCACTATAAACTTACAGCATTTATAGCACTGATGAAGTGATGATATATTTGCCTGTCAGGTTTATATTCAGGTTATAAGCATTTGAAGCTTCGTTCAGACTGTATAGAAGGGTTTTAATTGAATAATATAGGTCTGTGTGGCCCAAATATAATTGCAGGAGGAACGAAAAAGGTCCCACCTGGCTTGCCACTTCAATTTTCATTGGAAATGATGTTGATAATGAAACTCATTTGCATTTATAATTGATTGTTTTTCTTATAAGCTTATTTTAAATTATTGAAACATTCTGAGCCAAAATGGTATATTTCTAGTTTATTTAAGAAATTAATTGAAGTATCGGTCAGGTCAGCTTGCAGTGGCATATATATGTCGTATAGAGGGCCAGGGGGCGACTGCTAGAATTGCTCTACGCCTTTGGTAGAGATTTATAGACAACATTTTGCACCGTCACTACAAGAAAATCATTTCTATGCCTATAACTAGAAATCGACCGAAACCACCGATATATTTATTTATCGGTGTATGGGTATCAGATATCAGCATCTTATACCGGGAGGTATAGGGAGTATAGGCATATCTTGCCAATGGGTGTCTGCTTGTCTATTTCATTGGTGTCTGCATATTATACAGTGACCGGCAGAAAAAGTTTTTTATTATTGATTTCACAGAAATTATTATTCATGATTAAATGTTCTGCACCCCCTTAAACTAAAAAATCGCTTAATTTAGTTTAAAAATTTGTAGTGCATACGAGGGAGATTTAAATTTTCAAAAGTTGCTACTACTTTTATTTTTCGTTTTCGATACAATTTGCATTTGTTAAAGTTGTTTAGAATTAAAAGTTGTGTCCGAATACAAAGTCACAACCTTCTACGATTCCTAAGTTGATACTTCTTTTTTAGCTGCGTATATTAGGCATTGAAATAAATATTTTAAAATACCTTTTTTTAAAAAACCTAATAATAGGCGAGATACAGAAGTAAAAATTCTAAGTGCGGGCCCGGTCATCAAAACGTAGCCGGCTATACTTTATGTTGTTTGTCTTATTAATCATGCAATTTACGAGTCGGTGGTCAGTTATGTGGAAATCCGCTGCGCTGTGTTTTTCTGAAACAACTTTCAAAACATTGTTTAAGTTAGGCAGGACCGTATTTAATCCATAGTGTAATAAATGAATGTAAGTACTTTACTTTGGAGTTTTTTGAAAAAAGGTATTTGAAAATGTTGTTTATTTTAATGCCTTTTATACCCAGCTAGAAAAGAAGTATCGACTTAGTAATTAGGAAAACAAAAAATAAAAGTACTTTACCCTTGAAAAAAAATTGATTCTCGCTCGTATGTACGACAGTTATTTCAATTTCAATGAGCGCTTTTTTAGATTAAGGGGACGCAGAAACTTTTATCAAGAATACAATTTTCTGTAAAATCAATTTTCAAAGTTTTCCATAAGAGAGTTAATTTTGCCAGTCATAATATATTTTTTTCCAGAATTTTTTGATCAATATTAGAAAGATGTTACATGTCAAACTTTCCAGTAACTTAAGAGTAACCTCAAGACTAAACTGTCGGGGGTTATGGGGTTCCCCAACTAATTTTACAGATAAATAAATGGTAAAACGTCACTACTAATCTGAGCAATGGGTTAAATTATGCTTTATTGTTGTATGGATATATACAGAGTGTTCTATCGAGAATTACAAATGGTCATTACATGTAAATATATTTTTTGTTTGTCAGAAATGTCTTAAAAAATTCTGACTATGTGTCTTTGTTATCAGATTATTTACAAATATACCTTTTATTAAAGTTAGTAAAATTTTAGGGTAAATTATGGTTGAGTGTAAATTTTATAAAAAGTTGTTATTATCTATATTAAAAAGAAGCACGCTTTATCAAGATTTTTTTTAGATCTTGTCACTTGGGAACTATGTTATCATACTTACTAATTTCTTAGAAAATATGCCCCCAAGTTGATATAAAATCATTATTTTTCATGAATGGCATGATAGTGACTATAATTTAGATTACTCTGTATAGATTGGACATATTAATAATTTGCATAACAACTTATGCACTCTATATATAAATTGTTATCACTTAACTAATGTTTAAAAAGTGTTGAGATATTGCAGAGTTTAGAATCTCAAAGAGAAAATACATTCTCTCTGATTTGTATATTTTTGTAGGGTTAAGATAGTATACTTAATTCATCAATATCACTCGGGTAGTTTTATTAAAGTGTTGCAAAGTTAACGTAGTCAGTGATTAGCGGCGAGCGGTCTGTGAAAGCAAGGAAAGCACTGCTTCCCCCAAAATATTAAGAACTAAACCTCAATAAGTTATTATTTTAAATATTACTAGTATATACTGGGGTCTAATGTAATTATTATGTTAAAAACGCAGTGGCGGCTCGTCAGGTGAAGTAGGTGAACCACCAAAAAAAGATAAAACCAGGAGGGAATTTTTTCGACAATATTTAATATTAATGTACCAATACAGCTACCATTTTAGCCCTTAAAATATAATTATGTTCGAATTAATAATATTAATTTAATCCGAATGTAGCTATGCATAATAGAGCCACGGTTAACTCCGATGGAGAATAATTATAAACACTCGTGCATTTTGGCGCGCCCCAGCCGACCGTGTCCGTGAGCTCAGAGCAACCAGTGAAGACGAAGACCCAACGTTTAAGTGGCTTGTCACCGTTGCTATGGTTATGTGACACATGTAACAATTTGCGTAATATGGATACTTTAACCTAGAAAATAGGTAAAAGGGTATACAAATTGGGAAACATTGCTATTTTATGCTTTAAACCTCGCCGCACGCCCCTGTTAGTGACTAAAAGTTGTTTTACCAGATTTTGCATTTATTTATACCGTTTTTTACCGTGAAGATAACGGATTCGCATTGACATTTACGTGTTTGACTTCATTGGCTCTATATCGACCGGACGGCGAACAAGTTTAAAATATTCGACGCTTGTATGAAATTATTGGAAAAAGGTAGTAGCCCTGCGGTGATGAAGAATTGGGGTGTATGATAGGGAACAAGAAATTCCAAGGTTTTTGCGTGAAGAGTCCATTTTTGTAATACGATTTTTCTCGTGGTTAATAACATGGTATCCAATCAATGGCTGTCCTTTTGCATATTATTCTATAGGCTGATGTGTATTTTTGATATATCTGTTAAAGGTAAGAAGGCTTAAAAATGCTCGAAGGCAGTATGTTACTGACCATTTTTTCTAAGGGGGAGACGTGGACGTGAAAGATACGTCGTGGTTCTTATAAATAGTAGAACATCACATAGGTCAGTGTTCGAATCCCAAGCCAAAATCTGTAGGTCCCGTCTGACTGGCATCACCTAGATGATACGGATAAGCCACTTAGGCTTTATATTAGCAACCTGCCGTCCCCTCCTTACGAAAAAAAAAGTACCGAAGTTAAATAACCAGGTATATAATTTAAGTACTTTTTACAAGTAAGATTAAAGAGGCACAACAAAACTAGGTGTAATATATATGACTTTTTTTTAGAACACATCTTCAGGATGTGTAGTAGAATTTCTACACGGGGCTTAAGCTCCCCCAACCTCAAATATACGTGTAGTTGCGCCACTGGTCATCTGGGCAATGCTACAAAAGTTTCTGGCAGTTCCCCTTTAAACTGTTTTATAATTTTGCAACACTTTGTTTTTATCGTAAATCATGATACAATTTCTCATGACAATCATTTAAAATATATTTTTGTCCACACAATTTTAGGCTATGGGCAATCATTCTGCTTAATATTTTTAACCTAAATGTGATTATCATTGCAATAAGTAGTCTCCTATTAAGATAGATTATACAGTGTGTACCAAAATTATATTTGTTTTGTAGTTTACCAACTTTCTGTTAAAATTTTGCCAACCTGTTTTCTTAATTAATTATATTTTTGAACACACTCTATACTGTATACTTTGTATCATCGTTATCATGTTGTTCATCCCTATGTTACACTACTAGTTAAAAATATGGTTATATACTTACTCTACTAAACTAATGTTAAGTTATTTATCTTTTTGCTTATTAACATTGTTTGTTCTTATATAGTTATATTTTATTATATTTTTATATGTATTTTTATAAAAGTTGTTATTTTTATTGTATATTTGGTTGTATCTTGGTTGCTGGTCAAATATTATTAAATTTATCCATGTTAGTTGTGATTTAATACCTGAATCTCCCAAGGAAATTAAGTGTGTTTGTAATCCGGAATTGTTTTTTTTTATTTTTATTATAATTCATGAAATTATTTATTAATACTCACTATTTCCTAATCTAATTCGTTGCAATTATTCTCTTTTTTTTTAATTGGAAGGGAGCTCTTATTTAAAATCAGATGGTCATTTTTCCATACTGTAAATACACCGATTGTAAGCAATGCATATCTAGATTTTTAATGAATGACAACGTACGCCGTGTATGGTTTGGTCTTTTAAAATTGATTTGATAAGAAAATTTTACAAACTATGCTTTAAAAGATTTGATAAGGCAATAATAAGGGATAGTATAGAGCGCTTTCGGTCGTGGGGTAAAATTAACCTTTATTTTTGTAATCTTAAGGTTTTTGCGCCAGTTTTATCTGTATCAATTCACATACAATATCAACAGTACCGTAGCCAGGCTAGGGGTGGAAGGGGAAACATTTTTTGGGGCGCCATGTTTTTTATTATATCTACATAATATGTATTAGGGTAAGGTGAAGTTATACTTTGCAATTTTTTCTAAACTTTCAAAACGTAAGAGCTGGTAAAACATGCGCAGATACTTAACTGAGACGTGTTCAAAAGATCGATTTTCAAGATTGAGGTTTCGAGGTGACCCAAAAGTTTTTAAAAAATATATATTTTTACGGATGTTTTCGAATTTTAAAATTCCCAAGGCACCTCTAAATCCTAGTGCCATCCAGTGATATTTGTTTTAAGAAACACCCCCCAGAAAGTGCCCAATGTTTAGAGATGCTCAAAGATTTTTGAAATTCGAAAATTTTCGTAAAAATATAATTTTTTGTAATAGGTACTTGAAAGATGTATAAGTAGTGACGTATTTAGGAACCTAGAAGCTCGTGTCTAATTGCAATCTAATTTTTCGTCTCACGCTTGGACTCTTAATTTAAATATTTAAATAATGTATTCTTGGCTTAGATTACAAAGGTCTTGTAGAAAACGTTTAGTTTTTAAACTTTTCCTTCTAAAAGTCCTGTTTTATATAGAGATTAAGGTTTAGGACGCATATCGTTTTAGTTATTAATGATGCAATTTTAAAGGAAAACGAGTAAAAAGAATAATATTTTATAGTATGTTTCTATTATTATACTTGTCTGTTCCGTTTTCTCTTTTTTAAAGCTATTTTAAATTAACAAAAATATAACTCGACGCAATAAAATATTTTTACAACTAAAACGATTAGTAGGTATTTATTTTTAAAAAGAAAAATTAAAGCAAAAATTTGAATTGAAACATTTTTTATGGAAGAAGTGTGATAATTTATAATAAAAAATAGTTCAGGAAGAAACGAGAATGCTTAAACATGAATATACAAAACGGCACTTAAGAAGGAATATTTCAAAACCTAAGCATTTCCACCAAAAACTGCTCTTAGATATACGCTCCTAAAATACATGATGTCTGAAAAAATCATCAATTTTGGTGTGGTGACCGATATTTACTTTATTTTTAATCATGAAAAACCGAGCCCGAAAAACGCTGGTTAGAGTCATACATTCGTCTTATGTTAAAATTTTGGATTGACACCAGTATTCATATTTTTTGGAAATATATATAAAAGTTGCTTTTTTTTTTAATAAAGAGCCAGCTAGGAATATCAAAAAAAAACATTTACAAAATAAATGTAATCCAACCATGCGAGGGGCACAGGTAATAATTTAATTTTCAAAATTTGATAGTAAGATGAATTTTAAACCAACTTTGCGTGGCCCCGAAAATTTTCGCCTTCACTATGATGTACATTACCATGGAATACATGTAGCTCCGACTGTCCCTCTCTCCAGAAAAAAAATGTCGTACCTGCTCCCACTGAGCCCCTCTCTAGCATATTTTCTGGCTACGCCACTGAGTGTAAGAGTAGAATTTTTTGAAAATCGAAAAAACTTTTTAAGTTGACCTCTACCTTCTTTGACTACGCCACTGAATACCAATAGTAAAAAGCGTATGACCTCACATATAGCACATTACAGAACTATAATTCTTCCTTTTTCAATATTTGAAACAAATTAACTTAAATTAATGTGGTTTTATTGTTTACAACTTCATAACCAAGATGTTAAGTCACTCTCGTAAGGAGTATTGACGACAATAACAAAACCAGATGGGGTACTTTACACAAAACATTGCAAAATTTTTTTAACAAACTAAGGTGGGTGGAAAAGATTGATTTTTATTGGCATGTAATGGGTAGATACCATTTTTAGTACAAAATCCCAAATCAGTGGCGATATAGGTAGATATACAGGGTGATTCCTAAGTTAATACTTCTTTTTTAGCTGTGTATAGAAGGCATTAAAATAAACAACAATTTCAAATACCTTTGTTCAAAAAACTTAAAAATAGGCGACATACAGAAGTAAAAAATCGAAGTGCTGTCATCAAAACGTAGCCCGCTATAATTTATGTTGTTTCTCTATCTCTTATTAGTCATGCAATTTACGGGTGGTGTTGAGAAATCCGCTGAGGTGTGTTTTTCTGACGCAAGTTAATTTTAAATAATGACACGTAAAAATGGTAAAATATGAAATAAATGAACTAGTAGATATGGTGCTAATTTAGGGTAAGTGTCGTCAAACTGCGGCTGCTGCTTCGAGATACGCAGAACGATTTCCCTTATGGGCTCATCCTACACCCAGAAGTTTTCCTAATGTTATTCAACGGGCAAGTTAGGCAGGACCATATTTGATCCATAGTGTAATAAATGAATGTAAGTACCTTATTTTTGAGTTTTTTGAGAAAAATATTTGAAAATGTTTATTTTAATGCCTTCTATACACAACTGAAAAGAAGTATCAATTTTGGAATCACCCTGTATTTTGCAATTTAGCCTCGTAGGAAGTAGCAACATAGACAAGAATACTACCGGATATAGTGAAATGACGATATGCCGAAGTAGTGCCATAACATGCTTAAAACGCTCTTATAGTTGTCTTAACATATCTGTCAATTCATAGATTTACGCCAAATCCTATACTACGCCAAGTTTTGCATCATTCATTGATGGTCACGGGTATACAATTTTGCGTGAAAATAAGAAGTTGTTATATTTCAATTATTATGTAATTGGTGATACCCATTTATTTTTATATGCATAAACATTACTATTTTACACGTTTTTATGTAAATGTGATACTTAAATAAAGTTTATAAGTTGCTTTTATATTTTTAGTTCCTTTATTCCATCAAACCTTTTTTTAAAGAAAATAGGATAGAGTACTGGGTACTAATTACCATACTATGATACGTAAAGTACTTGTACCGGGTGATTCATTAAGGGTTACGAGCGGCCATATCTCGGAAACTACTGGGCATAGAAATTCAGGAAAAAAAGAATTATAACTAAAGTGGCCATGAGAAAATCCTGGAAATAATTTTTAAGTTCCACATTTTGCTGCAAGAGGGCGTAATTGAATAGTAAATTTTAACATTTTACATATCTCCGAAAATTCCACATTAAGGTATATCTTTGATAACACCATTAAAAAGCTTGGACAATTATGCATCATTTTGGTCTTATGCTCATTGGCGTACCGACTTTAATAAGAGGGGGGGGGGGGGGGAAGCTGATGAAAGTGTAATCAGTTAAATCGCTGTAACGTACGTAAAAAACGACTTATCCGATTTTAGCAAAAGACTGTTTGGAAGAGAAATGTATGCACTTTCACCAATCTTATTTAGTATTCCATAATAGTTCTCAAAAAAACATGCTAGAGGGCGCAATTTGTAATACATTTTTTGATTTTACTCCGAAAAAATAAATCATACGGTATAATTATGATACCATAATCGAAAAGTAGATGAAATTTGCTAGAAAAAATATTAAAACCGCAGCTCGATATCTCCGTTCGTTTCAGCGTTATCGCGAATAGAATAATTATTAAAACTTTAAATGAAGAATATTTTTTAGAAAAAAAAGTGGGACGCCACTGATATTTTTCCATGTGGACATTATTTCTGATTAGCCTGGTCAATTCTGCATAAAAATGGTCTCTTGCGTTTTTCTCCTTAGGCACACCGTTCTTAATTAAAATAATTAAATTAAATTAGACGGGCGGAAACATGCCTATTAAGTGAAGGTGGTCATTTCCAACAATTTTTATAAAACAAAATTTTGCATTATCAATGTTAATAATAATAATAATAATAATAATAAATAGTAAGCTAATTTAATTTAATAATTTTAATTAAAAACGGTGTGCCTGAGGAGAAAAACGCAAGAGACCATTTTTATGCAAAATTGACCAGGCTATTTCCAGGATTTTCTTATGGCCACTTTTTATTTATAATTATTTTTTTTCTGAATTTCTATGCCCAGTAGTTTCAGAGATATGGCCGTTCGTCACCCTTAATGAATCACCCGGTACTGCATTTCAATGGCAGCAGCTGTGAAGGAAAACCTCTACCTTAAAGGATGGAGAACAGTCTCACCTCGCGCCGTTCACAATATTTCTGTCGAGAACTTCTCCCGCCGACATCCAGAAGAATCGTTACCAAGGGAACTGTGGCGAAACACGCCGTTTGTGAATCCGTTGCAGGGTTGGTCCTTTTGACTTTGACGCTGCTTCCTGGTAGTTTGTTGTCCTAACGTAAATAACTGGCGCGGTAGTCGCTGTATAGTTTTCATCAGTGGGCGCAATATCTGGGATCCTGCTGAAATTAAAAAATTTAATGAAAATATTTTAATATTAAACTTAAAACAGTTTTCTACATGTGGGTATTGCAATCAGAGGCTAAGGGTGGGTATTATAAAAAAAACAAAAACTGAACTTTAATTATAACGGTGAGGTTAACTTTGCTAGAAAAAATAAAAAATTGCAGTTTTATAAAATCCTCATTAACCCTCGAAAGAAAGAAGTAAAAGAAGAATTTTTGACAACCTGTAACTTTTCAATATTTTATAAAAACAGCTATGGTGGAGAGTAGAACAGTATAACGTTTTTGTTGATTAAATTAGTACCTATTCTTATATCCAGCGTAGAAGAATATAAAAACATGATAGATAGACCAAAAACTGTCAATTCTGTTCATCAATTAATCAACTTTAATTGGTACCTGATCCACCCAATAAAGTTACCATTGTGATTGTCAACGTAACTTCAACCTGTGATGTCATTTTATAAGTTAACCCTCGTTAATCTTTCAATTAAGTTTTATAATACCCACCCTAATAAAAATGGCCACTCCTGGTGTCAGTAAATTTAAATTAAGAATATATGTAGGTATAGTGTAAAAAGAAATCTTTCTAGATTTATTTACGTCTTTTTGGAAACGTGGTAGCGTTTCGAGCTGACTTTTTAATTTAATCCGTAATTTCATAAAATTAATTATTGAAATGCTAAATAAATCTAGAGAGATTTATTTTTTCCACTACATAAGTATATTCTTAATTTAAATTTACTACCAATATATGTGGCATCCATCTAGTTCAACTTTATAACTAGAACTACTACTTGAGTTTTTTTATACAATTTATTAACTTTTATCTTCCTCGCACTTACATTCACTTCGTTTTCCATAGTTTCTGTAATGACTTTCTTCTTTCCTTAAATAAGTCTTAACATTTTCATTCTTTTAAATTTCGTATATATCAACTGTTCTCACACACATAGTTGTTAAATCTTTTAATCCACATTTAAACTCTTATAGCGCCCTAAGCCTTAATCCCATATATTTTTCTTTTTTACAATGCAATGTGCGTATTGATTTTCTCACCGTTCTACTGATTGAACTGTTTTTCATCTAACCTACAATTTTGATGCTCCGTTATAAGGTGATATCTACTAGTTTCTTCTTTTTCAAATGAGAATAAATATTCTCCTGAAGATAAATGCTTCTGCATTCGAAACACGTAGAAAACTTTTTTAAACCAAAAGTATTTGATTAATATAACAGCTAGTGGAGGAAGACTTTGTGTTCTTATTTCTTACCTTCTGAATCTCCACTATAAGTATGGACTATTTCTTCAAGTTTTCGTGCATTGTTTCTATAGTCTACGATTCGAACAGGTGCAGTGGTCATAATGTGTTGATCTCGCATTACTCTCAATGCATGTTCAGCTAATGACGGATCCAGAGGGCTCTTCGCATCGGCGTAGCTAGCCTTAGTTTTCAGGGGGCGCCTGGGCCCCAGTGTACGGTGGAATATATTTTTGAATATTTCAGGGGGGCCCCAGAGCCATCAGGGGGGCAGGCCCCCCTAGCTACGCCGATGGCTCTTCAAAAGGAACTAAAAAAAATTATATCTAAAAAAGCGTGCCTATTCCTGTTTTAAAAACCCGTTCTCTTCTCTGCCAAAAAAAACTGACTCTTTTCATACATAGCTTATACGCCCCTTATTTTTCATACATATTTAATTACATCATACTAAACAAAACGCCCATTTTGTAATAAGGTCGCCCCGGTCGGACGCCCATGCATCGCCAGGATCCGGAAATAAAATTATAGTATGATGTGTTGTTTTAGATAATATTTAACAATGATTTTTATCACTATTTTATTCCAAAATTACTATCAGTGATTCATCGCTTTCAAATAGTGTGCAGCGGGTTGTCCGAAGTTAGAGGAACAATTCCAGTGTATTTTTGAAGGTCTAATAATAGATGAGTAAAATATTTTAGTTTCATTTCGTACAATGCGCTGCGAGTAATTTGAAAGCGATGAGTCACTGACAGAGTAATTTTAAATCTAAAGAATTCCTTACTAAAGTAGTATAACTTTGCATATACTTACACTAACAGTGGTTTTATCATTTCGTCGACCAATGGGCTAGGTGTATATATAGGTCCGTATCAGCAAATAAATCTCCAGTGTTTGTTGTACAAGTAACGCGGAAGCTAAAAATTATTAACTTATTAAAATTCGTTGTTGACACTTTTGGCTAAACCAAAACCAGTGGCGGCTCGTCAGGTGAAGTAGGTGAAGGGGCTCTTCACCAAAAAGAAAATAAAACCAGGAGGAAAGTTTTTCGACAATATTAAATATTAATGTACCAATCAGCTACCATTTTAGCCTTTAAAAAATAATTATGTTCGAATTAATAATATTAATTTAATCCGAATGTAGCTATGCATAATAGGGCCACGGTTAACTCCGATGGATAATAATTATAAACACTCGTGCATTTTGGCGCGGCCCAGCCGACCTTGTCCGTTAGCTTAAAGCAAAGTGAAGACCCAACGCCCCCAACATGGCTTTGATAGTTACCGTTGCTATGGTTACGTGACGTCAGTCACGCAAACAGCATGTAACAATTTGCATTATAATGAAGGGCAATTTAAAAATAGATAAGTCGTATGCATTATTGTTTTAGCATTGGTTCTCCTAACCTTAAGGTATTTACGTTTTTACGTGATTTACTGTGCGATTAAAAATTTTGTTTTTATTTTTTAGTTAATTCAGTAGGGTACGTGCCTACTTAGTTGTGTGTTTTAAAAATGAACCCAATTAATGACATAGTTTGTAATTTGTTGGAAACTCCATTCAGTCGTTGGATAGATGAGGATAAGAGAGACGTTTTGTTACACGGGTTTTTAGTCAACGTTTGTTTTTTAAGTACCCGCACTCTCTTCACCATTTTTTAAGACCGCGAGCCGCCACTGACTAAAACAATGAAATTTTACCTTAACGGAAAAAAATCTCTTTTGATGCTAATTTTTTGCAAACCCCCTAAAGACGTTCATGAAAAATCGTGCAGTAAACCGGGTTTAACTGGTAACTTTTCAGATCTCTTTCAGAGCAGTGTGTTAGGAAAATTTAACTGCCTTAATTTAAAACTCTTACCTTTTAATATGTTTTTCATTGCATCAGCAACTGTTTCGGCCTTCCATGGCCATCATCAGTATTGTACGGCCCCGTAAGGGGACAAACAACAGACAGCCGCTTACCCATTAATTTTCAAAATTACCTAAAATGTAAGCGGTTGCCAAGAATATACAAGGATACAAATAAGGTTTGACCATTTGTATACAGTATATTCTTAACCTAAAATGGTAACAAATTCGGTTTTGTGCATCAACATTTGGAAAATGTTGGACAAACCCGTTTAAACCTAAAAATAAAGGATTATTGGTAAACCTAAAAAAAATGTAAACCTTTTACAACTAAAATTAAATGTCAGACCTAAAAGAGAGGGTTAATAATAAAAAAGTTATTCTGTGCAACATTTTAAAAATGTTGGACCAAACCCTTAAAACCTAAAAATAAATTTATTATTGGTGAACCTTAAAAAAATGTAAATAAAATTTAAAAAGTTAATTAATTTTTGCAGGCCTAAAAAGGTGAAACAGTGGTTTTGTTCATCAACATTTTGTAAATGTTGGACAAAACCTTAAATACCTAAAAATTAGTCATTAATTTGACCTAAAAAGAAAAGAAGTAGGTAGTAATTAAATACAACCTAGGTTTTATGCAATAAAACTCTTCTACCTGGAAACAATTGATGTATCGTTTGTTTCAAGTTCTTAAGTCAAAATTTTACTTAAATTAATTTGTGTCTTCTGTTTTAGTTAAATTTTTGTCCACAAAATCATCATCTTTTACTAGTTCCATTTTTACCAAACCTAAAATTAAAGAAGGATGTATTATAGTCAGAACTAAAATTTTAATTTTTTTTAAATTACGAATACTTACTGTATGTAATGGATATGTAAATAATACTAGATCTATAATACAAGAATATCGCTAATTTTTTACCTTTAAATTCAAATCTTCGCCTGCGGCGTAGCATATTAGTTCTCTATATTTTATGTGTTTATATGAATTGAAAATCTTGAAAATATATGCAGGTTTGACCTGTCGCTAAATAGAAAAAGATTTTGGATAAATTAAAAATATCAAACCATACTTAACCTTTTTCTGCAATTTATACTTTTCGCCCTTGTGTTTCCTTCTTCACTTGTAACTTCTTTGTATAACTATGTAATCACTTGTTTATCTTATTACAAGCGACGACCTCACATTAAGAGCAACTGTCAAGCTCTTTCACCATATTATAGTATTTAATATAAATAAATTTTATTGATTTTTATAGAATAAATTTATGATAATATTTTTAAGTAATAAAAAAATAATGTGAAATGTTAAGAGACGTTAATTACAGGTGGTTTATTTGATAACGCACCACCTTTAAAAATTTTAGCCTTTATATGGAAATCTGCAAAAACACTCCTATTTCCAAGGGAGAATTAAAAAAAAAACACAAAAGTGGTGAACGAACTGTCATTTTCCTCTAAACTTTACTCTTTCACCTGTATATATCAGAAAAGGTAAGATACGTATGTATTTTACCTTTCAAATATGATAGAGTAAAATTTGCGAGTAAAAATATGGCACCGTTTGCAATATGATAAATCCAAAATACCTCTACACTGTTTCCACTTTTATGCACTCCACTGTTTCCACTTATATGCACTCACGCTTGTTGTGGATGAACGTCTGTACCCTTCACCCATGTATACTAACCTGAAACAATAGAGAACAGTGTTAATTACAAACAGTTTAAATTAATAGTTTATGAGATATTGACATTTAAAATATGGCATTTTCATACTTTGACAGGCTGTAAAATTGGAACGGCGCATCTAACAGAAACATGATTTTCACCTTCCTATCTTAGTTTTTTATTCTCTATCCAAAGTTACCAACTTCCGATTTACCATGTTAAACCAAAAAACCGGTTTTAACGGTTTAACATGTTAACGCGGAAGTTGTAACTTTTAGAGATTATAAAAAATTAACCATTATTCTTAAAGATTAACCGTTCCAATGTTACAGTCTGTCAAAGTCTGAAAATGCCATATTTTAAACGTAAATATCTCAAAAACTATTGAATTTAGACATAAACCATTTTATACAAAATAAGCGTCGAATTTAGTGGGGAATCAGAACATAATACAATAGGATAGGGTGTTTGCTTTTGGACATTTTCCGCTCGCGTCGTGCCTTTTTATCGCCACCAAAACGATGAAAGCTTTGAATTTAACTTTAAGATATCTTATTTTCGAGAGATACTAAAGATTACATTAGTAAATTGCAAAAATATTTTGCACGTTTTACTTTTTTGTATTGATTATTATACCGGGGGTGACACAAAAGATTTATTCCGTATATAATTCTTGAAGTAAAGAAGTAATTTTAGAGGTAATAAGTATCTAGGTAAGTGTATTAATCGCCATTTCTCCGCCAAATCTAACCGCAAACCCACTTCCGGTTTAACCGGAAGTAAAGTAAACTTCAACACAATCAATATTAAACCCGCTATTTTTCTTCGATGCCTCAATTTTAGATGAAATTCTCTTGTTGACAATAACCTAATATTTTTATTAAGCAACACGCAGACGCACTTGCGTATTGGTCAAATCCCTAACTTATCCGGTTTATGTTTCAAATGTATCCGGATGTGCCTCCACGAAAATAGCTATTGAGGCTACGAAATGGATAGCAAATTAATAAAGCAGAATTTTGGAATTACTTATATCATAATTTTTTTTTTCTCACCTTAGTTAACTCTTGTAGTCTGCTCTAATCCAGCTGGTGTCCCGAACATTTAGCATTCTGGTTTAAGCTTTCATGGTCGCACTTAATTGAAGCCCTTTAAACAGATCCAAAAGCAAATTGTGTTTTGGAACAACTTGTCCTCAAAGCGACAATTAAACAGATACAGAAACCAATCAAGCTAGAAATCGTAGAAATTTAATTTATTGCACTTTAATACTAAATAATTATGCGAATCGATGCTAAAGGTTTAATTTTAAATTGATTATTGCGCTGTCCTGCCATTTGTATGCGCGTATGAACTATCAACAAACCCGAAATTCGACCAATCAGATTCTTTCTGTACGTTAGACTAAAAAAATCGGATTGATTTTTACGAGGATGGGGTTCTGTATCTTGCGCTACCCTGAAAAATTCGCGGCCCGGATTTTACACATTGTTTTAGATGGCGTCATGTTGATGATCCTGAAACAAAGAAAAGAAAGTCGAATTATAAATTAAGTAATATTCGCACGTAATTAAGCCAAAAAAGTAGTGTGTCAGATTAAGTTAATAATAATAATTTCATTTTTTATTTTAATTTACATTCACCATATAGTGGCGGTTTTTAGATGTTGTCTTTAGCCATTGTAAAAAGAAGTAAAAAAGCCCAATTTTAAAGAAAATACGAACAAAAATATGACCATTTAACATAATATAAAGGACAGCCCTATGATCCAGGGTGTCAATTTGAAAACGTACAACTCTTAATATTTGAGCCCGTTTAAAAAATATGGTGGTCTGCCAAAACACGTCGACCTTTATTTCCAAAGTGGACATTTATAAGGTTGTTATTCAAAAAAATTATTATTAATTAGAATAATATTATAATGTATCTGCCTAATTAAGCTAGTTTGCGGACTTTACTTAATTTTTCTGAAACTATATGAATATAACCTATATAATGGTCAAAATAGGTACTTTTAAAAAGGTAATTAAACGACCTTTCGAAAGGTGTATTTGCACTCTCTCTTCTCATTTAAGATTTAAGAAGCTATTTCCAGCCCTAGAGAGTTGAAATAATTTAATTGAAAACCAGCTTGAAAAATGTCCCCCTCGGAAATAAAGTTGACATGTTTTTGCAGATTTCCATATTTTATAGGAGGACTCAAATATTAAATAAGGTGGTAAGTTTTCAATTTGACATATCCTGTATAAAGCAATTCTGTCACAATTTGACAGTGCTATACACTTTTTTAGTATCTACCTATTCTTGTAATAAATATTAGACATATTGTCTTGCCGCTGTAAAGTTTATATCAGCCGTGTAAATTGTCTAAATCGACTAATCGACCCAATAACTTTTTTTTAAATAATTTAAAAAAACTTAGTTACCTCCTTGTCCAGTTCCATTCACCCGATGACGTCGTCTTCATTATTCTGTCTTCCGATTCTAATCTACTCTTCAAGGTACGAACAAAAAGGGTGTCGATGTACCCTAGGCAAGCCGGTTTGCCATTGACCTTTTCCAGACATCCGATGGTCTTCAAAAGCTAACTCTACCGCGCTTCTAAACTGCGACGATGTTTAGGCATACCCTTGAAGAGCAGAATCTCCTCACGCCACTCGCCCACGCACTTTTCTGTTTTAGGGTCGCCGGTACCCAATATCTGAAATTAAAAAAATATAGTAATTTACAAATTAAAATCAATATCATCCATTACTGCAAAAATAGTATTTTAAACTGTTAATCGACGGTGTCAAATCAATATCTCATATATCCATGAAATAAAACTTCTTTCTACAGGAGATTCGATATATTTTGGCAGATTAGGCAAGAGTTTGTTTTTTAATAATAATTATTGTCAGCTAAATTGGCAATTTATATCTTAAAATTATATTTAACTAAAATGATTACAAATCATGGTACAGTTGGGAAACATTCTCTCCAAAATTAAAAAAATAATTAATTTCAGCCTGTATAAAAAGAATTAACATGGCTATATGAAATAGCTTTAAGCCATGTCGGTTTCTGAAAAATGTAGACCAAAAAAAAGAACGAAAAGTAAAATTATTTTTAAATGAGATCAGTGAATATACTATATTGTGGAAATATTCAAAACTGGATAAAATGGGAAATCATAATTTTCTGCTTGCTCTTTAATTTAAAAGTAATTGGGTTTAAATAAAATCTAGTTATAAGCTTACCAAATTATTATTTAAGGTGAGCCAGCTCCAGCGATGAGGTTGCTCTGTCCCATTCCATAAATAACGAAATTTATTAAACATAGTAATCCACCTTAGAAATTTTGAAAGCCCGTATTCGTCCCGTGTCTTCTACAAGCTCACAGGATCGTCCCCCCTCTAATCTTCAATTGGACCGCCACATCAATTATCAGGGGTGTTAATTCCTTTAGCGCTCAACCCTTGTATGTCGCATCCAGGGAGGAGGCACCAATACGCAGCACGAAGGTCTTTATCGTACTACGTACTAGTTTGCTGAAGCCCTGAACACATCTGAACCCCCCAATCAACGATTATACAAGAGCTGCACGCCCGCAAACTTGAAGTCGACCGCGTCTGATATTGTTAGTTTGGAATAGGTATATCGTCTCCGGCTATAAAAAAAAAACAGTAAGGTTATTATTACCAATGCCATTTTAGTATTCCTAAAATTAAAAATATATTTAGGGTGCTATATGTATACGATAGTATGATTAATAATGGGGGCTATTTATGTGAAGAAGTGCCACTTCACCAGAGAATCCTCACAAATTCACGATTCTAATTTGCTCAAAGGAGTGATTTTGTTATGTAATAAAATTTTTTATAGGGTTGGACGAAAGTTCTTATTACGATATGCACTGAGAAAATCTCCAGCAAAAACATTTTTGCTGATGTAGTTTTAGCTATCCCAAGTAAAATATTTGTGAAAGTTGCAAATTGACTTTTTGTAGCAGTACAATAAGGTTTGCTGATATATGTCTCTTTATTCAGGTCGCTAAGTTCTTTGCTGTCGATAATAAATATTTCACAACAGCAAAATACATAAATGTATATAACACCAAAATAGTTTTTCAAAAGGATTGTCATTTCTCCTGAAGGAAATAAGTTTTGCTGCCTTAGTTAATAAAATTTCTTAGGACCGGTATTCGGGTGTTTTCGTGTTGCTATTCAGTGTCGCCAAGAGCCAATCGAGTATTACAGCCCGTCGCGCCATCATTTCGCTACTGATAGTGAAAAGGGAGGATATGCCGCACCAGAGTAGAAAAAACCGGCCGTACCGGCATATGACTGAGAAAAATAACTTGTACAGGATACTACCAATTCGTGTGCGTAAGGGGATCTTAAAAACGATAAGAGGTGCAAAGATGGTTAAATTGAGGCAAAGTTGCACATTTTGAGGCTTAATAATTTGGTGAAAGAAAATTGTCAATATTCCGAATACTCTCGGAGATATCCGAAAAAAGCAGAACTTTTTAGTAGGTATTGGTTTTTAATTTTTTGAGCCTTTCTTGTTGATCTGGGAAAAAAGTAAAAACACTTTTTCATGGCCATTTTCTATGTTCTACAAGATGGCCCTATAAGTAGTCTTCAAATTCAACGTTTCGTTCCTTAGATAAAAACATCAAGTCTGTACGTATACGGACCTGGAATTTTAAATATAATTTTAGGGACCTCTAGGATTTAGAAGTTTAATACAATTTAAAGGTTTTTAAAAATTTATCGTTTTGTCATCTAATAACGCATTTTTCATAATATGTTTTGATTTCATTACGGTCCTGAACATTTAGAGCCAAACCAAAAAAGATTTGTGATTTGAAGAATTAGTCCATTTTTACTCAAAGAGGCCAGATATTTGATATTTCGTTAGAAATAAGAAGTCTCTTCTGTCTGTTTATTTTTGTTACATATCGCCTGAAACTGGGATCATCAGCATTTATAAACAGTTTAAAAAAATTTAAATTGTTTTTGAAACATAAGCACAATTACAGTAACATTACTACCCCAACACTCCAGACTCCAGTTACCTTTTTCTCACTGGACAGCATTATTTTTTTCTGTTTATAGTATATCGGTCTAAGGGATTTAGGCAAACGGCATATGAATTAAGGTATATTAATAAATGTAATGTTAAAACAATTAAACGGCCTAAACACCTGTAATGCAATTTTAATATTTAAGTAATCCTAAAAATAATTGTCAGGGCCGTAATAGTAATAAAAGGATAATTAGAAATATTGATATGAAGTGTGTATTTGGTGACAAAACGTTAAAATTCTAAAAACCTTTAAATTCCATTTAATTTCTAAAGCTTGGAAGTGCCTTAAACTGTATTTAAAATTCCAGGTCCGTAAGTAAAAAAATTGCCTTGAAGTGTGTATCTAAAGAACAAAACGTCGCATTTAAAAACTAATAACGTCATCTTGTAGAACATGAAAGAGTGTTTTATGGGTTTTTTTACAAGTCAAAAATAAGGGCGCAAAATATTAAAACCCAAAACTAAAAATTTCGATTTTTCTCGGATATCGCCGAAGGTTTCGAAATATTTACAATTTTCTTTCGCGAAATTAGAAAGCCCGAAAATACAAAACTTTGCCTTAATTTAACTATCTTTGTATCTCTTACCGTTTTCGAGATCCCCTTGTACGCACACGAATTTGTATAGCACCCAATATAATATTATAGTTTATAATACTAAGAAATTGCCGGTTGTAATACAAAATATTTGTTTTCTGTGTGGGTGTATGTTTTCTCTTTTTGCAATACACCATGGAGTACAAGAACATTATTAAGAGATATTTTTTCTATAAAAAAATAATGCATTACTATAGCAGAAATAATTTTAGCAACAAAGACTATAAGTATTTTTGTTGCCATTAAAATACACTTTTCTAGCCTTGCAAACATTGGCTGTTTCAGTAGTAAAGTATTTTATATTTTTATAGGTCAGTTTATAAGTACAGCAACGTTATACTTTTTAGACATAACAAAATTACTTTTATAACATAAAGAATTATTCATTGCAAAGTAGTTTTATTACCACGACAGCCAATTCTATTCAGTAAAAAGTGATTGTCTGTCCTCTATTTATTAACAAAACAATTTGACTATATGGCTGCTTAAATTTTCATAAGGGATAAAAAGAGATTTTTTCAGTGCAACTATGTAAAACAAAAAAACAGCAACAGAGATTGATAGTGACCAACGATTAAATGTTTACTTTAAAACAGAAACATTATCAAAATACTTAATTCTTGAGAGATTAACAAATAAAAATTAAAATTGCGTCAAAGGACATATGGCACGATCTAACTATAGTAATTCTGGGATTCGTAAAATTTTTTAATATGTGGTACTAAAGTAGTTGTTTTAAATGGTCAAATCCACCCCATGGGGTTTTCGAACAATCTGATTTAGAAGCAGAGTTGGGCAAAGCTTCAAGCACCAAGCAATTTGGAAATGTGCTTGCAAGCACTTTAAGAATTACCAATTACCAAGCACTTTTCCAAAGTGCTTGATGCTTGAAACTGTGCCCGGCTCTGTTTAGAAGTTGGTTTTCTTATTCTAAACACTATTTTTCCTAAAATATTTATGTTTTCAAGAACATATTTATGACTGGCTCTACCAATTTTTGCCGAGAAAAAATTAATGTCCCCCTGTATATACTTTTTACAAACATACTTTTATACAGGGTGCATAAAATACCAAAATTTGAAAAAATTTTAAGGCAAAATAGGTGTGTGTCACTAATATTTATTAAACAATAGACTTTTTTACTATAATCGGATATGTCATATTCAGCACTAGCATTCTGAATTAGAGCCTATTGAAAATAGATCTCAATAATAGAAATCTTTCTAGAGTCACAAACCTTTTCCTGAGCCAAGTAAGAACAATAAGCCCAGAAAGTTTGAAAGCACAGGTCGAGAGGAGCTATTATGTACTTCATAATAGTACCGCGCAAATCTTTTATTTGCCAGTCGTGCCACCTATTATATTGCTATATCTTTGCTTTGATTTTCAAAAAAAAAAACATCCTAGAAACCGGAAACCAGACTTGAAAATTATTCAGGTAATGATGATATTGAAACATAAATTCTGGTGGCCGGGGCGACTTTTTTAAAATGTTTTTCGGGGATGGAGATGCGTTTTTTAGAAGTCTTTTGATCGGAGACGTATCAGCCCTATTCTATCCCTAAAAACATAAATACTTTAGGAAATGTAGCGTTGTTAGAAAATATAGCCAACTTCTGAATCACTGTACACCATAACATTTAGGTACAACTATTGTTACTGAACATAATCAAGCTTTTCATAAGGTATAAGAATCACTCGCAAAGTTTGCACGATACAACGCACAGTGAGATCTAGCTACCAATAAGTTGCAATAAAGCAAAGGTTTTCCAAAAAAATCGGTATTTCTTAAAATATAGCAGATATCAAAAATTTGACAAATTACTTTTTTTGCTATGAACCAGTGATTCAATTGACGTAGAGTAACAAAACTTAAAAATGTTATTGTGAAAGTTACACGCCATTAAAATTGGAGCAAAAATCATCGTCTTTTTTAACACCCTGTATATACAATTTTCTGACAGTTAAAGAAAATCCAATATTGACAATTGTTTCTTACGGGATGAATCTATCAACCATTCAAAACCGTAGGTCGATATCATACCTGGTTCAGAAAATATTAACTGTTAAATTTAGGCGAAATTTTTCTTGTTTGAAAGCAATTGTCCAGCAGTTTATTTAATAACGTATTTTTTGATTTTAGAGGAATTTTATTCCAGAACCGCTTCATAACCAGCATTCCATTTAAAATTTCCATCCTGTATATATTTTTATGCTATTATAGATTTTTTATTTAATTCCAAAACTGGCTTTTGGGAAAAAAGTGTATATTAAAGTAACTGGATTTTTACTGTAATTAAAAGCGTCCTTGACAAAATTTGGTCAAAGAATAGGATCATTGATCATTGCACATAGAATCACTAAATTCCTAATAGCCAAATAATGGCATAAGTAAGACAGAGCATTCAAAATTTTGATCCAAACTTATATATTTTTAGTCAGTATTTTTTAAATGATTTTTTAAAATCCTTTTGTTGACATCGGTAAAGGCGTTTTAAATTGGACCCCTCACAAAGCTTATGGGAAATGGCTTTTAGCTAATTTTCTTGAATTTCTAGTATTATGTAGATCTTGACGTCCTGATTAAAAGTGTCCATGACCATAATCTAATTCTATGACTAGTTTTTGAGTTATGGCTTTTTAAAGTTGGCAACTTGTTACTTTGAGATTTTCTGCATTGTCTGGAGTTTTCACTTGTTTCTTAAAAACTAATAACTTTTTTATTCGTGGAAAATTAGGTCACAAGTTTTCTTTCACTTATATAGAAATAAAATATATAAAATAAAAATAAAAATAAAAAATGTTGAATAATTTATAAGCGGATAAAATAATTAACAAAACTATGAAAATCCAAAAAAATATTATTACCCAGTTTTTGAATTTCTAAAACGCACGGTCAGATATTGTTCATATTTAATATATTGTAGTACCAAGGTATGAAAAATAAATAGGCATAGGTGGATGTAGAGTATATTGCCTGGTATTTTATTTCTTAATAAAAAATTAAAAGTTACCTTAATAACGAATTTAATTTTTTTTTTATGTTATAATTGATTTATTAATTTATTATCCAAGCTGTAACAATTTTTTTATAATAATTATATTTTTCATACTTAGATTTGCAGGGTTATCCAGTGATAATAATTTATTTTTTAAAATAAGAAAAGTAAATAAGTGTTTTTTATCAAATGACAAAATACTATTGTTATATTATAAATTATTTTTTGGTGGAATTTTTATCGTAGCTCTTATACAAGACACATTTAAACTACCCTTTAGAGTCATACCAAAATATTTTTTTTGTATTAATCTTATGAATATATTTTTTTATTTACTGTAAAGTTTACACTTTCTCTAAAAGCATTTAAAATGTAAATAATTATTTTACAATCGGGCAAATATGATAATTTATTAGAACCCAATGGTAGTTTAAGTGCATCTTGTATAAGAGCGAAGGTAAAAATTTTACCTAAAAATATTTTATAAATTAACAATAACATTTTGCCATTTGATAGAAAAAACTTTTTAATATTCCCATTTTTAAAAGTTTTCACTTGTGTATATAACTGATTTGCCCTGTATATCTAAGATTAGAATGTGTTAACAAATAATTAGTATAAAAGGAATTTTACAGATTGGATAATAAATTAAAGAATCAATTATAGCATAGAAATAAAGTCGTTTGTTACGTTTTCAGGTAAATTTTAATTTTTTTTAAAGAATCAAACTACCAGGCAATATACTCTACACCAACCTATGCCCAGTTATTTATCTCTATAGCTTGGCACTACAAGATATTAAAATGTAAACAATATTTAGCAGTTTGTTTTCGAAATTCAAAACATGGGTAGGTAATATTTTTTTTTTTTTGATTTTCATAAATATTAAATATTATTAGTTATTTAATCCGTCTACAAATTATTCAACATCCTGTACATATTTTATTTCTATATAAGTGATACAAAACTTAAGGCCTCATTTTAAATAAATAAAGAAAAATGAAAAATTTATAGTTTTTATGAAGGCAATATCTCAAAAACTAGTCATAGAATTGGATTACGGCCATGGACACTTAATCAGAATGTCAAGATCTACAAAATAGTAAAAATTAGCCAAAAGCCATTTCTCATAAGCTTTGTGAGAGGGGTCCTTTACTTGTAGCTGTAGAGCTAATTTAATTTAATTATTTTAATTAAGAACTGTGTGCCTGAGGAGAAAAACGCAAGAGGCCATTTTTATGCAGAAATGACCAGGCTAATCAGAAATAATATCCACATGGAAAAATATCAGTGGCGTACCACTTTTTTTCTAAAAAATATAGAATCGCTTAGTTTTAAAAATTATTCTATTGGCGATAACGCTGAAACGAACGGAGATAGCGAGCTGCGGTTTTAATATTTATTTATAAATGTGTTATTATTGCAAAGTGCGCCCTCTAGCATTTTTTGAGAACTATTATGGACAACTAAATACGATTGGTGAAAGTGCATACATTTCTCTTCCAAACAGTCTTTAGTTTGCTAAAATCGGATAAGTCGTTTAAAAGTTACAGCGATTTAACTGATTACACTTTTAAAAGCTTCCCCCCCCTCTTATTAAAGTCGGTACGCCAATGAGCATAAAACCAAAATGATGCATAATTGTCCAAGCTTTTTAATGGCGTTATCAAAGATATACCTTAATGTGGAATTTTCGGAGATATGTAAAATTTTAAAATTTACTTTTCAATTACGCCCTCTTGCGGTAAAATGCGGAACTTAAAAATAATTTCCAGCATTTTCTCTTGGGCACTTTTGTCATAAAAAAATTTACCCGGATGCTGTACGATTACTAGTTTCTGAGATATGGCCGGCGGTCATTCTTAGTTGACCACCCGGTACATCATAACCTTTAGGTACAACTATTGTCAGTGAACATAATGAAGCTTTTCATAAGGTATAATAATCACTCGCAAAGTTTGCACAATACAACGCACAGTGAGATCTAGCTACTAATAAGTGTAAATACGCAAGGTTTTACCAAAAAAATCGGTATTTCTTAAAATATAGCAGATATAAAAAATTTGACAAATTACTTTCTTTGCTATGAACCAGTCGTTCAATTGACGTAGAGTGATAAAATTTAAAAATATTATTGTGAAAGTTACACGCCATTAAAATTGGAGCAAAAATCATCGTCTTCTTTAACACCCTGTATATAAAATTTTCTGACAGTTAAAGAAAATCCAACATTGACAATTGTTTCCCAAGGGATGAATCTATCAACCACTCAAAACCGTAGGTCGATATCATCTGGTTCAGAAAATATTAACTGTTAAATTTAGCCGAAATGTTTCTTGCTCGAAAGCAATTGTCCAGCAGTTTAGTTGCCTTCATACCCCTAAAATGTTAATGATATCGGTTCAGTATTATAGGCAAAAAAAAATAAAAACTAAGAAAAATTAGTTCATCACTGGTTTTAAAAATTATTAAAAAATAAAAATAATGCCTCGTTATTAAAATTATACAAAGGTACTTAGTAAATAAGGTCGAACAGTCTTGTTAACCAAATTTAATCAATACGAACTGTACAGGGTGTCCAAAGTTTAGTGTCAAACTTTGCAAACTTTAAATCAATTTCTTATTTCAAATTGGAACCCCTGTATATTATTATGTCATTCGATGCAGAATTAACAATCAAACATTTGTTCTAATTACAACCCTATCGCAATTTCTAATGCAAAAAAGTTATTTGCAGAAAACTAATTTTTTCAACTATTCCAAGAGTCATTATTATGAATAAATATCAAAGGTGGCTTTGAAAAAATAATTTATTAGTATTAACGTTTAGTAAAGTGACAAAAAAGAATTCTTTTCGCATACATACGCAACATAAAAATCATATCTACGAGCTCTTCTTGGTTGTATTCCATCACAAAAAATAATATAGCTTAAACAATTAATAATAATCAAACCATATTTGAACCTACATAATAACTATTGTCAAAGTGGGCTTTTGTCACTTTAATAAACTTTAATACCAATAAATTGTTTTTTAAAGCCACCTTTGATATTTATTATATAATAATGACTGGTGGAATAGTTGATAAAATGAGTTTTCTGTCAATAACTCTTGATGCATTAGACATTGTTGTAATTAGAACAAATGTTTGATTTTTAATTCTGCATCGAATGACATAATAATATACAGGGGTTCCAATTTGAAATAAGAAAAATAAATTGATTTAAACTTTGCAAAGTTTGATACTAAACTTTGGACACCCTGTACAATTCGTATTAATCAAACTTGGTTAACGATACTGTTCGACCTTATTTATTAAGTACCTTTGAATAATTTTCTTAACGATGCATTATTTTTATTTTTTATTAATTTATTAAAACCAGTGGTGCAAAACTGATTTTTATTAGTTTTTATTTTTTTTTCGCCTATAATACTGAACCGATTTCGTTAACATTTTATGGGTATGAAGGTAACTAAAAAAGACATCCAAGTAAGTAAGAATATATATAGCATGTAATCTAAAAAAATAGATCCTTATGACGTCACACTTTTTTGGAACACCCTGTAAAAACAAAAATATTTTCCTGAAATGCGCCCTAGGATACAGGTAAAGTCTGCAAAATATCAAAATCCTAACTTAATTAATAAGTGAGCTATAGAAGACGGGAGGTGAGGTGCAGGACCCTGTATACTACTTTGGGGTGCCAATGGGTCGTAGATGACAAACGATATTTAATTTTAATTGCAAAGTACAATAGAAGTGAACAGGAGTCGTATATAAAAGCAAATTTATGGCCATTTAAGTGTTTTAAAATAAATATTTACCATATATCGGGTGTTTCAGAATAAGCTGCTGATCCTTAACGGTGTGAATCCTTAGGTGATTTTAAGAAGAAAAGTTATCTTGAGAAAAAGCAGTGGCGTACATAATATTTTTCCAAATTGTCTAGTCCCTTTTAGGACGCCACTGGTTGAAAAATTTTAAAATTTTTCTACACCAAAAAATAGCTATTGATGCTTAGAGGGCATATGTGAAAAATTCATAAAAATATCTAGAAAGTTGTTAAAGTTATGATAGAAAAAAGATCTTTTTCTTAAAACTTGAACGCAATGTAGTTCGAAAGTTGATAGGTTAAGGATATATGTTAATTTAAACTTTTCTTCTTAAAATCACCTAAGGATTCATACCGTTAAGGATCAGCATCTTATTCTAAAACACCCGACACCCGATATATTCGAATAAACTTAAGTTCAAGAATTATTTTCTTAAATTTCCTTTATTATACAGTGTGTCCACGGACGGACTTAACTATACTAATATTATCAAATAATATCTTAGAAATCATAACTTTTGTGGAAAGACTCTATTTGCCTTTTCGATTTCTTCGTCTAATCTCTTTCTTTCTACCGCTTCACCGCTTGGGGGTAGAAACCGCTCCTAAATTTTTTTTTCAAAGGTAAGGTAGGTATGTATTGAGATATCTTGTTAAAAAGGGCATAAAAAATGGAATACGACCCACTATTTCCCTTTGAATTTCAGTAATGTAGACGCAATTTGTTTTATTGTAAAAATTGTAGGAAATGTTGCCCATTTTTTTCTTAACACCCTAATCTAAATTAAAATTTTTTCTTGGCATTACGTACCATATATCCGGGGTTATTTGGCGAATTTAGTGTATAAGTCGTTGCTTAAGTTCCTCTAAAAATTGTAGTATCAATACATATCATATCAATACAATGGCCAGTTTTTTTTTACTTTCTAGATTACCGAAATATAAAAGTAAATAGTAGGTCGTATTCCCTTTTTTATGCCGTTTCCAACAAGATGTCACAATACATACCTTTATATTTGGAAAAAAATGTTGGGGGCTGTTTCTACCCCAAGAAGAGTGGTAACTTCTATGAAAACAAGAAAAAAGTATGCCAAACTAAAATTAAACGCAGCCCTAGTTTTTTTTGTGGCAAATAAATTTATTCCAGTTAAAAATTCCACCCTGTATAACAAAGCAAAACATATTATGAAGATACTTTCTTTACGAAAACCTGAAAACAACAAATTTTACAAGTGCAGTATAGTTTATAACCATCCTTGGACACACTGTGTGTTATTGTACTTGCGATTAATAAAATTAAAACAGTCAACGTTAGGGTTGCCAACCGTCCTCTATTCCAGAGGACAGTCCTCTTTTCTATCGGTCTGTCCTTTTTTCTCTGACATATAGAAAATACCCTCGTTTATTACCTACCAAACTCAAAATATAAAAATTATTTTAATTTTCAGGACAAATATTCAAATACAAAAATAACCGAATTTAAATTTATATAGAAAATTGTTTGTTTTGTTTCAAACATTTCTTTCTATTTTATTGACTCTTTTTGTTTGTCTTGGTGGTGGAACCAACCATGAACTAGCAAAAACGACAAAGGTTTTTATTATTTGTCATTAAATAATACAAGAGTTTTTCATATTTCGCTAAAAACATTTAAAAAAGTTTTGCTCACGCCCCCCACCCACTGTAAAAATTCTGGATCTGCCACTGGGCACTACCCTCGGAAGAACTTCCGAGGGCACCGCACTGGGTCCTCTATTTTAAATATTAAAAGTTGGCAACCCTAGTCAACGTCGTCGATTGAGATTTTTTTGTATGTGCTACATTTTTACCAAAAAATTTTTTTTACCCCCTGTATAAGGTGAAACATAAACGAACTTCATTTTTTTAAATAGAAAGATAGGTACCAGTTGTAGTACCTACTTTTTTGGAAAGCTGTATTAAAGAGAAAATTGAATATCCTATTGGTTTTATTTCTACTTTATTTTTTATTGTAAAAAAATTAAGTTGGATGTTTTACCCCCTTAAGTGGGTTGAAAACACAAATTTTTGTTATGTTATGAGTATGCGAAGCCCACAAAACATCTTAATCGACGATTTTTGCATTTTTTACAAATATTTTTATATTTTTTTCCAACATTCTACTGAATTTGCTTCAATTAAAGTCCCCACCCTGGGGAAATAAAAATTAATAATTATAAATTAAAAAGAATGGGATATTCAACTTTAAGAAGAGAACTTTTTAAAAAATCAAAAAGATCATAAGTGGTATCTTCCCATTTAAAAAAAAATAATTTGGGGTATATTATAATATGCCAAAATATAGCTCATACAAAATCTCAAATTCGACGTGTTTTGTCATTTTTCAAAAATACTTTTTCCTAAACTTCTAGTGAATTTGTTTGTTTGTTTTTTTCTAGAAGTCACTTTCAAAGGGCGGAAACATTTCAGCACGCCACGAACCTTTTTTTTAACCTGAAACTTTTATTTTGCCCCCTCCCCCCCTCAACATTAAATATTTTTATTTGTAAACCTCTCTAAAAGCTGTACAAAACTACAACATTATAGGGTATTACCCAACAGTGGCGGATATCCAAGATTCCTCTGAGAGGGGGGGGGGGGGGGGGCGACTAAAAAAAAGTGACTTCTAAACAAACGTATTGCGTCAAAAATCTTTTTACTCTCAATAGTGACTTCTAAAAGAAATGCTGACTCTATTATACGCCCTATACAATTTTCAAATCTCAAAGTAAACAAAACACTAATTTGGTAACCCCCCCCGGATCCGCACCTGTTACCCGACGCTTTCGCGTAATACCGTATTTTATAATTTTTTTAACACTCAATAAATATTTAGGAGTACCTATAACGTCATTGGTGACATTTTGCAAACCAACAAAATACCTCTAAACGCTATTTCTAACGTGATTTTCTTGCAATCCACACAAATAATTTTGTAAAAACCTGTTTCATATTCAGCAGCAATTATAATTATTTCTAGCGAATCGAGAACCCGGTCTCAGGTATCAGCCAGTGCGAAGATTTTACGGCCTGAAAAATCAATGAGTGGGATTTTGTCGGCTTGCAAAATGTCACCATTATGTATTAACAAATATCTATATCAAAAAGTTTATTAAATTTACTTTATAAAGTTGGTTATTTGCACAAATATATACCGCTGTTCCCCTAATGTTTTTTACCAGTGAGTCATACTCACATTGGATTACATTATCTAGCTTGTTTCACGGAGCCGAAAATTGTCCATTCGCGTTGAATTGTTAATTTTAAAGTTTGCATCGAAAACACTCTGAACGTGTTCCGGATTGGACTAACAGCAGCCACGACTTCAAAAAAAAATTGAACTGCCCCTGATATTGGTGACATTTTGCAAGCCAACAAAATCCCGATAATTGATTTTTCAGGCCGTAAAATCTTCGCACTGGCTGATACCTGAAACTGGATTCTCGATTCCCTAGAAATAATTATAATTGTCGTTGACAATGAAACAGGTTTTTACAAAATTGTTTGTGTGGATTCCAAAAGTGGTTTGCAAAATGTCACCAGTTATACAACCATTTAATCAATAACCGTTAGAGAAAACGACAAAGAACGTTGCGTAACGACCACCGTGTAGGTATTATCAAAAAATGAAATTTTAAACCAATAACTTAGTATCACATAAAAAAAGGGGGTACCCATAAAGGGACCCATATTAAAATACAAAATAAGAACTTAAAAAAACACTTACCTTTCAAGGGACAGAGCACTGCATTTTTTTAGGTTGCCCGAAGAAAAAAACACGTCCGAAACGGTACCGAAGAATACTTGAACCCAGTGATGAGCTATAGAGAACCCTGGCGAACAAAAAACCACCCCGGATTGGTTTCCAGGAATCGCGCGCGAAAAAGCTCCGACCCGTACAACCACTGGTAATCAAGTAAAGGTGATTCAAAGCAATACGTATATTTACTTCGGTAAAGATAACAAAAAAGCCAGAAAAAAAGCAGAAAAAAAGCCTAATTCGTTCGAGTTGTTTTCTTTGTTTTTGACGATTTTTGTATCGATATAGCAAGTATATCAAAAATAAAAATGAAATTTATGATAATTGTTTTAAAATTTTAAGAATATAATTTTGTTCCCGCGGGACTGTGTCCTTTTTTAAATCGTATATTTTGTATACAGGGTGTGTCTGATATGTAGGGTGATGATAAAATAGCGAAAAAAAAGCAAACACAGTTTTAGGTCATTTAAAAATCCGTTGTGAAAAATTATACAGGGTCGATCAAAAAGTCATGGCAAAACCAAGTTGTTTCTTTTTAAATGGAACCCTTGTACGGGGGTCAAAGGCAGATTCGGAAATTGGCTGAGGGGGGCTAAAAAATAAAGCGTATCTCGGCTCCAAAACCCTTCCTACTCGCAAAAAAATACTGACCCTTTATACGCCCTTCAATATTCAAGGCTCAAAGTAAACAAAACACCGGTTTGTAACACTCAATTATTGCTAAAATGGCCAGTTTTTTTCTGACTTTCTAGATCCGGTTTTATAACGCCATTATGTATATTAAATAAATTGCGACAAATTAAACATCAAATTTTCTATGCTTCTTTCACATTTGGTATGTCTGTATATATTCTATCTTCTATCGTCAGAACGTGACATTAAACTTGCAACCGTTGATTAAAACGAAGAAATGAGCATATCCACGCACTAAATAAATTGATGAAATTTTGACAAGAAGTGATGTCTCCTTTATTGTAAACCATACACGATCATTCGGACTGACAGTCTTGAATGATATCGTCATTCTCGCATCAGTCTTGTTTCTAATGGAAATTTATATCAATCCTGCCATCAATTCTTGAAATTTGGCCTTAGACAATTAGTACTACTCAGTCGTTCCTTTATCAAGAATGTAAGTCTAAATGATCGTGTAGGGTATTCAAGTATTCAATTAACATACATAAACTTGATGACTATAATGTATTGTCATTAACCATCAGTTAAATAGGTAGGTACTATATTCTAAATACAAACCATACTAGAGGTTACAAATTTGCTGTAAATTGCTAGCTACTCAACACCATTCGTAATAAAGTTCGCCATTTTTTTTTGATTTATTAAACTATTTTTATTTTGATAATTTTTGTTAAATTCACAATAAAAATCTGTAGGCTTTTAGGCCCAATAAGCTATAATCATGAACGTAGGGGGGATGACCCCTTGATTACGCCCTCTTGCGGCAAAATGCGGAACTTAAAAATTATTTCTAGGATTTTCTCATGACCACTAGTTTTTTTTCCTGAGTTCCTATGCCCAGTAGTTTCTGAGATACGGCCGAGAGCCATTCTTAGTGGGACACCCGGTACATACACCATTGCTTTGAGAAAAAAAACTTTTTGGGTTAATAATGTGTTTTTTATATCGTAATAATCTATACCAAAATGTATTGTAATATCTTAGGCGGTTTTCGATATTTTTGATACAAACCCGGAAAAATTTGAAACTTTAACACCTGTATAGAAAAACAAAGCATTTTAGGTCATATGCGTATATGAACTTTTCGACATTAAAATAAGTACATATCAGTAAGTAACTACCCAGATACTTAAATAGAGGGCTTATAATTGTTATCAGTCACCAAATTAAGCTTAAACAAGGCAACAGTTTCAGAAACTGGCGAAAAACTCAAAATTAATATAATACTATTTCAGGTTTTGAGCAATCAGGAATTGCGGCAGTGCTTTTAAAAAAATGTGCAACGTTTTAAATACAACCAAATGACACTGTTTTTAAAAATTCATAGGAACCTGAAATCAAGAGACCAAGTCATTCAAATCAGAGAACATATAAACACATCTCTAAGAGTCGCTAGGGTCTGAATAAACGCTAAACCGGATAAATCATAATACTAATTATTTGGCTGGAAGGCTAGAAACCTAAGAATCAACATCCTCTGTGGTCCGTTCAAAACTAGCTCGTTAAGCAGTGTACACTATTTGCACCAGTTCAGAGATCACTACTTTGATTTCGTGATTTTGACGGGAGAGAGTGGTTCGGAGTCTTGAAACGAATTTCATACGGTGTGCTTTTCAGTGCTGTATTAGACAATTGATGTCCTCGTGATAATTCCTGGCCAATACAAATGCAATGGGCCAGGTAAATTTTATTCTGAGCTACTCCGAGCTGCTCTGCCTACATGTTGAGGATTGTTATTAAGGATTTTTCACATGGTTTTTTTCTCTTTACTTCGTATTGAATTTTGAATTTTCATAAGTATCGTTGTATTCTAGAATAGGCTGCGGCCTTCGGAAGCCTATTTCTTAATTTTTTTCATATAATATTGTAAGCCTTTTTAAAAATTATTTTACAAATATGACACGTAAGTATTGAGATATAACTTTTGTGTAAACTAAATTACCTGTAAAAATTTTATTTAGGTGGAAATCAGCGTGAATTGGCTAGGGCAAAAAACCAAAAGAAACTGCAAGATCAGAAAAAAAAGAAGGAAGGAGATGGACTTACTTTGGAACAAAGGAAACAGAGGTAAGGGGTGATCAAATTTATATTTTTTAAAATTCAATGAATATTTTTTAATCCATTATTGACAAGTCAGCAGGTTAAGTCATTAAAGCACTTCCTGGAATTTTAACAAACCAGCAACTGCTTACCTTAGTGCTATTTGCACTTGCTTCTAGGACTATAGATGTCTATACTATAAAACAGTTATTCTAAGTAAGGGATAAAAGTGTGGGATTGGTAAACACATTAAATATAGGTATCGGCATTGCCAAAGTATTACAAATAAAGAAGCAACTACCATGTTCTAACTTATTCTTATTAGTATTTTAAATAATTAATTTTCTAATTGTACAAGTTGAGTATAGTGGATAAACATAAATTTACCTCTAAAAGTTTTGTTATTAAGTCTTTAAGAACCACTTGCTGACCTTACAACCAGTTAGCTAATATTTTTACGATAACTGCTCGAAAAGTGATACGATTGGTCAATAGTCATAAAGTTTTCCTCGATTTATCCCATACTTTGAGGCAGTGTTTCTATTTTTGGCGACATATTTGACTTTGATATAGGTAATTTTTTTACCAAACTGTGTCTATTTTTGCAGTAGTTTCAAACCAGCCCAAGTTCAAGTTTAATACCTACTCTGGACTGACAAACAAATGTTCGGTATAAAAAGTTCTTTAGAAGGGTCCCTTTAATACCCTAAAGTTGGAATTGAAAAATATCATCCATAATGTGTATTACTTGTATACTAGGCATTACTATGTATTTTTGAGTATTTCCTGTTATTATTGTGTATTTGAGACATAGTGATTTCCGAGGTTGTTTGTCCCTTGAGTATTAGAAATTAGATGATGGCCAAGGGACCGCTGAGGTTGAATATTTAGAAATTTAGTTCTATGATTACTTCGTAAAGGGTATAGCTCCAAATCTACTTTTATAAATATGGTACCCACTCATAAAATTTTACTGTACTGTAATTTGTATTATAATTTTTGTGTCAAAGATAAAAATAGCCCCCTTTTGACTCTGACAAAAAATGTTAGGCTGTATGCTATCTATAAATATTAGGTAATAAAAATTCAAAAATAACTATTTAAAGATAATTATTGTTTAATAATTGTATTTGAAGTGTGATTGAAAAGTAATCATCAAGTTTATTTTAATAGAGGGTGTATTAACATTTTCTCTTAACAAAAACTCTGTATTTTATTTTTATCTTGAAGACTAAACTATGTAAGTCAGAGGATGGCAGATATGTTTTTTTATAGCTAGAATCAAAACATTTCTGACTAAAACTGGTAATTTTGTTATTTAAAATTTGTTGCAAATCATCTCCATTTCCATGGCTACCTCTAAATCAAAAAAATAAGGATTTATTGATGTTTCACGTTCAATTCAATTCTATTATTGGACTTATAATATCTACATTGTTTCCATTTCCACGTTTACGAAGTCTTTATGCAGCCTTCCACTTTTATTTAGTTAAGGTACAAAAGTACACGTTTTCCTTTCCGTACGTTAAAATGTCAAATGTCTTAAAATTCTAACCTTTACCTAACCTAACATTTTATTAAAATATTCCCCCTGGACTCCACCCCCCCCCCCCCCCCTTAAATACGCCGCTGCGTATATTGAAATCTACTAAAAATGTCTTGCTTTTAACTTTCTATGAAATAAATATACAGGGTGATTCCTAAGTTGATACTTCTTTTTTAGCTGCGTATAGAAGGTATTAAAATAAACATTTTCAAATAGGTACCTACCTTTTTTCAAAAAACTCAAAAATAAGTACTTACACTCATTTATTACATAATGGAACAAATACGGTCCTGCCTAACTTAAACAATGTTTTCAAACTTAAAATTACCTTGCTTTAGAAAAACACACCGCAGCGGATTGACAAATAACTGACCACCGACCCGTAAATTGCATGACTAATAAGACAAACAGCATACAGTATAGCAGGCTACGTTTTGATGACCAAGCCCGCACTTCGATTTTTTATTACTGTAGGTATCTCGCCTATTTTAAAGTTTTTTTGAAAGAAGTTATTTGAAAATGTTTATTTAATGCCTTCTATACACAGCTAAAAAAGAAGTATCAACTTAGGAATTGCCCTATATATTATTTTTTATAAATGGATATCATACGTTTCGGTGAAGCGAAATCGATTTTTAACGCAATAAATAATATATAATATAAAATTTTAAGAGAAACTTGGTTGTTAAAAGAAAAATCGACCCTTTTAATTTTAGGCAAAAATATTTCACCATCGATGATGGCATCACTTCAAGTGTCTAATACCTATCCGACAAGAATATAAAATTTTATTTCGCCACTTTAAATTTTATTAAGATAAGAAAATCGGGTTTTCAAGTGTCTCCCATAAGTTTGGAATTCAAAAACAATTATACTGTAATTAATTGACAATGTTCCATGCTTTTATAGTAAGCAACTACACAACACCAAAGTCACATGCTGCATGAACAAAATAAAAATATATAAAACTTGTTATAACTGAAAACTTTTATCAGATATTTTGAAATAGATAAGACTGATAATTATGACGTAAAAACAATAAATTGCGTTTTTTTGCAATACTAATAAAAAAAATTAATCAAAGAAAAAGAAAAATTTTAACCACGCTTGGGAAATATTGAATGAACTAGAGGGTACCACTACACATTATTTTGAGTTAAATACTGTTTGTTTGAGTTTAAAAATTTAGAACAAAATACATCCATATTCTTAGACAGCCTGTATATTATACAATGGTTTTTTTTAAATGTACATGAAAAGTTGTATAGTACTTTCATATATTTTTTTTGTATCTGTAACCACAATGGAGTTATATTTTGCTCTGCCGACTATTGAGACACCCTGTACCTACAGTACAGGATGTTTAGGAAATAGGAATTGTACAGGGATAGTCGAAAGCATGAAACTACGTCAAACTTCTGTTTGATGGAAACTTATTTTAAAGTATTAATTGTCGATGACAGGTTGCTTAATTATGGTCTTTTTAGGGCGCATTTTGCCTAACTGGTGCTCTAGGTGACTGCTCCCATAAAAAAATCTCGTAACGACGCCCATGTACCTCACATAGATCAAACGATTTTTAATAATCCAAAATATATTTTCTTTCAGAGATGCCGACATGATGAGAGATAAACAGAAGAAAAAACAAGAATTACAACAACCGACGGCTTCGTCTTAGTAACAATAATTTTCTACTCGGAAAATGCACCTTTTTACAAATTTAACAATTTTTTACCTTGATCAAACTATTTTCCGCATGGTTATTTTATACGTCTTTAAATTGTATAGTATATATTCATCATAGAATTAGTCTATTGCAAGTAATTGTCCATTTTTACTAAATAAATAAATATAAAAATAAATGGTGTGTTTTTTAACATCTGTCGAATTTAAAGACTAAAAGTTTGAACATAAGTTTTAATAAAATTTGGTCTAGCACAGATATTCTTAAAATGGGATATGCGTGTCTCAAGATGGTACGCAATCCCACACGCTTCAAGTTGCACATACAATAGTGCTTCATTACAGTAACTGTGCACCAAAAACCGGTATTTGGCCAATTTTTGGATACAATGAAGAAGCAACGAAATATAGATGAACAACTAAATGGCGAATGCGTCACTAACCCTAAATCTTAATAGACCGCGGCAGTGGCCGGATGAGATCGGACATCTCGTGGGATGCGGAAGAAGGTACACACTCCCCAATCGGTAAGTTATGTAATGGCAAGAAACCAAGGGTTGATAGCCCTTGGGGGGGAGGGGGGGGGGGGTCGTATGACTGAGGATCGTGGTTCGGAACTGACGTTAAGCTGTAGGTCCCCTCGGGAATGGCCCTGGCAGCAAACGAGGAGGAAAAAATTGCACAAAAAAAAACTCTTTAATAGTAATAATAAAATAAAATGCATTTTCATTTAATTATGTATATTTTTTTATCATTTTATACAATATAAATTAATATTTCTTTGTCTTTGCACCAATTAATAATACGGTCCTCGAGAGAGCCAAACCAAAAGCCAGTTTATATGGACTCCTTTTCTATTTGTTTGCCACAGCTCTTAGTCCCCAAATCTAATATCTAGACTGTAAAGGACATATAAATACAAAATTTTATTGTGCCAAAACCTGATAAAATGAGAAACGAAGTACCTCAACGTCGTGGACAACTAAAGTAATCATTTTGTGCATTAAAGTACTGCCATCTACTGTGTTATATTTTATGCACTCACGAAAGATAAGGTATTTCGAATTAACTTTCATTGTCTGCGAGTACATTAGTCAGCTGAAATAAAACATCATTTATAAGTTATACCGGTAGATGGCTCTGTTATTAAGTTGGCAGGGAAGCGGTAATCCCCAATTTATTTAAGGACTTAAACTTTAGTTTTATCAGGCTTTGGTTCACTGGGTACTTAAATCACAAATATAATTTAACCCTACTAAAGGTAAAACCATGAAGATTTTGACTAAAATTACAGAAATATTTTATGTACAATTATTAATGAAGGGCTAATTTTTTTTCATATTTTAAAATTGTCTAAGCCAAATGAATTCCACTAATTACCTATATTTTCTAAGAACATCTTTAACATAGCACACACATTTTTCTATAGAAACTTAGGATTTTATTTAGTAAGCTTTGAAGTTGTGTGTTCTGGGGGAGTATCCATGCTGATTTTCTACCACGGTACGCTAACACCGGTATGCCAATATGCACGTTTGAGAGTACATGCCGCATCGGCGCAGCTTCAGTTGCATAGCATCTGCCAAACTCGTTCGTCAGACGCAGTGTGGTCCAGGGCGCTTTAAACAAACCAGTCGCAGAACGAATAAAAGTAATTACAATGACCCGACAATGGGTGGAACGTAATGATCGAGCGATCCGAGGCAGTCTTTAAATTTCGGCTTGCTAATCGGCATACCGTTGTATGTGTATCGTGGTTTCTACACAAATATGACAATAAATACATTCATTGTTGCTAACGTCGCTATATACAGGAACATACAAGCAATTTTTTCAGTTTTTAGTTGAATATTAGGTGTTGCGGTAACGGTACCTTCGCTGGTCCATTCTTTATCAGTTATTTTAATTTAGATACCTATGATTTTTTTTTAAACGTAGTTTTTACTACCAAATAAACACATTAAACGTCTAATACTGGTTGTTAGTCAACCTTTAATAAAGGACAAAATGTCAAGCAAAGTCAGATATCAAAAAGAAAGATCAAAGGTAATAATTGCCAATGAATGAACTAACGAACAAACTGTCACTAGAACTATTTTCTTAATCAAAGTGCATAAACAATCTAGTCCTAGTCGAATATTACCTTGATAAAATTGGACGCCCAAGTATCTCGATTTGTAACTAACACTGTGTCATTGTCAACTTAATATTAGGTCTGTTCTTTAGCGTTCCATTATTTTTTTATGTGGCTTAAGTGAGGAGGTCTGTGTGTTCGTTTTACAAAATATTAGAGAATAATGAATAAACCAGACTGTGTATTTTGTCCCCTCTGATGCATCAACCACATATTACGCAGACTGCATTTTCTTTCAGAGGCGAATGGTAGCTAATAAATCTAATGAGGTTAGACTCGGTAAAAATATTGGTTTATTCTTTCGTGTATTATAAATGTTACTTATATTTAAATCCTTTACTTGCAAGTACATCGTATTGTCCTAGTTCTTGGAGTACAGTTACGGAATTTAAATTCCAGATATCAATTTGCCATATCGGACAATTGGGTAACTTGGATTATCACATTCTTCTTGCCCTCTATCTTTAATTACAAAAGGCAATAATACTGTCACTTTTTGATACCGTTATTTTATGTTTATAGTTAGTCAGTATCTCGGAATTAAAGGTTAAGGCAGTAACGTCCAACTTACAATATAACAAAAAAGTTTGAATGTCAGTTTCCACAACTGTACAAGTAGTGTAACAGCCAATGAACAGACCTATTATTTTTTTAGTCCCTAGATATATGAAAACCTGCACTTTAATATGACATACTGTAAAACAGTGTCTCTCAAATTTGTATTAACGATATCTAAAGCAAACTTTAATTTTTTTTATATTTTAGGATATCTGAGAAAAAACTAGAACCGTTTTTGTTTTTCGTTAAGGACTTTTAATACCCTATACCTGCCAGTCTGTTAATATATTATTAAGTGACTTTTTTTTATGGAGAAAGGTTTGGTCATAACCGAAGTTCCCGATTTTTTTATTTTTTTCGTTACACTTCAGAACCTCACAATTTCTTGCAGCGGCCGTCTTGGATTTTTACATATATGTAATAACTTCTCTCAAGTGTTTTTAAAATGCGCATAGAAAAATTTCAAAATTGTTACTATTTAATTAAAATAAGTATTTTTTGAGGTATAATATGTCAAAATCCATGATGCTCGCCTTAAGAAATAGAAGTTCTAGTACCTATGTATCTGAAAAACAAAAGACAATCTGGAATTTCGATTAAGACCAAAACTTTCTCACAAAAAAGTATCTTAAAAATGTGACATTTGTTCCGAGCTCTTAAATGATGAAGATTTTTGGACTTTCGTCTTTATTTGTTATAAGTCAAATTGTGTGTCTTTATTTGTTTTGAATCACAATGTGATTCAAATGCAAGTTAAAAACTCTTCTTTCATTCAAGAAACATCTTTGTCTCCAACCTTTAAACAGACAGTTACCAACTATTAACGAAAAATAAAACGATTTAAAAAAAAATATCTCAAATGTTCCACAAAACTTTTCAAATTAATCAAACCATAAGCATCGAATTTGGGACACACTGTAAGTACATTTTTAATAATTTATCGATATTTATGTATGTACTTAATTATTAAACAATCTTAATACCCTGCATATATATAACATTTGTGGACATAATGAAAGTATACAGAATGTCCCAGGATCTTTGATAAAGTTATGTCAGATGAAAAATAATTTGATGGCTTTGTAAATTAATATCAATTAGGCAGTTTAGCAGTACTTTGGCAGATGACTTAGATATCAGTGATCTTAAATTTTTTTTTATACTGTTGAAACAAATTGCATCAGTTGTATGTTTTAAATATACTTAAGTGCCAAATTAAAACACTTACATTTTTTTTTACCGTTTTGTTAAAATAGAATTAATAATAAAACACTGGAACACTCTGACAAGATGAAAAATTTACAATTATGGTTGAAGTTAGTTAAATATATAATAAGAATGTAGAATATTGTGATTGTAATTTACGTATTTAATAAAGAGGACATATACAAGTATTCCTTTGACATATACAACCCAAATTTGCAGGTGAATATGCACATTGCATATTACTAAGCTGACTGTACCAATGGCCATTCAGGAATGAACATCAACTTTGCTGATAGTCTTATCCTAGAACATTACGCCCCAAATAACTGTTTTAAATCTTAAAACCGTATACAAAAATATACATATGACATTTCAAATAATATACAATCTGACTTAAGGTTAAATTATTTTGTGACATAAAACAATATATCTAAATAGAGCTTGACTAAAATTGATTTAAATAAAATTTACACTCAGTTGATTTCATATAAGGAAAAAATAATTACAACTTACAAAATCAAAAAAATTTAAAATTATTAAATTAACAAGGAAAATATTTAAATTAAGCAACGTAGTATTATCCAAAAAACATTTATTTGCTAACTTTATTTATCACAGATTTACATTGAAATATATTTAATGATACCTATTTCAAAACGATTTGAATAAATTCAATGATTTTCTTTGTCCAAGTTCAAATACAAACGACCAGGAATATTTAATAAATTGCAATATTAGACTATTTGATAAATACAATATGGTAAATTCAGTTTGCAATATATGGAGATTCAAGACTTATTTTTTGGATAATATTACGTTAGTGATTTTAAATGGATCACAAAGCACTACATTCCACCTAGTAGAAAATAGAGCCAAAAGGAAATCATAACAGTATAATGAAGTGTAAATTGTGAAAAACAAATTTTCAGAGTCTGGTTATTTTATATCAAATAACATCACATGATTTAATAAAAAAAAACTTTTGCTTATGTAAATAAATATGCACTTTTATAGTAAAATTAGACAGAATAAAATCTGATGCGAATACGTGGTAGAAATTTTTTTATTCGGAGATACCCTTTTAAATAAATTACAAACCAAAAGGCGTATCGTCTAAAATCTAAAAGATAATTTTATTATCGCATAATTGTTTTTAATAATATAAAACATAGAGTAGATATCAATAGCAGGTATTTTTTTCTTATCAATAGTCTTTTCATTTTTAAATATTTCAACACAATCTGCCTGGCACAAATCCAAGATTAAAAGTGCGTCGAATGTTTTTCTGTTTAATAAGTAAATAAAATAAAACAAAGCCAGTTTCATATACTAACATCTCAATTTTTTTTTTGTCAATTAGTGAATGTTAAAATATTTTTAGATTGACCAATGAAAATCAAACATACTATTAGCGCCAGTAAGAACAAGGATACAAAATTGGCCTTTTATACAGATACAAGTTTTGGTTGATTTTTTTTATTAAATGTTTTTATGGCCGGTTTTAATAAAATGCGGGTGGGTAGAGGTATGGTAGACGCTAAACTACCCTTTAGGTACCTAATATGATCTTTTAAATGACGTTCATATAGATACATATTACCTATCTATAGGGTTGCTTGGCGACTATCATGCTTCTTCCTCGTGTCGCGCCACTGTAGACTAAAAATTAAAAATCATGCAGTGAGTCTTACTTAAAAATAATAAGAATAAGTATCAGGTATATTTTATAATTATTCGAAGTAACTGAATAGTTTCGAGACATTGGATAGTTTCAGTAAAAAGTATTTCCAGTTTTTTGTAATTGTAACAGTGATAAAGAACTTGATGGCTTAATGAATAGTAAGAATCACGGTATGATCTATTCTTAACAGTGCCGTATTTAGCTCTGAGGAGTTTGGGGTATGTTTTTTTGGAGGTCTTAAAGAAAAGAGTATTTATTCTGTAGATGATCGCTACCCAAAGACGGGTATTTGAACGCTTTTAGGATTAGGCGAATAGGATACGAAATATTGATCAAAAAACGAAATGGCGAATGAGTAACCAGCCCTAACTCTTAACAAAAAATATACGGGTTTTTGAAATTCTTATTGTTATAAGGATATACTTGGAGAATCCTTATTTGACCCCTCTATTTGAGTTATCTATTAAAGTGGCCCTGGATCTCCATCATGCAAAATACAGCACTGTTGTGACGTCTAATATTGACATAAAATAACCACTTTTTATAAATAATGATTGCAACCTATTCAAACCATTGTCAACTGAACGAATATTTACATCGAAGATGAGACCAGAATATTTAAGGAGAGTTGGTCGAGACTGGAACTTCTTGTTGGGGAGGTCCCCTTCGGTTAGAAGAAGGAACAAACTCTGCTGCTTCAGGGTTGAGCTTCGAGTTTGTTACAGCTTGCACTGGCGGAGCCCTTTAGAAGAAAATTATATAACAAAAATTATTTAAACATATTAACTTAATATGAAATACTTAGCAGATTGTGAAATCAAAAAAACATATATTACGATACATATTTGACAAGTCGTCTATATTTATACATCTGTAACGCCGATCTAGAACTTAACTAATTAAGTTGTTCATATTTTATAACTATAGTCTATTTCAGAAAGGTGTAGAGTAATAAAATGGGAAATTCCGTCCAGTTCGGCTCCATTTCGGTGTCAGCCATAGGCGCAGGTAAATTTTGTGCATTAAATTATTTATGGTAACTAACCAAAGAAAAAAAGAAGATAATTTGATAAAGAAAGAACTATTAGCTATAGCAAATTTACACAAACATCGTTTTATGAAATATGCCGTGAAAGATATAGCTGAAAAACATAGTGTAACTGTGCTGCACACCGCCATGTCATTGCGAACTAAATCCTATAGAACTTATATGGGCGCAAGTAAAAGGATTTGTAGCAAGACACAACACGACATTCAAAATGAAAGACGTTAAGCTACTGTTTGATTAAGCCATTAGAGAAGCGGCACCAGAGAACGCGAAAAGCAGTCCATCAAGTCATTAAAGAAGAGGAGAAAATGTGGGATCTTGACCACCTGATCGATCGAACCGTCGACCCGTTAATTATAACGTCAAGAGGAAGTGACAGTTCCTCAGATGACGAGGAATAAAAAATTTAATTTCTGTATAATGTATTTTTTTATAATGTTTAATAAAAAATAAATGTACCTAATACTATGTACATAATGCATGCCTCTCACCATTTTTAGTGTTTGTGAATGGATAATAATAGGCAAAACCCGGGTGGTACTACCTGCACTTGATGAAAATAAAGAATTTTGCAATGAAATCAATGCCAAATTATGAAAGTGGCTTAAATATTCGTTGGGTCACTCTGTAGTCCCCTTGCATACCTAATGAGCTTTTACTACTCTACACATTTCTGAAATAGACTATAAGTAGGTACACTTATATAACAACGGAGCTACTTAGTAATACTGGATCACCCCGTATTGTACACTTTTTCTAGTGTATTGCTCTTTAAAGCAATTTGGTAAGCCTGTATATAGTATGCATTTTTAATTTTAATTTAGTTTTCCAATAATTATAGATCATTTATTTGGAGATTATTTTCTACAACAAATGGTTTCCGCATCTGGGCTGTTTGCTTCTTGATTAATATAATAGGTAGATAATATCCCTTTATTTTTTTTACTTCGTTTTGTTTTAAACACAGTGGTGAACCAAGGGGAAGAAAAACTGGAAAATTCTGCGGCATTGACATAAGAAAAACAGTATTTTAAGAAGGAATACCTCGAAAACAAAGCGTTTCCGACGAAAATAATTTTTATATTTCTAATCTACTCCCCAAAATCCATAGTTTATGAAAAAACCATCAATATTGGCATGATGAGCGTATAACCGTATAACTTTTTTATAAAATGTTTCTTTTGGGTTGGTGAATGTATTGAGAAACCCCATCCCAGAGGAAACTTCTCGGTACGCCACTGTTTAAACATGTAATTCTGCCTGATAATTGGATGCTTAGAGCATCTGTCGAGCTTAACTGTATAAATAAATATATATGTATAATTCGTATGTATCATGGTTATATTAGATGGGTGGCAACAGGGTAAACAAAAAACCAACTTTCTACTTGCAAATATTATTCATGGTTCTTAGCCTTGAAATTTAGTAGAGGTACTTATAGTAGATTTTTTGAGTACTCTCGCAAGATGGAGTCAAAGACACGTGACTTCTGGTATGTTTATGTAACACAATTCACGTAACGTGTGGGCTTATTACAGCTCACTAAAAATCTTGGGAAGTTATGACACATTATACACAATCTATACAAAATTATTATAAAAAAGTGGCTAATAAGAAGCTTAGACCGTGATTTAAATTGGCGATTCGGTTATTGCTTTGTTTATACGCTATAAAATCCAGTTATATTATGCTTTTAAAATCTTTTAATATTGATAATCCCATTCTATTCAAATATTTGACTGAGCGTAAAACATTAAAATTTCGAACGGGTCTACAAAAAATTAAAAATCAAGGTAAAATGCAAGCAAAGTTTAATGGCATTGGATTAATAAATAAAAAACGAAAAGTTATTGACCTCTTTTACCTACACAGCATAGTAATTAACTTTTGTGTGGTTAAATCTGTGGTATGTGTTGACTGTCATACACGTTATTTGGCATACCAAATCATAAACAGTCTTGTTTGTTTAATAGAGTAGAAACTTAGGAAGTTTTGCGTTGATTAAAAAATAAAAACCACCATAAATTTAAAAAAAACCAGAGGACCTTGCCAATAAGTTGCTCTGGAGCTCAAGATAATAAACAAAATATTTTGGTGACTTGTATAATAATAATATTTAGAATATTTAAATGACAACTTTTTTGTTTTTACAAAATCTCTACTTACATATTGTGTTATCTCCATATAATATTAATTTGTTTTTATTTTTAGATATCTGGTTAATTCCTATAATAAAAGTGAAGAATATTTTATTTGTGTAGCGAATAAAAAATTGTAAACACCTCTAAAATGTTTAGGGGAGAGTAGGGATATTTGGAACTATTTCTTTGCTGAACAAGCATGGAAATATCCTACTGGAATTTAAACTTACAAGGGGACAAACAAAACTGGTCCCTCCGATTTTGGGGGTAATCATATAGTAGCAGGGACAATATAAAGCTTTCTTTGCCCTATCAAGATTCTTTGGTACATTCACCAATTTCTTATAATAAATAAATCAATACTAATAATCAGGTCACAATCAAATTTTATATTATCATTATAGAGGGTGTTTCACAGTGGATGGAACGTTAGACGCTTATGGAAAACGAGTGATACGTTTTCTTTAAAAATTTGGTTGCTCAGATAAACAACCATGCATAGTCTATAGTTTTAAAATATTTTCAAAAATGCAGCGTTGCCGGTTCTGCCCGAAACATTCGGCAACATCTTTATTTTAACTCTATACAGCGTGATCAGTTAGGGGTACTGAGCGGCCATATCTCGGAAACTACTGGGCATAGAAATTCAGGAAAAAAAAATGATAACTAAAGTAGCCATGAGAAAATCCTGGAAATAATTTTTAAGTTCCGCATTTTGCCGCAAGATATCTCCGAAAATCCCACATTAAGGTATATCTTTGATAACACCATTAAAAAGCTTGGACAATTATCCATCATTTTGGTCCTATGCTCATTGGCGTACCGACTTTAATAAGAGTGAAAGTGTAATCATTTAAATCGCTGTAACTCATAAACGACTTATCCGATTTTAGCAAACTAAGGACTGGTTGGAAGAGAAATGTATGCACTTTCACCAATCGTATTTAGTTGTCCATAATAGTTCTCAAAAAAATGCCAGAGGGCGCAATTTGTAATGATAACACATTTTTTGATTTTACTTTGAAAAAATAAATCATATGGTATAATTACGATATCATAATCAAAAAGTAGATAAAATTTGCTAGAAAAAATATTAAAACCGCAGCTCGATATCTCCGTTCGATTCAGCGTTATCGCCAATAGAATAATTTTTAAAACTTTAAATGAAGAAGCGGTTATATATTTTTCAGAAAAGAAGTGGGACGCCACTGATATTTTTCCATGTGGATATTATTTCTGATTAGCCTGGTCAATTCTGCATAAGGTCTTTCTCGTCAGGCACACCGTTCTTAATTAAAATAATTAAATTAAATTAGACGGGCGGAAGCTGGCCTATTGGCCATTTTAAACAATTTTTATAAAACAAAATTTTTTATTATCAATGTTAATAATAAATAGTAGACCTAATTTAATTTAATTATTTTAATTAAGAACAGTGTGCCTAAGGAGAAAAACGCAAGAGATCATTTTTATGCAGAAGTGACCATGCTAATCAGAAATAATATCCACATGGAAAAATATCAGTGGCGTACCACTTTTTTTCTAAAAAACATATAATCGCTTAGTTTTAAAAATTATTCTATTGGCGATAACGCTGAAACGAACGGAGATATCGAGCTGCGGTTTTAATATTTTTCCAGCAAATTTCATCTACTTTTCGATTATGGTATCATAATTATACCGTATGATTTATTTTTTCGGAGTAAAATCAAAAAATGTGTTATTGCAAATTGCGCCCTCTAGCATTTTTTTTAAAACTATTATGGACAACTAAATACGATTGGTGAAAGTGCATACATTTCTCTTCCAAACAGTCTTTAGTTAGCTAAAATCGGATAAGTCGTTTATAAGTTACAGCGATTTAACTGATTACACTTTCAACAGCTTCCCCCCCTCTTATTAAAGTCGGTACGCCAATGAGCATACCACCAAAATGATGCATAATTGTCCAAGCTTTTTAATGGTGTTATCAAAGATATACCTTAATGTGGAATTTTCGGAGATATGTAAAATTTTAAAATTTACTTTTCAATTACGCCCTCTTGCGGCAAAATGCGGAACTTAAAAATAATTTTTAGCATTTTCTCCTGGGCACTTTTGTCATAAAAAAATTTACCCGAATGCTGTACGATTACTAGTTTCTGAGATATGGCCGGCGGTCATTCTTAGTTGACCACCCGGTGCATGCCTTCACGCCTCGTATTTTAACTTGCAGCTCTCCCGCCGTGCAGCGGCGGCGCCAGAGAACCCGCACCCTAGAAACATGAGTGCCCACCCAAAATTGATGGATTCGGTGGGGAAGGGGGACTTGGCTGAAAGCTTTGATGAGAAAAGAGTGGCGTTGTATGTTATTTTCAAGAGAACGATTACTTTTTTTTTTAGTAGTGCCCACTCAAAAATCAGCGGGCCCGCTTGTGCCCACCCATCCCAAAAATCCTGGCGCCGCCGGGTTTTAATTGTTTTTAGAAAAGATTTGTTATACTCTAGGAATATTCCTATCTATTATTGAGATATCTTTTCAATAGGTTCTAGTTCAGGATGTTGGTGCTAAATATAATAAATTCGATTATAGGCGGGAGAACGAAGAAGATATTTCTAAAGTACATTTTTGACTGTGCTTCGTTGCAAGACTTTTCTGTTCTTGATGGGTTTTGGAAAAAAAGTATTAATTTCAAAAATAAAAAAATATTGTGAGCCAATAATGTAATCGATACTTCTTTTCAGTTTAAACCAGTAACGTACATATTAGTTGACTGTCACTTTTGTTAAGAACAAAAGTAACATAATTACAAATAATTTTTTCCTTTTCTACGATTATTTGTAATTTTCTAACTGACCACTAACTTTCTAACACTCCTGAACAAATTATTTAACCAGTTACTGATGTGACCTAAAGGTACAAAAAAATGTGGGTGTACCAATAGTACCAGAACAATACATTGATTTATTCATTACCATTACATTTCCCAGATAAAAACAAACGTTTTAATTTTCAATTTTTTATGGTACCACAACATATGTTTGTAGCCTAAGTGGCAATCAAGTAAATAATAAAAATAAGGGAACCATGTATATTTTTAGCAGCCTATATTTACATTAAGGGTAGAAATTCATATGAATATACAGGTACAAACAAAAATAAACCACAATTTTTCCAAGGAGTTTTGACTTAATTGTAAAAAAATTACGCAAATGTATGGCATGGTAGGATGACATACATCCCTTCTTGTCTAATGTTTCTAAACTTCCAGCTTTCCCGCCTGATTTTAATTGTTTCTATAAATGGTTTGTGATACTCTAGTGCTGAATACAATAAATTTGATTATAGTGAAAGAGCCCATTTTAAATAAAGAAGAACAATCCCTTTGCTCTAAACTCTAAACAATCTTATTTGTTTAATCACTCTTTTTCTAAATTGTAGTAAAATAGGTTTTCCCAGTACCATTGTATGAATAAAAAGATATAGGTACAGGTACAGTAATTTTTGAGGTATTGATTGATTTATGAAAAATTATGTCATGCAGATATAGTATCTTGACTCTCCCCTACAAAATATACTATAACATGTAGGCGCATAGCATGATAAAGACGTTAAAGTTCAAATTATATTTATACAAATTTCAAAAACTAATAATTTTTACTTCTCAAGTACCCTTCAAAGATAAAAAAAAATACAAGTTCAGACAGACATTAACCAGGCAATTTAAATCATATTAGGATATTACAGAAAAAATCAAGCGATATATATTTATTATAAAATTTAACTTACATTTTCATTTAATTTTGTATACCCTTTCACTGAAGAACAATTTGTTCGACTTTTGGTTAGGTATAAGTTATATTACCAGACATAGCAACACCTAGTTATTAATAAAATTAAAGGAAATGTTATATAATATTTAAAAAATGCAATAAAAATTACTTTGATGTCAAAGTGGCTGGAACTGCAGATTAAACATTAAATAAATATTATAAAATGTAATGATCTGTATGAATCTTATGGTACAACTTACTTAATGCACCTTTGTAACTTTAATTTATTTATTTATTGCCAAATACATTACAAAGTAAATAATGACATTGTCAAATTAATTAAAGTATGATATAAATATATCAATCATACCCACTGACAATTTATTAAATTCATTCTAAAATTCTGCCTTGGTTTTACTAATATGAATAACATTTTTTTAAACGTGTATTTTGGGACATTTCTAGTAAATGATATTTATTAATTATTGTTAAATTCTTAAATAAATCTGATCATCTTTATTTTCGATCTTGTTCTATTTGTTGATATAATTATAGTCTTGCCAGCACAAACATAAATAAAAAATTGACGGGGCCAATTCAAAATGTGACCAAGTGACATTTTTTATTAAAAAAAAATTAGTTGCAAAATGGTAAAAAAAGGATCTTTTATGTAGGTAAGTATATATATAATGATAACATTTCCAGCAATAAATAAAACTTTTGTACTTGCTTTTCTCAGAAACTATAAAGGGATGCAGATTGTGTATTGAGACCATCAAATGCTGAATAAAAATGCATACTATTCTTTGGAAAGAAAAGCTTAAGCTTGTTAGAGCCTCTTTATTAATATCATATATAAAAAAGGACAAGTACACTTACCAAAATTCAACATAATACTATTTTTGTCTTTATGTGTATGAAGACCTTTTACAAAGAATATTCTCAAAACTTTCTACCCGACAACAAATTCAAAACATTTGAAACAGGGGGGCTCGTAACAGCAGTTATTTTAGTATCAAAGAATTGTATTTGTGGCACCTGGAGGTTAGGTAATTACTTCTATTGCTTATTTTAATTAGCTGTGACAAGGCTATATCCTCAGTCATAAGTAAAATTATAGAGATTAAAACTTACCCTTGAGGCGTAGTTGGATATGAATTACTTTCATCATTCATAAAAGCTTCCATACATTCCTCCATAAGGGCCTCTTCTTCTAATCTTTGCATGACCTAATAAAAAGAAGCAAATTAAAAATTTGATGGAAAAAATGGGAGTAAAGTTACAACCTCTTTGTCAAACTCTTCCTCATTTTCCATCCACAAATATTCTGAAAAATCATTTTCAGGGGGTGCATTGAAATCATCAACGGCAGTATTTTCAATTTCCTCAGTATTTATAGACAATGAGTTTTCTTCATACTCATAAATTCCATTGTCTTTGGATTCATTTGCGGTTGGTGGCATTTTCATAGCCTAAAAAAAGAATATTAGGGTCAGTTTTGGTCAAGCATATTCCACCATTTTACAGATCATCTCTGGTTCCTGCCTGAACTTTTTTGCTCGCAGTGAAACGTACCTCAATGATAAGCAAACGTTATAAAAAACACTAAACAACTAAACGACCGAACGCGAACTTCGGAACAACACTATTTCAAGGTATATCGCCAAAATTCCTGAATTTTTTGTGAATCGCAATAGAAGCAATTTCTTGACTTTCTTGTTGTCAAACAACAAATACGTCAGGTTCGTGGGTTACGGTTACAGGAATTGGTGGTTTCTTAAGCCTTAAATTTATAGATTTCTATAAATTACAAATTACATACCATTTTCTGCAAAGTTTTGGAACAGCAGTTATCTATATGACACGGCAGCCAGGGCAAACAACTGTCGATATTTCTAAGGTTATGTTTACTGAAACCTGAATGCTAGTAGTAGTAAATAGCGCATAGATGGCGATAGGAAAACATTAACATGAGAGTGACAATATGAAAACAGTAATAATACTCGAGTTTCTTTTACTTGCTACGGCTTGGTTACGGCTGCCTTTAGCGTTTCTTTTAACAAAATCAACTCCCGTTTATGTTTATATTACAATAGTGGCGGCTCGCGGTCTTAAAAAATGGTTAAGAGCTAGGTATAGTGCGGGTACTTAAACAAACATTGACTAATTTATATTTTTATTACGTACAAATAGGTACACAATAAAAATTAAACTAAGTAGGTATGTATAGGTACACTACTGAATTAACTGAAAAATAAAAACAAAACTTTTTAGTCACACAGTAAATCACGTAAAAACGATATCTATAACCGTAAGTTTCACGAAGCGTCAAAATAAATACCTTAAGGTTAGGCGAACCAATGCTAAAACAATAAGTGCATACGACTGATCTATTTTTAAATTGCCCTTCATCACCATATGCAAATTATTACATGCTGTCGCGTGACTGACGTGTGACACTTGACTATATGTTGTCTTTACTTATTGCTGCTCTGAGCTCACGGAGATGGTCGGCTGGGGCGCGCCAAAATGCACGAGTGTTTATAATTATTGTCCATCGGAGTTAACCGTGGCCCTATTATGCATAGCTACATTCGGATTAAATTAATTATATTAATTAACATAATAACTTTTTAAGGGCTAAAATGGTAGCTGTATTGGTACATTAATATTTTATATTGTCGAAAAACTTTCCTCCTGGTTTAATTTTTCTTTGGTGAAGAGCCCCTTCACCTGCTTCACCTGCTTCACCTGACGGGCCGCCACTGTATTACAAGTTAGACAAGCAAGGATTTTTACTTTGTTAAGTTGTTTAAAAGAAGCAAAAGAAACTCACCTTATAATACTGAAGTTCCTTTAACTTGACCATTTAATGAAAAGTGATGAAAACGTAGCTTTATTTGAAAAACAAATTCTTTATACAATTTGTGCGTGATTATCTGGTAGCTAAATCAATATTTTACAAAATTGCTCTCGCCTATCAGTATAATCGTCCAATAATAGCTCTTACAATTAGATGGTTTGTAGGGATGAAACTTTTTAAAAAAATTAGCTACGTAGTCACGTCCAAGTTGTGTGCCTGAGCTATGAGCATTTTTGAGTGATTATGATTATTTTATTTCTGCTCCAAGTCAGTGGCGGCGCCTGGATTTTTGGGATGGGTGGGCGTAAGTGGGCTTCCCCCAAGCTCTATAACGCCATAAGCAGGGGAAACAAAACTTCCCTCTTGTCCAAAGTGACGTCTAAAAAAAAAGGTCGTTCTCTTGAAAATAACATACAATATATACCACTCCTTTTTCATCAAAACTTTCATCACCCCCCCCCCCCCCCGGAAATTCTATTACAAAACCGAATCCATCAATTTTGGGTGGGCATCTCGTGTTTGTAGGGTGGGCCAGTGCACCCTGCCCCCTTCGTAAACGATTGAAGATAGGTAGGGTTGCCAACCCTCTCGATGTAGGCGGGAGGCTCCCGCTTTTTTACTAAACCTCCCGCTTACCGCGCACTTAAAGAAAACTCCCGCTTTTCCGTTTTGATAGAAACTCCAGGGTACGGCATCGGGGAGAAGAATGGTTTTACTAGATTACCACGGCACCTTTGGTTGGGATTGAAGTATCAAGAGGGGCGACCTTTTTTTTTAGAAAGCACGTTTGATGAGAGGAGGAAGAAATATAAAAGCCACACCACAACGTAATGAACAGGGCGCGACGGAATAGGGGGCGCGACCTTTTTTTTTTTTTTAGAAATCAATATAGATACTTATTTCAAGCACCTCAAAAAAACTTATCCTCCGGGCACTATCCACCTCCCGCTTTTCAATTTTTAAAATCTGGCAACCCTAGATTAAAATTTACCATTACTAAATCGTACCCTTAAGTGCTACTTAAATACAAGTGCTAACCTAACAAGATCGCCTCGGTATCTCCCTATAATGTATTTTCGAAGTAGTAGCAATCAGTAATTTGTACCATGCAAGCAACCAACAAAGATGGGAGAGAAGATTTTTTGTAATTCGCAGAATCTCGATGGGTGTTATTATCTAGATCATTTCTTATGTCAGATCAACATCCTTTGGTAGCTTTTTGCAAATTGGTCCCTCCGGTTCTTACCTCTGAAGAGGGGGCTTCAACTCATCAGGCACGTTTTAAAGAAGCAACTTTATAAAATAGTCACATAACGTGACAGAGCTGACCGGTTGTGCGTTTCTGCTTTGTCTTATTTTTTTAATGAATTAAGCCATGGGAGCTTTGATACATGTTTGTTTGTGTTTGTTAGTACAATATATTTTTGCGTCCTATGGCCAAAATATTGATAATATTGACCCCGATTCCGATTCGGTAACAATCGATAGCGCAGGTATGATTTTCAGAATAATAACTAGGTATTCCAACTTATCGTTACAGTTAATTATTTTTAAATTATTATAATAAAAAAATTAAATATTTTTCAGATAATTTTAATTTTATGAATATATTTTATTAGTCTTAAAATTAAAAAAAAAAGAATACAAATTTGTTAAAATCGATTACGATTTATTATGTAGGTATAAGATTTATGCCCGGTATATTATGTTTCTGTTAAAAATATATTTTTTTTAATTAGTTAGGAAAATGGTCTTGAAGTTTAAAAAACTCTTCCAATTTTCATAAAAACTTTTAACTTAAAAAAACATGTCAAACAAATAATTTTCATAATTAATGTTTATATTATATATTACAAAGTATATTTGAAAATAGCCTATCGTGGAGAATATTCGAAAAAATGTCTAAATCATTAGTGTATAATATATCCAAAAATTGCGACTGCGAAAAATTCATACTTTTTGCAGATCTCAAAAAATATAAGATAATGTCTTTATCAATTAATTACAGGTTCCCTTGATAACAACCACTGTATTTCTTGGTAAATCACTTTTCTATCATGCATGATTTAAAAAAAATAATTTATATTTCAAAAAAAAATTTTAGGGTGCCAAAATTAATTTTGCATTTTTTTGTTATCGAGATAAATCCAAAAAGTTAAAATATTTATTTTGATTTCGTGGGTAAAAAAACTAATAAATATGTTAATGAATTTCGAGTCATTAAACTGTACCAATCTCGGCCTTAAGCAGGCAATATAACGGTTATCTTTTAAAAGTGCCTGTACCCATACCCATATGTAAATTTAGGTGGGATTATAAACCCAAACATGTTTCACCTTTATTACGATTTTTAATATCACGCAGTTAATTGGCGATTTTTTACGATGCGACACTACCACGAATAAGATTTTATCAGATCTCGGACACGACTTTTTAATTTACCTCTTTGTATCTTTCTGTTTTTAAATTAAAAATAAAATAACTTTCAACCGAAGTGGAATATTCATATTATGTGCCAATTTTGTCTCGGGTTCTTTAGCTTTACCAGTGGCGTGTATAGGTGGTCCTACCTTTGAACTAATATAATATTTTTTGCCTGTGGGACATTTATCTTTTTTTGCCTTTCTTGCGAATTAGGTTTGCCTCTTCGTTCGCTGCCAGGGTCATTCCCGAGGGGATCTACAGCTTAATGTGGGTTCCGAACCACGATCCTCAATCATGCGACACTCCCTCAAGGGCTATGAATCCTCGGTTTCTTGCGTCATTGCATGATCTAACGATTGGGGAATGTGTATCTTATTCCGCACCCTACGAGATATCCGATCTAATATCAAAGTAATTGCAAGCCTTTTAAAAGTGCTTGCAATTACTTTTTCCAAAATGCTTGGCGCTGGCCAGTTTCGCGGAGCTTCGACTTAAGATCATTTAATTTTTTTTATCTTGTTTAAACAATGATCTCCATCAAAGCTATTTCTGGATACTTATTTATACGCCACTGAGCTTTATTAGCGAATGGCATTGCCCATTGCTACTTCACTGCCAAGGTCGTCACGAGCATTCACCTTTGAAGTAACAATGTTTCCTTATCAAATGGTGATTGGTGAAAAACAATTGGAATTGGAACTTCTAATTGGCATGTCGTTGGATGAAATAATTGTAGAAACTTCTTAGGAATGTTAAACAGCTTTTGTTTTTATTTCAATTGTTTATTTCTTCGCCTTACTTTTTACTAGAACAAAATGGAGGACACACGTTTACCTACATATCGCGTTTATTTTATGATGAAGTGATTATTGGCTGATGAAATTCTATTTAAAATGGAAAATATAAAACATGACACTAAATTTAAACCATATATTGCTTAAAAAGGCCAAATTTAATCTCCATATCTTTTATGACACTTTCTTATGGGACGATAAATATAAAGACCATTGGAAGGACTGCATGAATTTTTTTGTTCATTTATTTTCTTTTAAACAGCAAACTGTGGGTGGGCACAAGCGGGCCCGACGATTTTAAGGTGAGCACTACCCAAATCAGAAATAAAATAAAAAAATGTCGCCGCCTCCCCCAAGCTATATAACGCCATAAGCAGAGTAAATAAAAACTCCCCTCTTCTCCAAACTGACGCATCTCATATTACATTCTATAATACCACTTCCTTCTCCTCAGAAATTTCATAATCAAACACCCCTTCCCCCCGAGGAAATTCCATTACAAAACCGATTTCCACAATTTTGGGGGGCCCTAGGGTGGGCACCCATGTTTGTAGGGTGGGCCAGTGCCCACCCTGCCCCCCTGGCGCCGCCGCTAACGCAGAAGCTTTTATCAAGAATACAATTTTCTGTGAAATCAATAATAAAAAGTTTTCCATATTGGGCCAGAATTCTGCTGGTCACTGTGTAATGTACATAATTTCGCATAGAGCTTGTAACCTTGGAGAAATTAGAAATATTGGATGCTCTTACCAAAGTTCGATAACATTTATTGAGTTTGTGGCTATATGAGAAAATGGTCAAAAAGCAGTATCTAACGGGAACTACAATAAATGTTTACCTAAAAATAATTTGGTATTTATCGGTTAGAAAAACAAGACGTTTACAGCACATTTATTTGTGCATATTCTTCGAGTTTTAATTTTGTGAAAGGATTCATATTCTGATTTACTCCATCCATGTGCAAACATTATTCAATTTATTCTACTTGATTTTTATAGCTCTGTAAATTTGATTACTTAGCCAAATTAAAGATCTACAATCATTTTTTAATTATAAAAGCAGCGATTTTATAATGAAATTTTAAAATGACTATGTCCATTATTTAAAAAAATATTATAATATTTATTTAATTAATTATAATATTAAATTATCTTAATGTTAGTAAATAGATCAGACATCGAAATAAACTAATATGTTTTTGACGCACTATAATTAAGGATATCTAGTGATTTTAAAATCAAATCAACAAAATAAAAAAAACCGTTTAAATAGAAATTATGAACTGGGTTAAGAGCTATGGAAATTACCTATTGGTGACTAAAAATTTTGTGAATTTCATGAAATATTTTAGATCTGAATGCATGCTACACAAGAGGAAGCGATAGCCCCTAAGTAACCAATTTATTTTTTATATATACAGTTTATATTTACTTAAATATGTAAATCTGCAAAACACGACTACATTTTCTGGGGGGATGTGTAAATCTGCAAAAACACGACTTCGGAGATAGACTGGACAGTCTCACCCTTCCCGGTTTGTCTGGTACCTCGTTAACAAAAAGTATTCTTGTCTTTTTAACTTTTAATAAAACAGTATTTGTTAGCTTTATCAGTTATACAACTTTAACCAAAAGTAAATTTCCATTTAATTTTAGAAATACATTTTGAAAGAGATGCCAAGCAACTACTTCTCCAGCCAACATATGGGTTTCCGTTCTATAATATGGTGCCTGAACTAACACAGATTCCATTAGCACAGCCACAGGCGATAAACTCTCCTCACTTAGCTACAACTGGTCCTTGCTATAATAGTAAGGGTGAATTAGGAAAATGTGTAGCTTTTAGACAATGCTACCCCTATTTTAAGTTACCTGAAGTGGGCAACTTTGACGCTTGGATCCTAGGAATGTATGATACGTGTAGTTATTATACCAGCCAGGGAAGACAGGTAAGTACATACGAAATAAAAGCTGAATAATAGATTATTAATAAAGAAATCAAACAACTTTTCGTCACCACAATACCTACACGACGTTAAAGATTGCATTTTATCTACAGGGTAGATTAATTGAATCTTTTTTATAATAATAATAATTTATTGTATTCTATAACTTTTGAACTTTTTTGAGTAGATTTTAATATTGTATATGATTCTAAATAAAGTTGTATTTTCCTCCTATATTGTCAATATCATTAAATTTTCTCAAGAAATAATTAGGAAATTATATTCCATTAAAACTTATACAAATCATTAATTACTACATACATTTTAGATGTTTGGTGTATGCTGTGCTCATCCACCAAAACCTATAGACGTATCATCGACTACCACCCAGCTACCAATTGAAGATATTGATGATGGAGAATCGCATTACCATGAGGAATTAAATTCAACCTCAGTCAATATGCCAGTCGAAGGTGCTAAAATACCCAATTGGCCTCCACCATTGCCTACTCATCCACCAGATCATACTATTCCTCCTCTTCCAACTCATCCACCAAGTCCCAACTATCCTGGTCTAGGTACTACTTCATCACCACCACCCTCTATTGGTATAGTAACTAAACCTACTTATAAGCCTGTGAAACCAGTTACTATTAGAACAACTACTAGGCCAATCACTAAACCAACCACCACAAAGCCATCATATGATCTGGGCAGTGCTAATTGTGGAGCAAAGAATGGTTTTCAAGATCAAGGAAAGATTGTTGGTGGGCATAATGCTGATGTTAATGAGTGGCCATGGATTGCGGCATTATTTAACAGTGGAAGGCAATTTTGTGGTGGTTCCTTGATTGACAGTATTCATATATTGTCCGCAGCTCATTGCGTTGCTCAGTAAGTATCCTTAAAATGCTATAAACTTTGTTTTTATGTCTATCAAGAGGGTCAACCGCTGATTAAAGAAATTACTGCTGTTCTTGTAATTTCTATAATTTGTTAATCACTCAAGGAACATGGAAAAATTATATAGGAATTCCAAGGTGCTGTGATAATTTTAGGGCCAGGTAGAAAATGACTCCTTGGAAAGCTAACACCTGATGCAATTCGATAGACTTAAAATTAAAATCATGTTTGCATGAGGTGGGAAGGTGTCTTCTTTTAAATAATATAAAATAAATATTATAACAAACAAGTATGTTAGAAAATAGATAATTTATATTGGAATTAACTTAGCTTGCTTTCTTTACTTATGTTAAAATCTCCTGATAAATTATTATTATTTTAGTATGAGTTCTTGGGATGTTGCTAGATTAACAGTAAGACTTGGCGACCACAATATTAAATCCAATTCGGAAACAAGACATATCGAAAAAAGAGTAAAGAGGGTGGTACGACACAGAGGATTTGATTCCAGAACATTGGTATGTACTACTTACCTTGTATCTTATTTTGATCAATATTATTATCTTTAAATTTTTACAAATTTAAGATTATCAAATTCATATCGACGCTTAAAAAGAGAAACATACAGGGGCGTTGCATCGTTAGGCGGAACCCATTTTAAGTGTATCCAATATTGGGTCCCTTAATAAAAAAGTAAAGAGATATCTATAGGGATATATTAGAGACTATGATTGTGACCTAGAAAACTATTTCCCATCCTTTTCGTGAATTGTTGATGTTTTCTGTAATAATAATTATTTTTATTCTTCGTATTATTAAACCAAAATTAAAACACCAGTTGTTTTATCAGTGACGTTTTAAATCAAAATTTTACATTGTCAAGATATCATTGACGGGCACTGCTCATTAAATACAGGCTCAGTAATAAATTACAAAGTTGCAAAAAGACTTGTGAACTTCATCATCATGGTTAACTGAAAATAGTTATTGTTTGTTCTTTTTAGTACAGTTCTTGCCCAATAATAATTATGGAGCCAATATTCGATCTAAAAAAATTGTATGGGTTTCCTATACTTAGTCGATGCAATACCCTGTATAATAAATAGTTTATTGAGTATAATGACTAATTACAATACTTCTCTCTTCCACCTTAAATATATATCGACATATCTACTTCTTGAACTAGTAGGTATAAGTATAACTTTTAGATTTCAATACATTTTGATTTGATTTTTAGTACAATGATATTGCAATTTTAACTATGGACAGTCCAGTGGAATTTAATTCCTTAATACGACCTGTTTGCCTTCCTGCTGGAGGCGCTAGGGATTGGGCTGGATCAACTGGTACTGTCATTGGATGGGGCAGCATAAGAGAAAGTAAGTAGATATATAAAAAGTGTCTTTAATGCTTTTAAGGATGTAGGTAAAGAACATATATAACAATAAGTAATAAGACTTTATTGATGTCATTTACTATAAAACCATGTAAACACACAGACCAATGGATAGGGCTGGATTATATTATATCTAATGTTTTATTGATGTAAACAACTTGCTTTCGATAACTTGAAGCCAGTTCTTAAAAAATTAATCAAGAAAATCACTTTATTTTTAAAATAACATAAACATTAACCAACCAATGAATTGTGGCGGTTAATAATTATTTGTACCTACAATTTTTCTCTTGAGTTTTAACTTAAAAATGTTTATTCTTTTCTAAGGCGGACCACAACCTGCAATTTTACAAGAAGTAAATATACCAATTTGGAGTAACAGGGACTGTAAACAAAAATATGGGCATGCAGCGCCTGGAGGAATTGTAGATCACATGCTGTGCGCTGGTCGAGCCAACAAAGATTCGTGTAGTGTAAGTAGTTATTACTTCTGTAAAATTGCATCAGCAGCTCTTAAACAATTCTTTATTACTGCAAAATCTATTTAATTAGTTAGTTAAAATTTTCAAAGGGGATTTCATCAGTACTTCATATACTTGTTTTGCCTACTTTCTTTCTCTGCTCTGCGTTCGCAGATTCTGCTGATGCACTATTTCAAAAGAGGGTCCCTGTATTTTCAAGTATTGAGAAGGTCACTGGCCCTGATTCTTATGTGATGGGTACTATTGGGTACCAGTCATATCTGCATTGGACATTGGTACCGTTACGCGCGCGTGTAGTAATGTCAAAGCAGTACCTAATAATTATCTTGTCAATATTTAATTTATCGCTTAAAAGCCTATTCGTTTGGCTTTAATACAAATACGAAATGTTAATTATTATACAAATACAATCTTTTCTTCCTATATTTATAAATGTATTCTTATTAAATACGAATCAAATGCACCCATCGTCAGTCATAAAGGTGCTAATGGGATGACACCTTGATATGGTGAGAAATATTGAGTCAGTTGCTAAGCAAAATTTTTATTTTTATTGTGTTTTAATAATTTGATTATTTCTTTTTTTTTACGAAGGTTTATATCTTTTATACTGAAGTAGGTATGCCTCATTGTAAGCATGTTAATTTATTTTTAGGGTGATAGCGGTGGCCCATTGATGGTAAATAACGGAAAATGGACTCAAGTTGGAATTGTATCATGGGGAATAGGTTGTGGAAAAGGTCAATATCCGGGAGTTTACACAAGGGTCGAACGATTCATGCCATGGATAAACAAAAATTTAAAACAATAATTTCTAATAGTTGTTTTATTTAGAATTTAAGACTTATTTATGTGTGATTCAGTTAAATAGTAGCAACAAGTCTGCCATAATAAGATAATAAAAATATACTTTTACCATATAAAAATAATATTTAATTCAAACCCATCTGACGTTGCGTTACTAGCTTGAGGAGTGAGGACATCAAATTTACGTAAGTTTAGTATCTAAGGGCTCCTCCTCCTAAGGGTATAGCCAGCCTTTGGGCGCGGGAGGGGCAAACATAGGATGGGGCGGTGCCCTCTTCATTAAAAGTGACTTCTAAAAAAAAAAGAAAAAAAGTCGAAACTTCCAGCACGAACTTCCTCTTGCAAAAATAGACTAGATTAAATAATAAGGTTTATTATGTAAACTAAACGGGCACCAAGCGGCAAAGGGTGCCAAGCGCAAGGGGGCGTCTAGCGCGAGGGGGCAAGGGATGGGCGAGCGCCCTCTGGCCCCCACCTGGCTACACCACTGGGTATAGCTTGGCCTTCCATAGCGACCGATAGTCACCCCATTAAAAACTTCAAAACCATCTTAAATATTTTTAAAATGTTGTTGACCATTGAAGAAACAAATTTCAATACAACTATGAAATATTGATCTTTTTAAATAGATTTATCTTTTTAATGAATAGTTTATAATAACCATTTAACTTGGGTAGACAATACGCTTAAAGATTAATAGCTGGCACCCTTGAAAATCCAAAATAGAGATTTGTATTTTATCATTCAAAAAAAACCTAATAAATAGATGTATCATTGTTCTGAATACACTTTTTAAGTAAATGCGGGTGTAAATATTTTTAAAAATAACCATCAACTAATTAGATGAAAGAAAGAAGAATGATAATGACAATGACAATAAATGCCTTGTATATATCTAAGTCAATTGAGTGAAATGTGATCCCACTTGAGCTTATAAAATCAATGTATCATTGTTGTTTCATTCTGTTGGGACGCAGTGGGCGTTAATCTCAAATTTCTAATGGAAATTTAACACGAAGAAAGCTTTTCGGAGTCTATTTATTATTTCGTTAATATAGTGGAAAACGCCCCCTTGTAAAGCTTGTACCTACACATTTAATTTGAAATTATAGATAGTACACCTATTCAATAAATTATTAGAACATTAATTAATGAAAAAAGAAAAAGAAATTACGACATTTGGCACTTCATCGCCACAACAATCTCTGGTTTTACCGCGGTAGTGGCTCAGAGGTAAGTTTAGGGTTGCCAACTTTTTAAAGTTGTTGACCTGGAGTTTTATATTTCCTCCAATTAAAAGTGATTTCTAAAAAAAGGTCGCGCCCTCCGTTCCCGTTGACCTGGAGTTAGTTTGCGATGCAACCCTAGGTGAGTTACTGGCATTCGACCGTGGCGACCCGGGTTCGATTCCCGGAGTGGGCATACGTACAATAAAAAAAGTATGTCCGAAATTCAGTGGATTTAAGAATACAGTATGTTACTAGTCTTTCCTAATAACGGAACGGGTTAAAAAGGATAACTAATGCACGTGGTTCGGATTCCACGTTAAGCTGTAGGTTCCGCCTGGTTGACATTACCCAGACGATAGAGGATACAATGGGTCTTATATAGGCCTAAGTATACTGGCTCTTTCGCCAACCCTAGCAAAAAAAATTTCTCTGGTCAAGATATATAGATTGCACCGCGGTTTTTCTTTTTCCGTAGTTCATGTTTCTAGTAAATTTTTCTTTTGCATTGAGTTAATCCCTCCTAGATGGCGATGCCGCGTATTTACCACTTATTTTTAACTAATTATTGATAACGCAATTTCGCGGTCGGTTAAGTAAACGTGGTTAAGTATGTCATCCCACAACAATTCTTTTATTTGTCAGTTGTGCGGTCGAATATATTGTTATCTCTATTTATTAATGAGAAAAATAGCTTATGGACGGGAAACAAGACTCTAGGCATCATTCAGATAGGAACGTGTAGGGCGAAAATATTGTTTGATGAACCGTACAATAAACAAAATAAAAATTCTTTTAAAATTAAAAAAGGCTTTATTGCATCATACAAATAAATTTAAAAAATTGAAAAAACAAAACAAAATTTCTTTAATAATATATACTATTCCTAGATACTTAAAATACATATAAACAAACTAATAAACATAAACAAATTGGATATAAAATATCTAATTATAAACTTGACTATAGTTACAATATATAAAACTCTTAAGGTGTAGGTGCATGAATGTATACATTAGAAGCCATCTGGCAACATTTAACTAAAATAGATCATTTATATACATAAGGTAACAGGTCCGGACTGAGGTATAAAGTCTTAGACCAAAAAATCCTCATCTAAATGTTTAAAAATAGATTTATTTAACACGGGCATCTGAACAAATTTTTCCAAGGGGACATTTTGTCAGATGATCGATTGCGTGTGAAAAGGGAAGGGGGGCGTGATAAAACATTTTTCAAAAATATAATATTAATATTATTTTTTAGTTTAAAATGTGTAGATACTTGTTAGAAATGTGACTTTTTGTAATAATTTTAAACAGGGAAATTAAGGAAACAAAATAAAAAATAGAATTACCATTACCCGGTCCTGTCAGAAAAGGAAATTACTACAAACAAAATTATTTTACAGCGTCTACTTCCAGGTATTTTGCCGTCTTATCAAAATAGGAAGATGTAAAGTAGTAACACATTTATTTTCACTATTTTACAAGGTAGACATTTCTAATCCTTTGTTTCTATAGTAAAACAAATTTTAAAAAAATGGAAACACTAATTTGGACCGACTAAGATTATTTATATATTACAAGGCAGCAGACTTGAAAAACAAATTAAATGCACATGCTTATTTAAAACTTAACCTAAGCTGGACAAGTTTGGTTCGCTGCCGCCTAAGTACTTACAAAAAATATGAATTAAAAAACGTCTTGAATTTAAAAGCGTTACCATTTTGGCCTTGCAATCATCCCACTGAGCTTGAATCAATCTTTGGTAAAATATTTAAAAACTATTAAAATGATTTTTTAAAGTGCCTGTTCTTGTTTAAGTTCTAATGCCCAGACGTGTTGGGGCCATCCTGTACGCCCCTTTGCTTTTCTGGAACTTGTGGTTTCTTCCTATGCAAAAAAAAGATATATCGGTTAAAGATTAAATTATTTAATTATAATTTGTCATTTTTAAATTTAGTACCTACTGTAACAAACTGTTAAATTAATTTTAACTACTAAATAAAATAGTAGAATTTAGTGTAGAAAGAAAACTTAGCCGCAAGCGGAACGAGTAGTGCGTCTATATATTTTTTACACCTCAGTTTTACGGATTAGTGCTGCGCCCTAGTGGGCGACTGCAGCGCGATCTAGATATGAATCTGCAAACTCGTAGAGATGTGTAGAAAAGCGTAAAAAATGTTTCCACTACTGGATGTTTGGCCTACAGTGCTTGGTTTATTTATAGTTCTGTGTTTTTACGTCTGATGGCTATCTTTTGCATTGAGTTGATTCCAGCAGATGGCAACACTAGGTTTTCAACTTATATTTATTCTTAAAAATATCTTGAAAGTATATTTTCGCTGCTGGGAATTGCTTACAGGTTATGGCTTTTGGAAGAGTCCCAACAAGGACGAAACAGCCTGTCATTGTCTACCTGTGCCCCAAGGCACCCATTACCTTTGGCATCCCATCCCTGTGTAATTCCATGCAAAAGATAGACGCACTACTCTGTCCGCTTGCAGCTAAGTTTGCTTTCTATTAATTTTAACACCCTTTTATTTGGAGTATAGAAAATCTGAACTTTTAGAACATATCGGGATGTGTAAAGATTTGTAACCCAAATTAACTATCCATCAAGTTTGACTGTGACATACATGATATTGGCAGAAATAATTTACTCACAACCATACTGGCCCGGTTACCTTAATTTTTAATATAACTTATCAGGCATCTTTGATTGTGAGCAAATAATGCATGTCAATATCATTTATATCACAGACAAACTTGCTGGTTAGTTAATTGTTTTTAAAAATGTTTAGGTATGCATCCCAGCAATATTCATATAAACCTTTTATCTTAAAATTAATAAGCAATCACCCCTTAAAGTTTGTCTATGTACTTAAATAACACTAGTCTAGCTATAATCTTTTCCCGAATATACATATAGTATACATAATGGTAGCATTTTATTGGGCCCAGGGCTTAAAATGGGTCCAAAATTTAAAGCACCCGTATGCCAGAAATAAACCCAAAACAAACCTAACAACAAACTAAACTGCTGGGCAATTGCTTTCGAGCAAGAAAAATTTCGCCTAAATTTAACAGTTAATATTTTCTGAACCAGATATGATATCGACCTACGGTTTTGAATGGTTGATAGATTCATCCCTTCAGAAACAATTGTCAATATTGGATTTTCTTTAGCTGTCAGAAAATTTTATATACAGGGTGTTAAAATTTTAATGGCGTGCAACTTTCACAATAATATTTTTAAATTTTAATACGTCAATTGAATCACTGGTTCATAGCAAAGAAAGTTATTTGTCAAATTTTTGATATCTGCTATATTTTAAGAAATACCGATTTTTTTGGAAAACATTGCTTTATTTTAACGTATTGGTAGCTAGATCTCACTGTGTGTTGTATCGTGCAAACTTTGCAAGTGATTATTATACCTTATGCAAAGCTTGATTATGTTCAGTTACAATAATTGTACCTACCTAAATGTTATGATGTACAGTGGCGTACTTATAAACACCTATATGTTTATGGTTTATAAGTATAGTGTTAGAAAGTTAGAAATCAATAAATACGTTTTTTCCAAAAATTAAATTAAAAAATTTATCTTTGTTAAAATTTTGTAAACACACTGTATAATATACCTGTAGTGCGATATGAAAAACTAAAAAATAAGAAAAAATTTACCTAATCGAGGGGCGAGTACTTTCCAATATAAAACAATCTTGTAAAATTGTGAGATACTTATAAACCATAGACATATAGGTGTTTATAAGTACGCCATTGTACATCATAACATTTAGGTAGGTACAACTATTGTTACTGAACATAATCAAGCTTTTCATAAGGTATAATAATCACTCGCAAAGTTTACACGATACAACACACAGTGAGATCTAGCTACCAATAAGTTAAAATAAGCAAGGTTTTCCAAAAAAATCGGTATTTCTTAAAATATAGCAGATATCAAAAATTTGACAAATTACTTTCTATGCTATGAACCAGTGATTCAATTGACGTAAAGTGATAAAATTTAAAAATATTATTGTGAAAGTTACACGCCATTAAAATTGGAGCAAAAATCATCGTCTTCTTTAACACCCTGTATATTAAATTTTCTGACAGCTAAAGAAAATCCAACATTGACAATTGTTTCTCAAGGGATGAATCTATCAACCGTTCAAAACCGTAGGTCGATATCATATTTGGTTCAGAAAATATTAACTGTTAAATTAAGGCGAAATTTTTCTTGCTCGAAAGCTTGTCCAGCAGTTTATAAAGCAATTTTAAGTATACTTTATGGATGATTTTCTATTTACCAGTAATTTTATTTGTCCGTAGAGAAATTATTGCAATTTTATCCCGATTTGTATTATTTAGAGCCCTCAATATAATACGTCTGTCATTAAAACTAAATTAATCAAATGACTTTCAAATTGAGCTTATGCCAAAATAGAGTCAGATAATGAAATTACGGAAAAATTATAGCACTAAGGGGTTCAACTGACTAAACACCCCTTAACGGTTGCTTCCTTTTAGGGAGATAATCACTTGTGTCACTGTGGTTAACTCTGGCAAATGTTGAGACACGCCAACCCACTTAGATAAATTGAGGGGCGGGTGTTAATAGATCATAATCACTTTAAATAAGATTAGGAAAATCTACTTTATTTAATTAGAGGCACAAAAGTGTTATTTTTATGCGATTGTCAAAGAATTTTTTTTTTTTGGTTATACCTACAGGGATTACATGCTATACCTATATTTTGTTATTTTATTAAAATCGGTTTAGTGACAAAAAAAACAAAATTCAAAAAACCCTTAACTAATTAAAAAAATTAATGAAAAATAAAAATAAAGCCTTATTAAGAAAATTATACAAGGTGCTTAAATAAAATCTAACAGTCCCATTAATTAAGTTTCACTGATAAAAATTATACAGGGGGTTCAAAATTTAGGGTGAAACTTTTTACTCTAAAAAGCATTTTATTTTTCTTATTTTCAATTATTGAAGCCCTTTGTATTTCTATATCATTCGATGCGTAATTACACCCTAAACCCAATATGTTAGTGATCAGTTATTTATCAAATTTATTTCAAATAATAATTTTACATATCATCACCATCAGTATCAACATCACCATCGTCATAAACATTATTCAAAGAATTTTTTAACAAAGCATTTTTTACTCTTGCCAAATCCTTTCTATCAATTTACCACATTAACTATATTTATGGTCACATTATACCAATTAAACAGTTATATCTTCATAAATACATCATCGCCAGTAGCTGACTAGTGATTAAAACATATTTTTACTATTAGATGATTGCTACTAAATAACACGACTTTTGATGATTGATTTATCTCAAAATGATATTTAATTTCTCATAAAATATTAAGGAGTTACTTACTTAAATCTTGTTCATTTATTGTTTATTAAGATTTAAGGGTGGATTTATTTTTTGTTGTGTGTATGGGGAGGGAGGGAGGGGGGGGGGGCAGTGGCGGCTCGCGGTCTTAAAAAATGGTAAAGAGCGAGAGTGCGGGTACTTAAACAAACATTGACTAAAAACCCGTGTAACAAAACGTCTCTCTTATCCTCATCTGTCCAACGACTGAATGGAGTTTCCAACAAATTACAAATTATGTCATTAATTGGGTTTATTTTTAAAACACACAACTAAGTAGGTACGTACACTACTGAATTAACTAAAAAATAAAAACAAAACTTTTTAATTACACAGTAAATCACGTAAAAACGATTTTTATAACCGTAAGTTTGGCGAAGCCTCAAAATTAATACCTTAAGGTTAGGCAAACCAATGCTAAAACAATGGTGCATACGACTGATCTATTTTTAAATTGCCCTTCATCATAATGCAAATTGTTACATGCTGTTTGCGTGACTGATGTCACGTAACCATAGAAACGGTGAGTATCAAAGCCATATTGGGCGTTGGGTCTTTACTACTTTACTACTTTAAGGTAACGGACACGATCGGCTGGGGCGCGCCAAAATGCACGAGAGTTTATAATTATTGTCCATCGAAGTTAACCGTGGCCCTGTTATGCATTGCTACATTCGAACTAAATTATTATTATTAACTTGAACACAACTATTTTTTAAGGGCTAAAATGGTAGCTGTATTGGTACATTAATATTTAATATTGTCAAAAAACTTTCTTCCTGCAGCAGAAAACGAAAGAACATAATTCTTCAGATTTAACTAAGGTACCTGACATCTATTAAAATTTTTATGTGTTCGTGATGCCTTGGCAATTACTGGCATCGTAATAATGTTTACTTTAATTGATAAAGCTACTACATGCCAAAACAGTTTTACAGAAATTAATTCTCAATTCGTTTTAAACCGAATATTATTTTATGTTTTTTGTTTAATAGATTTAATTTTTTTAAATTGTCTTATTTACGTTTACTTTCCTTCTAAAGTCGATTCCAGAGATTTCAGTATATATGAAAGTCTCAGTCACAACTAAACACCGTTTTGCTAAACATTGCAAGTTTTAAGTGAAACACCCTCTAAAATGTATCCAGAAAATATAGGACTTACCGAACTATCACTTTTAGGGGATCCATGACTACTAGAGCAATTATTGTTAACATTGTGTTGATGACTGTTACTGTTAGTATTATTACTATTGGACTTCCGGGAAAGGTTGCCTAATTCTGCCCTAAAAGTTCCAGGGGCATCATCTGTTTCCAATGCTCGGGTCAAATAACTAATGTAAGAAGTTGCCAAACGTAAAGTTTTTATCTGAAACAATGAGTGTGTTTAACATAACGCAGAAGGTATTTGGTATATTTTTTAAAGAATATTTCTTCAATCAAGCGTTGATGGAATTTTTCTTTCAGGTTTATGCCTGTTAAATTGTAGGTTTTCTTTTTATTTAATTTATAGCTAGTATATTACGTTCTCTTTCTGTCCATTAGGCCCCTGATTGTAAAAGTACGTATACCTAACCCATCAGGAGGTAGAATCCCGTTGTTTCAAAATGGGGTTAAGTATGGCTGTCGTACGAATTTATTTATTGGTAAATGTAATGTAATGTAAACGATACCGCTGAACCTTATAAGATTTGAATCCCTAAAAATTTATAGTTTCTATTGTAACCTTCATTTCATTTTATGAGGCTTAGTTTTTTTTTAAATAAATTCGATTTTAGATACCTTTTGGAATCTGGCAGATAATTTTGTTACATTTTCTAGACAAGACATGTTTACATTAAAAATTACTTCTGAATGTTTATAAAAATTTTAGGTAAATTCACTCCCATATTTTTGAGCATCATCTGCAATATTAAACCAAGCTAGCCTTGGATTTCAGCTAAATCGGTAAGAATTCTGAGTTTTTGAATTCGTCAAAGACTGTCAAGAAATTTCGATAGGAGCATTAATTTATTTCAAGTGAAATATATTATAAACTACTTTAAATAGATTTAGGAAATAACTCAGTATCAAAGTTATTTACAGAAATGTTTATGTTGGCCAAAACTAAATTAGAGAATTAAATCTCCTAAGATATGTGCGGTATCGTTTTGAAAAAAAAAATGTATTGAACTAAATATTCTTGTTTGTTTAAAAAAATGTGAAAATCTTACTTTGGATAGTTTTGTATCTTCTGGAACATTTGGTATACAGTCTCGAAGATCCGCATAGGCATTGTTTATACTTTGTGTTCTTCTACTTTCTCTTTTATCAAAACATCCCTAGTCAGAAAAGTAAACATTAATATTTAATTAAAGTTTTTATCTGCCAGATTCTTAATTACTTATTGGCATATACATATATAGTTAAAAAAAAATGGCCATCCTTATTATTAAAGTTTACAAACGGCAACTACGTCTTCCAAGGTTCACGAGGTATCGTTTTGATTCTTAAAGATTTTTTGCAATTCCGCTAAAATATAAATTCTCTAAACCAACTTTATTAGCTGCCTCTCAAAATAACATTTTCAGCTTATTGCAAACAACGGTGTTAAAATTAAACAATTAATTTTAATAATTAAGAAAATATACCGGGTGGTGCATCATGGTTGAAAACGCAGGAAATTCCATGCAAGTTTTAGACTGTCTAAACATTTGCTCCCCTGTTGACTTTAGAGCGGTACCTAGGTACACAATAGAAGAAAGCATCACACTACAGTACTACGAACTTTGAAAAAGCATAAATATCATTCATATCAGTATGAAAATCATCAAGAATTACTAGAAGGGGATAAAGAGCGAAGTCACTTTTTTGTTTTGAAATGATGCAGCGAGCTAACAACAACAGATATTTTGTACAAAATATTTGCTTCTCAGACGAATGCACGTTAATAATGAGCCAAATATACAAAACTATCGGTACTGAAGCCTGCAAAATAAACATCGTGTTGCATGCACTCGAACCCTCAGAAAGTGAATGTTTGAGCAGGAATTTTTAGACATCGCATCATTGGACCATTTTTTATTGACGGAAATCTTACGGGTCCAACATAGATAGATCTTCTTCAAAATCAAATTAGACCCGCACTGGAGGAAGTCACTAATTAAAATCAGGAGATTTGATTTTAAATGGATAGTTTCCCGACCCACAAATCGCTTGTGGTACGCGAATATCTAAATGATGCCTTGAATGGGCACGTTGTCGGTCCAAAGTCAACAATTAATTTGCCAGATAGGTCTCCTGACCTCTCACCAAATGACTTCTTCCTCTGGCGGGAGTTGATATCTGAATGAATTACCCAGTACCAACTCGCTAATGTTCGTAGAGAATTTTACGATCGTTTGTTTAGGATATTGTTGTATATGGCGATTTATTTGAAAATTTCAAACAATTGTACAGTTTTCTTAAAATACAATATTAGGTTTTTTTTTATAAACAATTGTTTATTTTTAAAGACCCTCTTATTTTCTTCCCCTTTTAGCAATTCTTGATGATTTTAATACTATCTAATATATTAGTTAAATGTATCTTTTAAGGATTTTGAAAAAGCCTACCGTTTGCAAATTGCATTTGACAATGATAAATCACAGGTTGACAAGTCCAATCAATGCTGGTGTCCGCAGCATCACCTGTTGAATTCCAATGAAAAACCAACCCCTATTCTATTAAGATAAGTTAAGATCGGGTTTCCAAAATGGTTCAAACTCTGCATGTGCACTCACCACACAGAGACCCCACAAAAGTCTCCTTACAACACGGGAAGCAAATATTTGGATAGTTTAAAACTTGCATGGGATTTCCTGTTTCCAACCACGATGCACCACCCAGTATATTAACATAAGTATCGGATTTAGGATAATTCTTGAAAATCAATTAGCAATTTTGCAAACACTGTTGTTACAACCAAAAGGGTAAAATCTTACCTTTGATAGTTTTGTGTCAGCTGGTACATTTGGAATACAGTCACGAAGATCTGAGTAGGCATTGTTTATACTTTGTGTTCTTCTTCTTTCTTTTTTGTTTGCAGTCGTTCGTCTTTTAACTACTCTCACAAATGGTGGTCCTAAGCCTGTTTCAGAAGTGATTGTTGTGTATGCTGGAAAAGAGGAAAGGAAACATCTTCAGCATAGCATGAGTACATAAAATAACCCGTTTTTTCAAATGCAAATGCAAATGCATGTATTGTGAATGAAATATAACTTTCTATTTACTTCTGTTGCTTTAAATCATTTTTTTATTGTAAATATTGTTGGAAATGTTGACCATTTCTTTTCCAGGCACAACACCAGCCTAATGTAAAATTCAATATTTGTATTACATTATGCCCAATTTTCTGGAGTTATTTATTGAATTTTCGTTGCCTAAGTACCAGTTAGGGAAAACTTCGTTCAAATATTCTTATTTATTCAAATGCGTCTCACCATCCTGCTGAAACCTTATTCAATCATCAAACAAATTTATTCTTGCAAAAAAATAACAGCCATTTTTCTATGGTGATGTGATTATTCGTTTTATGGCATCGAATCAGAAAACTCTACTAGAACAACAGAAGGGGATTGAACCAAAGTAAATCTTTTATAAGGGATCCAGATCCAAAACTAACGAGACACGTACTTTCGAAGTTTCGATGAGAAGGAATCAGCTGAGAATCATCACAGGTATTCTGACAGGGCACAGTGCTGTTAACAAGCAAAATGCGGTTAAAATAGGGAAAAGGTACAGTACATAATTTGCCATTGCGAGACACTGGATCGGGCAACCAAAACTAGAACCACAGGATATCCCAATCCATTCACCAGTTGATCTAGACAAGTTAGTGCAAGAAACTTGGATTACTGAGTGGGTAAAATAATCAAACTAGATGAGCACAATGGACTAAACCTGGCCGAAGTACATCCGCCATATGGACGGATCATCGGAAAGAAAATGGAGATAAAAAATTAATTGTTTCAAACATTATTTAAATGGTAACTTTGCTCATGAACCGCGCTAAATTAAAACCGTTTTTATTAACTAAACTAACTAACTAAACTTCTGTTACTTACTTGTTATATATGGGGTATAATGATTAGATGTAGAACAATTAGTATTCGCATAAATTTGATAAGGATTTTCTATTTGGTTTTGTGAATGCAGAACATTTGGAGATGGTGATTCTGATCGAGGACTGTTTGACCAAAAATTTGATTCATCTCCTCCTATTGTACTGCCATCTGGAACAAAGGAAAGTAATTGACACTTTTTTTACATAACTGAAACCGATTAATTTATAAAAAAGAAATATACTGATTACAATGATGTAATATGGTATAATATCTATAATAATAATTATTGATGGGGTTTTAAATAAGAAACAAGTCTTTAAAGATTTTCAATTAAAAACTTTGTATAAATAATATCTTCTACAGCTTCGTTTTATGTCTAGGCGCAAAACTCAAAAACCGTGAATAAATTCGATAAAATTTCGGCTGTGATTTTGATTCAGCACAGCGGGTACTTTAAGTACCTTCCTACATCATATTCTTTAAAGTTTAATAATCTTTTTAAAATTGGGCTTTATATTTTAATAAACAATATTTATTTAAAACATATTTTCACCTTTATAGTTTTTTTTTGAAAAACCTTTTAAACATTGTCATAACGCTTTATTTATAATTTTATTTACAAATTAAAGCGATTTTTTAAAATTTAATCAAAATTACCATACTATAGAGTTGGTAACGGAAAATAAAACTGAAAACAAACATTTTTGCAGATTATATATTTTATTACATTCCCAAATTAAATTAATTGAGACAAAAAAAATACAAAGGAAGAACTCCAATAGAACCATGACAAAGGCTTAATTAAACAAAAATAATTAAACCAAATATGCTGTGTTCAATACTTTTTGTATAAAGGAAGGTGAGAGTCCAATATCTGCATATTAGTCTGCTAATTCAACGTAATAACTTACCAATGGTAAGCACTGTTTCGATTATCCTGTAAAGAAAACTAAAACACATTAACAAATTTTTATTGACATCACAGCTTAATGACAAAGGTAATTAAATTAATGTTAGCCGTTAGTTTCAGTCGTGGTTAATTAGAAAAGTGTAGACTTTTGAAATTTTATCACATTTTTAAATTATAGGACAATTTCAAACTTATTTCATGTTTAAAATATTAACCCGATCAAGCTATCTCGGTAGCGGTACTGCTTCTGCATCCCTTTCGTGATTGCGTCGTCAATTAGTTTTGGGATCAAATAAAGATTTAGAGAGAAATTTCCCTGCGAAGAGAAATTCTCTTACGCAAAGACATCTCTCAAGAGAATTATATATTAAATAAATGTCTTAAATAATATAACAGAACGTGTGTCTTGCGGATTAAAGTTAAATAAAATTAAATTTTTCAAATCTCTATCCTAAAATAACAGTATGTTTTAAAATTGGCGGCTATAATCTATTTCAGAAAGGTGTAGAGTAATAAAAGCTCATTAGGTATGCAAAGGGACTACAGAGTGCCCCAACGAATATTTAAGCTACTTTCATAATTTGGCATTAATTTCATTGCAAAATTCGTTATTTTCATTAAGTGCAAGTAGTACCACCTGGGTTTGGGGCAATTTATGGGTTTTGCGTATTGTTATCCATTCACAAACACTGAAAATGGTGTGACAAAGGCGTGCACTATGTACATAGTATTAGGTACACTTATTTTCTTATTAAACATTGAAAAAAGAATACATTATACAGAAATTAAATTATAAAAATCATAATATTCTTCGTCATCTGAGGACTGGCATCTCTTCTTGACGTTATAATTAACGGATCGACGGTACGATCGATCAGGTGGTCAAGATCCCATATTTTCTCTTCTTCTCTAATGACATGATGGACTGCTTTTCGCCAGTTCTCTGGTGTCACTTCCTTAATGGCTTGATCAAACCGTACCTTAACGCACAGAATATATAGCTACGCGTAGCTATATAAGTATTCTATGCTTAACGTCTTTCATTTTGAATGTCGAGTTGTGTCATGCTACAAATCCTTTCACTTGCGCCCATTTAAGTTCTATAGGATTTAGTTCGCAATGATATGGCGGTGTGCGCAGCACAGTTATACCATTTTTTCAGCTATATCTTTCACGGCATATTTTATAAAACGATGTTTGTGTAAATTTTTTACTATAGCTAAAAGTTCCTTCTTTATCAAATTATCTTCTTGTTTTTCTTTGGTTAGTTATCATAAATTTTTATGCACAAAATTTACCTGCACCTATGGCCGACACCCGACACCGAAATCGAGCCGAACTGGACGGAATTTTCCATTTTATTACTCTACACCTTTCTTAAATAAACAAATAATTCTAAATTCATAAGAGTTTTAAAGGCATTATTTTTACCTGTTTGTTGGAGAATATTGAACTGGCGCAGTTTAATAAGGTGATTTAGTAAGTAAACAACCCATTTAAAAATAATTAAACCCGAAATTGACAGTTTGTTTTACTAAGTTTTCCCTGAATAAAAATAACCCATGTTTACATCGACACACGGTTGAGTTCATAAAATCAGATAAACACAAAACCTTCCTTTCGAAAAAGCCTTTGAGACAACGTCAATAAAATTTTATAGACATCATATAACGTTCTATCATCCTGTATATGTATATAAATAAAGTATAAAATTAGATCTGTAAAAGACGATGTAATTTATAATTAAGAAAGGTATATATTATTTGTACATAAGGAAACAAAGGCAAGGATCTAAATCTAAAAGATCACAAAAATAGGTACTGGAACATTTAATATATTTAAACGGCAGTAGAGTTTTGGACTTGCAGTGTCTTCATTTCTTTTAACTCGCTACGTTTCCACTGGTATGTCTCAAAAAAAAGTTACTTCTAAAAAAAAGAGCGTATTGGCTCTAAAAATATTTTTACTCTCAAAAGTGACCTTTAAAAAAATTCTGATCCTTTACACGCCCTACAATTTTTAAGTCTCACAGTAAAAAAACACCCATTTGGTAAGACTCAAGGGAAAGGGGGGGGGAGGGGGGGGGCGAAACTGCCCACGCCTTTTCCCACCCTGGATCCGCGCCTGACTCCTATATTATAAAAAAGTTTAGAAATTTTTTTTCTAAACTGCCTATAGCCAATTTTCGAAATTACCCACATATAAAAATTTAAAATTAACAATTAATATCATATAATGTTCGTATTTAAGCGTAGCAACATAATACGAGCATCGTATAGAGGTAGTGAGCTTTAATCTTATATCACATTTGTTAAGCAAATGCTATAAAGACATTATAAAATGTTAAGAAAATAAACAGAATCTCCGTACTATAAAGTGTCGCTTTCCTTTAGTTTTTTTGTTTTTTGAATAATATACAAAAATATTATATTTTATAGCGCCACAACATTCCCAGATGTCTTTGTAGAGTCAATAAACATTTAAAGATGTTTTACTATTAGAATGCGTTTTAAACTAACTTAACATACCTAATAGCTTGCATATATTAATAAAATATTGCAGTTAAAATTGCTTTGAAATTATAAAATTATATCTTAAAATAATAAGTATTATTTAAAGTTGTAGTGTCCGTAAAATAATGAAGAAAGTATATTAGCGGCTAGTGGACAGTATGTATGCCTTTTTCATTAAAGTGCACAGGCACGCCAAAACAATGGGTTTCCTGGGGCCAGATAAAAAAAAAAAAAAAAAAAAGAAAAAAAAAAGATAGACAATGATGACCGTTTTGTCCTTATTAGGACTCATCGGGAAACCATAACCTGAAGCAACTCCACAGACCTCGAAAGTACGCTATTAATATATATTTAAGAATAACAAAGTAGTGATGCCGCGTTTTCACTACTTATTTATGTTTAAATAATTATTGAAAGAGTAATTTCGCTGTCTGTGAAGCTGCTTCAGGTTATGGCTGATGAGTTCTAGAAGGGACAAAACGGCCGTCATAGTCTACCCGTCCACTAGCAGCTAATGTTCTTTCTTAATTAATTTTTTTATTAACAGGTTAATAATTTTTGTGCATTTTTTCCTGATTTTTCTTGAAATAAATAAAGAAAATTAGATGATATTGTAATTAGCTTTTTAAGAAGTAGAATTTTTTAAATTAAACTATGGAGATAGAACAGAGGCGGCTCCTGATAGTCGATACAGGTGGGGCCAAAATATCAAGTCAAAAATCATTAATGAGAATACAGGGTGTTACAAATTCGATGCATTAACATTGCTATCTCGGTAACTATACGAGATAGCGATTTGGTTAAATGGAGGTAAAGTTGCATAATTTAATGATATTATGTGTTGAAAAAAATTCTGATGACTTCCACAGCATTCGAAAAAACACGAAAAAATGCATTATTTTTTTTATTTTCTTTATGACAAAATATTGATTATTTTGAAAAACCCCCAAGAGCACTTGCGTAGGACAATTTTTTATGCTGTTCAAGAAAATAATCTTATTTTTCAGATACGATGTTCGTTTTTTAGACGCCTATATCATCTTAATTTTTTTAAATATAGACCTGCATGTTTTTAAAATTTTTGGTTAGTTTTTGGCCTCTTAAAATAATTATCTAGAAAAGTGCATTAAGAAAGAGCTCTTGGTTTCTTAAAATAAAAAGTGTTTCGTGTCTTTTTTCGAATATCTCCGCAAGTCATCGAAATTTGATTAAATGTATTTTTAACAAATTGTTCAGGATTGAAATATGCAACAGTGCCTCTATTTAACCAACTCTCTATCTCTTATATAGTTACAGAGATAGCAATGTTAATGCTATTTGTAAAACCCTGTATTAAAAAAATCGAAAAAAACTTACCGACTAATTAAATGAAGCCAGGGCCCGCTCTAGCAATAACGCCACCCTGGGCAAAACAAAAAATTTCCGCCTTTTTCCTAGTCTCGCAAAGAATTTCATAAATGTTTTTTCTAATTTAAAAAAATAAAACCCTTATCAGTAGGTATTTTTATATTAATTATTATTATTTTTTTTTTAATTGCGTATCTATTGCACATAAATAAATTCCAAATACTAACAAAGTGAAAATTAACAAAAAAACATTGAAACTTTTGTACATTATAAAAATATGTTTAAAAAAATTAGTCCTTTGCTGCGACGCCGCCATGACCAAAAAAAGCACCGGTGCCGGCGTAGTTCGGCATGCTTTGTCGCGGAATTGCCTGTTATTATAGTATTAAAAAGAAAAGGGATCGGTCGAAATTGTCACTGTTTAAAAAATAAGACGGCAAAACAAAGGAAATTAATTTTGTTAACTGGGAATTGGAATGGTTCAAACTTCAAATATACGTAGGAACGTAGGTAGGCAAAAAGGGGTTTTATGGTGTTTTTTAAATTTTTCATGCCGCATTCAGGCCCCCCCCCCCCCCCCCCTAGAGCGGGCCCTGAATGAAGCATTTAATAAGGTATTCCAGTTGTTCTAACAAAAAATGTTCGTACAACACTCAAATTTTCTTATAAGAAAATTCCATACGTCTTTGTTTTTTATTTGAAAATGATCACTTTTGTTCTCATCGGCGTAGCTAGCCTTAGTTTTCAGGGGGAGACCTAAACCCCTGCTCAGGGAGAGAATATTTCAGAGGGGACCCCATGGCCATCAGGGGGGGGGGGGGGGGCAGGCCCCCCTAGCTACGCCGATGTTTGTTATTGAAGTTGCCAATATTCTTTACAAAATGTTTTTCGGCAGACAACATACCTAGTCTTTCATTTTATTCATTTTAAAACTGATACACCTAAACCCGGAATCAGGAATATAATCCACTGACGGATTATTGTCATTATCTGTTTTCTTTATAACTGCATAAATGGGATATACCAGTTAACTGAATGAATATAATTTCATATCCAACCGTAAGTTTCGCGAAGCCTCAAAATAAATACCTTAAATTTTGGCGAACCAATGCTAAAACAATGGTGCATACGACTGATCCATTTTTAAATCGCCCTTCATCACCATATGCAAATTGTTACATTCGTATCGTGACTGACGTCACGTAACCATAGCAACGGTGGAAAGCAACTTGGACGTTGAGTCTTCGTTTTCACTTGCTGCTCTGAGCTCACGGACCGAGGGTAGTGCATGGAGACGGTCGGCTGGGGCGTCTCAAAATTCACGAGTGTTTATAATTATTTGGCCCTATATACAAAAGTTACTTCTAAAAAAAAAGGTCGCCGCCTACCCCACGCTCTATAACGCCATAAGCAGGGCAAACAACACTAAACATTCCTCTTGTCCAAACACTGACGTCTAAAAAAAAAATGCCATCGTTCTCTTCACCATAATATACAACACCACTCTTCTCTCATCAAAGCTTTCATAACCAAGTCCCCCTTCCCCCCGGAAACTCCATTACAAAACCGAATCCATCAATTTGGGGGGGGAAGGCACCAGGGTGGGCACTCATGTTTCTAGGGTGGGCCGGTGCTCCCCCCCCTCCCCCCCTTAGGCGCCGCCGCTGGTTACACTACAGAATTAAAACATACTCAGGCCGTCGCGTCGTGTCCTCGGCATGTTATCTGCTTGAATGCAGCTGTACCTTGACTGTGCATCAATCACACTGAGGAGATGTAGTACATAATACGTAACAAAGGATCACAAGATAAACTTTACAAGGAGTCATTAGAAAAATTTTTTGAGATGGAAGACAAAATAGGACGGTATTTGTCATAGAATTAGACTATATGTGTAGATATTACGATTGAAAATCCTGAATGGCGTCCCGTGTTACATTAACTCACTGATCATCAACCATTCAATTCTACAATTTGACAGTTCTGTTTTTCAATCATCTATACCTTTTACCTAGATCAGCATTTAAGAGTATTCGCTTCAAGCTTTAAGTGCATTTGAGGACTTTGTTGAAATGTACTCCAAAACTTTGTTTTGCCAGGCGGTATATAAAACTATGTATGTGTGAAAGTTTAAATCGGTTGCTCCTGAAACTTATGGAAAACTCTTTTAAAATGAAAATTGCATAAGAAAGGAAGTCTGCCCATTGGTCGACGCATACTTATTCTCTTTGCCGTAATACCAACATTTTTAGTGAAAAAAAAACTAAAAAAAACGTTCTATAGTCTATTTCAGAAAGGTGTAGAGTAATACAAGCTCATTAGGTATGCACAGGGACTACAGAGTGACCCAACAAATATTTAAGCCACTTTCATAATTTGGCATTGATTTCATTGCAAAATTCTTTATTTTCATCAAGTGCAGGTAGTACCACCCGGGTTTGGGTCAATTTATGGGTTTTGCCTATTGTTATCCATTCAAAAACACTGAAAATGGTGTGACAAAGGCGTGTAATATGTACATAGTATTAGGTACACTTATTTTTTATTAAACATTATAAAAAAATGCAAAATACAAAAAATATATTATACAGAAATTAAATTATAAAAAATTATATTATTCCTTGTCATCTGAGTAACTGTCATCTCTCTTGACGTTATAATTAACGGGTCGACGGTCCAGTCGATCAGGTGGTCAAGATCCGATATTTTCTCTTCTTCTTTAATGACATGATGGACTGCTTTTCGCCAGTGCCACTTCCTTAATGGCTTGATCAAACAGTAGCTTATAACGTCTTTTATTTTGAATGTCGTGTTGTGTCTTGCTACAAACGCTTTAATTTGCGCCCATATAAGTTCTATAGGATTTATTTCGCAATGATATGGCGGTGTGCGCAGCACAGTTACACTGTGTGTTTTTCAGCTATATCTTCCACGGCATATTTCATAAAACGATGCTTGTGTAAATTTGCTATAGCTAATAGTTCCTTCTTTATCAAATTATCTTCAAATTCAATATTTTTGGGGGTTAACCAGTCGAAAATTTCTTGTTTTCTCCAAGTTAAAGTCTTCTTTGTGCGTCGTAAATGATAGCTTGCATTATCCATAACTACTACTGAATCAGCTGGAAGATATTTTATCGTTTCACCAAAATAGTCCTCAAAAACATTCGAATTCATGTCCTCGTGGTAATCTTCCGAATTGAATTACGCAATTACTTAAAATTTTAATATTACAAATAATACTATTTTATCTTAATACCCGTTAACCTCATTCTCTAAAATGTTTGGTTAGTTATAATAAATAATTATTGTACAAAACTTACCTACGCCTATGGCCGATACCGAAATTGAGCCGAATTGAACGGAATTTCCCATTTTATTACTTTCTGAAATAGACTATAGCTAATGTCCATACAAAATAAAAGCTACAAGAAACCGTACTAGTTTTAATATAATTTTAATAAAGATATACTGCGTACGATACAATAGGATAAAATTAGCGGCATATTTCAAACCAACAAAATTCCGCTAACCGATATTTCAAACGTGATTTTCTCGGAATCCACACAAACAGTTTTGTAAAAACCTGTTTCATATTCAGAGGCAAATATGTATAATTCTTTCCAGCGAATCGAAAATCCGGTTTCATGCATCAGCCAGTGTTGAGAGTTAAGCGCCTGAAAAATCGATTAGCGGGATCATGTCACCATGATCTGTGATTTTTTGTACGTTCTTCTGAATTTTCTAACATAATTTATATATATAAAGAATAAAATATATTATATTTAAAGGTTTATGTAAAAATAGCATTTTGGTTTGTAAGGGCCAGTAAACCACATTCCTTTTACAAAATAATCCATAGCTACTGATTTAAAAAAAAAAATGTAAAATATCTGCTTTTGTATCTATTTATACTCTTCATATAAAGTTACGAATTTTCAGCGTTTAGTATAGGGTGTTTTACAATCCGCATATAATTGTATAAACGATGATGGACAGACGTCTTTCTATTTCATAGGAGGATGGACCGACGTCGGTCTAGGCTAGAGCAACAGATACACACGCGACAGACGTTTTACCTCATGGAGCTCATGCGTATTAAGGAAATACCTGTTGATATGCATTTGTTGACATATTTTGCCCAGTTTCCATTAAACAAATTTCAAAAGTAACTGAAATTTTGTGGTGGTTTGAAAGTACGTTTATTTTTTTATGTTGTATGGGCATAGCTTAAAAAAAAGCGAAAACTTATGGTGATCATTGGCAGTAAAACATAGTCAACCTGGATAATTGAAGTTATTGGAACTGGTAAAACAGTTGTTGCAGGGGCATTTGGGGGGCCATTCCTGGCATTTCCTGCTGATAGGGATACGTGGGTGGATAAGGCGATACCACAGGAACCCCAGTCAGTTTTGCCACTAAGCAAAGGACGATTCATTAGGGATTTTACTTTTTCTGACTACAGAAATAAAAAATTTGCAAAAGTTAAATCTTGAAAAATTTATACATCCCGTGATTGTCAGTCATTGCAGTGTTGTGAAAACGGTTCCTTAAGGTGTATTAACTAAGAATACTTAGGGTACCCGATTAGTTTCGAAGATATAACATGGTTTTTAGTGCTTAAAACTATAAGTTGTGCTTAAAAAAAATAAGATTCGACAATAATTTGACATTTCCTGAGTTAAAAAAACCACGTAGGTGGTGACAGCTGACGGTCAGTCAATATCGATTTTTTAGAAGTGAAATTTGTTATGGCTAAATAATCTGATTGGTTGGAAATTGCAACAGCCATTCTGCATTATTTGAAAGGTAAGTGATACTTTTCCTGTAGTTTTCTCTTAAGGTGAGTTATTTCCAAAGCTTGTTTGTTGCTACCTTTAGAAAATATTAATTTTTAATTAGCATGATAGCATGATTAGCATAATAGCATGACAGTACAACTCTTTCCTCTTATCAAAGGCATATCAATGATTTATTTTCCAAAATATCATAACCGGAAGGACGTCACTTTTCGTAGCCCAATCAGGGCATCGTTGTAAAATGCAGAAGGCACAACTTTTTACTCGCTTTTCAATGAACATTAAACATCATTCTCTTCGTTAAATTAATTATTTTTTCTGGTTTTTTCCAAAATTAATTGAAAAAAATTAAAGATAAGTTTCGCTGATAGTGTTTGGTGTGATAAAGAATACTAGTAAACCACTTTCTACGTCGTTTTAAAGGTAAAAATCACTTTAGTTTCCTAAATTTTTTTACACCATTTTGAAAAAAAAAGTTTTTTGTAGATTTTAGCTTTAATTTTAATACTTTCACAGCATTTTTTATCATTTTTTGTTACTTTGATTTTACGGCCTCATTTAGTTAAGTCTATTTTGAGGTAATTTAAATTTTTAGCATGGATATATAACTTTGAACATGTAGGAGACTTAGTAGCTACCCTTATTCTTGCCGAAAAAAATGGGTTCCCTTTACAAATTTACAAGAAAAATGTGTAGTTTAACACCCTTTATTAGTATTTTTACCAGAAATAAGTCTTAAGTTACTGGTTTTATAAATTTTTGAAACTAATTTGAATTTTTTTTATAAATTTTTTTCGTTTTTCGACAGTGGCGACACTCGACGGACATTTTCGGAAATTTTTTGTGTCACTCGACGGCAGTTTTAGGAACTTTTTTGTATCTTTTGCAGCAGAATGCTGTAGAAATCGCTGCGTTTTAAGAAAGTTCTTTTGATCTCAGTATATTTTTTAAATTTTTTCTTAGCTTTTCCTTATTTTTTTACTGTAAATGTGTTAAAAGTGTAGCTGGTAGTGTGTGGTGTTATTCTAAACACAGTTATTCATCCTCTGATTAGTTTAAAAGGTAAAAAAAAACACTTTTTATGTCGCGTTTTGGTCGGCGCCATTTTGAAAAAAAAAGTTTTTTGCAATTTGGAGCTTTATTTTCAAGATTTTTAAAACTTTTTTACCATTTTCTATAACTTTTGGTATAGAGCTACCTATCGCAGAAAAAAAATTGCTTAATATGTTATTTTTAAGTGAGTAATTCGCAGATAAGATATTGGGGGGCACGCTACCCCCCTACATTTAGAAAAAAATGGGCTTGCTTTAAAATTTATGGGGGAAATGTTTTATTTTTTTTTAACGTTTTACTGATAATATATTAATTAAAAAATAACATTTTGAGAATTTTTCGCACTGCTTAACTCAATCGATAGTGGCGCCGCCACACGGCGCCACCGACACATGGAGTAACTAACCGCTTGTTTTTTGGCAATTTTCATCGCCTACTGATTTTTTTTATACATAAAAATGTAAACTTAAAAAAAATTGTATGTTTCATGCTATTCTATTTTTCGGTGAGCGTGAATGAAAACCTTTACGTTCTCACTGTTTATTGTTAGACTTTTTTTACATATATTATTCTATTATTTATTTTGTATATTCTCTCTTTAGGGTTGTCAGCAGTAAAATAAAACTAGTATTCACCAGCTCCATGCCCAGAACTAAAAGGAACAACTCATCTGTATTTGCTGAAATGGTTCCACATCCATAGACCAAGAATGCCCAATCCCTGCTAACAAGATAGCTGAATGAGCCGTAAGGTATGTTATTTCAATTTTCAGGAAAACCCTATACCTATACACCTTCTAAAAAAGTTTTCAAATAAATATGTTTAACAATTCAGTTTCAGTAAAATCAGAAAGTTCAATTTTTAGAAAAAAACTTATTATGGAAAATAATTTAAAAATATTACACTTATAGAAAAATTAAATTTTGAAAATGGGGGGGGGGTAAATGTATACGTATATACCGGGTGACACAAGAAAAAACAACCCCCCGTAATTTTAGCAGTAAAAATTGAAGTATGAGACGTTAATAAGTGTGTAAATTGTATTTTCGGACCAACTCAAACCTTTAAAACCGGAAGTGAAGTACAACTTTTAAATAGAAACCCCTTATTTTTATGTTAAAAAATGAAAGACCTATAATATTTTCATTAAAATTCATTTAACCCTTTAATTTTTTTAATTTTTTACGTAGGCTGTCACTTGGACCACTAAGTACAATATGTGTGACTTCACTTTATATCTTTTTTTATACAGGGTGATGGCTAAAATATCAAGCTGTGTAAAATCAATTGATTTTAAAATTGATGTTTCTAAAATACGAAGCTATAAAAATTAATTTTTTTTATTGTGTTGGTTACAAATTTATCTTGGGTACTTACTGTATCCACTACAGCGATGTGTCGTTTGTTACAATAAAAAAAAATAAATTCCAAAAATCGGTATATTATTTAAACCCACTTTCTCCTGGTTCATAATTAATGGAAGCAGTGTAGAGGAGAAAGTGAGTTGGTTAAATCAAGGAAAAGTAGCATATTTTAATGCTAAATAATGTATTAAACATTTTTTTAAAAAATTCCAATTATTTAAGTACCGAGATATTCGAAAAAATCAATTTTTCTTTTATTTATTTTTTTTATGACAAAATACTGATTATTTCGAAAATTATCTAATAGTACTACCTAACATACTTTGAAAATGAATTTAGTCTTTTTCTTTTTTGATGAGGTACAGCTGTAGCCACATAGAGTCATCAGCTTCAAACAGAAAATTCAATAAGAAATAGCCATTACCGATTTGCAGAAAATACAAGAACAAACATCAGCATGAAATCCAGCGATTCCTTTAAAGCAAAACATTTCATTTTATTGGGTGAGTTTATTTTTGATTTCCCGTAAAGGAGAGGTGAAAATATGTTTTAACTACCATTGTTAACTTGCATTGTGCGTTTTGTAACCAAAATATTTTTATTGTTCAATTTTTTTTATTGGTGGAGAGGTAGGCCTTAAGTTTTCTTTCACCTATATAGAAATAAAATATGTACACGATGTTGAATAATTTATAGGCGGATGAAATAAATAATAATAATAATAATAATATATCACTAACTTTTTGAATTTTGAATACAAACGGCTAGATTTTGTTCGTATTTTAATATCTTGTAATACCAAACTGTGGATCAAAAAAATGGGTATAGGTTGACGTATATATAATTCCGGGTAGGTATTTTATTTTTCAAAAAAAAATTGAAAATTCACCTGAAACCGTAATAAACGATTTTTAATTGATTCATTTAATTATTATGATAATCTGTAACAATTTTCTTTTACAATAATTATTCTCTAACACATTCTTATCTTAGATATATTAGGTGAACTAGTTACAATGATTTACACAAGTGAAAACTCTCGGAACATTAAAAAATATTTTTTTTGACAAAATATTGTTAAGTTATAACATATTTTTTTCGTAAAATACCTTGGCTATTGTACATCATGCATTTAGAATATCTTAGAGTCATAATAAAATGATTTTTTTCATAATTTATATATTGTTCTAAACTTAAATATTATAAGTTTTTTTATTTTAATTCTATGAATATATATTTTTTAATTTACTGTTAAGTTTACACTGGCCCTTTTTCTAAAAACATTTGAAATGTACTAATGTCTGGTAAAAAAAAATTTTTACGAACGGACAACCTACCTTTTTTAATCATTTTTAAGTTATCACATTTTGTCTAGAGTATTTTATTTCGCTGTAGGCCATTTTTGTCCGTTTGTAAAATATGTTTTTACCAGACATTAGGACATTAATTTTTTTTGGAAAAAGAACCAGTAAATAAGAAAATATATATTCATAAAATTAAAATAAAAACTCTTATAATGTTTCCCTTTAAAACAATATATAAATTATTTAAAAAAACACTTTGTTATGACTCTAAGGTAATCTAAACGTATCATGTACAAGAGCCAAAAATACTAAATTTTGTTTTTATAATTATTTAACCATAATATTTTGTCATTTGATAAAAAAAAACATTTTTTAATTTTCCTATTTTAAAAAGTTTTCACTCTTGTAAATCATTGTAACTGGTTCACCCTGTATATCTAAGATAAGAATGTGGTAAAAAATAATTATTGTAAAAGAAAATTGTTACGGATTGGCATAATAATTAAATGAATCAATTAAAAGTCGTTTATTACGTTTTCAAGTGAATTTTCAATTTAAAATAAAAAAATAAAATACCCGTCAATACATTCTACGTCAACTTATATCCATTTTTTTTTTCATCCACAGCTTGGTACTACAAGATATTAAAATATAAGCAAAATCTAGCCGTTTGTTTTCAAAATTCAAAAAATTTGTAAAATTTGGTTTTTGGATTTTCATATTTTTTTAATATTATTATTTATTTAATCCGCCTATAAATTATTCAACATCCTGTACATATTTTATTTCTATATAAGTAAAATAAAACTTAAGGCCTACCTCTGCACCAATAAAAAAAATAAAAAAGTTTATAGTTTTTAAGAAATAAGTGAAAACTCCAGACAATGCATAAAATCTCAAAGTAAGAAGTTGCCAACTTTAATAGGCCATAACGCAAAAACTAGTCATAAGATTGGATTACGGCCATGGACATTTTTAATCACGACGTCAAGATCTACTAAATACTAAAAATTCAGAAAAATTATCCGAAAGCCATTTCCCATAAGCTTTGTGCGGGGTCCTGCTATGATATTATCGATACCCAAAAGGCACCGTTAAGGAGACGTTGATATTTGAAAAATTGAATTTTTTTACAGTTTACTTATGGTACAATTTGCTTGCACATTTTTTTATTAAAAACAACAACAACTTCTGGTTTAATTGTTAAACTTAAGTTAAAAAATATTTGCTTTTGGTAAAACTGTTTCTTTGGGAAACCTCCTATTCAGTTAACGCATTATACAATGCTACATAAAATACTTCGAAAATTAATTCTGAATTTTTGTAGGTACAGCTGGAGCAACACTGTGTCGTCAGCTTCAAATACGTGGGAAGGCCTAAACACTTTCATATCAAGAAATATCCACCGATTTTCACAAAATGCAAGAACTGTCCAAGAATCCAAATGAAACATCAGGATGAAGACATGTGATTCTGTTTTAAGGTAAGTTTATTTTTTTATAATTATTAGCATAGCATCACTAGTGGCGCAGCCAGAGGAGGAGGCTATGGGGCTACAGCCCCAATATTTCTTAATAAAATGAGCTGAGATAGCACTTCTTAATATATTGACACGTCATCAAGGAACAGAGTTTAATTTAAAACATATTTCACATTAATCATAAGAATAAAATTAGGTATGTCTAAACCACACATTTTTTAATAATACAATTGATATGAATGTCTCTACTTCAAAGTAGAAGAGAAGTAAAATTCATTATAAGGAATAAACGAGTTTTGAAACTAAAAGTAAAGGAAATAAGCTTTATGATAAGCAGAAATTAAATAATGCTTCTTCACTGATTTTTATTTTTAAATAACTTATTTTCTCATTTGTTTCAGATTAATTCCATTTAAAGATAGTTGTGCCTGGGCAACTACGTCGTATCTAAAAGTGGTTCTCCGGTTCTTTTTGGCAACTAACTCCGTTTCATCCTAACTCTGCCCTGTTCTTTTAATCGGTGAGTTAAATTCTAAAATATCACGCCGGTCGCGGTGGTCCCCGAGGGCTGACGTGGGGCAAGGGCTTTTTGGAGCTGGTACTTGTCGGGGCAAAAGGTTCCCTTTGCCCCGCAAGGACCAGTCCTAAGAAGGTAAACCCCGAGATGAGGCATCAAAGTCCTTTAATGGGCGATGTTTGGTCCGGTTAGTTCAAAGGGACTCGAAAGTGCGGTTTTACTAAACTTTTACTTAACGGTACAGGGAAGAAGGGGGAGGTCTCTATTTTCAAATTTTTACCAAAGAAGAGATGTTGCTCGAAAAACTTGCTATAAACGCTAATTAAATTTACGAAAATTTATATTTTTAAATAAATAAATTCTAAAAAGTCATTAATTCAAATTACATTTACTGCCAGTTCCCGCAGGGAAAAATGGCGATACCGCAGTTTTTTAAATTTTATTTATTGCTAGTTCCCGCAGGGAAATGGTGATACTCCAGTTTTTTTTTAAATTAATTTATTTATTGCCAGTTCCTGCAGTTAAAAATGGTGATACTCCAGTTTTTTAAATTTTATTTATTGCCAGTTCCCGCAGGGAAAAATGGTGATGCACCAGCCGATGTTTCTAATTATTATTTATTGTCAGTTCCCGCAGGGAAAAAAACAATATATTAAACCAAATAATGGAAATGTAAACCTATTGAGCTTACTGATATTAAATATTAACTTACAGATAACTTTTAGTTATCGACAGTCCACAAAGTTACACTTAATATAAAAATCTCTTTAGTGGATTTATCACATAATCAATTATATAATTATCCAATTTTTGGACTAACAAAGGGGACATTCCCTCTTTTTACCTCTGTACATTTTGCTTTCTGTCGTCTTCGAAAAACAGGGCTTCGTCGTCTGATAAAGTGAATGGTGAGTCAACCGCGTCGTGGTTTTTGGAATCGATTAGGATTAGCATTTTTCCTTAATTCAATAATTTTTTTTTTCTGCGAAAACAAACTTGGAAATTACAGTAAAATCTGAATTTTAGCAAACTTATACTTTAGGTTTGTTATGTGTTTACTTGACACACAGATTATTTACTTACGTTAAGTTGCATAAAATATTTAACCTCTTGGTTCTTAATTATTTCTATTTCAAGTTATCAATCAAAGTATACTATAGTATAATAATAATAAGATTAAAAGAAGAAATAGGGTCTCACACAAAGGACCGCAGGTCTAATTAGTCAACAAAGGTAAAATGAAAGTAAAGACTGCTGCAGGCAGTTTATCCATGCAGGGCTAAAAACTATAATTGGATAAATAGATTGACAGATAAATATAGGTACCTACGCAGAAAGAAAGGTGTATAAATTTAGATAGAAAATCATTTGGTAGTTGAATAAATTTGTATTTTTTAGGATATATAGTAGGAGTATTATTTTTCAGACAAACAACTGATGTTGCGTCCAATAGTGCACTACCCTGAAGACCGCAGGTCTTAATAGCCAGCATACGTAAAATGGAAGTAAAAACTGCTGCAGGCAGATCAGACAATATAAATTGTGTTGATGCATTGGTTATTGTTGGATATATGGATTGATCATATAGATAGATTCGTGGTTAGATAGATTAACGATTAGATAGAAAGGTGATTTTCTCTGGGTTTGTTTTCGACAAGAGAAAAAAAATGATTGTATTAGGGTCTAATAGCCAAGTCTTAATTGTTACTTCTTTGGAATCTGTTTGCTTAAAAGGCAATTGTCTTTTGTGTTAGAGCCATTGGGTTCCAATTAGTCTTTTCTAAAAACGAAGATGGGGTACCACAGCTAGGACAATCATCAGTCGCAGTTGGCTGGAAAGACTGGTAAGCAATGTCATATTATGCGGTTTAAGGTCGCGAATCGGGAGTGAAAACAATGATGACGTAGAGTTGAATAATAATTTTGTGTTAGTGAGGTGAAATACAGGAACACAGCTTGAAGAAGGGTTTGTATAGATTTAGTACCTACTCTCGTGGGGGGTACTTGATGGTTCGTAGTTGTTAACTAATACTAATCTTCATTCTTAGGTTTCTAGTCAGCACAGCACCTCCTACGGAAGACTGATTCATAAGGGTCACTTGTCTGGTTAGCTCTGGCCAGCGCCAGCTACGCCTTATGCAGGAAGTTTTGTCCTTTCGGCCGCCGTCAAATCAGGATGCAAAATATCTGATACTGTAATTGCGTGTATCAGAATGATAAGGAGTCAGTAGTTCATGTTAAGGTAAGTTTTTAAATATAATTATTGTTTTGGCAACATTTACAAAGTGTCAAATCAATAAGCTCTGCCTAAAGGAAGCTTTAATTATTAAAAAACTAGCAAACAGTGTTGTTAGCACTATATACAAAAATTAAAACAATAAAAAAATATCAGTATAAACACAAAAATGTATTTTAGGGTATCGTTGTGTGGATAGGTACTCTTCGTTTCAGTTGTAAATGGATGGGATTTCTGATCCCCACCCTCAGTCTTCTCTTAAAATATTTATACGTGTTTGAAGGCATATTAGTTTTAAAAGGTCAAAAGCTACTCAAAAATAAAAAAAAATCTTTTTTGTATTTAAAAAAAATCTAAGTTGGTATTCATTCATATAGAAAAAAAAGAGAATAAACACGTGCCTCAAAAAAGCACTCTTGGGGTATAAAATTATATAATAATCAATATTTTTCGGAAAAAAAAAATATAAACAAAAATTGACATTTTCGGTTTTCCGGATATCTCCGGAAGTCATCGGAAACTGTTAATAAAAATGTAAAAATTACTTAATAACCAACAACTTAAAATTATTTTTGTTTGTACAGGGTGACGCAAAAACGCGGAACTGCCTAAATACAAATGAATTCTTACTTTTTGTTCTTTTATAGGTACAGCTGGAGCCACACAGGGACGTCAGCTTTAAATACGTGGAAAGGCCTAAACACTTTCATATCAAGAAATGTCCACCGATTTGCACAAAATGCAAGAATTGTCCAAGAATCTAAATCAAACATCAGGACGAAGACGTGTGATTCTGTTTATGTTAAGGTAAGTTTATTTTTTTATAATTATTATCATAGCAATACTAGTGGCGCAGCCAGGGGAGGAGGCTATGGGGCTGCAGCCCCAACTTTTCTTAATAAAATGAGCTCAGATAGCACTTCCCAATATATTGACACGTCATCAAGGAACAGAGTTTAATATAAAACATATTTCACATTAAGCATAGGAATAAAAGTATGTCTAAACCACACATTTTTTAATAATACAATTAATATGAAAGTCTACTTCAAAGTAAAAGAGAAGTGAAAATCATCATCAGGAATAAAAGAGTTACCAAAACTAAAAGTAAAGGAAATAAGCTTAATGATAAGCAGAAATTAAATAATGCTTCTTCACTGATTTTTATTTTTAAATAACTTATTTTCTCATTTGTTTCAGATTAATTTCATTTAAAGATGGTTGTGCCTGGGCAACTACGTCGCATCTAAAAGTGGTTCTCCGGTTCTTTTTGGCAACTAACTCCGTTTCATCCTAACTCTGCCCTGTTCTTTTAATCGGTGAGTTAAATTCTAAAATATCACGCCGGTTGCGGTGGTCCCCGAGGGCTGACGTGGGGCAAGGGCTTTTTGGAGCTGGTACTTGTCGGGGCAAAAGGTTCCCTTTGCCCTGCAAGGACCAGTCCTAAGAAGGTAAACCCCGAGATGAGGCATCAAAGTCCTTTAATGGGCGATGTTTGGTCCGGTTAGTTCAAAGGGACTCGAAAGTGCGGTTTTACTAAACTTTTACTTAACGGTACAGGGAAGAAGGGGGAGGTCTCTATTTTCAAATTTTTACCAAAGAAGAGATGTTGCTCGAAAAACTTGCTATAAACGCTAATTAAATTTACGAAAATTTATATTTTTAAATAAATAAATTCTAAAAAGTCATTAATTCAAATTACATTTACTGCCAGTTCCCGCAGGGAAAAATGGCGATACTGCAGTTTTTTAAATTTTATTTATTGCCAGTTCCCGCAGGGAAAAATGGTGATACTCCAGTTTTTTTAAAATTAATTTATTTATTGCCAGTTCCTGCAGTTAAAAATGGTGATACTCCAGTTTTTTAAATTTTATTTATTGTCAGTTCCCGCAGGGAAAAATGGTGATGCACCAGCCGATGTTTCTAATTATTATTTATTGTCAGTTCCCGCAGGGAAAAAAACAATATATCAAACCAAATAATGGAAATGTAAACCTATTGAGCTTACTGATATTAAATATTAACTTACAGATAACTTTTAGTTATCGACAGTCCACAAAAGTTCACTTAATATAAAAATCTCTTTAGTGGATTTATCACATAATCAATTATATAATTATCTAATTTTTGGACTAACAAAGGGGACATTCCCTCTTTTTACCTCTGTACATTTTGCTTTCTGTCGTCTTCGAAAAACAGGGCTTCGTCGTCTGATAAAGTGAATGGTGAGTCAACCGCGTCGTGGTTTTTGGAATCGATTAGGCTTAGCATTTTTCCTTAATTCGATAATTTTTTTTTGTGCGAAAACAAACTTGGAAATTACAGTAAAATCTGAATTTTAGCAAACTTATACTTTAGGTTTGTTATGTGTTTACTTGACACACAGATTATTTACTTACGTTAAGTTGCATAAAATATTTAACCTCTTGGTTCTTAATTATTTCTATTTCAAGTTATCAATCAAAGTATACTATAGTATAATAATAATAAGATTAGAAGAAAAAATAGGGTCTTACACTAAAGACCGCAGGTCTAATTAGTCAACAAAGGTAAAATGGAAGTAAAGACTGCTGCAGGCAGTTTATCCATGCAGAGCTAAAAACTATGATTGGATAAATAGATTGACAGATAAATATAGGTACCTACGCAGAAAGAAAGGTGTATAAACTTAGATAGAAAATCATTTGGTAGTTGAATAAATTTGTATATTTTAGGATATATAATAGGAGTATTATTTTTCAGACACACAACTGATGTTGCGTCCAATAGTGCACTACCCTGAAGACCGCAGGTCTTAATAGTCAGCATACGTAAAATGGAAGTAAAAACTGCTGCAGGCAGATCAGACAATATAAATTGTGTTGATGCATTGGCTATTGTTGGATATATGGATTGATCATATAGATAGATTTATGGTTAAATAGATTAATGATAGGATAGAAAGGTGGTTTTATCTGGGTTTGTTTTCGACAAGAGAAAAAAAAAGATTGTATTAGGGTCTAATAGCCAAGTCTTAATTGTTACTTCTTTGGAATCTGTTTGCTTAAAAGGCAATTGTCTTTTGTGTTAGAGCCATTGGGTTCCAATTAGTCTTTTCTAAAAACGAAGATGGGGTACCACAGCTTAGACAATCATCAGTCGCAGTTGGCTGGAAAGACTGGTAAGCAATGTCATATTATGCGGTTTAAGGTCGCGAATCGGGAGTAAAAACAATGATGACGTAGAGTTGAACAATAATTTTGTGTTAGTGAGGTGAAATACAGGAACACAGCTTGAAGAAGGGTTTGTATAGATTTAGTACCTACTCTCGTGGGGGGTACTTAATGGTTCGTAGTTGTTTACTAATACTAATCTTCATTCTTAGGTTTCTAGTCAGCACAGCACCTCCTACAGAAGACTGATTCATAAGGGCCACTTGTCTGTTTAGCTGGCCAGCGCCAGCTACGCCTTATGCAGGAAGTTTTGTCCTTTCGGCCGCCGTCAAATCAGGATGCAAAATATCTGATACTGTAATTGCGTGTATCAGAATGATAAGGAGTCAGTAGTTCATGTTAAGGTAAGTTTTTAAATATAATTATTGTTTTGGCAACATTTACAAAGTGTCAAATCAATAAGCTCTGCCTAAAGGAAGCTTTAATTATTAAAAAACTAGCAAACTGTGTTGTTAGCACTATATACCAAAATTAAAACAATAAAAAAATCTTCAGTATAAACACAAAAATGTATTTTAGGGTATCGTTTTGTGGATACTCTTCGTTTCAGTTGTAAATGGAGGGGATTTCTGATCCCCACCCTAAGTCTTCTCTTAAAACATTTATACGTGTTTGAAGGCATATTAGTTTTGAGGGGTCAAAAGCTACTCAAAAATAAAAAAAAATCTTGTTTGTATTTAAAAAAAAATTAGGTTGGTATTCATTCATATAGACAAAAAAAGAGAATAAACGCGTGCCTCAAAAAAGCACTCTTGGGGTATAAAATTATATAATAAACAATATTTTTCGAAAAAAAAATATAAACAAAAATTGACATTTTCGGTTTTCCGGATATCTCCGGAAGTCATCGGAATTATTTTAAAACTGTTATTAAAAATGTAAAAAATTACTTAATAACCAACAACTTAAAATTATTTTTGATTGTACAGGGTGACGCAAAAACGCGGAACTGCCTAAAATACTTCGAAAATCAATTCTTACTTTTTGTTCTTTTGTAGGTACAGCTGGAGCCACACAAGGACGTCAGCTTCAAATACGTGGAAAGGCCTAAACACTTTCATATCAAAAAATGTCCATCGATTTGCACAAAATGCAAGAATAGTCCAAGAATCTAAATCAAACATCAGGACGAAGACGTGTGATTCTGTTTATGTTAAGGTAAGTTTATTTTTTTATAATTATTATCATAGCAATACTAGTGGCGCAGCCAGGGGAGGAGGCTATGGGGCTGCAGCCCCAACTTTTCTTAATAAAATGAGCTCAGATAGCACTTCCCAATATATTGACACGTCATCAAGGAACAGAGTTTAATATAAAACATATTTCACATTAAGCATAGGAATAAAAGTATGTCTAAACCACACATTTTTTAATAATACAATTAATATGAAAGTCTACTTCAAAGTAAAAGAGAAGTGAAAATCATCATCAGGAATAAAAGAGTTACCAAAACTAAAAGTAAAGGAAATAAGCTTAATGATAAGCAGAAATTAAATAATGCTTCTTCACTGATTTTTATTTTTAAATAACTTATTTTCTCATTTGTTTCAGATTGATTCCATTTAAAGATGGTTGTGCCTGGGCAACTACGTCGCATCTAAAAGTGGTTCTCCGGTTCTTTTTGGCAACTAACTCCGTTTCATCCTAACTCTGCCCTGTTCTTTTAATCGGTGAGTTAAATTCTAAAATATCACGCCGGTTGCGGTGGTCCCCGAGGGCTGACGTGGGGCAAGGGCTTTTTGGAGCTGGTACTTGTCGGGGCAAAAGGTTCCCTTTGCCCCGCAAGGACCAGTCCTAAGAAGGTAAACCCCGAGATGAGGCATCAAAGTCCTTTAATGGGCGATGTTTGGTCCGGTTAGTTCAAAGGGACTCGAAAGTGCGGTTTTACTAAACTTTTACTTAACGGTACAGGGAAGAAGGGGGAGGTCTCTATTTTCAAATTTTTACCAAAGAAGAGATGTTGCTCGAAAAACTTGCTATAAACGCTAATTAAATTTACGAAAATTTATATTTTTAAATAAATAAATTCTAAAAAGTCATTAATTCAAATTACATTTACTGCCAGTTCCCGCAGGGAAAAATGGCGATACTGCAGTTTTTTAAATTTTATTTATTGCCAGTTCCCGCAGGGAAAAATGGTGATACTCCAGTTTTTTTTAAATTCATTTATTTATTGCCAGTTGCTGCAGGGAAAAATGGTGATACTCCCGTTTTTTTAAATTTTATTTATTGTCAGTTCCCGCAGGGAAAAAAACAATATATCAAACCAAATAATGGAAATGTAAACCTATTGAGCTTACTGATATTAAATATTAACTTACAGATAACTTTTAGTTATCGACAGTCCACAAAGTTACACTTAATATAAAAATCTCTTTAGTGGATTTATCACATAATTAATTATATAATTATCTAATTTTTGGACTAACAAAGGGGACATTCCCACTTTTTACCTCTGTACATTTTGCTTTCTGTCGTCTTCGAAAAACAGGGCTTCGTCGTCTGATAAAGAGAATGGTGAGTCAACCGCGTCGTGGTTTTTGGAATCGATTAGGCTTAGCATTTTTCCTTAATCCAATAATTTTTTTTCTGCGAAAACAAACTTTGAGATTGCAGTAAAATCTGAATTTTAGCAAACTTATACTTTAGGTTTGTTATGTGTTTACTTGACACACAGATTATTTACTTACGTTAAGTTGCATAAAATATTTAACCTCTTGGTTCTTAATTATTTCTATTTCAAGTAATCAATCAAAGTATGCTATAGAATAATAATAATAATAAGATTAGAAGAAGAAATAGGGTCTCACACGAAAGACCGCAGGTCTAATTAGCCAACAAAGGTAAAATGGAAGTAAAGACTGCTGCAGGCAGTTTATCCATGCAGAGCTAAAAACTATGATTGGATAAATAGATTGACAGATAAATATAGGTACCTACGCAGAAAGAAAGGTGTATAAATTTAGATAGAAAATCATTTGGTAGTTGAATAAATTTGTATATTTTAGGATATATAGTAGGAGTATATTTCTTCAGACAAACAACTGATGTTGCGTCCAATAGCGCACTACCCTAAAGACCGCAGGTCCTAATAGTCAGCATACGTAAAATGGAAGTAAAAACTGCTGCAGGCAGATCATACAATATAAATTGTGTAGATGCATTGGCTATTGTTAGATATATGGATTGATCATATAGATAGATTCGTGGTTAGATAGATTAACGATTAGATAGAAAGGTGATTTTCTCTGGGTTTGTTTTCGACAAGAGAAAAAAAATGATTGTATTAGGGTCTAATAGCCAAGTCTTAATTGTTACTTCTTTGGAATCTGTTTGCTTAAAAGGCAATTGTCTTTTGTGTTAGAGCCATTGGGTTCCAATTAGTCTTTTCTAAAAACGAAGATGGGGTACCACAGCTAGGACAATCATCAGTCGCAGTTGGCTGGAAAGACTGGTAAGCAATGTCATATTATGCGGTTTAAGGTCGCGAATCGGGAGTGAAAACAATGATGACGTAGAGTTGAACAATAATTTTGTGTTAGTGAGGTGAAATACAGGAACACAGCTTGAAGAAGGGTTTGTATAGATTTAGTACCTACTCTCGTGGGGGGTACTTGATGGTTCGTAGTTGTTAACTAATACTAATCTTCATTCTTAGGTTTCTAGTCAGCACAGCACCTCCTACAGAAGACTGATTCATAAGGGCCACTTGTCTGGTTAGCTGGCCAGCGCCAGCTACGCCTTATGCAGGAAGTTTTGTCCTTTCGGCCGCCGTCAAATCAGGATGCAAAATATCTAATAGTGTAATTAGGTGTATCAGAATGATAAGGAGTCAGTAGTTCATGTTAAGGTAAGTTTTTAAATATAATTATTGTTTTGGCAACATTTACAAAGTGTCAAATCAATAAGCTCTGCCTAAAGGAAGCTTTAATTATTAAAAAACTAGCAAACTGTGTTGTTAGCACTATATACCAAAATTAAAACAATAAAAAAATCTTCAGTATAAACACAAAAATGTATTTTAGGGTATCGTTTTGTGGATACTCTTCGTTTCAGTTGTAAATGGAGGGGATTTCTGATCCCCACCCTAAGTCTTCTCTTAAAACATTTATACGTGTTTGAAGGCATATTAGTTTTGAGGGGTCAAAAGCTACTCAAAAATAAAAAAAAATCTTGTTTGTATTTAAAAAAAAATTAGGTTGGTATTCATTCATATAGACAAAAAAAGAGAATAAACGCGTGCCTCAAAAAAGCACTCTTGGGGTATAAAATTATATAATAAACAATATTTTTCGAAAAAAAAATATAAACAAAAATTGACATTTTCGGTTTTCCGGATATCTCCGGAAGTCATCGGAATTATTTTAAAACTGTTATTAAAAATGTAAAAAATTACTTAATAACCAACAACTTAAAATTATTTTTGATTGTACAGGGTGACGCAAAAACGCGGAACTGCCTAAAATACTTCGAAAATCAATTCTTACTTTTTGTTCTTTTGTAGGTACAGCTGGAGCCACACAAGGACGTCAGCTTCAAATACGTGGAAAGGCCTAAACACTTTCATATCAAAAAATGTCTATCGATTTGCACAAAATGCAAGAATAGTCCAAGAATCTAAATCAAACATCAGGACGAAGACGTGTGATTCTGTTTATGTTAAGGTAAGTTTATTTTTTTATAATTATTATCATAGCAATACTAGTGGCGCAGCCAGGGGAGGAGGCTATGGGGCTGCAGCCCCAACTTTTCTTAATAAAATGAGCTCAGATAGCACTTCCCAATATATTGACACGTCATCAAGGAACAGAGTTTAATATAAAACATATTTCACATTAAGCATAGGAATAAAAGTATGTCTAAACCACACATTTTTTAATAATACAATTAATATGAAAGTCTACTTCAAAGTAAAAGAGAAGTGAAAATCATCATCAGGAATAAAAGAGTTACCAAAACTAAAAGTAAAGGAAATAAGCTTAATGATAAGCAGAAATTAAATAATGCTTCTTCACTGATTTTTATTTTTAAATAACTTATTTTCTCATTTGTTTCAGATTGATTCCATTTAAAGATGGTTGTGCCTGGGCAACTACGTCGCATCTAAAAGTGGTTCTCCGGTTCTTTTTGGCAACTAACTCCGTTTCATCCTAACTCTGCCCTGTTCTTTTAATCGGTGAGTTAAATTCTAAAATATCACGCCGGTTGCGGTGGTCCCCGAGGGCTGACGTGGGGCAAGGGCTTTTTGGAGCTGGTACTTGTCGGGGCAAAAGGTTCCCTTTGCCCCGCAAGGACCAGTCCTAAGAAGGTAAACCCCGAGATGAGGCATCAAAGTCCTTTAATGGGCGATGTTTGGTCCGGTTAGTTCAAAGGGACTCGAAAGTGCGGTTTTACTAAACTTTTACTTAACGGTACAGGGAAGAAGGGGGAGGTCTCTATTTTCAAATTTTTACCAAAGAAGAGATGTTGCTCGAAAAACTTGCTATAAACGCTAATTAAATTTACGAAAATTTATATTTTTAAATAAATAAATTCTAAAAAGTCATTAATTCAAATTACATTTACTGCCAGTTCCCGCAGGGAAAAATGGCGATACTGCAGTTTTTTAAATTTTATTTATTGCCAGTTCCCGCAGGGAAAAATGGTGATACTCCAGTTTTTTTTAAATTCATTTATTTATTGCCAGTTGCTGCAGGGAAAAATGGTGATACTCCCGTTTTTTTAAATTTTATTTATTGTCAGTTCCCGCAGGGAAAAAAACAATATATCAAACCAAATAATGGAAATGTAAACCTATTGAGCTTACTGATATTAAATATTAACTTACAGATAACTTTTAGTTATCGACAGTCCACAAAGTTACACTTAATATAAAAATCTCTTTAGTGGATTTATCACATAATTAATTATATAATTATCTAATTTTTGGACTAACAAAGGGGACATTCCCACTTTTTACCTCTGTACATTTTGCTTTCTGTCGTCTTCGAAAAACAGGGCTTCGTCGTCTGATAAAGAGAATGGTGAGTCAACCGCGTCGTGGTTTTTGGAATCGATTAGGCTTAGCATTTTTCCTTAATCCAATAATTTTTTTTCTGCGAAAACAAACTTTGAGATTGCAGTAAAATCTGAATTTTAGCAAACTTATACTTTAGGTTTGTTATGTGTTTACTTGACACACAGATTATTTACTTACGTTAAGTTGCATAAAATATTTAACCTCTTGGTTCTTAATTATTTCTATTTCAAGTAATCAATCAAAGTATGCTATAGAATAATAATAATAATAATAAGATTAGAAGAAGAAATAGGGTCTCACACGAAAGACCGCAGGTCTAATTAGCCAACAAAGGTAAAATGGAAGTAAAGACTGCTGCAGGCAGTTTATCCATGCAGAGCTAAAAACTATGATTGGATAAATAGATTGACAGATAAATATAGGTACCTACGCAGAAAGAAAGGTGTATAAATTTAGATAGAAAATCATTTGGTAGTTGAATAAATTTGTATATTTTAGGATATATAGTAGGAGTATATTTCTTCAGACAAACAACTGATGTTGCGTCCAATAGCGCACTACCCTAAAGACCGCAGGTCCTAATAGTCAGCATACGTAAAATGGAAGTAAAAACTGCTGCAGGCAGATCAGACAATATAAATTGTGTAGATGCATTGGCTATTGTTAGATATATGGATTGATCATATAGATAGATTCGTGGTTAGATAGATTAACGATTAGATAGAAAGGTGATTTTCTCTGGGTTTGTTTTCGACAAGAGAAAAAAAATGATTGTATTAGGGTCTAATAGCCAAGTCTTAATTGTTACTTCTTTGGAATCTGTTTGCTTAAAAGGCAATTGTCTTTTGTGTTAGAGCCATTGGGTTCCAATTAGTCTTTTCTAAAAACGAAGATGGGGTACCACAGCTAGGACAATCATCAGTCGCAGTTGGCTGGAAAGACTGGTAAGCAATGTCATATTATGCGGTTTAAGGTCGCGAATCGGGAGTGAAAACAATGATGACGTAGAGTTGAACAATAATTTTGTGTTAGTGAGGTGAAATACAGGAACACAGCTTGAAGAAGGGTTTGTATAGATTTAGTACCTACTCTCGTGGGGGGTACTTGATGGTTCGTAGTTGTTAACTAATACTAATCTTCATTCTTAGGTTTCTAGTCAGCACAGCACCTCCTACAGAAGACTGATTCATAAGGGCCACTTGTCTGGTTAGCTGGCCAGCGCCAGCTACGCCTTATGCAGGAAGTTTTGTCCTTTCGGCCGCCGTCAAATCAGGATGCAAAATATCTGATACTGTAATTGCGTGTATCAGAATGATAAAAGGAGTCAGTAGTTCATGTTAAGGTAAGTTTTTAAATATAATTATTGTTTTGGCAACATTTACAAAGTGTCAAATCAATAAGCTCTGCCTAAAGGAAGCTTTAATTATTAAAAAACTAGCAAACTGTGTTGTTAGCACTATATACCAAAATTAAAACAGTAAAAAAATCTTCAGTATAAACACAAAAATGTATTTTAGGGTATCGTTTTGTGGATACTCTTCGTTTCAGTTGTAAATGGAGGGGATTTCTGATCCCCACCCTAAGTCTTCTCTTAAAACATTTATACGTGTTTGAAGGCATTTGAGAGGTCAAAAGCTACTCAAAAATAAAAAAAAATCTTGTTTGTATTTAAAAAAAAATTAGGTTGGTATTCATTCATATAGACAAAAAAAGAGAATAAACGCGTGCCTCAAAAAAGCACTCTTGGGGTATAAAATTATATAATAATCAATATTTTTCGGGAAAAAAAATATAAACAAAAATTGACTTTCGGTTTTCCGGATATCTCCGGAAGTCTTTGGAATTTTTTAAAAACTGTTATTAAAAATGTAAAAAATTACTTAATAACCAACAACTTAAAAAATTATTTTTGTTTGTACAGGGTGACGCAAAAACGCGGAACTGCCTAAAATACAAATGAATTCTTACTTTTTGTTCTTTTATAGGTACAGCTGGAGCCACACAGGGACGTCAGCTTTTAAATACGTGGAAAGGCCTAAACACTTTCATATCAAGAAATGTCCATCGATTTGCACAAAATGCAAGAATTTTCCAAGAATCTAAATCAAACATCAGGACGAAGACGTGTGATTCTGTTTATGTTAAGGTAAGTTTATTTTTTTATAATTATTATCATAGCAATACTAGTGGCGCAGCCAGGGGAGGAGGCTATGGGGCCGCAGCCCCAACTTTTCTTAATAAAATGAGCTCAGATAGCACTTCCCAATATATTGACACGTCATCAAGGAACAGAGTTTAATATAAAACATATTTCACATTAAGCATAGGAATAAAAGTATGTCTAAACCACACATTTTTTAATAATACAATTAATATGAAAGTCTACTTCAAAGTAAAAGAGAAGTGAAAATCATCATCAGGAATAAAAGAGTTTTGAAACTAAAAGTAAAGGAAATAAGCTTAATGATAAGCAGAAATTAAATAATGCTTTATCACTGATTTTAATTTTTAAATAAATTATTTTTTCATTTGTTTCAGATTAATTCCATTTAAAGATGGTTGTGCCTGGGCAACTACGTCGCATCTAAAAGTGGTTCTCCGGTTCTTTCTGGCAACTAACTCCGTTTCATCATAACTCTGCCCTGTTCTTTTAATCGGTGAGTTAAATTTTAAAATATCACGCCGGTCGCGGTGGTCCCCGAGGGCTGACGTGGGGCAAGGGCTTTTTGGAGCTGGTACTTATCGGGGCAAAGGGTTCCCTTTGCCCTACAAGGACCAGTCCTAAGAAGGTAAACCCCGAGATGAGGCATCAAAGTCCTTTAATGGGCGATGTTTTGTCCGGTTAGTTCAAAGGGACTCGAAAGTGCGGTTTTACTAAACTTTCACTTAATGGTACAGGGAAGAAGGGGAACTCTGTATTTTCAAATTTTTACCAAAACAGAGGTGTTGCTCGAAAAACTTGCTATATACGCTAAATAAATTTACGGAAATTTATATTTTTAAATAAATAAATTCTAAAAAGTCATTAATTCAAATTACATTTACTGCCAGTTCCCGCAGGGAAAAATGGTGATACTCCAGTTTTTTTTTAAATTCATTTATTTATTGCCAGTTCCTGCAGGGAAAAATGGTGATACTCCAGTTTTTTTAAATTTTATTTATTGTCAGTTCCCGCAGGGAAAAAAAACAATATATCAAACCAAATAATGGAAATGTAAACCTATTGAGCTTACTGATATTAAATATTAACTTACAGATAACTTTTAGTTATCGACAGTCCACAAAGTTACACTTAATATAAAAATCTCTTTAGTGGATTTATCACATAATTAATTATATAATTATCTAATTTTTGGACTAACAAAGGGGACATTCCCACTTTTTACCTCTGTACATTTTGCTTTCTGTCGTCTTCGAAAAACAGGGCTTCGTCGTCTGATAAAAAAGAGAATGGTGAGTCAACCGCGTCGTGGTTTTTGGAATCGATTAGGCTTAGCATTTTTCCTTAATTCAATAATTTTTTTTTTCTGCGAAAACAAACTTGGAAATTACAGTAAAATCTGAATTTTAGCAAACTTATACTTTAGGTTTGTTATGTGTTTACTTGACACACAGATTATTTACTTACGTTAAGTTGCATAAAATATTTAACCTCTTGGTTCTTAATTATTTCTATTTCAAGTAATCAATCAAAGTATGCTATAGAATAATAATAATAATAAGATTAGAAGAAGAAATAGGGTCTCACACGAAAGACCGCAGGTCTAATTAGCCAACAAAGGTAAAATGGAAGTAAAGACTGCTGCAGGCAGTTTATCCATGCAGAGCTAAAAACTATGATTGGATAAATAGATTGACAGATAAATATAGGTACCTACGCAGAAAGAAAGGTGTATAAATTTAGATAGAAAATCATTTGGTAGTTGAATAAATTTGTATATTTTAGGATATATAGTAGGAGTATATTTCTTCAGACAAACAACTGATGTTGCGTCCAATAGCGCACTACCCTAAAGACCGCAGGTCCTAATAGTCAGCATACGTAAAATGGAAGTTAAAACTGCTGCAGGCAGATCAGACAATATAAATTGTGTAGATGCATTGGCTATTGTTAGATATATGGATTGATCATATAGATAGATTCGTGGTTAGATAGATTAACGATTAGATAGAAAGGTGATTTTCTCTGGGTTTGTTTTCGACAAGAGAAAAAAAATGATTGTATTAGGGTCTAATAGCCAAGTCTTAATTGTTACTTCTTTGGAATCTGTTTGCTTAAAAGGCAATTGTCTTTTGTGTTAGAGCCATTGGGTTCCAATTAGTCTTTTCTAAAAACGAAGATGGGGTACCACAGCTAGGACAATCATCAGTCGCAGTTGGCTGGAAAGACTGGTAAGCAATGTCATATTATGCGGTTTAAGGTCGCGAATCGGGAGTGAAAACAATGATGACGTAGAGTTGAACAATAATTTTGTGTTAGTGAGGTGAAATACAGGAACACAGCTTGAAGAAGGGTTTGTATAGATTTAGTACCTACTCTCGTGGGGGGTACTTGATGGTTCGTAGTTGTTAACTAATACTAATCTTCATTCTTAGGTTTCTAGTCAGCACAGCACCTCCTACAGAAGACTGATTCATAAGGGCCACTTGTCTGGTTAGCTGGCCAGCGCCAGCTACGCCTTATGCAGGAAGTTTTGTCCTTTCGGCCGCCGTCAAATCAGGATGCAAAATATCTAATAGTGTAATTAGGTGTATCAGAATGATAAGGAGTCAGTAGTTCATGTTAAGGTAAGTTTTTAAATATAATTATTGTTTTGGCAACATTTACAAAGTGTCAAATCAATAAGCTCTGCCTAAAGGAAGCTTTAATTATTAAAAAACAAGCAAACTGTGTTGTTAGCACTATATACCAAAATTAAAACAATAAAAAAAATCTTCAGTATAAACACAAAAATGTATTTTAGGTTATCGTTTTGTGGATACTCTTCGTTTCAGTTGTAAGTGGATTTCTGATCCCCACCCTCAGTCTTGTCTCAAAACATTTATACGTGTTTGAAGGCATATTAGTTTTGAGAGGTCAAAAGCTACTCAAAAATAAAAAAAAATAATTTCCGTATTTAAAAAAAAATTAAGTTGGTATTCATTCATATAGAAAAAAAAGAGAATAAACACGTGCCTCAAAAAAGCACTCTTGGGGTATAAAATTATATAATAATCAATATTTTTCGGGAAAAAAAATATAAACAAAAATTGACTTTCGGTTTTCCGGATATCTCCGGAAGTCTTTGGAATTTTTTAAAAACTGTTATTAAAAATGTAAAAAATTACTTAATAACCAACAACTTAAAAAATTATTTTTGATTGTACAGGGTGACGCAAAAACGCGAAACTGCCTAAAATACTCCGAAAATTAATTCTTACTTTTTGTTCTTTTATAGGTACAGCTGGAGCCACACAGGAACGTCAGCTTCAAATACGTGGAAAGGCCTAAACACTTTCATATTAAGAAATATCCACCCATTTTCACAAAATGCAAGAACTGTCCAAGAATCCTAATGAAACATTAGGATAAAGACATGTGATTCTGTTTATGTTAAGGTAAGTTTATTTTTTTATAATTATTATCATAGCAATACTAGTGGCGCAGCCAGGGGAGGAGGCTATGGGCTGCAGCCCCAACTTTTCTTAATAAAATGAGCTCAGATAGCACTTCCTAATATATTGACACGCCATCAAGGAACAGAGTTAAATATAAAACATATTTCACATTAAGCATAGGAATAAAAGTATGTCTAAACCACACATTTTTTAATAATACAATTAATATGAAAGTCCACTTCAAAGTAAAAGAGAAGTGAAAATCATCATCAGGAATAAATGAGTTACTAAAACTAAAAGTAAAGGAAATAAGCTTAATGATAAGCAGAAATTAAATAATGCTTCATCACTAATTTTTATTTTTAAATAAATTATTTTTTCATTTGTTTCAGATTAATTCCATTTAAAGATGGTTGTGCCTGGGCAACTACGTCGCATCTAAAAGTGGTTCTCCGGTTTTTTTTGGCAACTAACTCCGTTTCATCCTAACTCTGCCCTGTTCTTTTAATCGGTGAGTTAAATTCTAAAATATCACGCCGGTTGCGGTGGTCCCCGAGGGCTGACGTGGGGCAAGGGCTTTTTGGAGCTGGTACTTGTCTGGGCAAAAGGTTCCCTTTGCCCTGCAAGGACAGTAGATATGGTATGACAGTTCTACAATCAAAAACGCCCTTTTCCCATGTTAATCTCCATAAGAAAATTTAAGGTCCGATTTGCATTTTTATGACGCCTTTGGGGGACGCCGCCACTTAGTCCCAGGAACCAGCTACTGAGCCTCTACATTAGGCATTGGATACTAAAGCAGTAGCTACATTGGGCATCACCTACTTAGGCCGTAGCTACTTGGGCGTTAGCTACTTGGACAATAGTATCATTGGCACTAGTTGTCATTGGGTAAACGTCATCAATCATCTGTGATATGCCATCTATTACACGTCACCTGAACCGCACCTACTTAGGTATTCATATTTGGGGGACCCAAGCCTACAAGTCGAGGCTCCGCTAAAAGCCCTACCTCCAAGAACCGGTACCCCAATGACGTTACAAACGATTGAAATTATTATTTAACAGAAAAAAAGTTAACATTTTCACCAAGACTCGAACCACCGACCTATGGATTAGAAGCCAACGCCTTAGTCCACCACACCGGCGAGCTATTGTAGAAAATTCCACTTTTAACTTGAAGGTTATCTAGGTATACGGTTGTCCCGCCTACGAGAGTCATGCATCATGACGCACCATGATAAGTAGTTTTTATAGGGGACGTAAGATTAATAATAATATATTTGTTAAAGTGTAGAGGGAACATAAGTAGAAAATAAAATTAGCTGTAACTATAATTAAATTTGCTTAACACGATAAAGTCGTGCAAAGCACTGACACTATTTATTCCTTAACGGATCAGCAAAATGAACCGTAGAACCACTAAATGAACCACTTAATGAACCGAAGAACCACTAAATGAACCACTAAATGATCCGCAGAACCACTAAATGAACCACTAAATGATCCGCAGAACCACTAAATGAACCACTTAATGATCCGTAGAACCACTAAATGAACCACTTAATGAACCGAAGAACCACTAAATGAACCACTTAATGAACCGAAGAACCACTAAATGAACCACTTAATGAACCGAAGAACCACTAAATGAACCACTTAATGATCCGTAGAACCACAAAATGAACCACTTAATGAACCGAAGAACCACTAAATGAACCACTTAATGAACCGCGGAACCACTAAATGAACCGTGAATCAGGTTAATAAACAGCGGATCACTGCGAGTTCTTTCTATGATAGCAGGAAAGGGGGGAAGAGGAGGAGGAGGAAAATCAATGATAGATGATAATTTTAGTAAAAACCTTTATTTTCCCATTAATATTACAATAACTAATATCTAACCTACCTAATATCTAACCTATTTAATATCTAAACTAATTATTTAAGAACAGTGACGTCACAAAAGATTGATTAAAGTATATTTAAACTTTTCGAACAGTTCCCACTAATGGTGAGTACTTTATAAGCTTATCATGAATAATAAGACAGTATGCGGTAGTATTTGCTGGAACATTTTCTTTCGTTTCAAACTCCAACCTGACATCAATAATCCCCGAATTTAATATTTCATTTTGTCGGGAACAATCAATCACAATTAGAGGAGCATTTGTTAAAAAGTCTTTTGGAGAGAACAGTGGTTCATTTTCTTTTTCGTAAAAACATTCTTGGAACTCTGAGTACATTTCATACAAAGAAGCAATTTGACCTTTAGAAACATCTAAATTTAAATTATCATACGGATACATTTCAGAATTTAAATAAAGTTTAACATTAAATACATTACAATGATCAAACAAACTACAGTTTTTAGCTATCTTATCCTTTCTGTCGGTTGAAAATCCTAAAATTACCCATCTGGGACGTTCTACTTGAATAGCATTCTTTATAGTCCAGGTATGCTGTTTAGCCGTTTGTAATGTAGGATATTCAGCTAGCTCCCAACTTCTAAAGCCGACATCTAATTCGGTGCCAGTTTCAATAATCTTTAGTAGATCCAATCGTTCCATATCAGATACCGAAATATGAGGCAGCTTCCAAACAATTTTATCTATTGTAACCCCCATATTCTCAGCTGCGTTAGAGTTGATAATTGCATTTTTATCAGTATGACTTCTTAATAAGACCAATTCATGCTTAACATTTATTAATATCTTCTGAAAATCCTCTGCAAATCCCAAAATCGTGCGTAGCGGTACACAAACATTAAATGAGCCGGTAGTTCTATCAACCACATCGCAAGTAAAATTATCATCAATGCTCCATCCGGCGTTCTTGTATTTCTTAAGTTCGTTTGCATTATACGAAACATATCCCTTCATTGAGGTGGCTATTCCAGGATTACGTACTGAATCCAGGATTCTACCCCCAAGCTCAAATCGGATTTCTTCAAACAAGTGACAAAAGAAATTGTTTACAAATTTTGCTGTAGTTGAAACAGTTGAATCGTCTTGTTTTAAGAGTCTTCCTTCCAGATATATATGACTAGCATAAGGCAGTGTGTATATATCAGTTTGCTGAACAGGAATTCTTATTTCATCATTGTTGTTAAACGAGTTGGAATAAGGCAGATGACTGTGTCTTTCAATTTTTACTATTGAATTGTCAAAGACAAGAGATTCAGATACGTTTAGTATACTCATTATGTATTCCCTTTAGGATATATCCTAATGATTTGAGATACTTGCTATTATCAGCTGACAATTTTTTAACTTCCTTAGAGGACTTTAAAAGCTGTTCGAAATTAATAAGTTTGTGACAATTATATTTCACAACCATTCTCTACAACGTATACTTAACTACTAAAAACATGTGCTTGTAACAAGTCTTATATAACTTTCTTTAAATGAAGCCTAATCGTAATGACTTCACCTCTAAGGTTTATTGCATCACCATCCTGATCAACAAGCTTTAATTCAATATTACTTATTAATCTGGTGTTAATTGGCATATAAATTACGTTTTGAGGAATTTCGATTATTTTAAATCCTGCGGGGACAGAGGGTGAAAATTCATGGATTGTATGAACTAGATTACTATTGTGATATGCTCCAGTAACAATATTACACTCTACTTTAATAACATTTACTTTAAGGATATTTACAGGTGTAGGAGATACATGTTTAGTACCAGCCTGCAGTTTCATATTGCGAAATCCTAACAAGTCTCCAATTGAACCCTTCTTGGAGAAATCTACGGTATGAGTACATTTAAGCTCACATTTTAGCGTGCTCGTATTTCCATTAAGGATTAGACCGCAATTAAAATCTGGGTCGATATTATTCTGCTGCTCAATTGCTTCTTGTAGGTAGTCATTTAGAGCTGATATTTCATACGATCCGACTGGAATTTCAAGTACAACATCACCCACATAAAATTTATTGTTATTTTCGTCTATATTGGGGATGGCGTTAAAAGTCTCCAAACTAATAAGTCCCATCACATAATCACTGTCATTATTTCTCAGATCCAATGGAGGGGAATAATAAGCTTTTAAGACAGAACTATTACCACTTAAGCAAAAGGTACTCATCTCGAAGGATTTTAGAGACAACTAATTCATTAACTTAGTTGTTATGATATTTATAAGGTGTAATGTAAAGCCCCAATCCACTCTTGTATTTCTTTAAATACAGACCACTGCCACTTTTTCCCAAAGCTATAGACTCCATAGTTTCGTTGTGCCTTTTGTCTTCCTCTAACTTTTGTTGAGCACTTTTTGCATCGTTAACAGCTTTCGCAATACCAGCAGCTCCACCACTTAATGCTCCCAATGCGCTAAGCCCGGCAAAAAGAGGAATCAAAGGTAGGAATCCTCCTGTTTTTGGGATCGGAATTACTCCTGTAGGAAGTACTTTTTCAACTCCTGCGAATGATTTTAAAGCCACTTGCGCTGCCGACAAAAGATCTTGGGGTTTTTCCTTAATAATAGCCTCTCGTGCTCTGTTTAGAGCGGATATAAAGGGAATCCCCTTGCCCCTTTTAGTAATTCGTTTTTTTACAACTTTATTCTTAAACTTCTGCATTGTAGACCAGTCAGTACAACAACCTTAGTAACACTAATGCTGTGGTATTAATGCGAATGTATATATGAACGTTAGTTAAGTATATTGTGCAGTTATCTAGTAGCAGTTGTGGAATCAACAGCTATTTTTACTGTTCATTTTGCCGTTAAAATGCCATCAAGTCTTGCCGGTTTGGACCCTGATGTTCAAAAAAGAATAAAGGACGCTGCTAAAAGTATTAGAAAGAAATATCTGCAACTTAAAGCAGAACGAGAGGAAGAAAATGATAATCAGCAGATGGAAGATGAGGAGGAGCTTAAGAATGCACGTACGGTTCAAACTGATCCTAAAATCATTAAACTTATTGATAAGCATTCTCAAACCGTTAAAGATTTATATAAATCACTAAAAGAAAACCGTTACGAAAGTGCTCGTGCATTGGAAACTTCATATCGTCCTCTGGCTAAAATGTTAACCAAGACAATTGAAAAATCTACTTCAGGCAAGCTGTTCACGCCTTTCAAAACCCATGCTTCACTAAAAAGACCAAAGAGTGAAATCAAACACTCTTCAACATTGGTTAAGAAACCTCGATATCCTTTAAATTTTAATACTCCTAATAAGAAAAAAGATCGCCACGATGAACAAAGACAGGAAGAAGAAGAAGATCATGATGATAATATGGAGATAGAAACTATTGAGATACCAGATAATGAATCATTTAATCAAACAATTAACTTTGATAATGACGATGCAAACACTACCATGTTTGAGTATAATCCTCGCGAAAGCTTTTTTTACGACGATGACTTTAGGCTAGATCCTAATACACAACCCATTCAAACCGAAGCAATTCCGGAAGAATCGTTTGAAGAATACATGGAACAGTATGATGAACTACCTCGAGAATATATGAGAGGGCTAATACGTGATACAGATAATCAGTATGATCGTACTTATCTGAAACATGATTTTGAGACGGATCATATATATTTTGGCGATTCCAAACTTGAATTTAAAGGACCAGATATTGTTATCAAGGGACAAAATTTCAAAGGAACTCCTGGTCTTTATGAGCTTATGTTTAAAACTGTTCCTTTAAGGAATAAATTTACTGCTTTAGACGAGCGAGTCTTTGCAAAAATAATTTTACTAACAAATGCTCATAAAAAAAATTTCAATCCTGATTTGCCGATGGCAGGAAATAAGGGTGTGAAATATACGCATACAATAAAACCTCTCCTTGAAAAGGTTCGAGAAGACAGCGATGCTAGCCAAAAGGAAAGAGATAAGCAGCTGCGAATTGTTAGGCAACAGCAATATCAAGGACATGGGTTCAACCAACAGCTCTCAGGTGGTTCCAATAACAACACTTCTGACACTTTTAAAGAATATTCCAACAATAAAACTGATTATGTGTATTGGGACGATCCAAATGAACTAGTTGATCGACTTAGAAAAATATTAGCAAGCTCGGAAGTAGGTAATAATTCACACATTAACGAAATAATCAGTATCGAGGAAGAGTTGAGAGAGGCTGGAATAATAGAATAAATATATTGGATGTATGAAAATGTTATTAGTATCAAGATGACTATCGATAAATTCGGTCGTAATCTGGCCCATCCGTATCACTTGTCTAGGAAGCTAAAGAAGAGTCCAGAAGTGGTACGAGAAGTACAAACAAAGCAGTTGTATGGTTTTATGCATATGACTCTGTCTGGTAGCGTCGATTCATCGGGTAATTGTATGATTCATGGCCAGCCATTTTACAAATTTCCTCTCAAAAGTGGGACTATTGAATATGTAAATGTTCATCCTCAAGATGTACGCACTACAATCAACAAGCAACCATATACGATGTTACTGCTTAAGAAACTCAAATTTTCTGATAAAATATCATTTTCAACCAAATCAAATTCTACCGTGCTGTTTGTAGAATTTTTAATAAAGTATCCAATTGAATAATTAAAAATATTATTAGTTAGTATAATAATTCTTATTTACTTCCTCTTCCTCTCACCACTTAACTATTGTAGAGGGGAGGAATAGGGTTTAAAAGTGACTGATAGCGATTCATTAACGTTCACTTTTATTAGAAACGCCTAACAATCATGGCATTAAAACTAACGACAGAAAATTGGCAGAACAGTTTATTACGAGCTGTTAGAAAAATTGGAAATGAATTTAATAAAGAAATTAATTTAAATACAAAGTATGTTATGGCAAGTAGTTCATCTTGGGCTAGATTTCATAATGACGAAATAATGTATTATACACAAGGTGCAAAGTTGTGTAAAGATTATTACGAAGGAAAAGATTTGCTCAAATTATTAGAAGGACTTTTAGATAATGAGTTTTTTAAGCAGATGATATATTTAAAAAAATTTGTGCCTGAGGATCAAACGGATGCGTTGGAGCTAATTCGTTTAGCAGAATGTAGCATTGAGAATTTTGGTGAATACAGTAAAAATGGCATTGATAATTCAGACGAGGACAGTGATTAAATATGACCGATTATTCTTAAATAAGTAGTTTAGATATTAAATAGGTTAGATATTAGGTAGGTTAGATATTAGTTATTGTAATATTAATGGGAAAATAAAGGTTTTTACTAAAATTATCATCTATCATTGATTTTCCTCCTCCTCCTCTTCCCCCCTTTCCTGCTATCATAGAAAGAACTCGCAGTGATCCGCTGTTTATTAACCTGATTCACGGTTCATTTAGTGGTTCCGCGGTTCATTAAGTGGTTCATTTAGTGGTTCTTCGGTTCATTAAGTGGTTCATTTTGTGGTTCTACGGATCATTAAGTGGTTCATTTAGTGGTTCTTCGGTTCATTAAGTGGTTCATTTAGTGGTTCTTCGGTTCATTAAGTGGTTCATTTAGTGGTTCTTCGGTTCATTAAGTGGTTCATTTAGTGGTTCTACGGATCATTAAGTGGTTCATTTAGTGGTTCTGCGGATCATTTAGTGGTTCATTTAGTGGTTCTGCGGATCATTTAGTGGTTCATTTAGTGGTTCTTCGGTTCATTAAGTGGTTCATTTAGTGGTTCTACGGTTCATTTTGCTGATCCGTTAAGGAATAAATAGTGTCAGTGCTTTGCACGACTTTATCGTGTTAAGCAAATTTAATTATAGTTACAGCTAATTTTATTTTCTACTTATGTTCCCTCTACACTTTAACAAATATATTATTATTAATCTTACGTCCCCTATAAAAACTACTTATCATGGTGCGTCATGATGCATGACTCTCGTAGGCGGGACAACCGTATACCTAGATAACCTTCAAGTTAAAAGTGGAATTTTCTACAATAGCTCGCCGGTGTGGTGGACTAAGGCGTTGGCTTCTAATCCATAGGTCGGTGGTTCGAGTCTTGGTGAAAATGTTAACTTTTTTTCTGTTAAATAATAATTTCAATCGTTTGTAACGTCATTGGGGTACCGGTTCTTGGAGGTAGGGCTTTTAGCGGAGCCTCGACTTGTAGGCTTGGGTCCCCCAAATATGAATACCTAAGTAGGTGCGGTTCAGGTGACGTGTAATAGATGGCATATCACAGATGATTGATGACGTTTACCCAATGACAACTAGTGCCAATGATACTATTGTCCAAGTAGCTAACGCCCAAGTAGCTACGGCCTAAGTAGGTGATGCCCAATGTAGCTACTGCTTTAGTATCCAATGCCTAATGTAGAGGCTCAGTAGCTGGTTCCTGGGACTAAGTGGCGGCGTCCCCCAAAGGCGTCATAAAAATGCAAATCGGACCTTAAATTTTCTTATGGAGATTAACATGGGAAAAGGGCGTTTTTGATTGTAGAACTGTCATACCATATCTACTAAGGACCAGGCCTAAGAAGGTAAACCCCGAGATGAGGCATCAAAGTCCTTTAATGGGCGATGTTTGGTCCGGTTAGTTCAAAGGGACTCGAAAGTGCGGTTTTCTAAACTTTTACTTAACGGTACAGGGAAGAAGGGGGAGGTCTCTATATTCAAATTTTTACCAAAGAAGAGATGTTGCTCGAAAAACTTGCTATAAACGCTAATTAAATTTACGAAAATTTATATTTTTAAATAAATAAATTCTAAAAAGTCATTAATTCAAATTACATTTACTGCCAGTTCCCGCAGGGAAAAATGGCGATACTGCAGTTTTTTAAATTTTATTTATTGCCAGTTCCCGCAGGGAAAAATGTTGATACTCCAGTGTTTTTTTTAATTAATTTATTTATTGCCAGTTCCTGCAGTTAAAAATGGTGATACTCCAGTTTTTTAAATTTTATTTATTGTCAGTTCCCGCAGGGAAAAATGGTGATGCACCAGCCGATGGTTCTAATTATTATTTATTGTCAGTTCCCGCAGGGAAAAAAACAATATATCAAACCAAATAATGGAAATGTAAACCTATTGAGCTTACTGATATTAAATATTAACTTACAGATAACTTTTAGTTATCGACAGTCCACAAAAGTTCACTTAATATAAAAATCTCTTTAGTGGATTTATCACATAATCAATTATATAATTATCTAATTTTTGGACTAACAAAGGGGACATTCCCTCTTTTTACCTCTGTACATTTTGCTTTCTGTCGTCTTCGAAAAACAGGGCTTCGTTGTCTGATAAAGTGAATGGTGAGTCAACCGCGTCGTGGTTTTTGGAATCGATTAGGCTTAGCATTTTTCCTTAATTCGATAATTTTTTTTTTGTGCGAAAACAAACTTGGAAATTACAGTAAAATCTGAATTTTAGCAAACTTATACTTTAGGTTTGTTATGTGTTTACTTGACACACAGATTATTTACTTACGTTAAGTTGCATAAAATATTTAACCTCTTGGTTCTTAATTATTTCTATTTCAAGTTATTAATCAAAGTATACTATAGTATAATAACAATAAGATTAGAAGAAAAAATAGGGTCTTACACTAAAGACCGTAGGTCTAATTAGTCAACAAAGGTAAAATGGAAGTAAAGACTGCTGCAGGCAGTTTATCCATGCAGAGCTAAAAACTATGATTGGATAAATAGATTGACAGATAAATATAGGTACCTACGCAGAAAGAAAGGTGTATAAACTTAGATAGAAAATCATTTGGTAGTTGAATAAATTTGTATATTTTAGGATATATAGTAGGAGTATTATTTTTCAGACAAACAACTGATGTTGCGTCCAATAGTGCACTACCCTGAAGACCGCAGGTCTTAATAGTCAGCATACGTAAAATGGAAGTAAAAACTGCTGCAGGCAGATCAGACAATATAAATTGTGTTGATGCATTGGCTATTGTTGGATATATGGATTGATCATATAGATAGATTTATGGTTAGATAGATTAATGATTGGATAGAAAGGTGGTTTTATCTGGGTTTGTTTTCGACAAGAGAAAAAAAAAAGATTGTATTAGGGTCTAATAGCCAAGTCTTAATTGTTACTTCTTTGGAATCTGTTTGCTTAAAAGGCAATTGTCTTTTGTGTTAGAGCCATTGGGTTCCAATTAGTCTTTTCTAAAAACGAAGATGGGGTACCACAGCTAGGACAATCATCAGTCGCAGTTGGCTGGAAAGACTGGTAAGCAATGTCATATTATGCGGTTTAAGGTCGCGAATCGGGAGTAAAAACAATGATGACGTAGAGTTGAACAATAATTTTGTGTTAGTGAGGTGAAATACAGGAACACAGCTTGAAGAAGGGTTTGTATAGATTTAGTACCTACTCTCGTGGTGGGTACTTAATGGTTCGTAGTTGTTAACTAATACTAATCTTCATTCTTAGGTTTCTAGTCAGCACAGCACCTCCTACAGAAGACTGATTCATAAGGGCCACTTGTCTGGTTAGCTGGCCAGCGCCAGCTACGCCTTATGCAGGAAGTTTTGTCCTTTCGGCCGCCGTCAAATCAGGATGCAAAATATCTGATACTGTAATTGCGTGTATCAGAATGATAAAAGGAGTCAGTAGTTCATGTTAAGGTAAGTTTTTAAATATAATTATTGTTTTGGCAACATTTACAAAGTGTCAAATCAATAAGCTCTGCCTAAAGGAAGCTTTAATTATTAAAAAACTAGCAAACTGTGTTGTTAGCACTATATACCAAAATTAAAACAGTAAAAAAATCTTCAGTATAAACACAAAAATGTATTTTAGGGTATCGTTTTGTGGATACTCTTCGTTTCAGTTGTAAATGGAGGGGATTTCTGATCCCCACCCTAAGTCTTCTCTTAAAACATTTATACGTGTTTGAAGGCATTTGAGAGGTCAAAAGCTACTCAAAAATAAAAAAAAATCTTGTTTGTATTTAAAAAAAAATTAGGTTGGTATTCATTCATATAGACAAAAAAAGAGAATAAACGCGTGCCTCAAAAAAGCACTCTTGGGGTATAAAATTATATAATAATCAATATTTTTCGGGAAAAAAAATATAAACAAAAATTGACTTTCGGTTTTCCGGATATCTCCGGAAGTCTTTGGAATTTTTTAAAAACTGTTATTAAAAATGTAAAAAATTACTTAATAACCAACAACTTAAAAAATTATTTTTGTTTGTACAGGGTGACGCAAAAACGCGGAACTGCCTAAAATACAAATGAATTCTTACTTTTTGTTCTTTTATAGGTACAGCTGGAGCCACACAGGGACGTCAGCTTTTAAATACGTGGAAAGGCCTAAACACTTTCATATCAAGAAATGTCCATCGATTTGCACAAAATGCAAGAATTTTCCAAGAATCTAAATCAAACATCAGGACGAAGACGTGTGATTCTGTTTATGTTAAGGTAAGTTTATTTTTTTATAATTATTATCATAGCAATACTAGTGGCGCAGCCAGGGGAGGAGGCTATGGGGCTGCAGCCCCAACTTTTCTTAATAAAATGAGCTCAGATAGCACTTCCCAATATATTGACACGTCATCAAGGAACAGAGTTTAATATAAAACATATTTCACATTAAGCATAGGAATAAAAGTATGTCTAAACCACACATTTTTTAATAATACAATTAATATGAAAGTCTACTTCAAAGTAAAAGAGAAGTGAAAATCATCATCAGGAATAAAAGAGTTTTGAAACTAAAAGTAAAGGAAATAAGCTTAATGATAAGCAGAAATTAAATAATGCTTTATCACTGATTTTAATTTTTAAATAAATTATTTTTTCATTTGTTTCAGATTAATTCCATTTAAAGATGGTTGTGCCTGGGCAACTACGTCGCATCTAAAAGTGGTTCTCCGGTTCTTTCTGGCAACTAACTCCGTTTCATCATAACTCTGCCCTGTTCTTTTAATCGGTGAGTTAAATTTTAAAATATCACGCCGGTCGCGGTGGTCCCCGAGGGCTGACGTGGGGCAAGGGCTTTTTGGAGCTGGTACTTATCGGGGCAAAGGGTTCCCTTTGCCCTACAAGGACCAGTCCTAAGAAGGTAAACCCCGAGATGAGGCATCAAAGTCCTTTAATGGGCGATGTTTTGTCCGGTTAGTTCAAAGGGACTCGAAAGTGCGGTTTTACTAAACTTTCACTTAATGGTACAGGGAAGAAGGGGAACTCTGTATTTTCAAATTTTTACCAAAACAGAGGTGTTGCTCGAAAAACTTGCTATATACGCTAAATAAATTTACGGAAATTTATATTTTTAAATAAATAAATTCTAAAAAGTCATTAATTCAAATTACATTTACTGCCAGTTCCCGCAGGGAAAAATGGTGATACTTCAGTTTTTATTTTAAATTAATTTATTTATTGCCAGTTTCTGCAGGGAAAAATGGTAATACTCCAGTTTTTTAAATTTTATTTATTGTCAGTTCCCGCAGGGAAAAAAACAATGTATCAAACCAAATAATGGAAATGTAAACCTATTGAGCTTACTGATATTAAATATTAACTTACAGATAACTTTTAGTTATCGACAGTCCACAAAGTTACACTTAATATAAAAATCTCTTTAGTGGATTTATCACATAATTAATTATATAATTATCTAATTTTTGGACTAAGAAAGGGGACATTCCCTCTTTTTACCTCTGTACATTTTGCTTTCTTTCGTCTTCGAAAAACAGGGCTACGTTGTCTGATAAAGTGAATGGTGAGTCAACCGCGTCGTGGTTTTTGGAATCGATTAGGCTTAGCATTTTTCCTTAATCCAATAATTTTTTTTCTGCGAAAACAAACTTGGAAATTGCAGTAAAATCTGAATTTTAGCAAACTTATACTTTAGGTTTGTTATGTGTTTACTTGACACACAGATTATTTACTTACGTTAAGTTGCATAAAATATTTAACCTCTTGGTTCTTAATTATTTCTATTTCAAGTTATCTTGTTTACACCAAAGTATATAGTATAATAATAATAAGATTAGAAGAAGAAATAGGGTCTTACACGAAAGACCGCAGGTCTAATTAGTCAACAAAGGTAAAATGAAAGTAAAGACTGCTGCAGGCAGTTTATCCATGCAGGGCTAAAAACTATGATTGGATAAATAGATTGACAGATAAATATAGGTACCTACGCAGAAAGAAAGGTGTATAAATTTAGATAAAAAATCATTTGGTAGTTGAATAAATTTGTATATTTTAGGATATATAGTAGGAGTATTATTTTTCAGACAAACAACTGATGTTGCGTCCAATAGTGCACTACCCTGAAGACCGCAGGTCTTAATAGTCAGCATACGTAAAATGGACGTAAAAACTGCTGCAGGCAGATCAGACAATATAAATTGTGTAGATGCATTGGCTATTGTAAGATATATGGATTGATCATATAGATAGATTCATGGTTAGATAGATTAATGATTAGATAGAAAGGTGATTTTTTCTGGGTTTGTTTTCGACAAAAGAAAAAAAAATTATTGTATTAGGGTCTAATAGCCAAGTCTTAATTGTTACTTCTTTGGAATCTGTTTGCTTAAAAGGCAATTGTCTTTTGTGTTAGAGCCATTGGGTTCCAATTAGTCTTTTCTAAAAACGAAGATGATGTACCACAGCTAGGACAATCATCAGTCGCAGTTGGCTGGAAAGACTGGTAAGCAATGTCATATTATGCGGTTTAAGGTCGCGAATCGGGAGTGAAAACAATGATGACGTAGAGTTGAACAATAATTTTGTGTTAGTGAGGTGAAATACAGGAACACAGCTTGAGGAAGGGTTTGTATAGATTTAGTACCTACTCTAGTGGGGGGTACTTGATGGTTCGTAGTTGTTAACTAATACTAATCTTCATTCTTAGGTTTCTAGTCAGCACCTCCTACAGAAGACTGATTCATAAGGGCTATTTGTCTGGTTAGCTGGCCAGCGCCAGCTACGCCTTATGCAGGAAGTTTTGTCCTTTCGGCCGCCGTCAAATCACGATGCAAAATATCTGATACTGTTATTGCGTGTATCAGAATGATAAGGAGTCAGTAGTTCATGTTAAGGTAAGTTTTTAAATATAATTATTGTTTTGGCAACATTTACAAAGTGGGTATCGTTTTGGGAATTCTCTTCGTTTCAGTTGTAAATGGAGGGGATTTCTGATTCTCACCCTCAGTCTTCTCTTAGAACATTTATACGTGTTTGAAGGCATATTAGTTTTGAGAGGTCAAAAGCTACTCAAAAATAATAAAAAAATCTTTTCTGTATTTAAAAAAAAATTAAGTTTGTATTCATTCGTATAGAAAAAAAAAGAGAATAAACACGTGCCTCAAAAAAGCACTCTTGGGGTATAAAATTATATAATAATCAATATTTTTCGGGAAAAAAAATATAAACAAAAGTTGACATTTTCGGTTTTCCGAATATCTCCGGAAGTCATCGGAATTTTTTAAAAACTGTTATTAAAAATGTAAAAAATTACTTAATAACCAACAACTTAAAATTATTTTTGATTGTACAGGGTGACGCAAAAACGCGGAACTGCCTAAAATACTTTGAAAATGAATTCTTACTTTTTGTTCTTTTATAGGTACAGCTGGAGCCACACAGGGACGTCAGCTTCAAATACGTGGAAAGGCCTAAACACTTTCATATCAAGAAATATCCACCGATTTTCACAAAATGCAAGAACTGTCCAAGAATCCAAATGAAATATCAGGATGAAGACATGTGATTCTGTTTAGTTAAGGTAAGTTTATTATTTAATAATTATTATCATAGCAATACTAGTGGCGCAGCCAGGGGAGGAGGCTATGGGGATACAGCCAAAACATTTCTTAATAAGATGAGCTGAGATAGCACTTCCTAATATATTGACACGTCATCAAGGAACAGAGTTTAATTTAAAACATATTTCACATTAAGCATAGGAATAAAAGTATGTCTAAACCACACATTTTTTAATATTATAATTTATATGAAGGTCTCTACTTCAAAGTAGAAGAGAAGTAAAAATCATCATAAGGAATAAACGAGTTACTAAAACTTAAAGTAAAGGAAATAAGCGCAGAAATTAAATTATGCTTCTTCACTGTTTTTTTTTGAATTTTAAATAAATTATTTTCTCTTTTGTTTCAGATTCTTTCCAGTTAAAGATGGTTGTGCCTGGGCAACTACGTCGCATCTAAAACTGGTTCTCTGGTTCTTTCTGGCAACTAACTCCGTTTCATCCTAAATCGGCCTTGTTCTAATAATCGGTGACTTAAATTCTAAAATTTCACGTAGGTCGCGGTGCTCCCCGAGGGCTGACGTGGGGCAAAGGCTTTTTGGAGCTGGTACTTGTCGGGGCAAGGGGTTCCCATCAAAGTCCTATAATGGGCGATGTTTTGTCCGGCTACTTCAAAGGGACTCGAAAGTGAGAGTTTACTTAATTGTTAATTAATGGTACAGAGGCGTAAGGGGGTTCTATAATTTTAAATTTTAGCAAAGCACGTTTATTGCTACATACGCTAATAAAACTTTAATAAAAGCTATACCTTTAAATGCTAACCACGTCCTTAAAAGTAATTCTTTCTAACTCTATTTATTAACGTTTTCTTCATCGCCACTTCCCGCAGGGAAAGATGTAATTTCAAAGCGCAGCTTTTTTAAACTACCTATAGAAATATATACCAATTGCTGAGTTAAATATACAAATACCTCTTCATAATTAATATATCATATATTGTGATTTAGAACCCAAGCTCCAAACCAAATTGTCGTAAAACTTTTAAAATACTAGTAACCTAGTTTAAACAAAATTTTAAAGGGACGGTTATAAATTCCTTGCAAACTCTTTAATAAATTCTTCGGAAAAAGTGTTTAGATTAACACTAATTGAAGAAATATTGTGGTTTGGCACCCAAACCCATGGAGGGACTTAAGTATAATATAAGTCCAGCAGCAGGTATGATATTCATATCATCGTTTGCTGAGTTCTTCGGTAACAGTGCTCAGATTTTCATTAATTTTTTTTTTCGTTTTCGTGAGTAGTAGGTATAATTTTGAAGAAGCAGATATGATATTCATACCATTCGGTTGCTAAGTTATACGGTGTGTTAGTGCTCAGTCTAACATATATCAATTAAATATTGTGATTCATAATCCAAGCTCACGTGGTGTTCCTTTTAAATTGAAAGAAAAACTTTAAAATTTTGTTTAAACTAAGTTACTAGTGTTTTTAAAGAGACGGGTATAATATTCTTGCAAATTCTATATTAAATTCTTCTTTAATTAATATTACTAATTGAATAAATATTGTGGCTTGGCACCCAAGTCCAGCAACAGGTATGATATTCATATCAATCGTTTGCTGAGTTCTTCGGTAACAGTGCTCAGATTTTCATGGGTCAAAAATCTTTAATATCTTGTTTCGTTTTCGTGAGTAATATATTTTAAAGTAGCAGATATGATATTCATACCATTCGGTTGCTAAGTTTTTCGGTATTAGTTCTCAGTTTAACAATTATTACTTATATATTTTTAAAAGACAGGAATGATATCCCAATATATAAGATCGTGTTTCGGTTAGGTGAATAGTATATTTTGCAGCAGCAGGTATGATATTAATAGGTACCATTTGTTTACCAAGTTATTAGGTGTTGCACCAAAACATAAAAAACGTGAATGTATCAAATAATTTATTTATATTATCTCATTTTTGGCCAAAAACATACATACCTATCCCCTTTTTGCCTCTGTACATTTTATTTTCTTTCGTCTTCGAGGAACAGGGCTTCATTGTCTGATAAAGTGAATGATGAGTTAACCGCGTCGTAGTTTTTGGAATCGATTAAGCTTAGCATTTTTCCTTAATCCAATCATTTTTTTGATAGACTTGGAAATTACAGTAAAATCTAAATTTTAGGAAACTCATACTTTAGAGTTGTTATGTGTTTACTGGGCATGCACACAGATTATTTACTTACGTTAACTTGCGAAATGGTGTATTAATTCATATAGAATATCTATAGGTTAGGTAGTCGAATAGATATGTATAGTATATTTTAGGATGTAGAAGATTTCTCTATATATATCTGTGTGCAAACAAACTACTACTGTTGCGTCCAATAGCGCACTTCCCTGAAGATCGCAGGTCTTAATAGTCATACGTAAAATGGAAGTAAAAACTGCTGCAGGCAGATCAGACAACAATAATTGTGTTGATATTAGCTTCTAGGATAGATAAATTCGTGGTTAGATAGATTGACGAATAGATAGATAAAAAAATCAAGATAACATATTCGCCGTAGGTCAAATGAAGGTCGCATTGAGAAGCATTGGCTATGGAATGTGTGACTTAAAAGTGATTTTTTTTTTGTTTTCGACAATAGAAAAAAATGATTGTGTTAGGGCTTGAAAGCTAGGTCTTCAAGCTGTCTTTTAGTTCTAAATCATGTTGAATCTTGGATGAGGAAGATCTATAAGTCATCCATGTTTACTTGGGAGCCACACATACAGCTCAGAAATGCTCAATAGAAACAGTCTATATATTATCAGGATGCAAGCCAATAAGTCTGATAATGTTAAATACTTCAGCCAGCTGATTCTGCTAAGGTAACTATTATTAAAACTTTTTAATGGAATATGAAATTTAAATTGAAATGGAAAATCCATTGTTAAAAGTAATTAGTAATTTAGTTACTAAACAAGTTGGTTGATTTTTTAAAGATTAACTAAAAATTTTGGATATTTTTTTAGATAATATTAATTCTGTATATTGTCTTTTTAGGGTTGTCAACAGTAAAACAATCCTAGTATTCACCAGCAACATGGCCAGCACTAAAAGGAGCAACTCTCGTCTGTATGTACTGAAATGGTTCCACACCCATAGATCAAGAATTCCCAATTTCTGCAAACGAGATAGCTGAATGAGGAGTCGGGTGAGTTTACTTTAATTCAGGATTTTTAAGAAATTTAACAGTTAAAATTAAAAACTTGTTAACTAATACTAATATTCATTCTTAGGTTTCTAGTCAGCACAGCACCTCCTACAGAAGACTGATTCATAAGGGCCACTTGTCTGGTTAGCTGGCCAGCGCCAGCTACGCCTTATGCAGGAAGTTTTGTCCTTTCGGCCGCCGTCAAATCAGGATGCAAAATATCTGATAGTGTAATTGCGTGTATCAGAATGATAAGGAGTCAGTAGTTCATGTTAAGGTAAGTTTTTAAATATAATTATTGTTTTAGCAACATTTACAAAGTGTCAAATTAATAAGCTCTGCCTAAAGGAAGCTTTAATTAATAAAAAACTTGCAAACAGTGTTGTTAGCACTATATACCAAAATTAAAACCATAAAAAATCTTCAGTATAAACACAAAAATGTATTTTAAGGTATCGTTTTGCGGATACTCTTCGTTTCAGTTGTAAGTGGAGGGGATTTTTGATCCCCACCCTCAGTCTTCTCTCAAAACATTTATACGTGTTTGAAGGCATATTAGTTTTAAAAGGTCAAAAGCTACTCAAAAATAAAAAAAAATCATTTCCGTATAAAAAAAAAAATTATGTTGGTATTCATTCATATAGAAAAAAAAAGAGAATAAACACGTACCTCAAAAAAGCACTCTTGGGGTATAAAATTATTATAATAATAAGTATTTTTTTGAGAAAAAATATAAACAAAAATTGACATTATCGGTTTTTTCGGATATCTATGGAAGTCATCGGAATTTTTTAAAAACTGTTATTAAAAATGTAAAAAATTACTTAATAACCAACAACTTAAAAAATTATTTTTGTTTGTACAGGGTGACGCAAAAACGCGGAACTGCCTAAAATACAAATGAATTCTTACTTTTTGTTCTTTTATAGGTACAGCTGAAGCCACACAGGGACGTCAGCTTCAAATACGAAGAAAGGCCTAAACACTTTCATATCAAGAAATGTCCACCGATTTGCACAAAATGCAAGAATTGTCCAAGAATCTAAATCAAACATCAGGACGAAGACGTGTGATTCTGTTTATGTTAAGGTAAGTTTATTTTTTTATAATTATTATTATAGCAATACTAGTGGCGCAGCCAGGGGAGGAGGCTATAGGGCTGCAGCCTCAACTTTTCTTAATAAATTGAGCTCAGATAGCACTTCCTAATATATTGACACGTCATCAAGGAACAGAGTATAATATAAAACATAATTCACATTAAGCATAGGATTAAAAGTATGTCTAAACCACACATTTTTTAATGATACAATTAATATGAAAGATTCTACTTCAAAGTAAAAGAGAAGTGAAAATCATCATCAGGAATAAACGAGTTACTAAAACTAAAAGTAAAAGAAATAAGCTTTATGATAAGAAGAAATTAAATAATGCTTCATCACTGATTTTTATTTTTAAATAAATTATTTTCTTATTTGTTTCAGATTCTTTCCATTTGAAGATGGTTGTGCCTGGGCAACTACGTCGCATCTAAAAGTGGTTTTCCGGTTCTTTCTGGCAACTAACTCCGTTTCATCCTAACTCGGCCCTGTTCTTTTAATCGGTGAGTTAAATTCTAAAATATCACGTCGGTCGCGGTGGGCCCCGAGGACTGACGTGGGGCAAGGGCTTTTTGGAGCTGGTACCTGTCGGGGCAAAGGGTTCCCCTTGCCCTGCAAGGACCAGTCCTAAGAAGGTAAGCCCCGAGATAAGGCATCAAAGTCCTTTAATGGGCGATGTTTTGTCCGGTTAGTTCAAAGGGACTCGAAGGTGCGGTTTTACTAAACCTTCACTTAACGGTACAGGGAAAAAGGGGGAGGTCTGTATTTTCAAATTTTTACCAAAGAAGAGATGTTGCTCGAAAAAGTTGCTATATACGCTAATTAAATTTACAGAAATTTATATTTTTAAATAAATAAATTCTAAAAAGTCATTAATTCAAATTACATTTACTACCAGTTCCCGCAGGGAAAAATGTTGATACTCCAGTCATTGTTTCTAATTTTAATTTATTGCCAGTTCCCGCAGGGAAAAAAGCAATATATCAAACCAAATAATGAAAATGTAAACTTATTGAGTTAAAAGATAATAAATATTAACTTACAAATAACTTTTAGTTATCGACAGTCCACAAAGTTACACTTAATATAAAAATCTCTTTAGTGGATTTATCACATAATCAATTATATAATTATCTAATTTTTGGACTAACAAAGGGGACATTCCCTCTTTTTACCTCTGTACATTATGCTTTCTGTCGTCTTCCAAAAACAGGGCTTCGTCGTCTGAGAAAGTGAATGGTGAGTCAACCGCGTCGTGGTTTTTGGAATCGATTAGGCTTAGCATTTTTCCTTAATCCAATAATTTTTTTTCTGCGAAAGCAAACTTGGAAATTACAGTAAAATCTGAATTTTAGAAAACTTATACTTTAGGTTTGTTATGTGTTTACTTGACACACAAATTATTTACTTCCGTTAAGTTGCATAAAATATTTAACCTCTTGGTTCTTAATTATTTCTATTTCAAGTTATCAATCAAAGTATACTATAGTATAATAATAATAAGATTAGAAGAAGAAATAGAGTCTCACACAAAGGACCGCAGGTCTAATTAGTCAACAAAGGTAAAATGAAAGTAAAGACTGCTGCAGGCAGTTTATCCATGCAGGGCTAAAAACTATGATTGGATAAATAGATTGACAGATAAATATAGGTACCTACGCAGAAAGAAAGGTGTATAAATTTAGATAGAAAATCATTTGGTAGTTGAATAAATTTGTATATTTTAGGATATATAGTAGGAGTATTTTTCTTCAGACAAACAACTGATGTTGCGTCCAATAGTGCACTACCCTGAAGACCGAAGGTATTAATAGTCAGCATACGTATTGTGTTGATGCATTGGCTATTGTTAGATATATGGATTGATCATATAGATAGAATCGTGGTTAGATAGATTATTTATTAGATAGAAAGGTGATTGTCTCTGGGTTTGTTTTCAACAAGAGAAAAAAAAATGATTGTATTAGGGTCTAATAGCCAAGTCTTAATTGTTACTTCTTTGGAATCTGTTTGCTTAAAAGGCAATTGTCTTTTGTGTTAGAGCCATTGGGTTCCAATTAGTCTTTTCTAAAAGCGAAGATGGGGTACCACAGCTAGGACAATCATCAGTCGCAGTTGGCTGGAAAGACTGGTAAGCAATGTCTTATTATGCGGTTTAAGGTCGCGAATCGGGAGTGAAAACAATGATGACGTAGAGTTGAACAATAATTTTGTGTTAGTGAGGTGAAATACAGGAATACAGCTTGAAGAAGGGTTTGTATAGATTTAGTACCTACTCTCGTGGGGGGTACTTAATGGTTCGTAGTTGTTAACTAATACTAATCTTCATTCTTAGGTTTCTAGTCAGCACAGCACCTCCTACAGAAGACTGATTCATAAGGGCCACTTGTCTGTTTAGCTGGCCAGCGCCAGCTACGCCTTATGCAGGAAGTTTTGTCCTTTCGGCCGCCGTCAAATTACGATGCAAAATATCTGATACTGTAATTGCGTGTATCAGAATGATAAGGAGTCAGTAGTTCATGTTAAGGTAAGTTTTTAAATATACTTATTGTTTTGGCAACATTTACAAAGTGTTAAATCAATAAGCTCTGCCTAAAAGAAGCTTTAATTATTAAAAAACGTGCAAACTGTGTTGTTAGCACTATATACCAAAATTAAAACCATAAAAAAATGTTCAGTGTAAACACAAAAATGTATTTTAAGGTATCGTTTTGTGGATACTCTTCGTTTCAGTTGTAAGTGGAGGGGATTTCTGATCCCCACCCTCAGTCTTCTCTTAAAACATTTATACGTGTTTGAAGGCATATTAGTTTTGAGAGGTCAAAAGCTACTCAAAAATTTAAAAAAAAATCATTTCCGTATTTAAAAAGAAATTAAGTTGGTATTTATTCGTATATTAAAAAAAAGAGAATAAACACGTGCCTCAAAACACTGGAGACTCTTGGGGTATAAAATTATATAATAATAAGTATTTTTCGGGATAAAAATAGAAACAAAAATTGACATTTTCGTTTTTTTCGGATATCTCCGGAAGTCATCAGAATTTTTTGAAAACTGTTATTAAAAATGTTAAATATTACTAAATAACCAACAACTTAAAAAAATATTTTTGATTGTACAGGGTGACGCAAAAATGCCTAACTGCCTAAAAGACTTCGAAAATTAATTCTTACTTTTTGTTCTTTTATAGGTACAGCTGGATCCACACAGGGACGTCAGCTTTAAATACGTGGAAAGGCCTAAACACTTTCATATCAAGAAATGTCCACCGATTTGCACAAAATGCAAGAATTGTCCAAGAATCCAAATGAAGCATCAGGATGAAGACATGTGATTCTGTTTATGTTAAGGTAAGTTTATTTTTTAATAATTACTATCATAGCAATACTAGTGGCGCAGCCAGGGGAGGAGGCTATGGGCTGCAGCCCCAACTTTTCTTAATAAAATGAGCTTAGAAAACACTTCCTAATATATTGACACGTCATCAAGGAACAGAGTTTAATTTAAAACATATTTCACATTAAGCATAGGAATAAAAGTATGTCTAAACCACACATTTTTTACTAATTCAATTGATATGAAAGGCCTCTACTACAAAGTAGAAGAGAAGTAAAAACCATCATAAGGAATAAACGAGTTACTAAAACTTAAAGTAAAGGAAATAAGCGCAGAAATTAAATTATGCTTCTTCACTGTTTTTTTTTAAAAATTTTAAATACATTATTTCCTCATTTGTTTCAGATTCTTTCGTTTTAAAGATGGTTGTGCCTGGGCAACTACGTCGCATCTAAAAGTAGTTCTCCGGTTCTTTCTGGCAACTAACTCCGTTTCATCCTAAATCGGCCCTGTTCTTTTAATCGGTGACTTAAATTCTAAAATATCACGTCGATCGCGGTGCTCCCCGAGGGCTGACGTGGGGCAAAGGCTTTTTGGAGCTGATACTTGTCGGGGCAAGTGGTTCCCATCAAAGTCCTATAATGGGCAATGTTTTGTCCGGCTAGTTCAAAGGGACTCGAAAGTGAAAGTTTACTAAATTGTTAATTAATGGTACAGAGGCGTAAGGGGGTTCTATAATTTTAAATTTTAGCAAATCACATTTATTGCTACATACGCTAATAAAACTTTAATAAAAGCTATACTTTTAAATGCTAACCAAGTCCTTAAAAGTAATTCTTTTAAACTCTATTTATTAACGTTTTCTTCATCGCCACTTCCCGCAGGGAAAGATGTAATTTCAAAGCGCAGCTTTTTTAAACTACCTATAGAAATATATACCAATTGCTGAGTTAAAATAAATATACAAATACCTCTTCATAATTAATATATCATATATTGTGATTTAGAACCCAAGCTCACGTGATGTTTATTTTAATAAATCGTCCGAAAACTTTTAAAATACTAGTAACCTAGTTTAAACAAAATTTTATAGGGACGGTTATAAATTCCTTGCAAACTCTTTATTAAATTCTTCGAAAAAAGTGTTTAGATTAACACTAATTAAATAAATATTGTGGTTTGGCACCCAAGCCCATGGAGGGACTTAAGTATATGTCCAGCAGCAGGTATGATATTCATATCATCGTTTGCTGAGTTCTTCGGTAACAGTGCTCAGATTTTCATTAATTTTTTTTTTCGTTTTCGTGAGTAGTAGGTATAATTTTGAGGAAGCAGATATGATATTCATACCATTCGGTTGCTAAGTTATACTGTGTGTTAGTGCTCAGTCTAACATATATCAATTAAATATTGTGATTCATAATCCAAGCTCACGTGGTGTTCCTTTTAAATTGAAAGAAAAACTTTAAAATTTTGTTTAAACTAAGTTACTAGTGTTTTTAAAGAGACGGGTATAATATTCTTGCAAATTCTATATTAAATTCTTCTTTAATTAATATTACTAATTGAATAAATATTGTGGCTTGGCACCCAAGTCCAGCAACAGGTATGATATTCATATCAATCGTTTGCTGAGTTCTTCGGTAACAGTGCTCAGATTTTCATGGGTCAAAAATCTTTAATATCTTGTTTCGTTCGTGAGTAATATATTTTAAAGTAGCAGATATGATATTCATACCATTCGGTTGCTAAGTTATTCGGTATTAGTTCTCAGTTTAACAATTATTACTTATATATTTTTAAAAGACAGGAATGATATCCCAATATATAAGATCGTGTTTCGGTTAGGTGAATAGTATATTTTGCAGCAGCAGGTATGATATTAATAGGTACCATTTGTTTACCAAGTTATTAGGTGTTGCACCAAAACATAAAAAACGTGAATGTATCAAATAATTTATTTATATTATCTCATTTTTGGCCAAAAACATACATACCTATCCCCTTTTTGCCTCTGTACATTTTATTTTCTTTCGTCTTTGAGGAACAAGGCTTCATTGTCTGATAAAGTGAATGATGAGTCAACCGCGTCGTAGTTTTTGGAATCGATTAAGCTTAGCATTTTTCCTTAATCCAATCATTTTTTTGATAGACTTGGAAATTACAGTAAAATCTAAATTTTAGGAAACTCATACTTTAGAGTTGTTATGTGTTTACTGGGCATGCACACAGATTATTTACTTACGTTAACTTGCGAAATGGTGTATTAATTCATATAGAATATCTATAGGTTAGGTAGTCGAATAGATATGTATAGTATATTTTAGGATGTAGAAGATTTCTCTATATATATCTGTGTGCAAACGAACAACTACTGTTGCGTCCAATAGCGCACTTCCCTGAAGATCGCAGGTCTTAATAGTCATACGTAAAATGGAAGTAAAAACTGCTGCAGGCAGATCAGACAACAATAATTGTGTTGATATTAGCTTCTAGGATAGATAAATGCGTGGTTAGATAGATTGACGAATAGATAGATAAAAAAATCAAGATAACATATTCGCCGTAGGTCAAATGAAGGTCGCATTGAGAAGCATTGGCTATTGAATGTGTGACTTAAAAGTGATTTCTTTTGGTTTGTTTTCGACAATAGAAAAAAATGATTGTGTTAGGGCTTGAAAGCTAGGTCTTCAAGCTGTCTTTTAGTTCTAAATCAGGTCGAATGTTGGATGAGGAAGATCTATAAGTCATCCATGTTTACTTGGGAGCCAGACATACAGCTCAGAAATGCTCAATAGAAACAGTCTATATATTATCAGGATGCAAGCCAATAAGTCTGATAATGTTAAATACTTCAGCCAGCTGATTCTGCTAAGGTAACTATTATTAAAACTTTTTAATGGAATATGAAATTTAAATTGAAATGGAAAATCCATTGTTAAAATTAATTAGTAATTTAGTTACTAAACAAGTTGGTTGATTTTTTAAAGATTAACTAAAAATTTTGGATATTTTTTTAGATAATATTATACTAATATTAATTCTGTATATTCTCTTTTTAGGGTTGTCAACAGTAAAACAATCCTAGTATTCAACAGCACCATGGCCAGCACTAAAAGGAGCAGCTCTCGTCTGTACGTACTGAAATGGTTCCACACCCATAGATCAAGAATTCCCAATTTCTGCAAACGAGATAGCTGAATGAGGAGTCGGGCGAGTTTACTTTAATTCAATCTAGGAAGATCTTCACGATTTTTAAAAAATTTAACAGTTAAAATTAAAAACTTGTTAACTAATACTAATATTCATTCTTAGGTTTCTAGTCATCACAGCACCACCTACAGAAGACTGATTCATAAGGGCCACTTGTCTGGTTAGCTGGCCAGCGCCAGCTACGCCTTATACAGGAAGTTTTGTCCTTTCGGCCGTCGTCAAATCAGGATACAAAATATCTGATAGTGTAATTGCGTGTATCAGAATGATAAGGAGTCAGTAGTTCATGTTAAGGTAAGTTTTTAAATATAATTATTGTTTTAGCAACATTTACAAAGTGTCAAATCAATAAGCTCTGCCTAAAGGAAGCTTTAATTAATAAAAAACTTGCAAACAGTGTTGTTAGCACTATATACCAAAATTAAAACCATAAAAAATCTTTAGTATAAACACAAAAATGTATTTTAAGGTATCGTTTTGCGGATACTCTTCGTTTCAGTTGTAAGTGGAGGGGATTTTTGATTCCCACCGTCAGTCTTCTCTCAAAACATTTATACGTGTTTGAAGGCATATTAGTTTTAAAAGGTCAAAAGCTACTCAAAAATTAAAAAAAATCATTTCCGTATAAAAAAAAAATTATGTTGGTATTCATTCGTATAGAAAAAAAAAAGAGAATAAACACGTACCTCAAAAAAGCACTCTTGGGGTATAAAATTATTATAATAATAAGTATTTTTTTGAGAAAAAAACATAAACAAAAATTGACATTATCGGTTTTTTCGGATATCTATGGAAGTCATCGGAATTTTTTAAAAACTGTTATTAAAAATGTAAAAAATTACTTAATAACTAACAACTTGAAATTATTTTTGATTGTAGAGGGTGACGCAAAAACGCGGAACTGCCTAAAATACTTCGAAAATTAATTCTTACTTTTTGTTCTTTTATAGGTACAGCTGGAGCCACACAGGGACGTCAGCTTCAAATACGAGGAAAGGCCTAAACACTTTCATATCAAGAAATGTCCACCGATTTGCACAAAATGCAAGAATTGTCCAAGAATCCAAATGAAACATTAGGATGAAGACATGTGATTCTGTTTATGTTAAGGTAAGTTTATTTTTTTATAATTATTATTATAGCAATACTAGTGGCGCAGCCAGGGGAGGAGGCTATAGGGCTGCAGCCTCAACTTTTCTTAATAAATTAAGCTCAGATAGCACTTCCTAATATATTGACACGTCATCAAGGAACAGAGTTTAATTTAAAACATATTTCACATTAAGCATAGGAATAAAAGTATGTCTAAACCACACATTTTTTACTAATTCAATTGATATGAAAGGCCCCTACTACAAAGTAGAAGAGAAGTAAAAACCATCATAAGGAATAAACGAGTTACTAAAACTTAAAGTAAAGGAAATAAGCGCAGAAATTAAATTATGCTTCTTCACTGTTTTTTTTTAATTTTAAATAAATTATTTTCTCATTTATTTCAGATTCTTTCGTTTTAAAGATGGTTGTGCCTGGGCAACTACGTCGCATCTAAAAGTGGTTCTCCGGTTCTTTTTGGCAACTAACTTCGTTTCATCCTAAATCGGCCCTGTTCTTTTAATCGGTGACTTAAATTCTAAAATATCACGTCGATCGCGGTGCTCCCCGAGGGCTGACGTGGGGCAAGGGCTTTTTGGAGCTGATACTTGTCGGGGCAAGGGGTTCCCATCAAAGTCCTATAATGGGCGATGTTTTGTCCGGCTAGTTCAAAGGGACTCGAAAGTGAGAGTTTACTAAATTGTTAATTAATGGTACAGAGGCGTAAGGGGGTTCTATAATTTTAAATTTTAGCAAATTACATTTATTGCTACATACGCTAATAAAACTTTAATAAAAGCTATACTTTTAAATGCTAACCAAGTCCTTAAAAGTAATTCTTTCTAACTCTATTTATTAACGTTTTCTTCATCGCCACTTCCCGCAGGGAAAGATGTAATTTCAAAGCGCAGCTTTTTTAAACTACCTATAGAAATATATACCAATTGCTGAGTTAAATATACAAATACCTCTTCATAATTAATATATCATATATTGTGATTTAGAACCCAAGCTCCAAACCAAATTGTCGTAAAACTTTTAAAATACTAGTAACCTAGTTTAAACAAAATTTTAAAGGGACGGTTATAAATTCCTTGCAAACTCTTTAATAAATTCTTCGGAAAAAGTGTTTAGATTAACACTAATTGAAGAAATATTGTGGTTTGGCACCCAAACCCATAGGGGGACTTAAGTATAATATAAGTCCAGCAGCAGGTATGATATTCATATCATCGTTTGCTGAGTTCTTCGGTAACAGTGCTCAGATTTTCATTAATTTTTTTTTTCGTTTTCGTGAGTAGTAGGTATAATTTTGAAGAAGCAGATATGATATTCATACCATTCGGTTGCTAAGTTATACGGTGTGTTAGTGCTCAGTCTAACATATATCAATTAAATATTGTGATTCATAATCCAAGCTCACGTGGTGTTCCTTTTAAATTGAAAGAAAAACTTTAAAATTTTGTTTAAACTAAGTTACTAGTGTTTTTAAAGAGACGGGTATAATATTCTTGCAAATTCTATATTAAATTCTTCTTTAATTAATAATACTAATTGAATAAATATTGTGGCTTGGCACCCAAGTCCAGCAACAGGTATGATATTCATATCAATCGTTTGCTGAGTTCTTCGGTAACAGTGCTCAGATTTTCATGGGTCAAAAATCTTTAATATCTTGTTTCGTTTTCTTGAGTAATATATTTTGAAGTAGCAGATATGAAATTCATACCATTCGGTTGCTAAGTTATTCGGTGTTAGTGCTCAGTTTAATAATTATTACTTATATATTTTTAAAAGACAGGAATGATATCCCAATATATAAGATCGTGTTTCGGTTAGGTGAATAGTATATTTTGCAGCAACAGGTATGATATTAATAGGTACCATTTGTTTATCAAGTTCTTAGGCGTTGCACCAAAACATAAAAAATTCTACCGTAAATGTATTAAATAATTTATTTATATTATCTCATTTTTGGCCAAAAACATACATACCTATCCCCTTTTTGCCTCTTCACATTTTATTTTCTTTCGTCTTCGAGGAACAGGGCTTCGTTGTCTGATAAAGTGAATGATGAGTCAACCGCGTCGTAGTTTTTGGAATCGATTAGGCTTAGCATTTTTCCTTAATCCAATAATTTTTTTGACAGACTTGGAAATTACAATAAAATCTAAATTTTAGGAAACTCATATTTTAGAGTTGTTATGTGTTTACTGGCCACACAGATTATTTACTTACATTAACTTGCGAAATGGTGTATTAATTCATATAGAAAATCTATAGGTTAGGTAGTCGAATGGATATGAATAGTATATTTTAGGATGTAGAAGATTTCTCTATATATATCTGTGTGCAAACGAACTACTACTGTTGCGTCCAATAGCGCACTTCCCTGAAGATCGCAGGTCTTAATAGTCATACGTAAAATGGAAGTAAAAACTGCTGCAGGCAGATCAGACAACAATAATTGTGTTGATATTAGCTTCTAGGATAGATAAATTCGTGGTTAGATAGATTGACGAATAGATAGATAAAAAAATCAAGATAACATATTCGCCGTAGGTCAAATGAAGGTCGCATTGAGAAGCATTGGCTATTGAATGTGTGACTTAAAAGTGATTTTTTTTGGTTTGTTTTCGACAATAGAAAAAAATGAGTGTGTTAGGGTTTGATAGCTAGATCTTCAAGCTGTCTTTTAGTTCTAAATCATATCGAATGTTGGATGAGGAAGATCTATAAGTCATCCATGTTTACTTGGGAGCCACACATACAGCTCAGAAATGCTCAATAGAAACAGTCTATATATTATCAGGATGCAAGCCAATAAGTCTGATAATGTTAAATACTTCAGCCACCTGATTCTGCTAAGGTAACTATTATTAAAACTTTTTAATGGAATATGAAATTTAAATTAAAATGGAAAATCCATTGTTAAAAGTAATTAGTAATTTAGTTACTAAACAAGTTGGTTGATTTTTTAAAGATTAACTAAAAATTTTGGATATTTTTTTAGATAATATTAACTCAAACTCAAACTCAAAATTAGCTTTATTGTCATAAAAAAAAAAATTCATTGACAAAGCATATTACCAAAAAATAAAACTAAGACAATATAAAAAAATAACAGTATCAAACAACAAATTGTAAGCACGCACATTTTGGTTACACTATATAAAATTAAAACAATAATCATGGTAACAACCTTAGACACTAAGATAAAAAACGACAACATTAAAGGTTGTCATTATAGAACTCGTCTACAGAATAATATGCTTTAGCAACCAGGAACCCTCGGACCTCCCTCTTAAATTTGCCATCAAATTCAATCTGCCTAATGTTCAGCGGTAGAGAGTTAAAAAGCTTTCTGCCGTTGTAGAAAATAGAGTTTTTTATTAAGGTTGAATCAGGAATTGGTAAGGCCAGAATATGAGTCTTACGAAACGGGTACACCGTAGCCGTAACAATCTCTGCTTTCCTCTTCACCAGGCAAACCGTTTCAAGGATAAATAGACAAGCGGCAGTTAAGATTTTATGTTTTATAAAGAGTGGTTTACACGAGTCTCGAGTTTTAGCCTGACAAAGGAACCTAATAGCTCTTTTTTGTAATAAAAAAACCTTTTTAAAACAGTAGTTAGGGCATGCGCCCCAAAAACAAATGCCGTATCTTAAGTGAGACTCAATTAAAGCAAAATAGACATCTCGAGCTATAGAATAACTTAACTCCCGAGATATAATTCTTAATGCATAACATTCGCGAGCTATCTTGTTATTTAAGTTTACAATGTGACTTTCAAATTTTAATTTTGAGTCTATGAAAAGTCCTAAAAACTTAGTCTCACTCAGACCATCAACAAGCTGATCATGTACTTATGTGAATCTCATTTATCTGACATTTAAAACTCACAATGTTTGTTTTTGAGACATTAAGGGATAATTTATTTGCATCACACCAGTCTTTAATAGTAACAAGATCGTTTTTGATAGACTCTTCCAATAAATTATTATGTACGTGATGCCAGAGAATCGTTGTGTCGTCTGCGAATATAGTAAATTTTCCAGTAATATTTAACATTGGTAAGTCGTTAACATATATTAAAAACAGTAGAGGTCCTAACACAGAACCTTGCGGTACCCCTGAAGTTATTTCCTGTGGGGAAGACAATCTGTCATTCATAGACACTGTCTGGTAACGCCCAGTCAAGCATGATTTAAACCAATCCAATGATCTACCTCTGAAGCCGTAGACTTCGAGTTTGCGCAGCAGTATGCTATGATCCACACAGTCAAAAGCCTTAGACAGATCACAAAACACCGCCGCGGCTCGCTCTCTCGCTCTCCATCATTCAGTCTCAAATACAAATCCTCAAGAAAGGCAAAGATCGCGTCATTAGTGCTTTTTGATGAGAGAAAACCATACTGCTCCACGCTGAGTAAACTGTGTTTCTCCAAGAAGTTAATTACCCGCCCCTTAACTAGTTTTTCGACAACTTTGGCCAGTAAGAAAGTAAAGAAATTGGCCTAAAATTACCCGGTTCTTCATTATCACCTCCTTTAAAGAGAGGTAAGACTGTCGCCAGTTTAAGACATGAGGGGTTCTGTATATTGTCTTTTTAGGGTTGTCAACAGTAAAACAATCCTAGTATTCACCAGCAACATGGCCAGCACTAAAAGGAGCAACTCTCGTCTGTATGTACTGAAATGGTTCCACACCCATAGATCAAGAATTCCCAATTTCTGCAAACGAGATAGCTGAATGAGGAGTCGGGTGAGTTTACTTTAATTCAATCTAGGAAGATCTTCACGATTTTTAAGAAATTTAACAGTTAAAATTAAAAACTTGTTAACTAATACTAATATTCATTCTTAGGTTTCTAGTCAGCACAGCACCTCCTACAGAAGACTGATTCATAAGGGCCACTTATCTGGTTAGCTGGCCAGCGCCAGCTACGCCTTATGCAGGAAGTTTTGTCCTTTCGGCCGCCGTCAAATCAGGATGCAAAATATCTGATAGTGTAATTGCGTGTATCAGAATGATAAGGAGTCAGTAGTTCATGTTAAGGTAAGTTTTTAAATATAATTATTGTTTTAGCAACATTTACAAAGTGTCAAATCAATAAGCTCTGCCTAAAGGAAGCTTTAATTAATAAAAAACTTGCAAACAGTGTTGTTAGCACTATATACCAAAATTAAAACCATAAAAAAATCTTCAGTATAAACACAAAAATGTATTTTAAGGTATTGTTTTGCGGATACTCTTCGTTTCAGTTGTAAGTGGAGGGGATTTTTGATCCTCACCCTCAGTCTTCTCTCAAAACATTTATACGTGTTTGAAGGCATATTAAGTTTTAAAAGGTCAAAAGCTACTCAAAAATAAAAAAAAAATCATTTCCGTATAAAAAAAAATTATGTTGGTATTCATTCATATAGAAAAAAAAAGAGAATAAACACGTACCTCAAAAAAGCACTCTTGGGGTATAAAATTATTATAACAATAAGTATTTTTTTGAGAAAAAATATAAACAAAAATTGACATTATCGGTTTTTTCGGATATCTATGGAAGTCATCGGAATATTTTAAAAACTGTTAATAAAAATGTAAAAAAAACTAACAACTTAAAATTATTTTTGATTGTACAGGGTGACGCAAAAACGCGGAACTGACTAAAATACTTCGAAAATTAATTCTTACTTTTTGTTCTTTTGTAGGTACAGCTGGAGCCACACAGGGACGTCAGCTTCAAATACGTGGAAAGGCCTAAACACTTTCATATCAAGAAATGTCCATCGATTTGCACAAAATGCAAGAATTGTCCAAGAATCCAAAACAAACATCAGGATGAATACATGTGATTCTGTTTATGTTAAGGTAAGTTTATTTTTTTATAATTATTATCATAGCAATACTAAATATTTTTTAATAATACAATTAATATGAAAGTCTCTACTTCAAAGTAAAAGAGAAGTGAAAATCATCATCAGGAATAAACGCGTTACTAAACTAAAAGTAAAGGAAATAAGCTTTATGATAAGCAGAAATTAAATAATGTTTGATTTTTATTTTTAAATAAATTATTTTCTTATTTGTTTCCGATTCTTTCCCTTTAAAGATGGTTGTGCCTGGACAACTACGTCGCATCTAAAAGTGGTTCTCCGGTTCTTTCTGGCAACTAACTCCGTTTCATCCTAACTCGGCCCTGTTTTTTTAATCGGTGAGTTAAATTCTAAAATATCACGCCGCGCCTGTTGCGGTGGTCCCCGAGGGCTTTTTGGTATTGGTACTTGTCGGGGCAAAGGGTTTCCTTTGCCCTGCAAGGACCAGTCCTAAGAAGGTAAACCCGGAGATGAGGCATCAAAGTCCTTTAATGGGCGATGTTTTGTCCGGCTAGTTCAAAGGGACTCGAAAGTGAGAGTTTACTAAATTGTTAAAATTAATGGTACAGAGGCGTAAGGGGGTTCTATAATTTTAAATTTTAGCAAAGCACATTTATTGCTACATACGCTAATAAAACTTTAATAAAAGCTATACTTTTAATGCTAACCAAGATCTTAAAATACATTCTTTCTAACTCTATTTATTAACGTTTTCTTCATCGCCACTTCCCACAGGGAAAGATGTAATATTTCAAAGCGCAGCAGTGGCTCTTCACTTGCTTTGAGCTAACGGAGACGGTCGGCTGGGGCGCGCCAAAATGCACGAGTGTTTATAATTATTGTGCATCGGAGTTAACCGTGGTCCTATTCCTATTATGCATAGCTACATTTGGATTAAATTAATATTATTATTTCGAACATAATTATTTTTTAATTGCTAAAATGGTAGCTGTATTGGTACATTAATATTTAATATTGTCGAAAATATTTCCTCCTGGTTTTACTTTTTTTTTTGGTCACCTACTTCCCCTGGCGACTAGCCGCCATTGCACATTCTCCAATATCTGCAGAGTCCAAATTTAAAAAGTTTTAAAAAATCGATTATTAAACATGGACAGTATTCTCTTCAAGATAAAGCACACACTAAATACCAAATAACCTGTATATTATATTTGATAAAAAGAAAGACACAAAGTTTGGGCCTTAAGTAAATATATTTTTTGTCTGACATAAAAAAATATTATTTTATGAAAAGTGTAAGAATTATAAAACTTTAACGCTTTGGTACATCCTGTACAATAATTATTAAATTCCAGAACCACCATCTGTTCTCATAGTTTTTGTTCACCATATAATATGACCTATTACTTTTTTTAAAGTTATTGGCTTGATTGGTGGTTCGTTTTAAAATTAAGACATATTTCTAAAAATATAATTTACAGGATGATCATTAGATAAATATCAAGCATTTATATGATGAGTTAAACAGTATTTTTTCGTTACAGAACATTATGTTACATACCACATAGACAAAGTACCTACATCAAACAAGATAAATAAATATGCATGACAAGGTTGAAATAGATTATTTTAAAACATCCCAAAATATAAATTTAGAGTTATCATTGTACTCAAACTTTTAAAACCAGTAATTTCATATTTAGAATTTCTAAAACTGAATGAATAACTAAAATTACAACTTTTTCTTTATACTGTCTATAAGTCTATTGCAAAATGCTATAATTTCATAAAATGGCGTTAAATAATCAATCAAGAGAATACTGGCATTATAGTGTCTGTTAATCAAAAATACAAAATCTTCTATTTCAAATATGTTCTACCGATTTTATAGAACACGCATCACTAAAATCAAAACTTTATTTTCAATTTCTCAAAATGTTTGTCTTCATGCAATGATTTTAAAATTAAGAAGATTGTATGCTTCACCTGGGATTTGAACCCAGAACTGCTCGAATACCAGTCAAATACTCTACCAATTGCGCTACGGAGACTGTTATAATTTGCAAGCTTTTTATACTTTCTATCTATAAAAGGGTATATTAAAGTCTAATGCAAAATGGTTAAATTTTATGAAACCTGCTCTAAATAAAGATTTCTGTTTAGGTTCGAAAGGATAAACTAAGAGTATAAATGCTGCTCCCTTTAAATTTTGATTGTTTTGGCAGTTATTTCAAGCCTTTTTTAAAATCAGGCTTTAATACGAGGTCATTATGTTTAAAGGTTGAAAACAATGATGGTTCTTGAATGATAGAAGTGTTTTGGATTTGCATTGTCATTATTTGTTTTAAATCACAACGTCTCAATTGGTAAATATCTCCAGCAATCTTCAGATGAAAACTTTTCTATCATCCAATAAAATCATTATGTGACAAGATATTAAATTTTATACCATTACTACATTGGAAAATTAGAATAACTTTAACACAAGAATATCTATTTCCAATTTTCCTCGGTATAATAGATAAAAAATTGATTAAGTTTTCCCTGATCTGGAAAGAATGTGTATTTATTATATTATTTCAAAGAGAAGTAGGTACTAAGAAAAACCAGATTTGAATGAAAAAGTGTAGACAATAATCAAATAATCACCAAAGCGTCAAAAATCATAAATTATCAAGTAAAATGGGCCAACATTGTATTTATAATTTATATTTTTAAAATACCTACGTATAAGTAAGGAATTAGTCTCGGGCACAAATGATTTACATTTCTATATTGATTCAATACGGTAAAGTTTTTGATGTTTATGTTGACCTGCTGTAGTATTTATCTAAAAATTATTCCATAATTCCAACATGTCATGTGTCCACGGATAGAGTTTGGATAAAAAAATCATTTTTTATAAAAAGTCTGCTTGTGCTGATACTACAATTTCGAATATCAGATTTATTATACAGGGTTCGTCAGAAAAAAACATTTTTAGTTTTTTGGATTTCGTTTAAAACAAATTTACGTAAAAACAAATAGCTATTGTTGCCTTCTTACTTAGAATATGATTTTATATCTGGCTGAATAACGATTTTGTTGTAAGAAACCTATTTTTCTTTGTCTTCTTTTGAGGTATTTTTATTAATACATATCATATTTCTTTAATTTATTCAATCATACATTATAAAAAATTAAAAAATGTTTTTTCTGTCCAACCCTGCATAGTTATTCCAAATCTGATATTCGAAATTGTAGTTTCAGAATAAGCAAAATTGATTTAAAAAATCAAGGAATTGAAAAAAAATCCAAAAAACTAAAATGTTGTTTCGGACGAACCCTGTATAGTAATCGCAAATCTGATATTTGAAATTGTAGTTTTAACACAAGCAGACGTTTTTTTAAAGAATAACTTTTATTCTATAGCTACTAATAAAAAAGTTTTTACTTTTCCGAACTCTATCCGTGGACACACTGTATATAAGAAACTCTGAACTCCAAATGCCTTTTTATTAAAAATTACCTCATCATGGTTAATTTTTCTAAAAAAATTTAAATGTCATTTTAACAGGCGTAGTGAAGAAAAGGTTGCAATAAAAAATTACCTGAAATGTAATGGTAGCTATGTGTCGGATAGCCATATTGAAAGTCCGGATGATGATCGGGAGGAGAGTTACTGTAAGACATTCCACCGCTTCTATCGCAAGAAGAAAAAAATCGCACAACAATCGAACAAAATACGTCACAAAAACAAAAACCAATTTAAAAAGTCTATCCGCTTTTCAGTGGCCGGACTGTTTCAAAACTGACTTCTAATCCCAGTGTTGAAACTAAATTTGATATGGAGGCGGAGTTATCCCAGCATCCCGAATCGTATTGTACGGAGCCTGGATCATAGGGAGGAGTTTCTGGAGTGGACCTTCCTACGAGCCTAATTTCAAATCAATATTTGATTGAATGCCAAATTTTGTTATTCATGGATCATAACTTAATTTGTTTAAGTGAAATTTAAAACTTAAATTATTGTAATAAAATTTTTATTGCCTTTCGATATTATTATAATGTATTTGGGGGATTTTGTTGTATCATTAATTTTTATAAAATTAAGTCATGTCAAATAAGTTTGGTTTAGCATTTTATTCATTTCATTTTTAAGACGTCAATTTATAAATTCGCATTTTTAAATTTCTTACATGCATAACTGCAATCTTTGAAAGTTGGCGACAATGATGTTTTTTGAATGATACAAGAGTTTTGGCCTTGCAATGTCTTTATTTGTTTTAAATCACAACGTTTCAACTGGTAAGTTTCTCCAGGCGTCTTCGGGTATTCAGTATTCTCTGAGTATTCACGTGAATACGAATAATGGTATAAAATTTAAGACATAATTATGTCATTGAATGATAGAAGAGTTTTCACCTGCAGACGACTGGATATACCTACTTACCAATTGAAACGTTGTGATTTAAAACAAATAAAGACAATGCTAGTCCAAAGCTCTTATATTATTCTATAATCACCTGAAAAAAGTATAAAATTTTAAAAAACATATTTTCTAATAAATAATTTTTATCACATTTTATGGGATTTTTTAAAAATTTGCACATTTTACATAATCAGCGGCGCAGGGAAAGGGGGGGGGGGGGGGTTAAGTTTTGTATAGAAATTCTACACCTCCGAAAGATGACTTCTAAAAAAAATTTAATTGGTCTAGAGGGAGCTAAGTTGTAAACATTGCAAGGATATTTTTCCAAAAGTTAATAAAAAATTTAAAAATACCAATTGGTCTAGATGGGCTAATTTCGAATCAGACAACACCCTCAAACCCACAAACCCCTCTTAGTTACGACTATTAGGTATACATGATCAAATATTATCTACCTTCTTTTTCATTAAAAAAAACTAAAAAGCAAATATTTTCTGGATTGTGCAATATGTCTGACACCGAACCTTTACGAAACGACACTTTAAGAAGGAGGAGTAGTCCAGAAATTAAGCGTTTTCGACAAAAACTACTCCTATATTGATAATCTACTACCTAAAACCCATCATTCCTGAAAAAAAAACATCAATTTTGTCGTGGTGTAGCTATAACAGATTACCAAAATAAGCATTGACAAGATCAAAACGATCTAAAGAAAAACATTTTTTGGTATAGTTTTACTCTGTAAATAAAGTAGGCCACGGCTGAAGCAAAAAAATAATAGCGAAACCTAGCTTAATACTTAAAAAAGTAGGTATATATGTTTTCAATTATATTTTTATATCGAGAGCATCGGGTTGTACGAAGTAAAAGGAAAAAATTCAATGAAAATAAATGTTCTGCTATATTAGAAATTCAAAAATACACTGGAATTTTATTCCTCTAACTTCGTACAACTCGCTGCACTCTATATAAAAGCGATGAATCACTGAGAGTAATTTTGGTATATAAAGTGTGTGTACTTAAGTTGGCAACTAATAGAAAACTTTTTTATTCTTACCTTTACGAAAAAAAAGTTATTCTTCATAAAAAGTTCTGCATGATCCAAAACCTAAAAGTTACCATCAGATGTTAAATTTTTTCAGTCGTATACGAGGTTTGTTAAAAAATATGTAAAAAATGTTAAAGTGTAAGGTTTTATACATATGTACATACCTACTTATCTATCCTTACCATTTTTAATACATAATTTTGACAATACGGACAATTAGTAAAATAAAGATACTTTTAAGTTAAGTAACTCAACAGTGCTAAAAATTTGCAAAATTACAAAAAAAGTAAGTAATTTTTGAGTTTTTCTCACCAATGGAAAAGTTTTATCTATGTGGATTCAGAAAAAAATCGAAGAAAAAGTTAAAAACAATTGAAAACGCTAACAATATTACTTAAGTTTAATTTATTGTAAAAAATATTAAAAATTAATTTTTTAAAATAAAAGTAACTTTTTGACACGCCCCAATATCAGTAGACTCCAAATTTAAAAAATTTAAAAACCCATTATAAGACATGGTCAAGATTCGGGCCAAGAGAACGCAATGTTTTTTATTTAATTTAATATAATATAATAGGACTTCAATTCTAGCCTAGGGCCCAATGTAGGTACTATTAATCCGGTTCTGATTTCGCATGCCATTATTAAAACTGCTGAAAATACCATATTTAAAAGTAATTTGCCCCTTTATAGCTTATCAAAATATGTATATGTGTAAATTTCCTCTATTGGAACGTTGATTAATGTTTTTCTTATATTTTATTGGTTGACCAGATTGGGTTTTTAAGTTGGCGCCAAGTAAAATACATGTGTTCAAGAGTTCCCACATTACTGAAACCCCACTTGAAACCGGCTAGATAAATGCTACTTTAATGAAACACGCAGTACGTTAATTTCCTTATCTTGCTTTTAAAAGCTTTATGATTTACACGGTTTGCGAAGTTAAAAGTAACAATAAAGTTTTTAAACTTTCATTAAAAATATTATCACAATTGAATTGTTGGAGGTACCTATCCTTTAAAGTCATTTCTGCCAGGGAGTGATGTAGTGAAGACGGGACCAGGGGGGCATGCTCCCTCTATCTTTAGCCCTTACTTAAAAAATTGTGTTTGCGAAATAACTAACTGAAAAAGAATATTAATGCCAGTAAAAAATAAATAATAAAATAGTTTTTTATCATAACACTGTATACATCTGCTACTACAGCACCCTTTTTTTATAATAGGAGATGTTGAGAAATGTAGGAAAACATAAGACCAAGAATGGCTGTCTTACTAGTGCTTCAAGATACTCTAAGTGTTCTAGATAAGGAATATTAAATTATTTTTATGTACTTATAGTATTTTTTATTTTGTCAACGACTAAGTGCGGACATAGGCGCAACGAGAGGGGGGCTTAGCTTAGGCTAAATCGAGATTAGCCCCCTAGACCCATTGGTATTTTTAAATCCTTTTCTATATTGGATGACTTTTAAGAAGTCATATAAACTTTTTTTTAGAATTCATTTTCTGGAGGTGTATTATACAGGGTGATTCCTAAGTTGATACTTCTTTTTAAGGTGTGTATAGAAGGCATTAAAATAAACATTTTGAAATAAATTTTTTTTTTCATTCAAAAATAAGGTAGGTACTTATATTCATTTATTATACTATGGATCAAATACAGTTCTGCCTAACTTGCCCGTTAAATAACATTAAGAAAACTTCTGGGTGTAGGATGAGCCCGCAAGGGAAAGCGTTCTTTGTATAATCTCGAAGCAGCAGCCGCACTTTTACGACACTCACCGTAAATTAGCACCATATCTACTAGTTTATTGTTTTCAAATTTTACAATTTTCACGTGTCACCAATTTAGAATTAACTTACTTCAGAAAAACACACCTCAGCGGAATGCCAAATAACTCTTCACGAACTCATAAATTGCATGATTAATAAGACAAACAACATAAAGTATAGCAGGCTACGTTTTGATGACCAGGCCCGCACTTAGATTTTCACTTCTTTACTTCGCCTATTTTTAAGTTTTTTGAAAAAGGGTTTTGAAAATGCTGTTTATTTTAATGCCTTCTATACACAGCTAAAGTTAAGTATCAACTTAAGAGTCACCCTGTATAGGATTATGTATGATTTCTACACTGGGCTTAAGTCCAAGCCGCTTCCCCCAAATATCGGTGTCTAGTTGCACCACTGAGTGCGGGAACAGTTTTAGATTTCTTTATATTTAATAAACCAACATAATTTACTTGCAATAGGAATACCTACTAAATATTTAGGTGGCTATTGTTTAATCCAAAATAAAGGTTAATTAGAAATATATAAAATCAATTTGACAAGTAAGTATTCATTATAATCAATTATAATTCTCATGTCCACTTGTATATTTGAAAATTTAATACTACAAGTTATATTTTTGTATGACTACACTAATCTGTAACTCAGGAAGACCTGTCCCTGTCAGGGTGACAAGTTTCAATGTAAAGTTGAAGGGGCGTATCTATATATCAAACAGTTTGTCACTGGCGGGCGCCACTTGGTGATTTATAGTTAGCTCTTTAAAACATGTGTCAATTTGAAACCAAAATTCGGTAGTTCGTTTTTACCCATATTTTTTGTGAAGTAAAGGTCTAATTTTTGTTATGCAAGTTTGGATAAGTTAATTTCAAAGGAATCATGCGACGTAGACATGAGCGTCGAGTGGAGGAGGGGGAGAATCAACATTTCCTACAAGAAATTAAATTTTATTTTCATTTAACTATTTTTCAGAAGTAACTCTTGGTTTTTTTTAGAAGTCACTTTAAGGAGGGGAGATTGATTTTTTTCTACATCACGTTGCCCTCCACCGTTCTACTCAAATATCAATTTCCTGATGAATTTTTTTCCCCCTCCCACCTGAATAAACCTTTACCAAAGCCCGCAATGTAGGGACATGTTTATTACTTTTGACACACGACGGGAAATTTATAATACAACCATATTATTATAAGTATTTATTATAATTTCTAGTACTATACAGGGTGTCCGGTAACTTATGGGCCGTAGAGTAACTGAAGATACTAGACATCAAACTAAGCCGATTAAGTCATATAAGTTTTTTCGGATTGTTATAAAATATAGTAAATCTCACACTAAAATATAATAAATCTTACAATAAAATACAGTAAATCTTACAATAAAATATTATATATTAGCTTATGACAATATGCATATTAGTACACATAAATTTACTGTCATATTACCACACATTACAAGCCGATTTAATAGTCTACGGATCTTAGGGTTACTTTGTAAATGGTGCTCGAGAACATGTCGGATGAGAGGTTTCTTTTTGTGCTCGACTGTTTTTATTTTAAAAGTTTTTTTTTTTTTAATCAAGTTGATTAGATATCTCATTCCTCGTCAAAAACATTAATGTTTATTTTACTATGAGAACTATCGTGCTTTCAAGTGGCTATATTACAAAAGAGGCAATAACATAAATCGCTGAACATCCGCATCAACACTTGTTCACAGAATTTTATTTATAAACGGGTTTGCTAGATAAAATTATTATGTTCATCTAATTGCATAAATATTTATAATGTGCGTGCGTGTCTGTGACTGTTTATTGCAAAAAAGGGGAACCCAATTTTTAGTCCGGATCTTAAGGTAGAGGTGTTGTTACTGTCAATTCACACCTTTAATGTCTTCCTTGATGGTTTATTTATTTAGATTTGCTGCCGTTCTTTCTTTAAGCGATGTTTAGTATGATTTTTTTTCATCTTTGTTTTTTAATTCATTTTTTCGAACAGGGTCGCACAGTAAACATTTTCATATAAATTACCATGACTCCCATTATTGGTAGAGTAAAATCTTAGATTGAATGACCTGAATACGCGATTGAAGTCAAAACATTTACTACTTGTATATTTTGGAAATATAAAGCATGTAAACTTCTTTTTGATATCTGTTTAAAGGTTGGAGACAATGACGTTTCTTGAACGGTAGTAGAGTTTTGGACTTGCATTGTCTTTATTTATTTAGAATTACTACGTTTCAACTGGTCAGCATCTCCAGTCGTCTTCAGGTGAATACTTTTTGATCTTTGAACGTGCAATTTCAGAAAAGCAGAAAGGGTATGTCAATACAAAATCGAATATATCGATGGTCTATATTGATGTATTGAAGTTCGATGCCTATCGATGTCGATACATCAATTTTTTTTGTCTGTGCCCCTGTGACAACTATCTCTGGGGACGGGGTAAGATGCTACACATAATCTTTGCTGTATACATACTACAGCAAAGATCTCCAAAACAATAATATGTAATGGTAGGTAGTAATATGTTTTTTAAATTATTGGTTCTGTTTATATGACTTTATGCAACATCCTAATAAGTATGTATGTAATGCTGTAAAATGTTTTACAGCTTATGCATAATAGTATTAGTTTCGAGCAGGCTATACGCCCCTGCCTCAGTGGCGTAGCCAAAGGGGGGGCGCAGGGTGCCTAGGCCCCTCCCGAAATTAAAAAAACCAGAAGTTTTAAAATATAATTGGGAAACGAAATTACGGTAACCCTATCAATAATGCACCAAATGAAATAACACAGCATTTTACATATACAAAATGTTTGTAACACAAACTGACATCCACGCAAATCTTAAAACTTTTAAATACACCCGAGGAACGCGACACCCTCTTCAGATTTTATTTATTAGTTTAAAAAGTTTTATTTACTTAATTTTAGATCCTTTTGGGCCCCCCCAAACTAAATTTCTGGCTACGCCCCTGCCTACATAATATAAATTAAACTAAAGGTCGAACTGAGTGGCGTCAGTCTAGAGTTACACATATTGGACAAGACTCTATAGGTGGTTGCTTTGAATGACACCTATTGATTATAAAGCCCTTTGTGCCTTGATGAACGAAAACCCTTAAACCCTAATTAATACATTAAGGGTAGTTTGTTGCTCAATGTGGGTCAAGTGTCAAGAAGGAGATGTAAGCACAATTAAAATAAAGTGAGGAACAATATCCGAACAAATTTGATATTTTATAATCTGGTTTTAAATTGAAAAAATACACTAAACCGAATACTTTTTCCCGTAATTCTAGAACTAACGATTTAAAACTTTTAGGAGTTAATAATTTTCTTTTTAGCCTATATCATGCAAGTTTGGTCCGGTCAAACCGGACGTTGTTTTGAAGTTGTGAATTGGCCAAAAAATGGCAATTTACACACTTATTAACTCCTAAAATTTTAGATCTTGACTTCTAAAATTACGAAAAATATGGGGGGGTTAATACGGTGTGTATTTAAACTTTCGGATACCCTGTAATTTTCAAAATATGTAGGTAGGTACCTACGTTGAGGTCCAATATAATTTTTCCGGATTAATTTTAAACCATCATATAGATATATTTTAAAATGTAGCAATGCTAGAACACCCTCTATACCGGGTGCTCCATTAGGGATGGCCCCCAGATATATATCATATCAAAAACCGCTTACGCTACAGAAAGACAAAACTTCACTGATTATGTCGAGAAATCACTATTACAAACCGTTTTTTTGTTTATTTTGAAATTAGGCAAAATTGAAAAAAATAATCACTCTTATATGGTACACATTGAATTTTTATGAATGAACAGTGACCCATCGACCTTCTTATGGTGGATTTTTCAGGTCGGGCTCTCCTACTACTAGTGAATTTGTTCCAGTTAAAGTTTCCATCCTGTATATATATAATACCTACTCATTCTATGTTTTAGAGGGTGTTCTTACTACCAAAAGAAATGCTTCTTCTTAAAAGAAACAACTTGAAAATATACGATAATACACATTATAATCTAGGTATGTTTCCAGTGTTCACTTAGTAGATTGCGGTGAGCCAGGGCTTCTGGTTTATATCAGATATGAACTCGTAATACGACGTGTGCTGGAAAGGGGGAAATTCATGCCTCTCCGGCTTCCGATTTAGAGCTTTTATTTACATTATTATTAAATTATCTCTATCCTCTTCTCGTTATAAAATAAATTATTTTTCTTGGAACTTTTGCCAGACGGCGGTGCACCAGTGCACATATAAACGCATTGAAAATGTATTTATTAAACTTTATTTTTAGTATTTCCTTTCTTTCTATGCTTTACGTTAAGCACGACATTATAAAATACACATGAATTGGCAATTATTTCGGAAAATGGCTGGAAATAACTTACATGCTTTTATTACAAATAAAAATTGCTTATGAATTCTATGTCAAATAGCCGAATAATATACAGGGTTCTAAAAAAGCGCCGAAGGCGAAAAATTTTCGAGGCCATGCTCAAAGTTCGTTTAAAATTCACTCAACTACTATCAAATTTCGAAAATTAATTTAATACCTCTTCCCCTCTGCATGGATTAAATTTGTTTTTGTAAATGTTTTTTTTTGATATTCCTAGCTGACTCTTTATTAAAAAAAAAACATTTTTTATATTTGTGAAAAATACAAATATTGGTGTCCATCCAAAATTTTAACATAAGACTTATGTATGACTCTAACCAGCGTTTTTCGGGCTCGGGTTTATATGATTAAAAATAAAGTAAATATCGCTCACCACGCCAAAATTGATGATTTTTTCAGAAATCAAGTATTTTAGGAGCGTAGATCTAAGAGCAGTTTTTGGTGCAAATGCTTAGGTTTTGAATTACTCCTTTTTAAGTGTCGTTTTGTATATTCATATAAAGCATTCTCGTTTCTTCCTGCACTAATTTTTTTATTATAAATTATCACACTTCTTCCATAAAAAATGTTTCAATTAAAAGTTTTTCCTTAATTTTTCTCTTTAAACATAAATACCTAATTGTTTTTTGTTTTTGTTGTAAAAATATTTTATTGCATTGGGTTATAATTTGGTTGATTTAAAATAGCTCTAAATAAGGGAAAACGGAACAGACAAGTATGTATATAATAGAAACATACTATAAAATATTATTTTTACTCGTTTTCCTATAAAATAAAATTGCATCATAAATCAATAACTAAAACGATATGCGTCCGAAACCTTAATCTCTATATAAAGCAGGGGGGGCTGCAGTCCGGCAGCCCCCCTAAATACGCCACTGGATACAGTATAAGTTAGATATGAATAACTTAATTTGTATAGGAGCTATGGAAGCCTGGCCCATGATAGGATTTTGTTATTTATTTTTTGTTATGTATTTAGGCTACAAACAATGTAAAATGTACAATACCAACCTACATCTTTTGTCGATTTTCATTAATTTGTCAACTGGCGAATTAGAATTAAACTGAGATTTTTCAATCAGTGGGGGTTGTTTTTGCCAAAGACACCCCAGTGATTCTGACTAGTCAAGTCTTATATAAAAGGCGAATAATTGTTCTCGAAATCCACACTTCCAAAAACAATGGAATACACTGTAGCGAAATGTTTTTGTGTAGTTCTTGCAGCTATCATACTTTGTTTCGATGTATCGTTGTGTTTAAACCCTAGCAATGTAAGTATAATTATTAATTAAGGTAAATAGGATAGTTATCGGGCTGTTTTTTTTTCGTTTTAATGGGTAACAATGAAACAAATAACCTTTAAATCCCACCTACTATACACTATCTGAATATTCGCTCGTTATTATAATTTAAGGAATAATTATATTAACTGGCATTCGACCGTGGCGTGGTGTTCCGAGTTCGATCTTTGGAGTGGGCATACGCACAATAAAAAAGTATGTCCGAATTTTAGTAGGTAGGGGGTGGTGGTGGTTGTGCCGAGTGTCGCATGACTTAAGATCGTGGTTCGGAACCCACGTTAAAGGTCCCCCTCAAGAGACGAATTTAGAAATATGCACACATCGACGGAAATACAAGACATGTTTTTTTCGTGTAATTCCCAGCGGCGATAACCCTTTTTCCGTTTACTACACGTCGTTACAAAATTTGCATTTTTATTTCCCATCGAAAATTAAGTTGCACGCCAAAAATTTAGTTTCAAAAAGTAATAAAATTTTAAAAAACAAATCAAGAGTTTCTAAAATTTTTTTTTTAATTTTGGAAAAAAACAGAGTGAAATGAGAATACAATATCATTTTTTTAGCCAAACGGAAGAAGCGCGTTCTTGCGCCTGTGCCTCCATTTTTATTTATTTATTTGCTCTATACGGGGTGTCCCATATAACTTATGGGCCGTAGAGTAACTGGAGATACTAGACATCAAACTAAGCCGATTAAGTCATATAAGTTTTTTCGGATTGTTGCCTACTCGTTCTAGAGATACAGGGTGTTGAAAGTAAAAGTTTATTCTTGAAAATAAGCCATAATTTTAAAACGGTTTAATGAATCGAATTGAATTTGGCAATATTATGTTTTTATGAGCAAGAAATAAGAATTTGTAGGAATTGGGCTTCATAAATCTATGATTTTCTTTCTTACCTGTGATATTAGGTGTTTTTCAATTATAGTTTCTTAAAGAAGGGCATTTTCTGAGTCAAACAGGTGTACTTAATTTATCTTAATATCTTTAACGGTTTTCGAGATATTTCCCTTTAAACATCCCAGAGCATAAAAAAAAACAGTACATAATTAAATTAATATTTTAATTATCAAAAAAAAACTTATATGACTTAATCGGCTTAGTTTGATGTCTAGTATCCAGTTACTCTACGGCCCATAAGTTATGGGACATCCTGTTTATCTATGCACACCATCTTTTTTTACCAATATAAGTAGTTATTGATTGATCGACAGACAACTGACGAGAAAATAATCGATAGGCCTCCGTATTAATAAATAAAGGAATCCTAAATATGAACACTAGCCATGGTACACGTATCACGTGAGTTTGATTAGCACTTCTTATAACTACTATTCTTTTTGGAAATTTCAGGTTGATAGTTCAGTTGATTCTGCGCAACAAAACAAAGACAAATTTTCTTCGCCAATGTGGTTTGGTCCAAGATTAGGCAGGAAAAAAAGGACTGAAAAGCTGGATGATAATAAACTTGCTGAAATATTGGATTCTTTGGACGAATATCCATGGACCATTATTGCTATAAATGAAAATAATGGTAAGGAAATAATGGCGTATATCCAAAAAATATTGCGCTGCAGGCGAAAATAAATAGCATCATGGTTTAAAAAAAAACATTTGAAATGTCAAAAAGAAATTGTTCCCAATCAAAAGTAAATTCTTAAAAAAAAGCACCTCTGCACGATACCTTTTGCTTCAGTTTGTTCAAAAGTATCGATACTTCTGAAATATCGTATCGCTATTCTTAGATTCGGATATCGCAATTCTTAGACTTAGTTATTTGCTTTCAAGTAACATATTGAATCGATCAAAATTATGGTATAATCCAAATAATATATGGTACGTTCACTAGCTGTCAATAATTATAGTTCGAAATTATGGTACAATGTCTGGCAACACTGAATCAAAAAGATACTTTAGTTCTTTTTAGTTTTAAATAGTGTATAGGTACTGAGCCACCTACGTGGATATGTCAGAATTATGACGTTGCGTGTTCGAAGTCTGCAGTTACTGTATAATAAAAAGAAAAAATTAAAATATTAGGTAAATGCATATCAGTGCTTCACAAAAAGTAAATGTTTGTTCTACCCTGTATATAGACTAAAACTTTGAAGCAATAATGTTTTTATGCTGTAATAAAACTTTTAAATAGGCTGAATTTAACTTGGCCCACATTATTTTAAATTAATAAAACTAGGCTCCGGAATCGTACTGTTCTGTTTCTTTGATAAAATAGAAAATATTTTTTCGTGTCCTTTTCTACACACATCCCTTTATTTTTTAGAAATAGAAAAAAGGGGAAACACGCATAACTTTACTCCAAGATTAGGAAGAACCTTAGAAGAAAATCGACCTTCCGAAAACTTAGAAATTTCTGAACGATCTCCCCCATTTTCACCACGATTGGGAAGGGGCCACGCTTTCAGTCCGTATTCCCCCCGTCTAGGAAGAGATGAATCTTATGTATAATAGTAATTTATAGACAATGTTTTATTGTAAGTTCAATGAATGTATTACTGGTATGGAAAATTTTATAAAAGTTAATAAAATATAGGGAGCCTATAAAAGGTACCACCGACATGTTTTAATTATTTTCATTCACATTCTTTTTATATGGTGTTATTTATCGGGTTGTTAAAACTACAATTTAACACGGCAAATTTTGGCACGGTCGTATCTTCTTATTAGAATTCTACTTCAAAGAACAGAAAACAAATCATTGCGCCTCTTACATGTAGATTGAGTTTAAAATTGACAATAAGTTATTACTAATTTGTCCTTTCGAAATAAAAAAGTCTTAGCATTCTTGCCCATTTAAAACGTTAGAAGACAGTGGCGGCTCGTCAGGTGAAGGGGCTCACCAAAAAAAAAAAAAAAATAGGAAGAAAGTTTTTCGACAATATTAAATATTAATGTACCTACCAATAGGTACAGCTGATGAAGGTGGATTGTACGGAACACTTGTGGTATCACAACGGACCTAATAGGAGTAGGTACGTGAGACTGTTTGGTCTGAACCAAAGGTCTGCCACTCTTACCTAACCTAACCTAACCTATAGGTACACCTACCATTTTAGCCCTTAAAAAATAATTTTGTTCGAATTAATAATATTAATTTAATCCGAACGTAGCTATGCATAATAGGGCGATGGTTAACTCCGATGGACAATAATTATAAACACTCGTGCATTTTGGCGCCCTCCAGCCGACCGTGTGCGTTAGCTCAAAGCTAGTGAAGACCCAACGCCCAACATGGCTTTGATATTCACCGTTGCTATGGTTATGTGACGTCAGTTACGCAAGCAGCATGTAACAATTTGTATTATGATGAAAAGCAATTTAAAAATAGATCAGTCGTATGCACCATTGTTTAGCATTGGTTCGCTTAACCTTAAGGTATTTATTTTGGGGCTTCGCGAAACTTACGGTTATAGATATCGTTTTTACGTGATTTACTGTGTGATTAAAAAGTTTTGTTTTTATTTATCAGTCAATTCAGTAGTGTATGTACCTACTTAGTTGTGTGTTTTAAAAATGAATTCAATTAATGACATAGTTTGTAATTTGATGAAAACTTCATTCAGTCGTTGGACAGGAGAGGATAAGAGAGACGTTTTATTACAGTTTTTTAGTCAATGTTTGTTTAAGTATCCGCACTATACTTAGCTATTCACCATTTTTTTAAGACCGCGAGCCGCCACTGTTAGAAGACCAAGGAAAATTAGGTTTAAAGGTCTAATGGAGACCTTATTTTATCTTTTAGAAATGTTTAAAACATTTAGGATCATTTATACACATACCAATTAAGTTGTTATAAATTATGTCCTGCATAATACAAAGCCATTATAAAGCTGAAATAAAAAACAAAATTTTCCTATTACAATATATTTTTATTTTTACAACATGTTATCAGGTTCAAAATTTTGTCTATAAATAAAAAAATACAAAACACTTAATAAATAGGTCGAAAATAAAGGCTTTGCAGCAATTTTTTGTTTAATTTAGTGATACAGACTAAGTCTCTTTTGAGTGATAGTAGGTAGGTGGGGTAGAGGTCACATATTTACGTAGAATATTAATGTATTGAATAAAATAAATGAGTCTTAAAGCAAGTTTTACGTTGCTACCTTTCTACTACCTACGTTATATGAACAAATAATAACATTCCTGAAAATAAATTCTACTTTAGAGCGTCAATATTGTATTTAATTACGAAAAGTTTTAACAAAGTTGATGATTAAACTCTCTTTGCTTCTTTTATAATAATTACAACCTCCGGTAAACCCTGGCTGTCCGTTGAGCTACAAAATCCCTTTTTACACACAGGGTATAGTTTTTCCATCGTAGTTCTTATACAAGTTTATTATAGCTGAACTATTGTGTCTGCAATTGACCAAGAGAAGAATCTATTTCTAAAATTTATGTTACCAATAAACAAATATACGTACGTACGATTACGACTTAAGCTTAGTTCAGCGTTGAACCAAGCTCAAGCTTCATTTTAACAACACCTTTACATTGTTGTTGGTTGTCAAAATGAAGTTTGAGTATAGTTCAACGTTGAACTAAGCTTAAGTCGAAATTGTACAATCCGATCTTTAAGTTTCCTAGGCTAGGACAAGTTTAAGTTTGTTTGGTACAAAGAAAGGTAGCGCTGGATAACTTGTTTTAGGATGTTGCACCAAGTACATATTAACATAGATATAACTATTTGATCTTTAATTGGGAGAATAATATAAATTGTATATTTTTTATGTCTACTGAAGCAGTAAAAAAATACATTTACAGTTTGGTTAAAATAGTAAGATTATTTAGCCATCACCTTATGGGATATAATTTAACATTAGAGGTTAGAAATGGCATTGTCAAACGTACTATTTAATTAGCGAAGCTAGAAATAATTGATTAAATGAATCAGAGAGATACATAATAAACCAATACCAAGAAGGATGTGAATATAAAAATACTTTTGGCTTTCAGCATTACTGTTGCGTTTTATACTTTTAAGAACAAGGGAATGTCAAACTTCTGTCATTAATTATGTGACATAATGTTTTGAATTGTCAAACTCTTTTGTTGACTATAACACTTTGGAGTAAAATATTTAACGAACGAATAAAGCTATCGATACGCGGTTTGCAAAATTTAAAAGAGAATTTAATTCTTAATATGCACATTTTTCCGATTTTTTTTACTTCTAACCTTTAACTGTCTACAGGGTTCAAAGAGAAGTGTTTTTTTACCAAAGTTTCTAAGTACCGGATTTCCACAAAAATAATTTTAAATTATTTTGGATGGCATTTTCTTTATCTCCTATTTATAGAGAACAAAATAGATTCTCAAATTTTTGATATCCCTCTTTGTTCATGAAATTTCGATTTTTTTCTCAACCCCTGTAAATTTCAGGTATTTTTGTCATTAGGCCTTACAATGTTTTGTAAGAACGGGTTTTGGTAAGTGATTATAACTTCTTAGGACCACCTCTTTTGCAACGGGTGCATTTTAATTTCTTGCGTTTCGTCGTGACCAGTAGCGTACCCATAATCGTTTTTTTTTTTTATTTTATATGCCTCCATTTCCACACATCGTGTGTTTCGTGCCAGGATAACTGCTCACGACGAAACGCAAGAAATTAAAATGTACTCGTTGCAAAAGAGGTGGTCCTAAGAAGTTATAATCACTTACTAAAACCCGTTCTTACAAAACATTGTAAGGCCTAATGACAAAAATACCTGAAATTTACAGGGGTTGAGAAAAAAATCGAAATTTCATGAACAAAGAGGGATATTAAAAATTTGTGAATTTACTTTGTTCTCTATAAATAGGAGATAAAGAAAATGCCATCCAAAATAGATTGAAATTATTTTTGTGGAAATCCGGTACTTAGAAACTTTGGTAAAAATAAACATATTTCTCTTTAAACCCTGTAGACAGTTAAAGGTAAGAAGTAAAAAAAAAATTGGAAAAAATGTGCATATTAAGAATTAAATTCTCTTTTAAATTTTGCAAACCGCGCATCGATAGCTTTATTCGTTCGTAAAATATTTTACTCCAAAGTTCACCTAACAATTAGCTCGGTCCGCTTGAATTGTCCAGCAGTTTATATGCCGTGGAATTGATCCTTCATATCCTAAATTATAACGCTTGAAAGATAACAGGTAAAGGTGAATGAAAAATATAACTGTCAAGTTTTGAAGTTTCCTTTTTTAACACGGGCGCCATTCGGATTTTCAAACATAATTACCTACAACTTCCAGCCGTTTCCAATCGAACCGCTGGCCAGTGAGCGAAAAGTTTACCTGATTTTAAATTGATATTGGGTTATTAAGTACCTCTACTAGAGACTAGTATTATGAAACCCGAAAATTATATAGTTTATGACTTGTTAGAAAAGCCATTTATTCGATGGAATTTAAGAAAGCCTAGGTTTTTTTTTTTGTTGATAAAATGGGGAATATTTTTTTTAGCCGCCACTAACACAACTTTCATAGTTATAGAAAATGCTGCAATTTTTACGCAAAATGAGAAAAGGGTTGTGGTTTGCGTTGCGCTAAAAACAAGTGTTCGGAATCCATCTTAATCCTCCTTTAATACTTAATAGTAATAAATCCTAAATCCATTTTTTTCAATGGTAACACTTTTTTGTCTACATTTTAAATAAATTTAAAATGCAGATTAGAACTTGGAATACCCAACTGCTAAACAAATAATTGACAGTGACATATGCTTTTGGAACGATGCCATTTTGGAAACCAATACCAGCGGCCACGATTGAGAGTACTAACTTTTAAAACCTAATATAGTATCTAATATATAGGTTTATATTTTTGACTATTAAATTCTTATGCTAAAAATCACATGAGCTTAAGATAAAATATTTTCATAAATTTTCACTGAGTGGTTTACAAATTGTAGTCGACGTTGGTCATTTTGGGTAAAAAAATATAAAAGCAAATTTTAGGTTAGTATATAAGCCTTAACTATTTTTAACACCTTATTACATTATTAAGGAACTGAGGGTTTAACCTTAAAAAAGTATATGACTTTTATCTACTATACAATTACATTAGTTCTAATAATTTACACATACTAAATATTTTATAAGCATATTGAAAAAATAATAAACCCAAAAGAAACAGATATTGATAACATAAGTACTAGTGTTTCTTTTAAAATATCTTTTATTCCTCGACAATCAATAAAAAAAACATTTAGATAGATATTTTACATAATACCTACAATACATTTAATTTTTACCAATACTAACATTTTTTTCTTATATTGTAATTTTAATAACTAATTAAACAACTGTGTAAACATTGAAGTACACATATTTTTTGTTTTCTCTATTAAATTGAACAAAATCGACAATTCTTTAGATACCTACGTATACCGTTGGTCAAAATGGCAAATATTACCTCGTACAGCCTAAAAAAGTCTTTTCTCGTATGAGAAAAGACTGTGTACGTTTCCTTCTACCTGAGCCGAATGAGATCTAAGCTCAAATCTTAGCTCGCCATTATACGTTTTATTCCTAAAAATAAAATTATTGTTAAATATAAACAAACTTTAAATCCTCTTGCAATACGTTACTAGCCAAATCATGTAACTAAAGAGTTGTCCAAAAAAGTGGCGTAGCCAGAAAATATGCTCCGGGGGGGGACTTTTTTTTCTGGAGAAAGGGACAGTCGGGACTACATGTATTTCATGATATTGTACCTAGTGAAGAAGACGCGAAGGCGCAAAAGCGCCGCAGACGAAAAATTTTCGGGGCCAAGCCCAAAGTTCCTTAAAAATTTACCTAACTACTATCAAATTTCGAAAATTAAATTATTACCTCTCCCCCTCTGCATGGTTAGATTAACTTTGTTATGTTAATGTATTTTTTTTGCGATTCCTAGCTGCCTCTTCATTTAAAAAAAACATTTTGTTATGTTTGTGAAAAATATGAATATCATAAGACGTATGTATGACTCTATAACCAGAGTTTTGCGGGCTCGGTTTTTCATGATTAAGAATAAAGTAAATATCGCTCACCACGCCAAAATTGATGATTTTTTCAGTAGTCATGTATTTCAGGAGCGTAGATCTAAGAGCAGTTTTTGGTGCAAATGCTTAGGTTTTGAATTACTTCTTCTTAAGTGTCGTTTTGTATATTCATAATAAATCATTCTCGTTTCTTTCCGCACTATTTTTTTTTTATTATAAATTATCACGCTTCTTCCATAAAATATGTTTAAATTAAAATTTTTACTTTAATTTTTCTTTTTAAAAATAAATTCCTAGTTGTTTTTTGTTTTTGTTGTAAAAATATTGTATTGCATTGGGTTATATTTTTGTTGATTTAAAACAGCTCTAAAAAAGGAAAAATGAAACATACAAGTATATAATAGAAAAATACTATAAAACATTATTCTTTTTTTTCGTTTTCCTATAAAATTGCATCATAATTCAATAACTCAAACGATATGCTTCCGAAATCACTATATAAAACAGAACTTTTAGAAGGACAAGTTTAAAAACTAAACGTTTCCTACAATACCTTTGTAATCTAAGCCAAGAATACATTATTTAAAACTTTAAATTAAGAGTCCAAGCATTAGACAAAAAATTAGGTTACAATTCGACTTTTGGGCCCGAGCTCCTAGGCTCGGGGGGAGGCTGCAGCCCGGTAGCTCCCCCCTAAATACGCCAGAGTCCAAAGTATCCGCTGTATACTTCACGTAGTTAACTTTGTTATTTATTAAAACTTACCTAAGCTGTGATAAAGACTTGGTTCCAATATCTTGACAACCATGCCTTATTCCACACTGCAGATAAGGTACAAATCTAAGCACTGAACCCTTATCAACTATGCTGCCGCTTACACCTTGTGCCACCTTTAATTTATCCACATCGCTGAAACAAAGTCTAAACTAAAACAAAATTGGTAGAATCTCAGGCAGTAGACTGACGTTAATATGATGTCAGTTTTTCGTCATCTCAAACGTCAACTATACTTTAAAAATAACGTAATAATGACGGTAAGATGACGTCATTATGCCACAGATCAATAAGTCACTAGATCGTCATTTGTTGACGTGATAATGACGTTATTGTGCCGACATATTATCACGTTAAACGTTAATTGAACACAAGCTCAATATACCTAACACACTCAAACCGTTTAAAAAACGTATACCTATAAGTACATAACAAAGTAAATAATGAACTTACGACTCGAATTTCAGTTACTTACGTATGAAAATATCTATTCATAGCTGAACCCATTGCGTCCTTTCGGTCCATGGCTTCAATACTGCCCATTCCACGATATTTTTTTAGGCGGACGCCATCCGAGAAGAAATACTCCCCTGGTGCTTCAGAGGTGCCAGCTAATAGGGAACCCATCATTACTAAAATAATTGAATAATTTAATTAGAAAGGTTTGTATTTGGTTCTTGTTATAATATAACAAACTCCTACTATAAAATAGCCTAAATTTTTATTCTGGTAGGTGGCTTTAGTCCCGTTTTAATTTATAACAATCTCTTTATTAATATATATACAGTGTGTTATGGAATTAAATGGGTAACTCTTTGGGCATTCTACTCCATACTTTTTTTAAACGACCGTCTAAAAAGTGGGGTAAGCACCCCTAAAACCAAACCGACTTTGCGGACGCCCATGCGGAAAATTTAGATGAATTAGTTTACGTCCACGTTGCTGCAAGCTGCTTCATTGAAACCTCGCCTTGGCCGAATCCAGACTAAATAGAATTATGGCGTCGGTCGTTCGTTCGGGTTTTTTATTTACCTGTGCACTATTTAAATGTTTGTTGTTAAATAAATAATTTTTAATGTCGAATTGCTAATAACATGTTTTTTTGGCACAGTTGTGTTTTGTATTTTTTTTTTTTTGATGTAGTAAATTTCGGCAAAAGTTTTAATTGTACATTGGATTTATAACTATATTGGCCAGTCTTAGATTTTTTGAGGAGGTCGCGCACGAGTCACTAGGTAACCCCTTTTATAGTGATGCGAATTTTTTCCTTCGGATGTTATCATAACAGTATTTACGGGTTTAAATATGTGGCAGCGGTTTCATAACACCCTGTGTATTTTAAACTAACCGCTATATATTTCTGCTCTTAATTTGACAGCGCAGTCGGATTGTTTTTTCTTTGTGATTGCGTATACGTTTCGCGTAGAGTGAAAATATACAACAGGTTACAGAATAAACCTGAATCATTTGCAAAAGTAATTTTTACTTATGAAGGTGAAACCTAACATACTCGTATTAACTGATTTGTGAGAGCGCAAAATAACTTTTTCGCTATAAGTCGATAGTACTAACCTGTGGATGCACCAAGTGACAACGCTTTAATAATATGACCGATAGATTGAATCCCGCCATCGGCAATTACTGGAACGCCATATTTTTTGGCATATTCAGAAACCTTATAAACGGCTGTTGCTTGAGGACGGCCTACAGCCATCACTTCTTGAGTAATACAAATACTGCCACTGCCCATGCCAACCCTTAATGCATCAGCTCCCGCATCAATGAGATTTTTTGCCTGCCGTCTGGTGACAACTGTAAAATATGTATAATGTATATACCTTTAAAAATTGTTGGAAATGAGCATAAGATTGTTGTGTAGATTATGTAACTGTCCACTGGGTGTTGTTGTATTACCACGCCACTCGCCAGTCGTACGATCGAATAAAATGTTATCTTTGTGACATAGTGTATAGCGCATCAATCCAATTCTCTCGTCTGTATATACTGCCATGTATGCGCATGCACTTAATTTGACCTTTCTATATGTAAAACTGACATAATATATAAAACCAATTATTGCCAGTGGTGTTGTGGGTAGGCACCCAGCCTTTCGCCAACTGGGTCTTCCGTGTATATCTTCTCGGGGAGTACGAGCAAGCGAAATGTGTAGGATAAACAAAAAATGTTGACCATTTTCTTTTCTGTGGATACCAAGACGCGCGCGATGTGAGCACAACCAAGTCCACAAAAGAGCCCCTAGGTGTAGCGACAGTGACGAACTACCATTTCTCTGTGCCCTGGGCTCTTTTGTTACTGAGTCGTTTTAGGATAATTTAGGTGATGTCATTATTACTGTAGTTGATAAATCCCTGTTACTTGCCGTGTAATTTAGAACAACCCTTGTACCGGCCCCTGTTCACTTTTATTACATGATATACAAAATGATGTGAAATTCGCAAACAAACTCGTATTCCCCCTTTATTCCTTCATCGTTTCAGTCAAGATTTTTTGACTTAGCTGTTAAAAAAAAATTTTTTTCTAGCAGACTAAGTTATAAAAGGGCTTTTTGCCCTATGCTTTTGTATAAGCCAAAAAAGATTTTAAGGCCTGCTCAGATAACTTTGAACTACAATACGAAGCACAGGCTCATATATTTCGTGCGCACTAGTTTTAACAACGGACAATGCCGCGTTAATGTGGAGCTTACCCTTACATAACCGGAAAACAAAATAATGAAAAATACTTGCATTGATACTAATGTATAATATTCCTCTATCTTTAAAACTAGGTGCTACATACCCAGTGGCGGCGCCAGGATTTTTGGGATGGGTGGGCAGAAGTGAGCCCGATGATTTTTGAGTGGGCAATACCCATATCAAAAATAACTTCTAAAAAAAAGGAGGTCGCTGCCTCCCCCATACACGCCATATGCAGGGGCAAGAGGCAAACAATACCACTTCTTTCTCATCAAAACTCCTAGCCAAATCCCCCTCCCCCCCCCGGAAATTCCATTACAGAGCCGAATCCATCAATTTTGGGTGGGTACTTATGTTTCTAGGATGGACCAGTGCCCACCCTGGTGCCGCCGCTGTACATATTCGAGGCAACTTTCTGGTGCCCAAAGCTCCTCCGTTACCCGGGAGCGAGAAGAGTTTAAATCCTTTGTTGTGCTATCTGTCTAACTAACCCCTAATACTAGGTAAAGTGAGTAAATCATTGTGTAAATATTAAAGGGGTCAAAAAATATAGTGACAGTCAGTGACTGTGAACAAATAAATAAAGAAAAACTCATGGTCGTTATAATATTATGCAAACGCAGACAATTTACTATTGCCCAAATCGTGCCGGCGGATGGCGCTCACTGCAGCCGAGGCCAATAAGAAGTTAAGAAGAAGAACGTAGCGTTAAAAATATCGGGGAATTACTATTGAAAATGTTTGAAAATAAAAATGCCAATAATACCATTCAGTCGAGAAATTGGTTAGTTAGAATTGTGTTGATTATTGAACAATATAACATGTTTGTGACATTACTGTTATTTCGGTTGTGTTTGTGATCGTAGCTGTTCCTATAATAGACTAGTATTTTTACTACCGTTGATGATTTTATATAGTATGTAAGTACACTTATAATAGTAATTAATACATTAGTACTTGAAATCATAAAATGTGAAAGTCTATTTTTAAACATTGTTTAAAAGGAGGTTGAAACAAGCATATAAATTGTATATATCTATATAAATTGCAATCACTGATTTTTTTTTAAACAAACTTAAATACACCAATGGACTGGGACCATAAAAATTGTGTATGAATTCACTGTATTACAAGGGCGTTTAAACATGAGGGTTAAAATAAAGAGGCAAAATTGAAAAATTATTACACCTACACATAAAAAAAACTTGAACACTTACCATTTCCAGCAACTACTTGCAAATTGGGATATTTTTTCTTAATATATTTGATCATTTGAATCTGATATATTGAGTTTCCTTGGGACGAATCTAAAATAACTACATCAACCCCAGCTTGAGCAAGAAGAGCTAATCTATGTTTATCTTCTTCTCGTGTCCCAACAGCAGCCCCAACAATCAATTGTTTATTGTCATCTTTTGATGACAGCGGGTAGCTTTTAGCTTTTTTTAAGTCTGTCCTAGCCATTAAAGCAATTAGATTTCCTTGAGCATTTACAATTGGTAATTTTCCTTTTTTACTTTTTTCTAAAATATGATTGGCCTCTGATAAAGTTACCCCTGATTGGGCAGTGACTAAGTCTTCTAGTTTGGTCATAATAGTTTCTAGCTTGGTATTAGCAAAGTCTTTGTCCTCTAAAAAGTCAATGTCTCGACTTGTGACCATGCCAACTAATTTACCCCCGAGTTTTCCATCCTCGGTAATGGGAATACCACAAAATCCATGCTCTTTTTTAACAGCAAGTACGTCAGAAACAAAATGTTGGGGGCTTAAGACGACAGGAGTGTGAATAAAACCATGTTTGTATTTTTTTACTTTAAGAACCTCATTCGCTTGGTATGTTGGTAGACAGTTGTGATGCATAATACCAATACCTCCACATAGCTGTAAAAAAATTAAATATTTTGTGTTACAATGTTTTTTTTTTGGTCATAAATAGATGTGTTCGGTATTTGGAATCTCATCTATTATATTTTTCCCCAATAAATTAAATACTAAATTTTTTAAATGTTTTAATACATTTTTTGGAAGTATAGTCTCTTTGTCGGTAGAGTAATAATGTCGTACAGTTCGCTATATCTTTTGAATATTTATAATAATTCTTGCAGGTTACCTACCGCCATAGCTATAGCCATATCTGCTTCTGTAACGGTATCCATGGGTGATGACACAAGTGGTGCTTTAAGAGTTATTTTCTTTGTTAGCTGACTAGATAAATCCTGCAAAAATTAATTTTCTCTGTAGGTATGCCAAAGCCATTAGTACTAAGAAGGTAGACAAACAAGGGTATAAACGGGTTCCATCATTATACATTTTTTCTGGATATTAGAATTAATGCGTCCTATACATAAATACAACAACACAACAGAGTAAATAAATAACTATAATATATGAACCAGTTTTTCTGAATATATTCTATATATGTATGTAGGTACCCTAACCCTTTATCTGTCTTCTATATTATTTAAAAAAGATTATAGATAGATACTTACTACTTCGTCTGGTGCAAAATCTATGTAACCAGGCAGAATGATGAAATCACTAAAAAATATCGATATATAGATTAGGTATATCCATATTATAAAATTATTTATGTTATTTACTTGTATGTAAGTCCATTTCCTTTCTCAATGATCTGTTTGGCAGATAGTCCATCTTGAAGATCATCCTCAGAATCTGACATATTATTTAAAACAGGTTTGTGATTGGTATCCGCCATATTATATAAAGTACTCTGAAACATATTTTAAAAGTTGACTTAGAAAAAATACCCCTCCTTCCCACACACACACATTATCAAGGCGCGCTCAGGCTGAGCAAACCCCTCTTCTTACCAACCCCAATGCTGGATCCCTTAATTAGTCTTTTTGGCTTAGCGAGAGAGTTGTTTCTTATGCCTAAGTCTAGTGCCACTAGGTTATCCCTCTTCAGCTGACAGTTTTAATTTATTTTTAACTTCTTAAAAGGCTATTGATTTGACATTCAGTTATTTAAAAAACAATAAAATTAAAAAATCTGGCAATAATTGGTCACTTTATTTTAGTTTGTTTTTTTAAGCATATTGTTTAATGTATTTTTTAAAAACAGGTATTTATTTTTCTTAAAACACTGGGACACTGTGTAGGAATTTTGGTTTTCCAATTGGCTGTCCCGGATGGAGATACTAACAAGAGGCCAGAGATTAGGGTCGAGTAGACATGAGGTGACACAGGATTCTTATAATTATTAATCCCACTTTGGGCGAGCGTAGGGATGGTTAGCCTACCCTCCGTCAAAGACAGACTGTGATTTAATATATTGCTTATAAACTAAAAATGATTAGCGGAATTCACTACATACCTGCATAGTAAATTTAATAATATTTTATATCCAAAAAATTATACAAATTATTGTATTTCAAAACAAAATAGATAATTATTTCCAAATGCATATAACAGATATAAACAGAAAAAGTTTATTATGTGAGTTGGTCTAGCACTTACCATTTTTTTATTTAGAGGGCTTGTTAATTTGCTAGCTCGTTGAAGTTAGTGCAGATATTTTTACACATGAGATTTATGATACTATTTTTATCTTAAAATAATATGTGTATAGAAATTAGTATGTATTATCAAATAGCTTTTTCAAAATTTTCACTGGCAAGTAAGTAAAGTAGTAAATTGAAAACCTACATTTTCTTCATAGATTTAAAATCAATATTAATTTTCTGCCAACTTATTTTTAAGGTTTCTTTAGATTGCTTGCATAAGAAGTTTTCTTAGCAAATTGAATAAAAGAAATTTGTTAATTAATTGAATTTGTGAGAGCTATTTTTATCAAAGATCAAAAATAAAATAAGAGACCCTGTAAGTCTATATCACGTCATAAATTGACTGATATCATGTTTGGGAAATACAAGTGTTTCAAATTACAAAGACTACAAAATAAAGTTCTTAAAGTGATGTTTAATATGCACTTTTACACATCTAATGATGAAATTTATAAAACATAGCCTTACATAAAATTATGTGAATAAAAAATACTAGAACAAACAAAACTAATTTACAGTATACAAAATAAACCTTTAAAAATAAATATAAAACTGCAACAAAATAGACAATTCTACAGTTACCATACAAGAACCAATCAAAGACTTAGGTATGCCAGGACTAAAAAGTGTCATAAGACAAATATACAGGTGTATAATAGGATAACACAGACTGTTCAGGTTGTGTTGCAACTACAAAAATGTTTAATAACCTTAAGGGAAAACAGAAAATATAATAAAACTACACTTTCCTATAATTATAAAATTTATTTAAAAAATATATATATATATTATACTTTTTTAATGTAAAAGTCATACTTTATAGGGCGTCCCAACTACATTTTGCAATTTATCCACAATTTAGCCCACTGATAGATTCTAATGATACAGCTTACATTTGGGATACCCTGCACTTACGTATCCTTAAAATTTGGCAAAATTTTATGGCTTATTTCTTAACCAGATACAAATGGTTATCTTGGTAATAATTTTATTAATAGATACAATATTAATAGCTTTCGAATAACACCAAAAGATAAAACTTAATTTTTTTAGCCATTCTGAACAAAACAACAATATTTACCAGTTAATAATTCATAAAAATGGAAGACAATAAAAGAAAATAAGTGGTTGCATGACTTCTGATAATTAAAAAGGCAACAAGTAAATGCTTAAGTAAGCAATGTGTTATAGAATACAGATATAATCTATATATGATTGGATTTTGTGTTAAAATATCTTCCATTAAACATATATAAAGATGCTTTGTTATGAAAAACACCATGAACTATGTAAATAAAACACATTAAATAGAATTTAAAAAATACTATTGCCATCTAATTAACAAGTTGAAAAAGTTAAAACCATATAGTATCGCCTAAATCAAAGAACTTACCTCTAAAATGTTTGTTTAGTTTTTGTTAAAAACTCGATTACACGTGGTAATGTAGCAAGGTTAGCTTGCCCGGTTTATAACAGCCTAACAATAAAAAACACTAAAATTCAATAATTCTCACTTTTCCAGTCCCACTGCTTCTTCTGTCAAAACCAAACGCGGTTTTAAAATACCCTTAACACTTTAACTGGCAACACCGCCAACACTGCTGTGGCTGTTTTCGAAATCACTTATGTACTATTTTTATTTCAAATCGTACTATAAGTTAGAAAGTTGTACAAATATCTTAGTTTATTTAATTGGATTTCTTTTACAGCAGTCCTCCGCTCCAGGCTCGCTTCCAGGCTGAACATTGAGCTTAGGGTTGCCACCTTTTTATTGTTGTTGGCCTGGAGTCTATGCTGTAGCTTTTATACTTCCCCCAATGAAGTGATTTCTAAAAAAAAAAAGTCGCCCTCCCGCATTCTCGTTGTACTTCTAAAAAAAATGGTCTACACACTACACAGTGAAACCTTTCTCCCGATCTCAAGTGTCTTCTACCAATTTGCCAATAACCAGGACGTCCTCCATGCAAAACCAAAAAAGATCTATGGTTACACAATACTCAACTGTTGTATATAGCCAGTAACCTAGAGTCGGAGGGTTTTAACCTGTAGACTTCAAACCAAATCTGGAGACTCCAGGTCAGACCTGGAGAGGTGGCAACCCTAGTCTGTATCCCTGTATCAACTTTCACTCCTCTTTGAGAGCGGCGTTTATTCTACTACATCAATAACTGTTTACCTGTTGTTTAAACATGACGATATTAGTTCGTCCGCTATTTCGTTACCTCGTAGCCCCGTCCTAGGACCCAGCTGTATAAGCATTTTAAAAAAATTTTTGAATGGCATTAGAGCATTTACACGGATCGAAAGAACTCTTGATCTACATAATGTAAGGGCAGTTTTTAATTGTCAGAATATGTTTAAACCGTCTACCTCAGATACCCTATGACCTCAGTACTGCCATGAAATGGATAATTAATGACTATAGTTAGTAGTTCTATAATGTTACTTTGTAACCTTCGTTGGAGTTCAAGTTATACATTAATGGTTCTCCATCCTTTGTAGTCCAGTGTTCTATGCTTGAGTATTCTAGGTCTCGAGCAATCGGAGTCTCTTATTTTCTTGTAGACTGTATCTATTACTGATTCTTTATCCAATAAAAAGCTCTAAACAAACCATGCATTGCATTGAATTCTTTATTCGGTTTAAGGGGCTCAATTTCGATATGCTATTAAGGTACACAAGTCGGTCTTTAGTCGAGTCTATGGCTCCTCACTGACGCGAAGAAAAGGGATTTTGCTCCGTTTTTGCTGGAAGCATAAATAGTATCATAACGTAAGGTCACTAGCAATAATGATGTATAAAACAAAATTAGCATTACACAGATTTTTAAATAAATAGAAGTTTAGCGGTGTTTCTCTGTTGCATATTACAAATTCATCAGTATTCTTATTAGGACTTTTATACACAGTAAATGTAAGCAAATCAATAAACCTGGTCGTATGTGGTCACACGACACGAAAACCTTCAAAATGAAGAATAATATCTATGACTTATTTGAATTCAGTGATTGTACTAGTTGATGACTGGTAAACGAAAAAGGAATACTACTATACACTCGAGCGATAAGACGATCTCTATTCCTCTGTGGAGTAGTTAACCCAGTGCAAGTCTGATTTTAGTTTTATGGAGCATTGCCATTAGTAGGGAAATTTCTGAAAAGTGAAGAATAAGCCAAGCAGCAGAACAAAAGGGAAATTTACGACAACTTAGAGAATTTGTATCTAGTAGTGACCTTTTATTTTTTTTTAGAAGTCACTTTTCTTCTGAATTTTCTTAGTTACGTTTTGGAAAAAATCCACAAATTTGGTGAGTTTTTGGATATTTAATCAGGGATTTTTTTTTTGGACGTGGCAACAGTGGTCCGATGTCCCCGTCAAATGCTGCTGGGTATGGGAAAATTATCGAAAACAAATTATTTGTTTTTATTTAAATTACTTATTTGAATAAACATGACCGATGGGCCAAATACTGTGGATAACACTGATTTATTAAACCAAAAAGTATGGGAAGGGTTTACCAATTGGTTACACTGTATTTGTGTGGTTACTTTTGATTTGGAATTAGGACAAGCTCTTGAGGTAAGTAGTAAGTAGGTACTACTTTGTACCATATTTTAATAATTTAAGAAACAAGTTTGATACTTAATTCCTTATCCTTTAAACTGGCCTGGATGAAATTTATGTTTTAACAAATAAGATAGCTGTTCTGCAAGTTTTTTAATGCATTCTATATTATTGTTTATTAAAGAAAAAAATAATTCTTGTCAACGAATAGAGTTCAGCTATAATCATTTGTTACAATTTATTTGATAAGCAAATTGTCCTCTCACAAGCCCAATATAGAGTATAACGTGTGCACAGTAGGTATAGTTTTGACTTTAAATAATTACATGGTAATATATTTGTCAAATGACCTCAATACAGTGTTTTATAACTCTTTGCACTGTCTAGATATATTTTAGTTAATCTACTAGGTTTTATATTTTTTTGATTTGATAATTATGTAAAAACTTACATTACTTACTTATTTTATCATGTTTTAGAGAATTTATCCCAAGCATGTATATCTGACGAAACAAGAAAAATCGAATATTTGTTACCTAGCCTTCCCTGATTCCAATTCAGGATGCATGGGAGATACAGAATTTGTAATAAGGTTGCAACGCAAAGGGAAGGAGGTTTTAAGATCTGAACATGTCAATTATAATAGTAAATGTCCATCGTCATTAAAAATCGATGAATTGTACCTGTGGGGTTATGTTTATTTTAGACAAGTAAAAGACATCACATTGCCAAGGGGCTATTTTCAAAAAGTAAGTATTTTTTCAAAATTATGTTATAGTAAAAAATTAGTAATACTTTTTATGGGTTGTTTTCTAAACTCTAAACCATTACACTTTGACATTATTTAAGTTAAATGTCATTTAGTTAATATTCTATCAATTATAATTGTTTTAGAGTATCGTCATGTTGTCGTATCTGCCATTTAATAACTTATTTAGTAAAATATGTAGTCACATAGCACCAGAATATTTTGATCATGGTGAAAGTAGTTTGGAAGCTGCCTGTTATAACATTGAAAGATGGCCCCCGCCAACACCAGGTGTCCTTTTAAATCTACCTGTCTTAGGATCCGTATTTCAGGTAGGTACCTTTTTATAATAAAATTTTGTTTTGTCAAAATGCTTGAAATATACAGGGTGTTCCTTAATGACGTGCTAATGATTCCTCAAGTCAATTTATGAAGAAAAGTTAAATTTTTTGTTACAGGATGTTAAATAATTTTTTTTAATGCTTTTTTGTAATATCTCCGAAAGTAGGTACTTTAGATAATATTTTTAATTTTGGCATGAGCTAATCGGACATAAAACCACAAGTTTTAGTTATAAAAGTTATTTTTTTCTCCCACCAGTGGCGTCCCTGCAAACATGTCCTCTGATATTTTTTAAAATAAAAGTGGTACGCCACTGACATTTGGATATTATTTCTGATTAGTCTGGTCAATTCTGCAAAAAAATGGTCTCTTACGTTTCTCTCAGTCACACCGTTCTTACGTTTCTCCTCAGGCACACCGTTCTTAATTAAAATAATTAAATTAAATTAGCTTCATGCATGCCTATTAAGTGGGTGGTCATTTCCAACAATTTTTATAAAACAAAATTTTGCATTATCAACGTTAATAATAATAAATAGTAGAGCTAATTTAATTTAATTAAGAACGATATGCCTGAGCAGAAAAACGCAAGATACCATTTTTATGCAGAATTGACCAGGCTAATCAGAAATAATATTCACATGGAAAAATATCAGTGGCGTACCACTTTTTTTCTAAAAAATATCAGAGGACATGTTTGCAGGGACGCCACTGGTGGGACAAAAAAATAACTTTTATAACTAAAACATGGGGGTTTATGCTATATTAGCACATGCCAAAATTGAAAATATTATCTAAAGTACTTTCGGAGATATTACAAAAAACGCATTAAAAAAAATAAAATTCGACACCCTGTAGCAAAAAATTTAAGCCGTTTAGGACATATGTTTATACGAAATTTTCTTCATAAAATGACTTGAGAAATTACACCCTAAAATATTAGCACGTCATTAAGGAACACCCTGTATACAGTGTGTCCCAGATATATTACATATTTTTTCTTAAATATTACAGACATTTATTTCTGTATCGGAGAATTCAACCCTGGCATTACTTAAAAATAAAATAGGTGATAATCAAATTCTAACGCAAGTTGAAGACTTACAATTATTCGAAATCCTACAGTCTGTTTTATCACACATACATTTACTATGGGAACTTGTTATTACTTCAGAACCAATTGTTGTTATGGCCTCTTCTCCTACTAGTTGTTCCTCTATGGTTCTAGCACTAACTAGGTAAGTTTTTTTATTACTTTGTAAACAAGGGAAAAAAACGAATAAGTTATTTTTAATGTAATGCATTTATTTTTTGAATGATAGAAGAATTTTGGACTGGCCTAGTCTTTATTTGTCTTAAATCACTTGAATATAGTATGTTTTTTATTTTAAAGGCTTATTTCACCTCTTCAGTATTGTGGAGACTACAGACCTTACTTTACAATACATGACAGTGAGTTTAAGCAATATACAAGTAAAGTACATGGTCCCCCGCCTGTGATTTTAGGAGTAACCAACCCATTTTTTGCCAAAACTTTTCAACATTGGCCTCATACTATAAGGCTTAGTGATGACACTGGTAAGATAAAAATATTGATTGGTAGAGTTTATAATTAATAATAATAAAAAAGGTATTTATTTGTGCCAAAAAAATAAATAAATAATAAGTAATAAAATGAACTTGAAATTTTTTTATTAGAATAACATAACTAAATAACCATTATAGACAGTATTATACCAGTTGGCACAAAAAGGTAGGATTTTGATTAGTAATTAGTCAGTCTTCCAATCATTGTTTAAATTTTTATTTTATTTAATATACAGGGTGGTTCCTAAGTTGATACTTCTTATTAAAATAAACAACATTTTCAAATACCTTTTTTCAAAAAACTCAAAAATAAGGTAAGTACTTACATTCATTTATTACACTATGGATCAAATACGGTTCTGCCTAACTTGCCCGTTGAATAACATTAATAAAACTTCTGGGTGTAGGATAAGCCCGCAAGGGAAAGCGTTCTGCTTATAATCTCGAAGCACCAACCGCACTTTGACGACACTCACCGTAAATTAGCGCCATATTTACCGGTTCGTTGTTTTCAAATTTTACCATTTTCACGTGTCACCAATTTGAAATTAACTTGCTTCAGAAAAACACACCGCAGCGTATTGCCAAATAACTCTTACCGACCCGTAAACTGCATGACTAATAAGAGATAAGACAAACAAATAAGGTATAGCAGGCTATGTTTTGTAGCCCAGGCCAGGCCTGCCTTAGATCTTTTACTTCTGTATCTCCCCTATTTCTAAGTTTTTTGAAAAAAGGTATGTAAAAATGTTTATTTTAATGCCTTCTATGCACAGCTAAAAAAGAAGTATCAACTTAGGAATCACTTGAACTATTATATTTAAAATTTATAGTAAAAAAATACACTAACAAGACTTATACAGGTACAGACAAAAACTGCGCACTGTATGAATATTGTCTGTTTCCTTTATGACTAAGTGATTGGATAAATGGACTATACCAGTTAGCACAAAAGTCGTTTTTAATATGTTTAAAGAATTTGTTTTTTAGTATAAATCACATAAACACCCCTACCTCCCCCTTACATTGGCAACGGTAACTTTGTACAACTATAGCTATCAAGATAATCAATTATATTTTAGGTCAAAATCAAAAGTACAAATTAAAGAAGACAGTCCCAACCAAAATGATCGAAAATACGTCTGGCATATATACTTCTTATAAACCGTTTTTACAAAAAGATAAGAATATTATTAAAGAGCTCATGAGCGGAGTTAAGTCAACCAGGCCTTATGAAGTACAATCTGCAATGTTAAGAAAGCACTTGGTTGAACTGACTCATAGTTTTATGATACCTTTGGAAAGATACATTGCTAGTTTGCTGCCTTTGCAAAAAGATATTTCAGCATTTAAAGTATGTAACTTCTATAAGCTTTTTACTAATATTAAAGAACTGTGTTGTGAAGTTCCCACCTTAAGCGTCTCATTGACCTAGTCCAATTTTTTAAAATTATGTTATACAGGGTGTCCTTAAATGACTTCACCACAAATTCCTTAACTGAAAATAAAGCGATCTAGGCAGACTTACCTATATGCAATGTTGCTTCGTTTTGCCGCTACAGGGCGTTAAAGTTTTCATATTAATATTGTTTTTCGGAATAATTTCTAAACGCCTTTATTGATTTCCACTTATTTTGACCACTATTAATAGCGTGTTTTGACGTATGCGCTATCTATTTTTAATACCTGCAAATTTAAAAATGGCTTGTGATTGGTAATTAAAAGTTCCTCTTTTTGTTACCCCCGTATAAATGACTTAAATTATTTCTCTGACACTAGCTGACTTCACGTTGAAACTTTTTTGTCTCTTGTAAAAAAGCCAGACATGCAGTTTCTCTACAAAAAAATTATTTACAATGCAAAACATGAAAAAGTTTCCAGCAATTGTTATAAAAATCAAACTAGTTGGTAGTTATTTAGAATTAAAAAATTTTCATGTTTTCTCGTTCTGAATATACAGCAATGAAGGATTACAAGGTATGGTAAATATTTTTTTTTGTAGAGAAACTGCATGTCTGGATACATTTTTACAAAAGACAAAAAGTTTCAACGTGAAGTCAGCTAGTGTCAGAGAAATAATTTAGGTCATTTATACAGGGGTAACAAAAAGAGGAACTTTTAATTACCAATCACACGCCATTTTTAAATTGGCAGGTATTACAAAAAGATAGCGCATACGTCAAAACACGCTATTAATAGTGGTCATTCTTAGTCCCAAAATTAGTGGAAATCGATAAAGGCGTTTAGAAATTAGTCCGAAAAAACATTATTAATTTGAAAACGTTAGCGCCCTTTACATTGCATATAGGTAAGTTTGCCTAGATCGCCTTATTTTTGGTTAAGGAATTTGTGATGAAGCGTTGTAGTCATTTCAAGGACACCCTGTATTTTTAGAATTATTTGTAAAATTTTTGCAACATTGCTGAATAAGTTTATTTTGTAAGCAGCGATGTGGTGACTGCAACTAATAAGTGTCTAGAGACCGGATCTCAATATTACATTTTAGAGACGGATAATTTCTGTTAAGGTTATTTATAATTTGTTTAAGCATCTAATTTATAAAAACGAATATGTTATTCATAATTAGCGTGATTAGTAATGAACATATATTTATAGTTATACATTTTTTAATCAGTAGATATTAATTTTGAATACCTTAACAAAAAAGTATATCGTAAAAAGTCATTTGTTTGAGATAAAAATGATAAACCAACGTTCTTTTTCAAATTTTTTTTTGCACTTAACAAAATTATTTTAGGCTGCTCCAGCTCCAAATCCGTTTAACCCCGACAACTTTTTTGCAACTTTAGAAACTGTTGGTCCCCACTTAACATTAAACAAAACTGGAATTAAAGGAGATTGGATTGGACTGTATAGGAAATTTTTCAGATCACCTAATTTTAAAGCCTGGTTTAATTCAAGGTATACAGAATTATCGCTGAAACTGCAAGCGCTCCATACAGAAGCTCTTTCTAATGCAGTAAGTATATTATGTCGCTGAAGAAAACTAAATGTGATTTTTGCAAACAAGAAAAAATTTTGTTTCAAACGAAAAGTTATTAAAAATGGATTTTTTTTTTATTGACACAAATTGAATTGGTTTTTGCCTTGGTTTGTGAATGATTTTTTGTATTCCAGGATTTAGTAAACTGGGTTCGAGGTCGTCCTGAAGTTGAAGTAGTAGATATGGTGCTACGAATAAAGAACAAAATAGGTAAATGTGAAACTGATATCCCAGTGAGTGAAACTGTAAAGCAACAGCTGAATCAAAGAATGCAGGATATTGTTACTTCACTTCCTGATGACCTCAAAAATATTTTGCAGATTTCATGATACTGGTTTTAGGGGGCTGGAAATACATATGTGGTTCCTGTTAAGTTTGTTTTCTAGCCCTTGTTACTCGTTGAGATTTTTACTATAGGTTTCTATAATGAAGACATCTTTTCTTTGAACTCCATTTAGATCTGGCAACCACGTGTTTAACATGCTGAATATGATGAGAATGGTTTATTGAATGTTTGGCTTTAAGCAAAACCCAGTTGATAGATTATAAATACACCCAGTGTCTCAATAATGCGACAAATTGAAATAGTAACGCTTTTTGTGGTAAAATACGCCTGGGGGGCCTTTTATAATTAACGCACCCGGTCGTTCCCCATGTAATATGAATATCTACATAGGTGAACCATATACTTATTGTAGCTATGGTTTTTATAGTTGACTAACGTTTAGCGACTGTAGAAACCGAAAACATCTTTGCTCATAATGGTTGCCAGACAAGATTTTTGTATTGATACTCAATGTTTTGAAAATATTTATATTTTCATAAAAATGAAAATAACGTAAAATTATTGACAGTTATGCAACATTTAAAATAAGTTTTTATAAGGATTTGTTAAATATTGTATATTTTACATTAATAGGTCGTCCAGTGATCAACCTTTTATATAAACTACTATTTTAAAACAATAAAACATTTATTTTTTAAATATAAGTGTTATTATTTTTATTTAGTATGTGGGTCGTTCTTGAAAAAAGCTGCATTTCGTTTACATCATATTTATCACGAAACACGCAGCAACCGCACCCTTACGTTGTTAGCTTTGTACTGACCCATCGTTACGGAGAATCAACATGCATGCATGCGCCGACTTGCCTCTAGTGTTTGATACGAAGAATTAAAATTGGTAATGATGCCAGTAGTTAGTTACACGTAAAAAGATTTATATTTTTTCAGTTTCCAGAACTTAAATTGATCGGAAATAAACAATTTAACCTATATGCAACAATTAGAAAGTAGTAAAATTTAGGAATTTGCAGGTATAATTATTTTTTCTTGTAAGTTATCTTCTACAAATATGGTTGGTTACGATAACGGATGTTTGGAGTATAATTAACTACAGTTTAAAGTTAAAAAGTTCTAATATACAGGGTGACGCATCGAAAACGAAACAGACATTTACTGGCGGCTCAGTTCTTTTTTGGAAAAACGCTCAGACCCGTCGATATTGTTTTTGAGAGGGACACAAAATTGGCAAAAAATCACGTTAACACGTACATCTCCTGGGCGGGGGTGGCACCACCCCTAAAATCTTAAATGGAAAGCGGAGTCGATCGACTGATGCCTTATTTTAAAGGTCTTTCAATTTCTTTTACTACTGAACTGAAGTAGATGAATCTGAAGAAAGATCTTTAAAATAAGGTATCACTCGACCCCCCTTTCCATTTAAGATTTTAGGGGTGGTGCCACCCCCGCCCAGGGGGTTGCACGTGTTAACGTGATTTTTTGCGAATTTTGTGTCTCCCTCGAAAACAATCGACGGGTCTAAGCGTTTTTCCAAAAAAGAACTGAGCTGCCAGTAAATATCTCTGTTTCGTTTTCGATGCGCCATGCACCCTGTATAAAGTAATAAATACAGAAGAAGAAATATATAGACAATATTCACAAAATTTTGTTTTTTGCTTATATTAATTCATCAAGCAAATTTTATTTAAGATGTAGATAAATAAAGATGATGTAGAGTATTTGGCGCTTTTTGGATAAAGCAAAAATGATGCTAATGCGTCACTAGCCGTCTAACTCTGAAAAAAACCTGTTAAAGGGATATTAAAACAAACAACGGTTTAGTAAAAGTTTTATGGTATATTTATCTTTGTACTTATGTACAACTTAATTACTTACATATTAGAGTTTCCTTGTTTTTTTTTCATTTGGCCGTTGAAGCATTTTTGCGCACAAAAACGAGTGCAAGTGTATGTATCTACTTTACATTACTTGTAACCTGTTCGGTAAATTATCTAATCAAATACATGCATCTCTAAAGTTTGCTTATTTTATTCATACCTACATTTTTAACACGAAACTCTTGAAAAATTTCCACTCAATGATACTTTTGTTTACAATTAAACAAAACGCCCTGAGCTAAAGCTCTGTGTCTTTATTAGACCATAAAGTGAAAATATTTCGTAACATTTTTAGGAAATTGTTTCTCATGAAAAATTGCGGCATTACCGATAAGACCGGAATATTCCTGTTTACAATTTGCAAGAATACCTTAAATTATATACATGGTTTTTGTAAAATAAAAATGTCCACGTTGGTTGCGACATTGAAATTTTACCATATTACAAAACTTTATTGATAGAATTAAGGTAATCTTTTAAATTTTCGGATAAACAATATATAAACGTGTTCAACTCAAAAGTTTGCAATCGTCTTTGGACTTTCAATCGATACTAAAAGACCAAATAAAAAATACTACCATTTCAGCATCTAACAATAAAATAATGTAATCTATACAGTCCATATTTCATAGTATTTAAAATATTTTGTTTCTAACACAAATTGCTTCTTAATATATCCCGTACCTACCTACTATTTATTATTTTAGGTCCATTACTGAGCCTTATTTAAATTATGAAAATGATAGTTTTATAAAAACGATTTTACTTGCCTTCGGGGCATAAATATATTCAGTCTTTGACGCTGCTTCTGTTATAAAAATAACATTTAGCCACTATCAGTCTCTTGAGCTTTTTATACTAATTCTCCATCTATCAAAATAAGAAATAATTTTTTCCCAAACCCTCCAAGCCCTGCACGGGCTGCAATTTCAGGGCCCGAGCCGGAAATTTGCGACGCGGCCCGTCAACGTCAACAAAGCTGAACAGCCCGAGAAACAATATTAGGGCTTTAAACATTTTTTTACAAGCCCGACAGGCCCGGAAAAAGTGTTAGGGCACGAAAACCCGAACCTTTATTGAGTAAGTGGCCCGGCTCGGCCCGGGCCGCGTTAAGGCCAGATATGAAAACTCTGCCCATGCAGGCCACAATTATATAGTACTCATTTAAAAATTATGTCGATAAGAGGCTCTCACTAATATCTTTATTATCACAAAAAAGGATTCTTCATTCTCAAAAACTTTTGCGCTAGAACATATTCGCAATTTATTCCAAGATGCTCAAAGTTGAGGTATTGTGTTTTTTGTTTAATCGCTCCGCAATTATGGGTTTCAAGAAACTTTTAGAAATTCCCATAATTATTTTTAGGGAGCTTGGAAAAAATCTCCAAAAATTGATATCGGTCAAACTTTAATTTTAAAATAGAAACATCGTCAAGGACTGATTTTCTATGCTATGTGGGCAAGTAGGTTGTAAAAAACCTTAAGAGCATTTCATTTATTGTATTGTTGATTTAAAAAAAACGCACCATATACATTTTGAGGAACAAAGCACCAAAGCTCATAATAGTCATAATATTAAAGAAATATTTTTTTAGCGCCGCGGTCCAAATGTTAATAGACAAGGCCCCGCCGTCGCCAACATTTTCAACGTTAACAGTTACGTTTTTTTTTCTGTAAAGGAGGAGCTGATGTATTATTATATACAGCTAGTATTATCAGAGTGTTCAGAAAAATAAAATCGGTGCGATTCAAAGACATTTTAATTTAAAAAAAGCATCATCCATAGCCGCAAAATGAAGTGCTCCCTATTTTAATGAGCAGTTAGGTATTTGTTAAACATTAAAAGAATACCTATATTTTCAAATAATAATTATTGTAGGTAGGTACTTAATTCTTGAATTTTAAAAACAAAGCCGTTAAGGACATACCTATGCAACTTTAACTAAGCGAAGAAGGCTAAGAAACTGCTAATTATAGTTGATTAATATCGATTGCTCGAAAAAATACCACAAAGTGTTTCTAAAAAAAGTAGCTGGTGAACAGACCCGAACAACCCCCCCCCCCCCCCCCCCCCTTCTCTGCTTTACCAGTAGGCGACTGGCGACTTATATTATGCTTCTAAGAGCAGGTCACTGGCTGCGCATGTAGACTGGTTTAAGAGTTTCTTACCTGACGGTCGATTTAAAAAGCGTTTCTTTAGGATACCCAAGGAGTCATGATTTTCAGAACACTGTATGTCTCATAAATAAATAAAATACCTACGGTTCTACTGTACGGTGCAATGCTGTCGTACGAATTTATTTGACGTAAACTGTACATACCTACATAAGTATTATTTGACAGGTATAAAGAGAGGGTGACGATATACATATAATGTAACTTCATATAAGTATCTTAAAACAAGATAAAATATCGCGTAAAAAGGACTTAATTTATATTTACTGCTAGCAGAACTTGATGACCACATTTTAAATAGGAAGAAAATTTACAACAGTATGAGTTTATTTATAACAGTGGTAAAATTACTGCAATAAAGATAAGTATAATACAGCTTATAAATACAATGTTAAGCAAAAAGAACGTACCATATGGAAAGCTATTTTACTGGTAATTTTCCACAACACAGTCTTCAAGAAAATTAATTAAAAAATAATTAAATTTTGAGTTGTGTGTTTTCAGTTTAGTTTTTTACAACTATATGTCATCACTAGTAACGGCTCGTGGAATATGTATTATTTTATCATATAACTTAAAACCTAGTCATCGGATTGTTTAATAGTAATTGTATTTTTGAAGTTAAAAAAAAGTTACTTGCAACCAGTAACGTTTTGTACTACAGGAACTGAGAGTGAATGCATTTTTGCATTGCTCCTAGTACAACCTACCTAGTCACTAACTACTATATACATCATTAGTGTGTCACCGAATTCGCGTCTCACCATTAGCATTTCAGTTATTATTGGAGTTAAGGATATGCTTAGGTTTTGAAAGTTATATGGAATTGCAGCCTAATATTAAATATCTTCAAAAATTTTGAGATACATATGTAGGTATTTGAAAAAAAAATAACCAGTAGTTTTCCGTTTACGTAAATGGTTTTTACATGACAGCTGTCAAACTATCACAATATTGAGACATTGATTTACCGGAAAAATATTTCGATTATAAATTTTACAAAACGTTCTTAATTTAACCATCTAACTATAATAATAATCGAGATCATATCTTAACGGCGAGAATCGAATTTGGACAATTTGGGACATATTTACAAATACATTTGTAGCCATTAATTTCTAAAGCCGAGCAATCACATTGTTAAATTAATCCAGTCCAGACAACGAAGTAAGAAATATGTACAGGGTACTTCACGTAGAACTTACAATGCTTTATATCTTTAAAACGAATTGGGATGAATTACTGTACTAAAAGAGCTTCGTAGCTGTAGTTGCAGGGTCCCTGTAAATTCGAGTAAAAAATTAGACAGACGCCAGTGACTGCCCAGGCGGCGCGACGCCAAAAATCCAAATCATGACTGGTACCTTGAAAGTTCGTTAAATTTTAAGAGATTTTCGTGCGTGCTCTCAATCCATTCCATTGGTCATCGCGAGGACTGGGCAGTCGTTTGGGCATTGGTATTACACCTACCAAATTCTTTTTACAGAAATTAATTATCCCAATCAGATTTAAAGATATAAGCATTGTACATTTTAAGTAAAATACCCCTTGTATGGGTTAAACTTCGCCCCAAAAAACTAGGTAAGCATATTTTGTTTTATATAGTAGAATATCTCATTTCAACCTTTATTATTAAGTTGGAAGGGGTTTGTTAATAGCCTTCTATCTAATATAGAATGATTTTCCAGCAAGATAGATAAAATCAATATTTTTCAAATCGCCATTTCTAAAACGCACGTGTGCCTACCGCTAAATCCCTTTTACCCAATGAAACGTATCACTTTAAGCCTACAAAATGATACTAAAATTAGTATTAATCTGTGGGAAAATTGAGCTACCTTGTACCTGAATAGATTCATGCTGGTTTTTTTCGATCGTTTTTCCAGCAAACACCAATAAACAAAAATTTCTTATAAAGTGGCAATCGTAACTTCATAAATTTTCAAAGCATAAGCTGAAAAACAACATTCCTTTATGGCAGTGAATGGGTTGCTGAAACTGTCCAAAACGATTAAACTATAAGTCATTTCTACCTTACAAGGGTCAACAACAGCCCAATTGGGACGTGTCCTCAATACTTGTCTTGGTCAGTCGCCAGTGTTCAAATAAAAAAGTATATTTATGTATTGTAATATGTCGCGTCGTAGGATGCCTTAGCATTATGTAATATACTTATAGTAGTAAAAATGACATGTAAAAACCAATGTAGAATAAATAAAGATATTTTGAAATAAAATGAGATTCTACGTAAGGCAGAAAGTTATTTTAAATCTTAGGATTGACAAACGACCAGATAGAAGGCTAAATTTAAGGCAAAAAATATAAGTAGATTTCTCCGTGAGTAATATTTATACCGATTCCGTACAATGACAATTTATTGCAAGACTATATACGTGCCTTAGTGAAAAAATGCAAAAATTAATATTCAATACATTTTTTTTTGAAGGCTCTGTCGTACAATCATGCTTATTCTTTTCCCATAAACCTGTACTAAGGAATATATTGCACTAAATAATTATACCAATACAATTGCTCGACCTTAGATTTTAATATTAGGGAATATCTATGCTTCTAAAGTTAAGACTTTTTGACATTATTAACGCTGAAATTTACAATCTTAGTTATAAACTACCTACTATCAGTTTCAGTGTAAAAATGGACCTTTTCGCTAAATTTTATTTGGATAGAAGAAAAAATAAAATTTTCTACTGTTTCAGTTTTTAAATTCTTGAAATATTTACTGAGAAAATTATTAACAAAATACGCGAACGAAACTTACTGACGTTACAACAATTCCAAGCAATAGGCAGCCGACGACCGCTATTTAACCGTGGCGTTCCCACCTGAATGATGTATAGATTTCTTTTTGTTTAAGTTATCGAAATAACAATATAATCTGTCGCATGACTGGCAACTAAATGAATTGCGTGGTTAAAATTTTATTATTAGTACATATAGTGAAAAGGCCCATTGTTAATATGCCAAAAACAACAAGTTTTAATGAAAAACAAAAAAAACTTTACCTACTTTGATCTAAACTGCTGGACAATTGCTTTCGAGCAAGAAAAATTTCGCCTAAATTTAACAGTTAATATTTTCTGACCCAGATATGATATCGACCTACGGTTTTGAGTGGTTGATAGATTCATCCCTTGGGAAAAAATTGTCAGTGTAGGATTTTCTTTAACTGTCAGAAAATTTTATATACAGAGTGTTAAAGAAGATGATGATTTTTACTCCAATTTTAATGGCGTGTAACTTTCACAATAATATTTTTAAATTGTATCACTCTACGTCAATTGAATCACTGGTTCATAGCAAAAAAAGTAATTTGTCAAATTTTTGATATCTGCTATATTTTAAGAAATACCGATTTTTTTGGAAAACCTTGCTTTATTTTAACTTATTGGTGCGTTGTATCGTGCAAACTTTGCGAGTGATTATTATACCATCTGAAAAGCTTGATTATGTTCAGTAACAATAGTTGTACCTAAATGTTATGATGTACAGTGGCATACTTATAAACACCTATATGTCTATGGTTTATGAGTATCTCACAATTTTTCACAATTGTTTTTTATTGGAAAGTACTCGCCCCTACATTAGGTAAATTTTTTCTTAGTTTTCAGTTTTTCATATCGCACTACAGGTATATTATACAGTGTGTTTTAACAAAGATAATTTTTTTTATTTCATTTTTGGAAAAAATGTATATACTATACCTACTCATAAACCATAGACATATTAGTAATTATAAGTACGCCACTGTACATCATAACATTTAGGTACAACTATTGTTGCTGACCATAATCAAGCTTTAAATAAGGTATAATAATCACTCACAAAGTGTGCACGATACAACGCACAGTGAGATCTAGCTATCAATAAGTTGAAATAAAGCACGGTTTCCAAAAAAATCGGTGTCTCTTAAAATATAGCAGATATCAAAAATTTGACCAATTACTTTCTTTGTTATGAACCAGTGATTCAATTGACGTAGAGTGATAAAATTTAAAAATATTATTGTGAAAGTTACACGCTATTAAAATTGGAGCAAAAATCATCGTCTTCTTTAACACCCTGTATATAAAATTTTCTGACAGTTAAAGAAAATCCAACATTGACAATTGTTTCCCAAGGGATGAATCTGTCAACCATTCAAAACCGTAGGTCGATATCATATCTGGTTCAGAAAATATTAACTGTTAAATTTAGGCAAAATTTTTCTTGCTCGAAAGCAATTGTCCAGCAGTTTAGTAGAGCTTAAAAATGCCTGTATTTTAATACAGTGTAGATTTACAAAAATATAACTCTGTCATATATAATGTAATTTTAATTCTTGAACATCCTGTATATTTCTCAAGAATTTTACGTTCCCTAGGGTATCATCTATTTAAATTATTACATCTCCAACCACTAAGGATTTGTTTTACTTTGTCCCACTATTGGGATTCTGTGTGTACCAAAGTGAATTTAGATTGTGACTGAAAAACATGTAATTGTTTATCTTTTAATATGAAGACTTCGTTCACGGATAGCCAATGAGTTTTTCTGTCTCAACACATTCAACAAACTTTTAATAATGAGAAATATACAACTCAATATTATTGCAAATATTTTATCATTAATCATTTAAAATATATACAGACAAAAGTTGAAAAACCAGGCAGTAAAAATGTACCTGCGAAGCCTACACTTACAGGGTGTTTTAGACGTATGGCAAACGGGTGATACGTTTTCTTCCAAATTTTGGTTGGTTAAATAAACAACCATGATCTATCGTTTAAATATATTTTCAGCAATGCCGAAACAGGTGGCAACATCGTTATTTTAAATGGAACACCCTATATATTATATTATTTTCTAATTCCCTATACAATTCCACGTATCTTTTGTACAAGATGTCATATGTTTAAATTCAATTGTTTTTGAGATATTGACGTTTAAAATATGTCATTTTCAGACATTAACAGGCTGTAGCATTGGAACGGCGCATCTAAGAGAAAAATGGTTTTCACCTCTTCTTAGTTTTTTATTCTCTATCCAAAATTACCACCTTTCGGTTTAACATATTAAACCAAAAAAATTGTTTTACGGTTTAACATGTTAAACCAGAAGTTGTAATTTTTAGTTAGAGAATCAAAAACTAAGACAGGAAGGTGAAAACCATTTTTCTCTTAGATGCGCCGTTCTAATGCTACAACTTGTCAAAGTCCTAAAATGGCATATTTTATTCCATCCGCCGTGAACCACCCTGTATACAAGGTGTTACTTAATGATATGTACCTATTTTAATGGATGATTCCAGGACCAATTTATACATACATATAAGTACATATTAAGCAATACTCTGTATACGAATTATTAAAAAAATATGATTAAAATGAATATGAATGTATACATAAACATAAAAATATAAAGTGAATGATAAAAAAAGATACAGTATAGAAAAATAAATAATCATTGAAAATCTCTTCATACATAATAAAAATTGAAACGAAAACTTTTATAATTTTAAATAAAAATTTAAGTTTCAATTCAATATAACCAGGTTCATTAAATATGCCGTCCCAAAGGATACTAGCCTCTGGTGGCACCATTTACGGAACCCAATTATATTGAATTTAACCATCAGTAAAGCATTGACATATCTGTCATACTGTTAATTTCACGATTTAAGACGTGTTGCTGTCTTAATAGGGCGTTTGCTTTGCGCTCGAAATCGCTAACCATTTCTTCTGAAAATATCTTATCGTAATCTTTTCCTTCATCTTGAAGGGCTTTTTTCCTTGCTACCATTATGTTATTGTAGAGGTCCAAAACCTTAAACAAAACCAGGTGTCAGTGAGTGGATATTTATTCTACTTACAATATATCTAGTAGCAACAATATTTTAGATCGATTATAATATGAAATATTTAAGAAACTGTCATTATTTCCCACCTTTCAGTAATAAAAGTGCTTGACTTCACGATTTCTAGAAACCGTGGTTTGGCTTGACACAGTTGACATTTCAAATTATGTCATCCAGTGGTAACTATAGGTTTATTATCATCGGGTCGGAAACACATGGAGTTAGGTCAGGAACTTACATAATTTATTTATGCTCACTAACTTCAAGCTACCTAATTTCCTAAATATATTATATAAATTAATTACATGCAAATAAACTTTGGTATACTTTTTTATACGACAATCAGGAACGTCAAACACTCTGATACAATACAAAAAGTCCCATAAAACAAACTTAGTACGGACGTATATTCTAGCAAATCTCCAGCGTCATAGTCGCTGTAAACATTGGGTGACATAAATTGACGTGGAGAATGCTATATGTATCTCTTTCTAAGTAACAAGTTTATAAACTACTCTTTATAACACAGTGTCTGCCTAGATTAAGTTAATATATGAGAAAGTTTTTTAATAAATTTTTTCGAAAAATGTAAAAAGTTTTCCTTGCCTTAAAAATGTTCCGACAAAAACGAATCTTATTATTAAAAAATGTAAGCTGTATTATAATGTATGATAAAACTTAAAAAACTAATGCGTAAGAAAATAATTTTATGGATCAAAAATTTGTGTTATAATGACAATAAGAAGTATCAAAAATATTGGGCTTCTCGCAGAATCATCATTTTCCATGCATTTATAATTAATTGACTTCTAAAGGGTTTTACAGAATTTTCCATATGAATTGGTGACATCTGATTACAATAGGCCTGTCTAGTTCTGTTTTTTAGGTCAATAATTTTCAGGTCAACAACAAATTTTTGTAGTGTCAACTCCACTTTGCATTTCTGTTATCCACTAGTTTCACAAGGTACCTACCTATTTAAAAATTTTAAGACTTCTGCAATTTAAGAGATAATATAACTTTTTTAAGAACCCTGTATAATATAACCTAACTTATTATTTTGAGGCTAAGCAAAACTTTTTATGACGGCTACATTTTTGCTCTAAAATTGAAAATAAAAAAAGTTTCCCATAAGTTAACTAAATCTGGACAGACACTGTATTTATAATATTGACATATTTTTTTCTTTAACAATTTTCGGTTATTTTACTTGAGTTTTCAATTTCTACAAAACAATAATTCAGCTGTGGCGAAAGAATCAACAGATTACTCACAACTTAATGTACCAAACGCCATCTATAACTCAATAGGCAAAGTTTGGTGAAATATTAATTTTGAAACACTGAGTGATGTCAGATGTCATTTGCCTATGCACAAACATGAAATATATACAGAGTTTTCTACGTCAACTTATGTCACCTCACAAATTTCTTTACAAGTAAAGAAAGTTAAAAGCAGATAAAAAATGAACACGATCTATGATTTGGGCACGCTAATATAAAATATAACACGTTTAATGGTCTATTTAAATTATATAAAGTTGTTATGTCAGCTGTTAGGCTGCATGCAGATCGGCTCTAAAAGGTGCATAAGAAACGATTTAGTAACTGTTTCTCCAGGGAAACTATAAATATTACAAGATTATTTGTTTTGTCAGTGGGCGGAGCTCAACACGGTCCGATTTTGAGCATGCGCAAACCATAGATCGCGTTTCTCGATTTATCCACTCCCAAGAAGGTTGTGGGCGACAGTGGCACAGGCGCATTGGGAGGAGACAGGCCCGTACTAAGCTTGTCTTTGTTATTTTCTGTTTTGTGGCTGGGTTACTGAATGGAAACGTACATTTTCTTTGCTGGAAACGTTAAACACGTGCCGGCCAGCAGTCTGACGTCATTCAAACCAGGTTGCGTTATTGCGAGGCGATCATTGGCGTTCGCCCAACTCAGTTTTAAGGGTACTTTAGATGGTCGTTAAAAAAAATATAGAGTATTTCTCTAGGATACCCAAGGAGTCGCCCATTTAAATATAATGCGTCAATTCCATAACACACTGTATTCTGTGATGTAGAGGCCACTGACACAATTTTATTCTTTGTATATTATTAAACAACATTGTATATTTTTTCGGAAATATAGTTTTCAAAATAATTTCCACCACAGTTAATACACTTCTTCATAGCAACAAACTAGTCTTTAAAAATCGTCTTCTACTATTCTCCTGACGTATGCTTTGTCCCATGTAGATAAAAGATCGCCATCCTCAGAAAATGTTCGTCTATTTAACTGATATTTAATGCCCAAGAAACAAACCGAAATCACATGGCGCAAAATCAAGACAATATGGAGGATGACTTAATACTGCGCAACACCGTTACACAATTTGAGTTATCTTAATTAAAACAACTAACAAATCAACATATATGGGCGCCTGCGTGACGGACATATTTTGGCGCCCTTTGAATTGAGTAATTTTATTATTATTATCAACAAGTGTTTTATTGGTTACCATATTGGTCTTCGACCGAGGTCCTTCAGTCACAGTTGACATTATGTTTCAATAAGCAAGTTCGGTTTTACCATCAGATTTGTCAGATTACTCCGCGCCCGTTCGTTTAAAAATAAATCTGAATGTCATTCGTTTATCATATCGACGAGCAAATGAAGGTACATATTTAGTACATTACAGAATTTAGATTTAGACAGAGTTTAGGAGTGAAATTTCTGAAAGGCGAGAATATTTAAAATCTAACCGTTTGCGTTGTTTGAGGTATGAAGATAACCTTACCTTTCGTAAAATTCGCCAAGATTATTTTTTATTGCACTTTGATAGATATCAATTTGCAACTGGCCATAACTACACTTATATTACAACTTGCAGCACCGATTGTGTAAACTCGGTTTTGCCTTTCTATGTTCTAGAAAACATCTCGTAAGGTACACCGTTGCGCATACCGTATTTCTATCCTTTATTAACAGGATAGATGAAAGAACTATATATACACTGCACTAGTACTCCATAGGAAAGTGTTGTGAAGGTAGAGCCTGGAAATGAATCATGCATGCGATTATGATCTATGCACCAGGCTGCAACCTTTATTAAATTTAAAAAAGTAGTATAAACGCACTTTAAAGTTTTAACTATATATTAATATGAACGATAGGAAACAATGACAGTTTAATAACAAGCAAATATTTAAGATTACGGTAATATTAATAGCTACTAATTCTTAATGTCATTTTGTTATGGCATAGATCTTGAAAGATATTACCAAAAATTAAGGATTACACTTTGTTACTTAGTTTATAATAATATAAATGAAACATTTGTTAACCAATGTATTCAAAGATCAGGTTATTTTAATAACCATGGATTAATAATAAGCAAGTTATGGTTATGTTATGAAATATCTTTAAAGATATTACCAAAAATGTAGGATGCATGCAAAATAAAAACTTTATGACAAATAAACATTTAAAGACCAAGTTATTTTATTAACAAGCAAGTGACATTGTTGACATATCTTGAAAGATTACCAAGAATGTAGGTTAAATGTAATTTGAGGTTTTTACTTATCTTATAAGAGGAAATATACAAAATTACTTATTTTCTAATAAAAAAGATACAAAATGACGGTTTAGTAACAAATAAATATTAAAGATCAGTAACCCTTTTACCAACTACTAATAACAGGCAGTGTGTTATAGCGTGCCAAAAATGCAGGATAAATGATATTTAAGTTTTTTACTTATAAGGACTGTTTATGACAAATACATATTTAAAGATATAATCAGTTTAATAACTACTAATAACAAGCAAGTGCTTTTTTGTACCGATATTTATCTTCGAATGTACTACTAAAAATGTAGAATACATGTAATTTTAAGGTTTTTACTTATTTTCTGATAGGACAGATACATAAGAATGATAATTTAGTAACAAATAAATGTTAAAATAGATTAGGGTGACCACCTTTTGTCCAAAGAAAAACCACCGATTAGATTTTTATTTAATAAAAAATGAATCGCAGACAAAAAGTTTTTGGGTGCTACGCCATTTTTTGAGCTATCAAAACATAAAGATTCTATGAGTAACCGTAAACAAAATAAGTCACCCATTTAATGTATCTATGTATTTCTAGAAATCTGGGACAAATGCAAAATAATTATTTTTTTAAAGATACCAACATGATGTTTACTAATTTTTTAATGAAAAATTAAGATTTGAAGATTAGGTTATGTTAATAGTTTAATAGCAATCAAGTGATTTTGTTATGACATATCTTGCGGTTATTACCAATTACAATTTAGCAACAATTAATATTTACAGATAAGGCCATTCTAACAACTATTAACAAGCAAGTTATTTTTTTATGATAATATCTTGCAAGATAATGACAAAAATGTAAAACATGAAATTTAAAGGTTGAACTTATTGTAGTATGAAAAATATATCAAGAACATTTGAAAACCAAATAAATATTTGAAGACTTTCAATAACTGCTAATAACAAGCAGTAAATCTGTCAGGACATATCTTGGAAGATATTATCAGAAATTGCTACAGTTCACAAAACAAAATATTTTTTAAACTTGCAATTCAAACTTAGTTTAATTAAAAGTAAAAAATACGAACACAAAACAAATACAAACGTTCAAAAATTACATCAATATAAAGTATCAATTTTCTTGTACCATTTATGATAAAAGCGTAACAATTTCTTTTTTTGTGATTTAGCCAGACACCATAACTGACTTACCTCCTTATCGATTTTATCCAAATCATCTTTTAACTGGTTACAATGAATGTCATTCATTACAGCCGATCGGAGTTTGTTGAGTTCTTCAAGATTATACTCATTTACAGTTACCAATTCTTGTTGACATTTTTTAATCTCTGTTAAAATCTCATCCTCAGGTACATTCTGAGAGAAAAACACTAGTCATAAAATTGGCACATAAATTAATGTATACATAAAAAAATTAATTAATCAAGCAAACATTTTTTTCTTTAATTTTTTTTAAATGTAATAAGGCCTATAAAATTGTCCAATTGCATAAAATATGTAGGCAGGTGCATAAACTAAATGGGCTAAAATAAGGCTCAAGGCCGAGACGTAAAAGTTTATTAGAGGCAACGTTTGGCGTAACTTCTTACAGATTTGGACGTCGTCCAAAATTATGAGCGGTGAAATTTTTACATTGGATAGTTTCTCTATTATAGATGTTTTAATATTTTTATTTTTCTGTTGAATGACACATAATATTTAGAACTATATAATCGTTGTAAAGTTGCGAAATTTAGTGCTCTAAATCGTGAAAAAAACTGGTCACATTTTAGTTTTTAAAGTTTGGAATCTATGTTTTTGAATTTGCAAAACGAAAATTAACTGTAACATAAAAACATTGTTGGGGAAACTTTTTCCTCTTAATGCACTAGTATTTGCACAATTTTAGTACAAAAATTCTATAGAACCATCTTAATTTTTTTGAAAATTTTTCATTTTCAAGAGTTTTTTTTTTAAAAAGGCATGCCCAGAATACGAACATGTAATGGGCTTTTTTACTATAATCAAATTTATCATATTTAGCACTACCATCCTGAACTAAAACCTATAGAAAATATATCTCAATATTAAAAATCTTCCCAGAGTATCTCAAACCTTTTCAAGAAACAATAACATAAGGCTTAAGGGCATACTACGGGCGATTCGGTATTCCTAATGAAACAAAAGGTTTGTTTTTGTTAGTAAATACACTTAATACATACAACTGAATTATTTAATATTTCCACTTACCTTATTTACATCGTCATGCTTTAGTATCCCTTGATCCACCAATTCTTTTAACAACCTTTTGTCCAAGCAATTGCCAACTTTTTGTCCAATGTTGTGCTTCATCTTTAATAAATCTGAAGCTAAAAAAAGTACATTACAATGGGTTTGTTACTGAAATAATTGAACGGAACAATTAACTAAAAGAAAACACAATTTAATTATTGAAAATATATTAAATGGATAGTATAGTATGTATGCAAAGGATCTTCATAAACCTTGGAAAGGTGATTTTTGTCAACTTTAAATAATGCAGAGTTTAGGTAACATATCATAACATATCACTGTATATCACCTAAACTTTTTTTTTATAAATTCCTGAGTCAAAAGTTTTGTAATGCATAACTTTTTTTAATAATCTTTTTTAGTTTAGTTGTTTCTTGTTTGTGATTATGCTAATTATAAATAACCACTTATTTTTTACTTTTATTTCCAAGTTCAATTCAATATTCAATAATATAAAATGTGTTTAAAAAAAAAAACCTAGACAGTTTTTTTTTTATCAATAATTAGGTTCTGTTTCAATATTAAATTTTTTTTTCAATTTTATTACTTACCTTTCACTTTATTAATTTTATGATTGGTACCATTTTCTGTATTTTTTGGATTCGAATTCTCGACTTTTAGTGCTCTTTCTTGAATCAATGCAGATAGCAACCTTTGAGTCTGTGGAGTAGCAAAGGATTCTACCATCCTATAAATACATACAAGAAAAACAAGGTTCAGCTAAGAATAATGTGACCAGTAGTGGTTCTAGAACACATTCTTAATTATTTAATATGAATTTACTGCTAATGCTTTTTAAAATGTGTAATTATTTCAAGCCGTGGTTTGCACGTAAATATACAAAGGGTGTAACAAACACATTTGTGAATGACAGGCCTGCAAGGCTACTGTTACAATGGGGTGCCTGTGGGTAATTTTTATTATTATTTATTGTCATCAATATTTTTTTTTTGGGTGCCAAGCAATGGATCATCTATCAGTCACCAAAAATCGGTTTTTCTGTTGATGTATCACTTTAACATTTTAGATTAGAGTTATAATAACTTACATGTGCAAACCATTCTTTTTAAAATCATTAGGTTTCTTAATTGGAGACTTTCCCAAACTTTGTTCATCATTTACAAGTTCCTCTGACCAAGAACTTGCGTAGTGTTCGCCAATCTCTGGTATCTTGATGTCAATTTCTTTTGAAAATTCTTGTATAAGTGTGTCCACAAACTAAAAATTGGGTTACAACAATACACCTTATTAAGTGGGTACATAAATATTTTTTAATATCTTGAAATATACCCATTCTAATAAATTTTCTTAGTACCTTACATGTATTTTTAAATTTAATAGTTTTTATCATAAAGGCATTGAATTTTAAACAGATTGAACTAAACATGTAAAAAATTATTACTCACAGCTACATCTTCCTTATTGACTGGAGCACAGTATGGCTCTATGGAGGCCCAGAATTTATCAGAATTGTCATTCCTAGGCAGAGTGATTTTTGGTATTTCCTGATATACATTATCATTATAAAATTTAAAGGGGTCCTTTTTGACCACTCTCAATCCATTTTTCAAGTCTTTATATTTTGGTTTTTCATCTGGTCGTTTTCTTTTCAGCGAGGTCTAAAAATGAAAAGAATACATGCCTATTTTTTCTTTATATAATATACTTAAATAAAATATTCAAAGAACAGGTACTTACCTTATCGTGTGCTTTTTTATCATGATGAGTGTCTTTCTGATCAGCTTGCGAATATTCCCCTAAAAAGAATCTTGTTCGTATTGCATTTGTGGATAACAATTTTTCCAAATCTTGTTGCAGCTGATCTAAATCGTCCATAGCAACACCATCATCATTATTTTTTAATAAAACTGCAAAAAAAAACATGAATTGTATCGTTACAAAGTTGAACAGTTAAAACATACTTGCTGTGTATTTTGGTAGCAGTCTTGCATTGTCCACTTGCTTAACTATAGGCACATTTGAAAAATCTTTAATATCAGCAACTTTTGGCTCGGGTTTTTGACGGGAAGACGAAGACAAAATTTCCTTTAGTTTACCATTGAATTTGCTACTTTTTGATGACGAAAAAGACGACCGTTTTGAACTATTCATGTTGTACTGTGGTGGAGTAGGTTAAGCAAAATAATCGTATCTTTTTATTGCCTTATTTAAATTCATAACATAACAAAAAAGCAAATAACACCCCTACACAAATCTCCTTTATCGCCAAAATTGTGAAACTACTATTCAACGGCCAAAGTTTAGGCTTAAGCAAGTATTTAAACTAACCTCACTACTTCTTCTTCTGTCAATTCTTTTTAATGGCCACTGGCCCCCAATGACGCGTTCATGAACCCGCGAAAGGGCAGATTTCTGCAACAATACTGGAAAGTATGCATTTTTCAAGGTAAAAATAAATTAATCCACATTGATTATATTTAAGAGTTCTCCACAGTGGCACAATCAGAAAATATGATTGGGGTGGCCACGTGTATCATGCCCGTTGAGTACATGTTGGCGCAATACCCCTTCGCACAAAGGAATAATAGGATAACTCCTTGTTGGACTTAGAAACGTTCGCGCCCTTGGCATTTTTTCGAGCAGGATAAAATTTATTAAGGTACAGCCAATCAAAGCATTCGTTGGGTGCTTTATATTCTAAAGCACCATTAATAAATATTTTCTACAATTTGAATCAACATGATTTTAATATTAAAAACCATTTTCATTATACTATACCCTAGTGATGCACCGAGAAGTTTCCTCTGGGTGATGTTTTTTCACAATATTTACAAACCCAAACTTTTGTAAAAAAGTAACATTCGAGAAATTAATTTTCAGTCGTATTAAATTTAGTAGTGAACTATCGAGAGTTTCGATAGTGTTATAAAAACTATCGCTGTCGTAGTAGGGAGGGCAGGAATGACAATTTGTTGTTGTTACAACTGTAGTAAGTAACAGACCTGTTACGTTTTTAAAGCATCTGTTATACGCTGATGTTATTAAGCAATATGTTACTTTTTTGTGAGCCGTGATTTTTCTAAAAAAAGAAAACTGAACTGTCAAAAATTACACAGCGCTTTTACCATTTTCTAAAAAACTACTTTTTGTGATTTATTGACTCTAGTGATAGAATATTTTCACACTCTATATTAAATTGACAGTTTCTTAATTTAGTGATTTTTCTAAAATACTGCATTGGCGTCACTCATTTTAAACACTAACAAGTATTTATTTTTACCAATATATCTTTCTTTGCATTAAATCCTACGACAAACCATAGAACTCGAACACGACAAACTATATCAGGAAATCAGTATACCTAACCTTCTAAATGTATAAAAAAAAATAATGTGAATCTCGGGGAATTACCAACATTTTTACGTCCTGTCTGCAGTATCCGCCATCTATTGGAGTGGAGATGTATTGTAGCATATCGTAAGCCATCAACAGATGTCAGATGATGATATGACGAGATACTATCATGATGCTGTTTGGAGATTTTGATTAATTTATATCTTCACATTATAGCTACTGGTTGGTTAAACCTGTTATCACAAATTACAGAAAAAACTCCGTTTCTGTAATTTGTGCCTGTTATAGTTTTTGACGCACTCGCTTACTTGGGCTTCAGATACTTTTTGTCGTGTTAATAAAAAACCGGCCTTTTACGTGTATTAACCGGCAACCGGCCTTATTAAGTGAAAAACTGGCCATGTGGCACCTCTATAGTATTGAGTGCCTTTTTTAGAAATCACACCTTGGGTACTAAGGCTTTTTTTTTTAGAAGTCCTTGATCGGAGAAGTTTTGGGTGGTAGAAATAAGTTACGGTTTAAAAAAAAAATCCTGTCTGTTACTATTTTAGCAAATCTGTTACCGCAGGGATGTATGTATTTGTTTTATAACCGATTGCACGCAGTGCCAAAATCGTATGTACCTATTGACGTTAAAATCCCGCAGGGAATAGATCAGGTGTGCACGCAATAATTAATTGGTTATTTTAATGCACTTTATAATATTAGATATAGAAAATATTGTGCATGTATTATTTTGATTTAATGGATATATTGTATTCTGTAACCGTTATAAAATCATTTTTTCAAGTATTCACATTAAATTTTTATATAATACCTAGTGGGTTATTATTTTCGTCGACCAGCTAATAAAATAGTTTTTAGAGTTAAACCATAATTCAGAAAAATCACTGACATTAAAACTAAAAGAACCCAGCCATAATTTTAAAGTATCTGTTCGCCAGCCGCTAAAGCCCCCTTTCAAATAGCCAAGAAAATATAATACAATTCGATTAATTATTTTATTTAATTAACATTGGCAAATACACAGTGGCGGGGCGTAACACAATAACGCCTTATTAAAAGGGTCAGAATTTTAGAATATAAGAAAAAAAAATTGGCCGTTGTCCCTCCTAAATTAATTATTTTAATACCTACACATTATCTACTTATCTTACTCTTAATAAAGAAAAGATCAGCCTTATTCCGACGTATGATTATTTAATCCTTAAAATTTTGTGCATTAAAGTATCCGAATTATGACAAACCACCTGATTATTGTTTAAATATTCTAACAGTAGGTACCTACCTACTTAAATACTTTCAATTAAAAAAGTTATATTTTATTTACAAAGGTTCCAAATATTTTTATTGTTGTTCACATTCAGAGCTGTTTAAAATATATTTTTTTAAAATTAAATTTGGCTCATCTTAAAGATGGCTCCTCGGGTTAAGGAACAAGAGCATTTTATTACGATTAATTTGATACCGCACATTATTAGATAATAAACAAAATAGCGTGCCCTCTATATAAAAAAATAAAATAAAAAATTCAGGGACATAAAGTGTCTTGTGGAGTCAAGAAAAGGAAAAATATACTTAGGTACCTACCGTGTGGCACTCTGTATGAAAAATAGCGATATCGATCATACTTACTTAGCACGTACACGATCGCTGACGCTATTTCTCTTACAGAGTGTCTGTCAGGTGTCCCATTTATACATCGAGAACTTCCAGTTTACTTCAAAATTCGTATAAAAATCTTTAAAATTTCATTCCATTATTATCTTTAAAAACAAAAAAGTTATAGGGGCGAGCCAGGTTCCGCGGACACCCGCCAGGGGCGAAGACCAGTACCCCCGTCGAGTGTTACAAAACGGGTGTTTTGTTTACTTTGCGCCTTGAAAATTGAAGGGCGTAAAAAGGGTCAGTATTATTTTAGAAGTCACTTTTGCGAGTAGGAAGGGTTTTGGAGTCAGGATACGCTCCATTTTTTAGCCCCCCTCAGCCAATTTCTGAATCTGCCTTTGACCCCCGTACAAGGGTTCCATTTAAAAAGAAGCAACTTGGTTTTGCCAAGACTTTTTGATCGATCCTGTATAATTTTTCACAACGAATTTTTAAAGTACCTAAAACTGTGTTTGCTTTTTTTCGCTATAGCTTCCTTACTTTACCCCCTTACACCCTGTATACAAAATATACGATTAAAAAAAGGACACAGTCCCGCGGGATCAAGCTGGTTTAAAAAAAAATATTATTGAAATTTAAAAACAATATTCATAAAATACATTTGAATTTTAATATACCTGCTATATCGATACAAAAATCGTCAAGAACAAAGGAAACAACTCGAACGAATTAGGCTTTTTTTTCTGCTTTTTTTTCGGCTTTTTTGTTATGTTTACCGAAGTAAATATACGCATTGCTTTGAATCATCTTTATTTGATTATGGGTGGTTGTACGGGTCTGAGCTTTTTCGCGCACGGTGCCTGGAAACCACTCCGGGGTGGTTTTTCGCTCGCCAGGGTTCTTTATAGCTCATCACTGGATTTAAGTATTCTTCGGTAACGTTTCGGGCGTGTTTTTTTCTTCGGGAAACCTAAAAAAAATGCAGTGCTCTGTTCCTTGAAAGGTAAGTGTTTTTTAAGTTCTTATTTTGTATTTTAATATGGGGCCCTTGATGGGTATCTGACTTGTTTTTATGTGATACCAAGTTATTGGTAAAATTGCATTTTTTGATAATACACGGTGGTCGTTACGCAACGTTTTTTGTCGTTTTCTCTAACGGCTAGTGATTAAATGGTTGTATATTAACTATCTAATTGATTTTTCAGGCCTTAAAATCTTCGCACTGGCTGATACCTGAAACCGGATTCTCGATTCGCTAGAAATAATTATAATTGCCGCTGAATATGAAACAGGTTTTTACAAAATTATTTGTGTGGATTGCGAGAAAATCACGATTAAAATGTGAATCTCGGGGAATTACCAACATTTTTACGTCCTGTCTGCAGTATCCACCATCTATTGGAGTGGAGATGTATTGTAGCATATCGTAAGCCATCAACAGATGTCATATGATGAAACACTATATTATCATATGATGCTGTTAGGAGATTTCGATTAATTTATATCATCACATTATAGCTACTGGTTGGTTAAACCCTGTTATAGTTTTTGACGCACTCGCTTACCTTGGGCTTCAGATTCGTTTTGTCGTGTTAATAAAAAACCGGCCTTTTCCGTGTATTAACCGGCAACCGGCCTTATTAAGTGAAAAACTGGCCATGTGGCACCTCTATAGTATTGAGTGTCTTGTTTAGAAACTTTTGATCGGAGGAAAAGCCTTGGGTAGTAAGGCTTTATTTTTTTTAGAAGTCCTTGATCGGAGAAGTTTTGGGTGGTAGAAAATATGTTACGATTTAAAAAAAATTCCTGTCTGTTTTTTTTTTATAGCGTTGAAAATAGTTTATAGAATTCTGTTACTATATTAATAAATCTGTTGCGTTTTTCAATTTCTAGAATGCTGTTACTATTTTAGCAAATATTTACTATTGAAAAAAAATTCTGTGGCAACACTGCTGACAGGCCTAGTCGTTACCATGTAACAGAAACGATTCCGAGGAATGAATGAAAATAGGGTTGTTGCAATTCTGTGGCCAGAAATACAGAAAATAATTTGTATGGGACTTCTGGATGGATAGGGACGGGTTGAAAAAAGTATATAATAATAATAATCCAAATATTCTTACTGAAAATTTATTGTTTTACAATAAATTTGAAAAGATAGAATATGAAGAAATAACGCTAACTATACAAAAGAATTTTCGTTCAAGTTATATAGATTTATTTGTAATAGTTAATAATTATATTATTCATTGCGAAGGTACCGTCTTCTGTTTTAATTGAAACTTTACAATAACTACATTTTTATAATATTTATTATTACCTAATTGGAGTTTCTAAGTCTAGTTCACATTAGACGTCTAGTAAGTAAGTCCCTCTACCTACAATAACGCCTTATTAAGGGTCAGAATTTTAGAATATAAGAGAAAATTTTTGGCCGTTGTCCCTCCTAAATTAATTATTTTAATACCTACATATTATCTACTTATCTTACTCTTAATAAAAAAAAAGATCAGCCTTATTCCGGCGTATGATTATTTAATCCTTAAAATTTTGTGCATTAGCATATTATTATAAAGTTCAAAAGACGTATTTTTGAAATACATATTATACAGTGTGCATGTCCAAAAAGTATCCAACATATTTTTTTTTGTGTCAGGGAGGAACCCCTTTATGAGCACCGGTTACTTGTTCTGCCTTTCACCGGTAGTGTGTGACTCCAGGATTTTTTTTTGCTTGGTTAGTTTTTCATAATTTTTTTTCTCAATAGAGTTTGTGCTTATAGTAGCTAAATAGTAAATAAATGCTTTTTTTTTTGAATTTCATGTACCAACCTATGGTTTATTCTAAGCAAATGTAATATTTTTCTAAATTAAATCGAGTCAAACTGTTATACATGAAATTTTTGCGAGGCAGAGGAAAGGTACCTAATTTCGGATACCGTGTTATCTTTAACGCCATCTATGCGGATTGATAAAATCAAGGCGTTTATTCGGGGAACTACCGGAGAATGATTGCAATCTATTGTGTTTGTTAATATTTCTGTTAGGAGTGTGCCGTGTTCCAGTGGCTTTTTACCCATTTTTATGGCTATCCAGTTTTTTTTTTCTTTTTTCCTTTCATTTATTTATAGTTTGTTATTTTTCAATAATAAAGAATTTTTTAAATTTTATTGTTTAAAATAATAATTAATTTGCGCCATTTGCGGGAAGTTTCTAATTTATTGAGTACTTCTTTTGGACACACTGTATAGTTATTATAAATATCTGTAATATTTAATTGGAATAAGGTTGATGTAAAGTAGTGGGAAGATCTGCATAAGGTTTTTAGGTTTTCAATTTTCTTATGATACGCCATAAATAATAAGTAAGTATACAATTGCAGGATGTCTACTTTTATATAAAAATAATTTAGAAAGGTTTAACGTAATTATTGAATTAAATTGGCATACCCAAATGGTTCTAATAAGATAAATATGTAGGTACCTATACATTGTCATGATAAAAAAACATCATTTATTCGTATAGTTTTTTTAATAACAATATTTATTTTTTAAAGTGCATTTCTCTCAGAGTTAATTAAAAAACCTAATGTATCTTAGCCCACAAAATGAAAAGAGTCATTTTGTCATTTAAAAAAATGTAAGACATGATTGAATTACATTTTTCTAAAAAATTGTATCAAATATTATAGGAAAAATTTATCACAATTTCTATAAGTACTAGAAACCTTTAAAAGATATAAATGAAATCACTAAAAATAAAAAAAAAATTAAATAATATAATACCATTTTTAATTTCTAAGATATCTATCTAAGATGTAATAATCTCTTAAAAGCTTTTAGCAAGCGTCTTTTAATCACAAAAAGTAAGACGTATTACAATTTATTATTACAATAAACATTTTGAAATAATTTTAAACTTTATAGTCACTCGACATAATGTTCTTAACTAATATTATTGTTAGAATTTCAAAAATTTAACTATTACAATGAAATGAAAGTTATAGCTAAAGCTGAAAATTTGGTAAATTTAACAGGTATGGTGGAAAGTTTAATTAACAATGGAATCCATATTAAACCGATTTGATTCAAATTAACTGTAAGTACACATAAAACAGTAATTTGTATCCGCGGCTTCCTCGTGGTAGAACCATGTGTTGTTTAGCACTGTATTACTATACGATCCGTAATTTTACTTTCAATAAAGTTGACGTAGAGGTGAAGCCTACGTTGTTGGAGTACAATAAATTAAAGCTGATATATGGGAACGTACGTTGGGGGAGGACTTTTGGCGTTATACACATGCGTAAATACTTAAAAATATTCACAGAAAAATTAAATCATCTAAAATAGCTGTTTTTTTTAGTACTTATGACGGGTAGTAAAAGTTTCAGATACAGGGTGGCCCATTTGTCTGACAAAGTAATATACCGTCTCTACTATTAAAGATATCAAAAAAAAGTGTTTATAAAAGTTGTGAGGTACAAACAAATATATATTCTAAAATTATTTTTAAACATACAGGATGGTCCAAAAAAGTAGGACAATAAAAAGATTCATTTTTTTAAATGGAACACCCTATATATTTTAGCATTTTTTGTTTCCTTACAAAATTATCCATACGACGCCATATTTAGTTTTTTAATTTTTTGCAACGTTGCCAAACAAAATGCAAAATTCTTAAAATTTTGGAAAAAACATGATAGTAAAAAATTACCTGTATTTCTCAATAAGAGTATCGAAAATCGAAAATTTCTTGTAAGTTCTTAAGTTTAGGGATAGATAAACTGTTTTAAATCTTTAAGTACCGAAAATTTTGTACAGGGTGTTTTCTGTTGACATCCAAATATACAAAATTTTAAAATACAATAACTCTGTTTTTTCAAATGAAACACCCTATATTTATTAGGCTCGTCTGATAGATATTGTAACTATCTTTTATTATTGTTAAGTCATACCTATACCTAAATTTACTAATTTTGGCAATATTTCGATTTTTATTTAAATTTTGGTGAAAAAAACTATAATTTTTATTTTTCTAGTAAGCCATGACCAGCAAACTAAAAACAAATGTAATTAAATATTATCCCATATTAAAATAAATTGATAACCATAGTAAATAAATACGTAACTGTATTTATTTAATTTAATAAAATTTTGTTTTTATTACGCAACTTGATATTGAAAATAAGTTTACAAACATTATTAATATAAATATAATAATTATAAATATGACATTATATTCAATTACATTTGTTTTGACTTTTCTAGTCATGGCTTACTAGAAAAGTAAAAACTCTAGTTTTTTTCATCAAAATTTAAATAAAAATCGAAATATTGCCAAAACTAGTAAATTTAGGTATAGGTATGTCTTAACAATAATAAAAGACTCTTACAATATCTATCAGACGAGCCTAATAAATATAGGGTGTTTCATTTGAAAAAACAGAGTTATTGTATTTTAAAATTTTGTATATTTGGGTGTCAACAGAAAACACCCTGTACAAAATTTTCGGTACTTAAAGATTTAAGACAGTTTATCTATCCCTAAACTTAAGAGCTTACAAGAAGTTTTCGATTTTCGATACTCTTATTAAGAAATACAGGTAATTTTTTATTATCATGTTTTCTCCAAAATTTTAAGAATTTTGCATTTTGTTTGGCAACGTTGCAAAAAATTAAAAAACTAAATATGGCGTCATATGGACAATTTTGTAAAGACACAAAAAATGCTAAAACATATAGGGGGTTCCATTTAAAAAAATGTATATTTTTATTGTCCTACTTTTTGGACCATCCTGTATGTTTAAAAATAACTTTAGAACATATATTTTTTTATATCTCACAACTTTTATAAAAAAAATTTTTATATATCTTTGATAGTAGAGACGGTATATTACTTTGTCAGACAAATGGGCCACCCTGTATGTATTGTAAAGTAGTTTATAAATGTACTTAAAACATATAAAATATTACCAAGTCGCGAAAATCACAAAACAGCTAATTGTGTGTATAAATACAATAAGTTATTTTAGCGGAATTTAAGTCGCTACGTAGGCGAATCAGAAACAATGGCGTAATTACCAAAGCAGTAGACTGACGTTACTATGACGTCAGTTTTTCGTCATCTCAAACGTCTACTGTACGTAATATTGACGGTAAGATGACGTCATTACGGCACAGACCGATGACGTCACTAGAGCGTTATTTATTGACGTGCTAATGATGTAATAATGACGTAATTAGTGCCGACATATTACGTTATAAAATAAAATATAATTAAAATGCATTTGATCACATTATAGTTCTTCAGTGAGACTATAAGATCTGATCAAAGAAGTGATTAATGTTGTCAGATTTTCTTTAGCGAAATCCTTCAAAACGTGTTTCAAAATATACAGTGTGATTCCTAAGTTGATACTTCTTTTTTAGCTGTGTATAGAAGGCATTAAAATAAACATTTTCAAATACATTTATCAAATTACGATCCTGACCATAAATATATTTTATTTCAATACCATAAAATGATATAAGGTTGTCCTGTTGTTCCTGTAATTCAAAAACTATTTTTTTATGTAGTATTAGAAGAAATTGGGACCAATCCGGTTTAGTGGATCCCCTAAATAATTTAATTTTTAAGCAATAGGTACAAGTATGACTCTGTTAAAGTTACCTTTAGCTTTATAGCATAACTATTCGTTTTAACTAAAGAAAGGGTTTGTAACGCATGTGAACAGGAAACCATATTGCAATAAAAGAGGTCCGGAGTGTGGATTTTAAAAAACTTTTGGATGCATTATTTACAATACAACTCAATTTCGTACGTCTCATTATTTTAAAATTATACTGAGAAAGAAAAATATAATATCATGCCTAATTAAGTCTTTACTGGTTCAAAATAATACTTATATAAACGGGTAGGGGAAAGTGGTCGAAAATCGATCAGCGGCTAATATCGATCATCTTAATATTACGCAACCCTGCACAAACCTATTAAAGGATACAATATGCGCTTTAACCAACTGATCGGATTTTACCCTCATTGCTTTTTATTCTTTGAAGATGCCCCCAAAAAATATTCTCGTAAGGCAAATCGCTCCGCATGGCCAGAAGAAGACACGAAACGGGTCTGGATTAGTGCGAAGCATGTAAATAGATATTGATCGATATTACCCTCCTATATGATCGATATTAACCTTCCATAGGTGATAATATCGATCAAGTTTGAGTTTCGTTTTTTATATTTCGTACAAATTTTCTAATTATGATACCGATAATTTGTTTTTGTTATTTCGTTCTTAAGATAATAAAGTCTACGTTCAATACAAAAAATAACGGTATTTTTAAAATGAAAGTATTGTTCTTGTCTTACGTTATCTTTTAAGTGATCAATATTCGACCGCTTTCCTCTAATATTTTTTTATAATTTCAGAACTAAAGCCGTAAAAATTAAAAACTAAATTCAAAAATTAAGTATTCGAAATATTTGAAATTTTTTTTACCAATTTGTCCCCTAAATACTTTCTATTAACCGACTTCGTATTACTACCTGTTTCCAAAATTTCCATGTGTGCGTACTTACTAGGGCGGAGTGAAGTTATTATATTTGGCGATTTTGACAAAATGGCAACGATGTTTACAAAATTTTTCGATTTTCAAAAAGTCCTCTAAACGTTGAGCTAAACCAAAAATTTGGAAGGTTGTTTTAAGAAACAGTTCCCAATAAGGAAGTACAAAACTGAATATTACAATAATTATCAAAACAATGCAAGTCCAGAACTCTTTTGCCGTTTGGTGAATTTATACATTTGAAAAATATTGCAAGTAAAGCTAAAAAAATGAATATTCAGGGGGTAAAAAAGCTGTTTACTCCAGAGCTTTCTTAAAGCACGCGTAGATCAAGAATAATAGTTAACCTCAACCCAGGTAGAATTGTCTAATTGTCATACCCTAGTTGGGTAACTACTCACTACGACCTTTTTTTTTCAGATTTTGCTCGAACGTTATAAAACATTTTAATTCATAACCCTTTCTTTTTACATTTACATTTTGCATATATGTATACATTTACGATCTAGCATCACAATTATCATATTACCAAGATCAGATGAAGGAAAGAATGAGATGTTATTTCCTGACTGCGTTATACTTTAAGTGGTGACGTGGAGTAAAATATTGGGTAAGCCAGCAATGGGTGAACAATACATAGACAAATACTACATCTTGCGAATTAAAAATTTTAAATTATTTTACATCCCTACAGATACATGGTACAGTGTATACAGGCTCTTTCATATTTGTCTTAAAACTTACTGTTTAAACAGAAAATAAAGTTTAGCCCTCTGTATATCAAAAACCAGCGGTTTTAGGATAAAGGTTTACATGCACTTTCCAACTTAAAATTGGTCAAAGAATCACCCTATAAAGTAAGTAATATCCTGTATTTTTGTACCTAATATTTAAAATTCATCAAAAGATAATTACCGTAACCCACAGATATATTTTATTTTTTTTAGTTAGCGTCAGCAAGACTATATCACGGATTGTGTCTTACAAAGATTTTAATGCTTTATATTCAAAATGAGCGAGTTAATAAATAAAATTTATTTTACATCATTCAATTCCAGTCATTTTCGGTAGTTTTTCTTGTTTTAAGTAACGGAATTTAAAACAATAATCTTGCCTCTTCCCTACTGATTTATGTAGTAAATTTACGATGACAAGAAAAGTGCTCTTGGGTTTTTAAAATAATCAACATTTTGTCGTAAAAAAATAAATTGATTTTTTAGATTTTTCTCGGATATCTCCGAAAGTCGTCGGAATATTTAAAATTTATTTTTAACAAATTATTCAGCATTAAAGTATGCAACTTTGCCTCCATTTATTGAACTCTATATCCATAAAGTTACCGAAATAGCAATGCTAATGAATCGAATTTGTAACATCCAGTAGAAGATTTCAATGATTAAATTTAACTTCGCAACAAGGTACCTACAACATGTAACATCAAAACTCAATTTTTAGACAAAAGGATTTTTTCCCACCAACTGCTATGTATAATATATGACGCCTAAAAATAGCTGCAAAAATAGATTTTTATAAAACACAAAAAGGGAGTTGAAGCTGAATTATACAAAGCCTTTGTGGAAATTGCGACAGACAAGTTGTTTATCTTCCCACATTGCTTTATGACTTATCACAATAATACAAATGACTGACTTTTGAAATAAAGTAAGTAATGTGAAGTTCCGCGAGCTTAAGCGACTTTAGAAAATTAATTTATCACAAAGGTCCCTATCCCTGATTTTAAAATCTAGTTTGATTCTGTTCAGATTTTTTTGTAAAATATTAAGACTAATACTAAAATATATATTTTTATTGGCATCCTCATGATATGGCATTTAATCGCCATTTTCTGTTTTAGATAGGCCCTAGTTCGAGTAGTACGGCTGCTATAGTTTATTTCAGAAAGGTGTAGAGTAATAAAATGGGAAAATCCCTCCTATTCGGCTTAATTTCGGTGTCGGCCATAGGCGCACGTAAATTTTGTGCATTAAATTATTTATGATAACTAACCAAAGAAAAAAAAGAAGATAATTTGATAAAGAAGGAACTATTAGCTATAGTAAATTTACACAAACATCGTTTTATGAAATATGCCGTGGAAGATAAGGCTGAAAAAAATAGTGTAACTGTGCTGGGCACATCGCTATATCATTCCGAACTAAATCCTATAGAACTTATATGGGCGCAAATGAAAGGGTTTGTAGCAAGACACAATACGACAGTCAAAATGAAAGACGTTAAGCTACTGTTTGATCAAGCCATTAAGGAAGTGACACCAGAGAACTGGCGAAAAGCAGTCCATCATGTCAATAAAGAAGAGGAGAAAATGTGGAATCTTGACCACCTGATCGATCGAACCGTCGACCCGTTAATTATAACGTCAAGAGGAGATGGCAGTTCCTCAGATGAAGAATATTATGATTTTTTATAATTTAGTTTCTGTATAATGTATTTTGTATTTTTTTTATAATGTTTATTAAAAAATAAGTGTACCTAATTCTATGTACATAATACACGCCTTTGTCACATCATTTTCAGTGTTTGTAAATGGATAACAATAGGCAAAACCCATAAATTGACCCAAACCCGGGTGGTACTACCTGCACTTGATGAAAATAAAGAATTTTGCAATGAAATTAATGCCAAATTATGAAAGTGGCTTAAATATTTGTTGAGTCACTCTTGGTCCCTTTACATACCTAATGAGCTTTTATTACTCTATACCTTTCTGAAATAGACTATAGCAGTGTTGTCTATTAGGAAAACAAGAAAAACCCAAAAATACCTCTACTATAGGTCCGGTGGCGACAGTATAAAACACTATGTTATTAAATGTCGTTTTGTTAAAAACTATATTAAAGTATTAATTGTCTTATAAAATAATATTTTGGTCTACATTGCCTTATCCTAGGGGATCATCCTATTATATTAGTTGGTCTTGCCTCATCTTTGTTCAATGACATAGGCGAGTTATTGAAAATTCGCCAAGGTGAGGCAAACCAGACCAATTTACTGGGTCCTCCAACGAAGCAGAGACGGAATATTACATCTTTATCGACGAACTTAACAAAAATACTAAAAGAATGAGGGCTAAAATTAAAAGTGGCATATTTTAAAAATATTTCACATTATACAGAGTAGTTTAAAAAAGTGTGGCGAACTAAACTTGTATTTTTTTAAACGGAACATTCTGAGTTTGTTATTGGTAGTTTTAGAAATAATAACGATCTTAAGAATGGCCTAATTATCAGCCATTTTCAACTAAAAGGTAGAAATTTGCCACTTCCATCAGGGTGAGGCAAGGAAACTTAATTTATGTTATAAGACAATTAATAGTTTGCTTGATGTTCGGTCAGTTAGTGTTTTATGTTTTTGCCTCCTGGACTGAAAGAAAAATGTAAATTTGTTTGAATTTAAAAAAATATATTCACAAATTTTCCATGCGAAAACTTTGTTATATCGGACAGTGTAAACGAAATAACCCTATAAAACATTTTATGTTTTTGTATTTATTGAGAAATGTTGCCATGACAACAAATTAAATTTGATCGAAATCCAGTTAGCAACAAATTAAATATTAAGTTATTTTTTTAAATTTACCACATTTTAAATTCTGATTGATTTACGCTTTTTTAAATTCTCTATGCGATAAAAAATTGTATGGTTGTTCGAAAACGTCTAAATAAAATGACCCAGTTTTAAGTGATCCATTTCCATTTCAGATATTTAATATCTACTAAAATCCATAGTAGGTTAAGGCTTGTACAATGTACAATGTACATCGTACAATGTACAACGTACATTGTACAACTATAACTGGTCAGCTACGGGTTTGTTTGTACATCAGCAAATATTTTTCCTTATTTAAGGTAAGGCTCTATATTTTTTTCCAACGCGTATGGGACGTGATTAATAACATTATTTTTTTTTAATTCAAGGTACCTATTTAATTTTTAGCAAGTTCCAAGCTATTTAAAATAAAATATATCAATATAAATGGTTGCTTTTTTATAATTAGAAAGGAATTCATATTCTTAATAACCCGAAATTTGAAAAATGTCCTCATCTTTCCTATTTTTTGATAAATTCATTAGGTTATTGAAATAACCTTATAATATCTTCAACTTTTAGTAGACATTACGTATGTACGTACCGTACTCAACCGCTTTCTACTCTATACATGAAAATCACTCTGCTTTAAAAATGTATTATAAATAACTAATAATTTTCCATCTTAATGGGACTATTTTGGTTGCGGGAATGACACTGTATATCGCAAAATAATTTCGTAAAATAAAGTTCACCAGCTATAATATTTTTATATAATTTCATATTTTATAGTTTGGAACCGACGCATTCTCTAAATCCTCTTTATGCATCAAATTTTTATATGCAACCTGCATTGGCAGATCTTTCTAAATAGCTCAACCATCAAGATTTTGTAGGTACTTATTGTCATTAATGTCACCGACTGAAATATTTTTTTAGAGCTTAAAATATAAAATAAACATTTTTTGTTGTCCACCGCTGTCAATTAATGTTAGGAATTATTTAGCCATGATAAAATCATTGAAGGTCATCCTTATCAGTTTTAGGTTACTACTTTTCTGTAGAGTAAAGCTTAAAAAGCACTTATGTACTGCGGGCGCGGAGAAATACGGGTATAGAGATAGAGATTTTAGCGATGAGTTCGACTAGTAACACCGCCGTACTTCGCTTGTGTACTCGGTTCTATATTGTACTCCTTTTTTCGCAGTGCGGCATCGCGCATAAATGTGTTTTACGCTTAATTATGTAACACCATTTCTTTTAAATAAATCCTGCCACCACTACTAACTGTTTCATTGCAGGCCACTAAATAATAAATAATAAAATAAAATTAGTTCGCTACAGTATCTTTACTCCACGTTTTTGTCAGGTTGAGTATAAATAACCAGGTACTAATAGGGGGGTTAGAAAACAGTTTCATATTATTTCCTTTTCAAAAATTTTCTGTAAACTAATAATATTTTTCTAGTTTTATAAAATATACTAATTGGAAATAGGTGTCCAGTACAGGTCAAATTTTACAATTCCGAAAGTATACACTATAATTATTTATTATTATATCGTAATTTTGAGATGCCTATATTACAGTGTGGTATACTACACAATTTACACCATAAGAAATAAAACGTATCAATAAGAACAAAGGAACAAGTTTTTTAGGACATTATACGCGAATACTCAGTGAACACGAAAACATAATACAACCGCCATTCAATTTCCTTTCAAAATAAAAACTTAGCATGAAGGTATCTTAAGAAAGGTACCTATTCAGGCATACCTTTATGGCAATAAAATTAACTATGCTGCCCTGCATATTTTTATTTAATATACATATGACAAATTTTCTTTAAAAAATCAAAAGTTACATTTGCGTTCAGTGTTCTTCTTCCTAAACATATCCAAATCCTAAATTCGTATAAAAAGTAAAGGAATGGCAGCAATATTTTAATTTTCGTAGTCCTCCAGTATACCTAAACTTATTTGCTTTAAATATTTAGTTGTTGCGTTTTAAGATTAGACTTCGCGTCGCCATTTCGATGATAGGTTGACCATGTTGCAGTGAGCCTTTGAAACATGGCCGCTTCAGATCTATATTAAATATCATGAGATATATTTAAAGGCATAATATTTTGGTGATATGCATGTCTAAAAAGACGCCTCTACAAGATAAGTTCCGTCCATACCACTTCCTGTTTGGTTAGCTTGGGCTGTAGATGCAGCAGGCATGTATTTTCCACACGTCTGTTGATACCTTCGAGGGCAACAGCGCCCACAACAAGATTGCAACAGTCCTATGGAGACAGCCGAATGTGCTGGACTGGCCAAAGGTGATGGTGATCCTGGCCTTTTTGGATGTCCATTGTAGGGTACCTGCAGAGAAATCGATAATATACAATTCAAATCTTAAAGAGATTAACTATGCAATGTGTTTTTTAAAATTTCCATATTATTATTATTATTGCCTTTAGTTGGTAACAAAAAAAAAATTTACAAAGTTAAATGTATTATTACAAGATATTTCTACCAAATGAGGTGAAGTTCAATACTAAGAGCGCTCTACCACTTAACCTCTTCCATATCAGTTTCTATACTATCTACTTTCTTAATGTGAACACTAGCAGCTAAAAAATACGTATTTCCTAGTTTTCGATAAAAATTTACAGTGAGCATCGTTACCGATCTGTCACTTGTCATATCGGGTTTTTTTACACCACACTTATATTTAAATTATTGTGGAATTTTGATGTATTTTTGTTTAAACTGTTCTTTTTATTTATTTGCTCATAGAGCAGAAAGATCGACAAATTAGGTTAGACTTTTTTCAACTGTCATTTCATTAGCTTGGTCTTCTGTCAATAATTTCGGTGTTGCCACATGTGAAATCTTTTACGCTAGTTAAAAAAAATATTTTGTTCCTAGAACTTTAGTAACTTGTTTTAAGACAAAATATACATAACATTTTGAAAATAATATGATGATTTATTTTAATTTTTCCGTATAAGTCCGTTTTGAACAATTATTTCTAATGGATTACTTTTCAGACTTTTGTCTGTTTGTTTTAGAGAAGTCCGTGTTTTGGTTCCAATAGTTTTTTTATTTATTTATTTTCTCCGTGATGGTTTAAAAATATCAAAAAGTACAAACACAGAAAATTTTATTCTTCGTTTTAGTGAAGGAGCCCATTCTCTTGGGCCCTTGTTAAAATCTTATAACAAAAGTATGGGAAATTGCAAATTATAAGCTTGGAAGTTTCACCATTATTAAAATTTGTCTTTAAAGGTTGCCCATCGATCGCGTCAAAGATCTTAAAGTAATAGTGGGTGCGGATTGGCCTATGACGCACACTTTGTGGATTAATGCCAGCTTTTTCCTCTGATGCCCTACTTATTTATGAGTACAAATTTGGGGTCGTAAACATCTATTTTACTCATTGACGATAAAGAATGCTATCGAAATACTCCAAGAAAAGTATTTATTTTACTTCGACGTCATATATAAATACCATATAGTTTCTTATTTCGTGACATATCATTTCCTTCCACATTTACCCAGTGGCGTAGCCAGTTTTTCGAGGCGGAGGGAATAGTCTACAGTGGAAGCGACCATTATTTTATTAATTAATTTCTCCCGAACGGTAAATTTTTAGAGAAATATGAAATTAACCATTTTTGTTTATTAATCCTTAAAACTACATACTCGATATTTTTCAATATTTCTCGGACGCTTTGGACTTTAAAACAGCATACATAAATATAACGTGTTACATAAATACTCTGCTTACCTCCAATTCAACAAATTCTCTATCAGTAGTTTTCTCCAAACATCGCAAAAGATGATGATGCTGGAGTTCGAAAATATCTTCTTCCCGGTAATTGTCATCCAGTTCAATACCTGACTCTTGTGCTGCCAAGCGTGCTTCTGCAGCTTTCTTTTTGCTGACAAAAGCAGCGCCCGATGATGCTTTTGCGATGCGGATGCGAGCCAGTCGGGCTTTCTGAAATCAAGAAAAATCTCTAAAATATGTGTCAAGAATATCAGTCGGAAAGAAAGGAAAATAGGATTGTTGAAAATAATAGTTATATCTTATGTCAAACATGCAACTGTTTTTAAATAATAGTTTTAAAATTATTTTGTTTTATGGTGTTTAAATTATTGTTATTGATGTTAGTTGGTTATTATAATATTTTATTACGTTATTTATTAGGGAAAAATAAATTTTACAAAATATTTACCACAACATAAACATAACATACATGTACAATGTATGTGAGTTCCTTTTTCTTCTTTTAAACAACTTAGCAAGGTAAAAATCTTTGCTAAGCTAACTTGTAATAGGAACGGGAGTTGCTAAAGCCGTTGGCTTTGGCAACTCCCATAGAAAGTAGGAGGAACTCAAGTTATGTTGCAAATATAATATATGCCAAGAAAATATAGCACGTCAACATATATTACATATCCAGCAACGGAATAATATAGAAATAGGAATATTACGATTATTCCAGATGGAATTTCACAGGCAGGCGTTCGTGCGGTACAAACAAACCAACTGAATATAAAGCAATGCACACTGGGACAAGAAAGTCACAAATATGGTATTTATTGGAAAAAGAAAATTAAATTTTAAAATACCAACGTATATGCATGGCTTCTGACAAGCATACAAACAGAGGTGGTCGTCGTCAATTTTAATAAAGTTTGTTATATAAATAAAAGAAAATGGGGTTTCTTGATATTTCTAAAAGAATAACAGTTTTGAGTGTACCTTACGAGCGAACACTGTTTTAACAAAATATCTTTGTTTTTATTTTTCTTTAATGAAATTTTACAATATCTCACACAGCTGGTTAAAATATTCCTATTATACAGTTCAAGCTAAACAAAAATCGTGTCCCTAGTTTTTGATCTCTTAACCGAATTTCATGATTATGTATATCAGTATTCTGGTTAAAGAGATAATAAACCTGATGACGACTACGACCTCCATGATTATAATAATAAGGCTCGTCTTTAGTTGAGTTATTAAAAAATTCTATTGGCATTTATGTTAGAGTTAAGGGGTTCAGTGATTTTTTTTCTATATCAGATTTTTTCCTGTGCTGCTGTTATAAATATTTTCGAAAATTGGCTATAAGGCTTGTAAACTCATTTTGCATTTTTTTTAGAAGAAATTATAAAATCTTTCACTTACATCATGAAATTGCTACATCTCAGAAGAAAACTAGGATTAGTTTGTAGTTTAGAGACACAAAATAATTTAAGAAATCTTCTAAACCAAAAAGGGAATTGATGATTTAAAATTTGGTGGCCTTTTATTTTTTCATTTGGTGCCTGATTACTAAAAAACATTTTGTGAAGAAGAAAGAAATTTCAATTAACAGTAGAAAATTTTTATTTTAACTTTGTATATAAATCTTGCATAATATTATGAAGTATGATAAGCCGATATGAATTTTGGCTCAGAAGTCGGTTGGTTGTTCTGCCAGGAAAGAATATTTCCTAAACTATAAGGGTTAGGAAGATGAAAGGACCCCGCACAAAGCTTATGGGAAATGGCTTTCGGCTAATTTTTCTAAATTTTTAGTATTTTCTAGATCTTGACGTCCTGATTAAAAGTGTCCATGGCCGTAATCCAATCCTATGACTAGTTTTTGAGTTATGGCCTTGTAAAGTTGGCAACTTCTTACTTCTCCCTGTATATCTAAGATAAGAATGTGTTGTAGAATAATTATTTTAAAAGAAAATTATTACAGATTGGCATAATAATTAAATGAATCTATTAAAAGTCTTTTATTACGTTTTCAGGTGAATTTTAATTTTTTTTTGAAAAATAAAATACTCGGCAATATATTCTTCGTCAACCTATACCCATATAATTTATTGAATTTTGAAAACAAACTGCTAGATTTTGTGTATATTTTAATATCTTGTAGCACCAAACTGTGGATGAAAGAAAATGGGTACTATAGGTTGACGAAGAATATATTGCCGGGTATTTTATTTTTCAAAAAAAAAAAATGAAAATTCACCTGAAAATGTAATAAACGACTTTTAATAGATTCATTTAATTATTATGCCAATCTGTAATAATTTTCTTTTAAAATAATTATTCTCCAACACATTCCTATCTTAGATATACAGGGAGAACCAGTTACAATGATTTACACACAGTGAAAACTTTTTGAAAAAATTAAATACCCGGCAATATATTCTTCGTTATCCTATACCCATTTTTTTTTCATCCACAGTTTGGTGCTACAAGATATTAAAATATAAACAAAATCTAGCCGTTTGTTTTCAAAATTCAATAAATTAGTTGATTTTTTTTTGGTTTTTCATAAATATTTAATATTAGTATTTATTTAATTCGCCTATCAATTATTCAACATTCTGTACATATTTTCTTTCTATATAAGTGAAAGAAAACTTAAGACCTACTTTTCTACCAATACAAAAAAAAAGTTGATAGTTTTTAAGAAAAAAGTGAAAACTCCAGACAATGGATAAAATCTCAAAGTAAGAAGTTGCCAACTTTAAAAGGCCATATCTCAAAAACTAGTCATAGGATTGGATTAGGGTCATGGGCACTTTTAATCAGGACGGCAAGATCTAGAAAATACTAAAAATTCAGAAAAATTAGCCGAAAGCCATTTCCCATAAGCTTTGTGCGGGGTCCTTTAGCGTATGTAATACGTACGTAAATATTTAAATCTCTGGCGAGAACAAATACAAACTTTTTGGGGAAGGTTAATAAATGAATTTAAAAAATATAAATGGAAGCAACGAGAATATAAAATGAAAGAACCGTCATACGTTTTTTTTTTAAAGTCAAGTCTCAAAATTTCACTTTAGTAGGTCTTTAAAGGGGGTCCTTTCGGATTAAAAAGGGATTATGTATAAATTTAAAAAAATTCATCAATGGACTCAATAATTGTAAACCCATCCATAAAATATCTATAGTTTTTAAAAATGAATGAGCTGGTCAACTGTTATTGGTCTCTGCGTTTTATTTAATTTTTAGCGTCAAAAGGGAGCTTGCAGAATGCCATAACTGAAATTTCCCATTTCTTCTCTATCTCGAAAACTATTAGTTGCAAAAACCAGAAAACCATTTATTTATTTTACTTTAATGTTGCACTGGTAGGATAGTAGTCTATTAAATTTATTGTAATTAAATTTATTCTGGTGGATAAATGTATCCATATAAAATACATTGTTGCTAAATAAAATCTCGGTTTTCTAGCACTGCGAGCAAAGTAAGTGTGCTATTTGGAATTTCTAAAGTAAAGAGAAATCATGGAAATCTGTGTCACGACACTCGTTGTAAAAGAAAATAAAATTCTATTTTATGACAATTTGAATGAACGAGCAAAATATTTACCTGAATAATGAGTGACTTAGATTTACCTTTTTGGTAAATATATTTAGGAAGAAGCCAGTTTTCCTCTGTGGAGTTCCATCTTTAAGTTCCAAGGAACGACACCGGGGTAGCATAGCTACAGGTAGGGCTAGACAAGCCAATAAAGTCTACAGCTACGGCCTTTAAACCAGAATTGGCGATTGTACACAGCATCTGTGCCTATATTGGCCAGCTGAACTAAAACTCGCCAATACATAATGATGAGCGTGTTGTTTTAACGGTCAAAATAGTCTAGCGTACCTACATGAAAAGGTCTAATTTCACAAAGAATCTTGGGTACGCTCTGACCATTAAATACTTTGAAGAAGAGATTGAAACCTTCTGACAATATATCGCAAGCTATTACAGAGAGCCATACGTAGTTTACCATTATAAGTGGCTACTTCAATGCCAAACTAGAAAGATAAACTAGGAATTTTAAAAAATACAAGAAATTGCTCTTGGAAATTGTGGTTGTCCAGAAAGAAACGATTGTAAGGAAGTATTACTTAACTTTCTAACAAAAAAGTCTGTCTTTTTTTAACATATCAGAATTAGAATCATGCCAGAAAATAGTGGGATCATCGGTAAATCCTAAACTGGCCGGTAATGTTTATAGAAGTAAAGTCATTAATTTAAGGGGGATTTCTACTGTGATGGTCCTATTTTCATCGTTTTTTTACGTTTTTTTTTCTGGGGATCATAAGACAAATGCAAAAAAACAAGTTTTCAATTCTTTTTATTAAAGATAAGATGTACCAAAAAAAAAATGTTCAACCCCCAAAAAATGAAAAACTTGAGGGTGCTACAGGGTGCTGAAGTTACCCCCTCAAAAAAACGTAACTTGCTGGCGCAATTCATATAAATTTTTCTATTCATGACAAAAATAAAATTGACCCAGATTCTTCAATTGTAAGCATGTAGTTATAGCCCCCACTAGAATCAAGTCAAAACTCGAGTAACTGTTAAAATGGCGCGAAATTTAAAATTTTTTTATGAAAATTTACCATTTTTTTTGTATTTTAAGGGCCGTAACATTTTCTGTAATATCGCAAAATATTTGATTCTAGAGGGGGCTATAACCACTTGTATTCTGAGCATTTTAAGACCAAAATCATTAAATTCTTATAATTTGAATATACCGAAGTACTTTCCGCAAGCGCGAAAAACAGGGTTTCGAAAAAAAACAACTTTAGAGTTTCAACGGTGGCTCACAACAAAATAGTCTCACTGTCACTTAGTCTGCGATGCCTAGCCCGTAGATTACACCCTCCTCTTCCTCGAAAAACGACAAACGAGCTGATTCTTCCTGCCTCTTTGCGAGCCTGGCCTGACGATCCTGATTGGTCGAGATGATATCGCTGGCGACAGAACGTAGCCCTGAGAACGCGGCTTAACTCAAAAGCGGCTAGTGGTGAGAACTGACCGGCAATCATAAAATTGGATGTAACTTTTTTTTGGAGTAGAAAACTATTACACACGGTTATTCTAGAGGCTATAGAGAGTCGAAAAACGTCGGAAAAAAATTTCGATTTTTTGAATACATTACAGTAGAAATCCCCCTTAAATCAGAAAAAGAAGAGAACTCAGTACTGAAGTTTTTAATGTAAAGCCCACGCTGATCTTTTGGGGGCGTCCCTCAAGTTAGGACTGAATCCAAAACTTGCCCTGTAAAACCTTTGCGCAGCAGGATATTATGACTCAAAGTCAAATGCTTTTGACAAGTCACAAGTCACTGTAAAAGCTTTTCCAGCATTAAGACCAAAATAAACGTTGTCAAGAAACTTAAAAGTGCCCTTCTGACTAAAAGCCAAATTGGACCGAATGCAAAATTCGATGTTAATTGAGAAAAGATGTAATAGTTAGCAACCCTTGTGAATAGGAAGGTTTTAGGCTAGAAACTTTCCCTCAACCGAAGAAGGATTGATTACATATGAAAGAGTTATTTTCGCAGAGATCCTCCATGTATGAATTTTATTCTATATTATTTTAATCGTTATATTAAGAATGGATAATTTTAGACCTTTAATAAACAAAAAGTAGACATATGTATTATAAAAATTACCTTACTTTGGTAAGATAAATAATATAGCGCTGTAATTATATTATTATTAGGCATTTATTTTTCAGAATATAGATAATAATGATGGCAGTAAAAGTATGATGGTACATTTTCATAAACACCAGTTTTCCTTTAGTAATGTAAGCAAGGGAAAACAAAATCACTGCGTGGGGCGTGGGTATTAATTAGCTGATTAAATTCAAAATAATTCTTTGCCTCCTAGAGGCTATTTTTTTGCTTGTATAAGGAATTCAAAGAAATATCTTGTTTTGGACAAAAATGGTATAGTGTTTAACGTTTTTATTTTATTCAAATAAATAAGAACAGCAACACGGCTAGTAATATGAAATCATGAATACAAATATGATCAGACACAGCGATAAAATTATGAAGAAATATAGAATTTACGAAATACAATCTATCCAAAAAGAATTGAAGTGTATTTTTCAAGTCACAAAATTGAGCCTAAAATATTTTATAATCTTCATAACGAATTAAATATTTATTAATAGGTCAGTAAGTATCTAACAAGCAACATAAAAATGCATACATTATTTTTAAATACTTGTAGCCAATTGTTAATGAGATCGACTTAAATTTTACAGTTAACTGACGACAGGATATTTTTATTTTACTGCTTGACCTAGGTACTAAAACTTTTTAACTTGATGAAGTTTTTTAATACCACTTTGATGTTCAAAAATAGCAGCTAAAGGCTGAACATAAGAACATTCGACGGCTACAAGGGTAGATTAAAAAGTTTTTGAGATCGCCATTAGATGGCGATCGTAATCTAAATTTTTTATTATCAACACTATCAACAGCATTATCACGTAGGTTGACGTGCAGCCACTACCTCATAAATTGTATTGATAAGATCCCCAATATGGTGTTAATCAATCTAAAAGGAAGCAAAACTTAAAAAGTTATTAAGGACCAATGAGGAATATTCATTTTACAAATGCTTATTTTGTAAAACAGAAAGAAAATTATTTACGTAAAAGAATGCAACACTTAGGTATGAAAAATAAAATATACAACTTACATTTCATTTTCACTCTAGAAACATTTGATTCTGACCTCGTATGTTCATACAGCCAAGTTGCAAAATAGAATAAACTGAAAAAAAAATGGTCCAAGTCGCCCCTCTAGAGCCGTTAAATCGGTATTTAGGGGAACCCCCCTTGGAATATGGACGGTACTTCCTTTGGGGGTGCACGCATAAACCAGTGCAAACGCATGGTTTGGATCTCGCGTAAAAAAGTTTCTCAAAAGGACACAATAAACCGTGCGTCTCAATATTTAAACTTAAAGTTTTTATTATTTTCCTATTATTTGTTAAATTTAAAAATACTCGTATGCAGTCGTTAACTATTTCTGACATAAAACTATCATTTACCTCGTAAACACGATGAAAGATAAAATTTCTATTCCAAATATAAAAAGTTAAAAATATAATAATTTTCAATATTCCCATGCCCGCAATTCAGGTTAATATGAGTACGTGTATTTCTAAATGCAAAGCTTCATGAAATATAAATACTTAAATGCTGTCGTTCGTAGAAAATATAGATATATTTGCACCTACGAATATAATATACCTAAATATCAGAATATCAGTAAGTGCAATGGAATTCTTTTAAACCTATATTGCGTTCTGCATTAATTATGGAATATGTAAAAAAAGTACTTGAAATTCAATCAAAGTTCGGTCAATCCGTTTCATATTAATTTGGTTTACTAATTAGGATTTCATTTTTATTTTCTGTGACTGTATTTTAAATATTTTTTAAAAATTAAATATCCTCTATATTGTAATAAAATGTCACATCAGTTTAAAGTGTAAAATAAATTAAGCCATTTATGCCAAGAAATATCATTTTACAGGTGAGAATAAAATCGGTTAAAACCATGCACAGCAATAGCTATTTGATGAATGAAAAACTTTGTCTATGGCAATTGGTCTAAGATCTAAGTTAAGTAGGTACTAGATTTATACCAAAACATAAATAATCTTTCAAAAAACTTATTCAAAGTCATTATTTAGTCACCAAAGTTAATATTTTGTCGACCAGTATAATAGAATTATTTGACTTTATATTGTCTTTATTCATTTAAAATCACAATGTATTTCCAATCGTCAACAGGTAGATATTGTTATAGTCTCTTTTGATGGGAGTGACATAAACCTAAACTTTAAGAAGATACATTTACATCACGCGTTTGACCTAAATGACAATGTCGGTGGTTTCGTCCGATCGGATCGGCGTCATAAGGTCGACCCACCATTATATCCTAAAGTGCCTAAAGTTAAAAATAAATGTTAATTCTATATTTATAAAAGTAATATGCCTGATACATATTTAATTAGTTTTAATGGTCGATAAAATACTGGCTGATTTTCTGCGTCAGCCGGCTATTATAAAACTCTTGCTGATAAAATTAATAGCTAGATTTAAAATGAAGATGTTATTTTATACATATTTAAAAGGGTCTAATTTTCAGTTTGATACACGAAATGAATTTATGAATAATATATTTTAAATTAAAATGCCAACAAAATAAGCTATTTACTGAGAAAAATCTAGGTTCTGGTATTTATACATACCGAGAGTCCCAAAGTGGTGGATAACTGAAGAGTTTTAGCACCACCATTGATAAATATATCTAATGAGCATGGTTTTGAATCCACATTAATGTTTAATCCCAGTGAAGACTATTACACCCCCGCAACTCTCGCAGCGCGAAGGGACAGCCATCTATGGGCCCAAAAAACCCAACGCCATCCACAATGAATTAATTTAATTAAACATCATTATTGACAAATATTTACACTAAAATTGTACACGATTTTATTATCTCATCCATCCCTAATTTCTTCGTGCAGGCATTCACTCAATTTTTACTCAAACAGAATAAAAATGCAGACAGACATACGCTTTATAAACACATGGAAAAATTTGAATGTGTATTTTCACTGATTTTTCAATAAGTAATTCTAGATCGCATAAATTTAATATGAAATACATTACAAAGTGTTGAATTAGAGTTGGAAATCACCACAACAACTCTAGTTTAACTTCTTTTAGGGACCTTTGTGAGTTTTAAAAACATTAAAGAGATTCCCAGTCTTTTGACTAGGAAATGTAGAATCACTGCAAAATTCGAGCAAAAGAGACATCGAAATGTTAAAAGATTTTTTGAGGAACTTTGTAATGACGAGCTATACAATACAGAACGACTATTTGAGGTTGATGTGTACAAAGCCAGTATTGATATTATTGAAATTCAATTAAAAAATCGTTTTGAGAGCACGAATTGCTCATACGAAAAATGTAATTTTCTTTCCCCAAAAAGTATTACAACTGCTGCTGATGATGAACTTTATAATAATGCGAGTACTCTTCAACAAGGTAATGACTTATCCCTTGAATTTCCAGCTCAAATCATATCGCTTAAAGCAGTATCTTTCCAAGACTTACATGAGTTGACTTCAATAAGTGAACTCCGTAATTTTTTAATAATTAAAAATACGTGTGTAACTTCAAGTTTAGCCGGGGTATGTAAGGCCATTTTGTTGTTTATGACTTTACCAGTTATTGTGGCAACGGCTGAGAGGTCATTTTCAAAACTGAAACTCATTAAAAACTATTTACTTAGCACAATGAGGGAAGAGAGACTTTTAAATCTCTCTTTAATAAATGTCGAAACTCAAGGATCTTCGAGAATAAGAGATGAGCATTTTTATAAAAAATTAACACTATTTTATAAAGGACAAGGCTTATGGGAAATGGCTTTTTTTTAAAAGTGTCTGTGGCCGTAATCCAATCCTATGACTAGTTTTTAAGTTATGGCCTTTTAAAGTTGGCAACTTCTTACTTTGAGATTTTATGCATTATATGGAGTTTTCACTTGTTTCTTAAAAACTATCAACTTTTATATTTTTTTTTATTGGTGGAAAAGTAGGCCTTAAGTTTTCTTTCGCCTATATAATAATAAAATATGTACAGAATGTTGAATAATTTATAGGCGGATTAAATAATTATTAATATTAAGAAATTATGAAATTCCAAAAAAAAAAAATTTTACTAATTTTTTGGCATTACTTCATTATTATGCTATGCGAAGAGGTCCCCAAACGACATCTTGCGCGAGAGCCATGACATTGTGCGTTACGCCACTGCTTAGCACGTTAAGGGTATAAACCGGGGAAAAGCTAGAACTCTAGACTATTTTACTTACCCGTTGTGCTTTTCGTTTGTCAGCCCGCTGGTTTTGATGGTATATTCTACTAAAATTAGATACTATTACTGGTACTGGAAGTGCGATTACCAGTACGCCGCTAAGTGAACATACGCCGCCCACTATTTTTCCTGCGATTGTCGCGGGTACCATGTCTCCGTACCTGAAAAATTGAAATAAAAGTTAAATATTAAAAAACCCTTATTATTTTTGTAAAATCACTTGTTTACGCGCAGAAAGGGCTAACAAATTTTATGTCTACGAACCCAAGATTATCTTTCACTAATATAATTTTTAATTACGGAAACATAAGTTTGTGCCAGTAATAAAAATTCCGGGTATACTTTCTTTATTAAGTGTATGTCCTCTCCCAGGATCAAACTCGTATCGACACGGCCGAATGCCAGTAACTTCCTGAACCGATTAGTCCGGCAGCTTGTTTACTAACTCTATAAGTAATAATGTTTATAATATAAGTTGTAATTTCAATATAGAATTTCTAGGAATAGGTAGTTAAATGTCGATAAAGACAAATTCAAACCTAAGAAACAATTGATTTCTTTAATAAAGTATTTCATAATTTGTCTTCCTTATTTCTATACCGACCGTAAAATCTAAATGATGTTAAAAGTTGATTGAAAATATTTTTTTTAAAGAAACTCTGGAAAGTCGAATGATAAAACTAAAAACCATAAAATTTCTGTCTTAAGAAAACTTAAGATTGCTGAAATGGCTATAAATCTTAATGGTGTCATTGCAAGCCAGTAAAGTTTCACCTCTTTTATGTAAGATTCGGAAAATGCTCTTTTGTTGCAAGAATCCAAATACCCCAGAGAAAATAAAAAGATTTAAGAGATTCTAAAAAAAATGCCTTTAGACCTTTATTTTTTCTTGTTAATGTATTTAAGTATTGTATATAGTTTATATAACTTTTAAAAAGTCCATACCTGAATACCCCATATGGGTTCAACTATGAGGTATAGGGGAAAGCGGGGCAGAACGGGGTACTTAACGTTTGATCCTTGATTTTCACTACAGACATTAACAAAAAAATATTTTTTTTGTTTCAGTTTATTACTTAATATGTAAATTAAGCCTTTTCGCCATTTTCAGTAGTTAAATAAATATTTTAAAGAAAATAATTATGAGAAACCAAAAAAGTGTATTATGCCCCATTCCGCCCCATAAGCGGGGCAGAACGGGGTTTTTATATGTTTTTACCAGAACTCGAATAACATTTGGTTAAACTTGCTGAAATATAATGTTAGTGGGGAAAATGATGTTAAAAAAAATAAGTACACAATTTTATTTAATTTTTTTTTTGTATTTAAATTTAGAATCGCAGACAAAAATCCACTTAGGATTGGCAGTGTTCACAAACAAGCACAAATTCATCGTCTTCACTATCAACGCCGGTACATGCATTGTGTGCCCATTTGTGACACGCTGAACAGGCAATCTACCCTTCAACAGACTTGGACCAGTATTCATTGCAGTAAAGACAATCTACGTCACCATTTTCATCTGAAGATGAATCAGCATCTACCTTTTTTATCGGCAGTTCCTTGGTAGGGTTTCGCTTCTTCTTCGCAATGCTACTTGTTTGACTTTCACTGCCAATTTTTCTCTTAACACATTCTTTCTTCATTTTCGGAACCTTTTTTAAAGCTGCTTCTTCTAGTTCTTCCTTATACGAAGTTGAGAGGTCAAGATTTTTGGTATGGGTTGCATGCCCATCTAACAAAAGAAGCACCGGATTTTCTTTTGTTGCTTTAGAAAATGTAACAAATAGCTTGAACCAATTTAAAAAAAGTTCGGTGGTTATCCATCCAGAATCACTAACTTCTACTACTGAACCAGGTGGCACGCCTAACTCGAATGTCTGTTGCTTCCGTTTTCTAGGGAAAATGAGCATAGGTGGCATGTATGCTCCAGCAGCAGAAAAATTGATTTCAGCAGTTATGGTTTCTCCTCGTTCAGCGAAAGTCAAGGTGCCTACCTGACGTTTTCCTTTTAGGGCTAAAATTTTGGTATGGCCACTAACAACTGCATCAACTGCTATATTCATTGATTCGATACTCCATTCCTGACGCGTTGTCTTCCGAACATAATTTCTAACCCTCTGAAATAATACTAAATTAGGTACATTTAACGGGGCAGAACGGGTACCCCATTGTACCCCACCCCATTCCGCCCCATGTGCAATTTTTACTTTAAAGTAGAATTTTGGTAAAAAAAAATATTCCTAGCGCAAAGCTAAAGTGATAAAAAATGTTGTTAAACAAAAGTTCTTTGCAGTACATAATTGAAATAGATTAAAATTTAATAAACAAATTACTTACGGTGGTTAAAATGGATGCCAAAACTACAAATTTACACGAAAATTCCCGAGACTGACGTGACTAACCTCCTGATCCACGTTTCTCGGGCAACTGTCGTACCTAACATGTAACCAATGCGTTTAGGTGACCTTCAGTGCAAGTTCGGATGTTTCCGTTTGCACGTTCGCATTTTGATGGGGGTACCCCGTTCTGCCCCACTACCCCGTTCTGCCCCGCTTTCCCCTACTTAAGATATCTCATATACAAAATCAAGATTAGTTAAATCAGGTGATCTTGGAGGCTGGGCGAGATCACATAAAATGGAATACTATCTCAATACGTACATTGTTTATACCAGTAAAGTTTACCGATTATGTGATGTATAGCTCCGTTAACGTATATGTATATTACAGGTTAATTATCTTCAAAAATTTTTGATTTCCTTAACACACAATTTCAAAGATCTGAGTAAGTAAAGCAATTAATAAACAATATCTAACAACAACAATCATTAAATGATTTAGTAGAATCATAAAAGACATTAAATAGAAAACCCAGATCCGTTGTGTGTACCTAATTGTTTATTTTCTTGACATGTGTGGATTACTTCTGGATTATTTTTGAGAGAGAAGTGAAAAATGAGCATTGACGCGGGAGAGAGTCCAATCAATCTTATTGGTAATGACAGCAAAAGAAAACAATAATTTTCCGTACCTACTACTAATAAAAGGGTCTACCACAAAAAAAAATTAAATACCGTACATGATTTGTGGCTATTTATTCGGTATAATAATGTGAATCCAAAGACAAACTGCGTAAATAATATCTGAATATACAGGGTGGCGCATCGAAAACTAAGAGACATTTACTGGCAGCTCAGTTCTTTTGTGGAAAAACGCTTAGACCCGTCGAATTTGTCTTCGAGGGGGACACAAATTTGGTAAAAAATCACATTAACACGTGCAGCTCCCTGGGCGGGGGTGGCACCACCCCTAAAATCTTTAAAAAAAAAGGGGGTCAAGTGATATCTTATTTTAAAGGGCTTTCAATTCTCTTTACTACTGAACCGAAGTAAATGATTTTTACATCATCAGGGAATTAAAAGACTCTTAAAATAAGGTATCATTCGACCCCCGACCCCCCCACCCCCCATTTAAGATTTTAGGGGTGGTGCCACCACCGCACAGGGGCCAGCACGTGTTAACGTGATTTTTTGCCAATTTTGTGTCCCTCAAGAAAACAAAATCGACTGGCCTGAGCGTTTTTCCAAAAAAGAACTGAGCTGCAAGTAAATGTATTTGTTTCGTTTTCGATGCGTCACCCTGTATAACAAAAATAATTGAAGCTTCTATCGGCTAAACACTCGGAAAGGACTAAAGCTATATAGTAAATTTATTTCAAGATACATTCGTATATACATATGGTCCTAAAAGATATGGTCAATAATTTGGTATTAAGTAGATTGGGCCATGATAAGGTTAGAACTTTATATAAAATTTTGTCTTATGTTCCCTCATTATCGAGCTACAGCCCTCTGTAGGAGGGATTATGACGATGGGTTTAAATACATATTTAATTAAATTAAAGATAAAAATATGAAATTTAGAAATTTTAAAAAACTACGTTCAGTCGACCCATTATCTTAACAAGTAGTAAAAAAGTATTAACATAGAAATAAATCTTATACGGGGTGATTCCTAAGTTGATACTTCTTTTTTAGCTGTGTATAGAAACCATTAAATTAAACAACATTTTCAATTACCTTTTTTCAAAAAACTCAAAAATAAAGTACTTACATTCATTTATTACACTATGGATCAAATACTGTTCTGCCTAACTTGCCCGTTGAATAACATTAAGAAAACTTCTGGTTGTAGGATGAGTCCGCAAGGAAAAGCGTTTTGCGTATAATCTCGAAGCTGCAGCCGCACTTTAACGACACTCATCGTAAATTAGCACCATATCTACTAATTCATTGTTTTCAAAATTTACCATTTTCACGTGTGACCAATTTAAAATTAATTGCTTCAGAAAAACACACCGCAGCGGAATGCCAAATAATCCACCACCGACCCGTAAATTGCATGACTAATAAGAGATAAGACAAACAACATAAAGTATAGCAGGCTACGTTTTGATGTCCAGGCCCGCACTTAAATTTTTTACTTCTGTATCTCGCCCATTTTTAAGTTTTTTGAATAATGGTATTTGAAAATGTTGTTTATCTTAATGCCTTCTATACACAGCTAAAAAAGTAGTATCAACTTAAGAATAACACTGTATATTTATTATAATTCATATTTAAGTTGGTAAACTAGATTTCTGTTTAGAATAACAGTACATTTATATTACATTATCGGGCAAGGGCCTGTCAACATATTAAGCACCGGTTCCCGCAGATCACCGAAGTTAAGCGGTGTCGAGCGCGGTTAGTACTTGGGCGGGTGACCGCTTGGGAACACGGCGTGCTCTTGCCTCAGGGAAGAGTGTAAAATGAATCGACACTTAGCCATCCTATTCACGCCGGACAGGTCGGATGAGATCGTATATCTCGTAGGATGAAGGTGCCGTTTCACACTCCCCAGTCGGTAGATCACATTTGTGGTCGATGACCGGTTCAAGATGGCCTACGTAGTCTTCGAACCGTAAAAAAAAAAATATTACATTATCACTTTAAAGCACACATACAGTAAAATGTATCAAAGTCTCCATTTCTAAGGCGGCTTGTAATGCGACAGTAATCACTCTCGAAATACATTTTATTAATTTAATCTATTAGATTAATCTCCCACTCATATAAGGGGATTTTAGTTGCTTTAGACTTGTGCAATGTTGCTTAGGAAGTGCAATTTAATATGAATTAAAAGTATGAATTACTGCTGTAGTAAATGAATTATTAGATTATAGTAAAATATTATTTGTAATGACTGTATTATTAGGTTATAGCTATTAGTATTTGGATAGTGGCCAGTCGTCAACATGTCTGGTATTGGTGTTTGGAATAGAAATATTTAATTAAACCTTTGCGTGCCAAAACAGCGAATGGGTCAAGTTTTTGTGGTATCGTGAATGCGATAGAAAGAAATATTTTTACCTTCTCGAATAAAAGCTACAGATTTGGAGATAGGTTAACAATGGATTTATACCTCATTGTTCTTAAGCGATAAAGGCTAAACGAAAGTAAATTATACAAAGTTCACAGGCCGTGGCGGCCGGTGCGGGAGGGCTTTGAGGCGTCACTCTCCCTGGAAAATAAAAAATACCAATAAATAACTCTCTAGAACATTACTTTACGAAATGTTTTTAATAAATTAACCACCTGCCATATGTCTAAGTTGCTATTATTTTAATTTAACTTCTTAATTCCAAGTAAAAAATACGTAAACACGCTGAAATAGGCTCCATATATTCCGCCTAAAGTATACCGGCGGTCGTCATGGCAACCACAGAGCAACACGGTAATGTTAGAATGGGGACACATGATAACTGATGGGGCTCTGAATAGTTCGCCAACGCTAAAGCTGGTATTCCCATTGCTGGTTGCAACAACTAGCTTGTGTTAGTATGCATTTTTCGCGTGAAATTGTATTGCGACTTTAGATACACTATTCACTGTAATAAAGGATTTACATTTATTTTGAACGTGAGTGACATTACAAACCTTAAGTTTATCGCCGACAAAAATAGAAGAATAGACTTCAAAAAATAATAAATGTGAATCTGAATTACTAATTTGTATTTGTGAATTTTTCATAGGTACTTTTAAGTAATTTGTTTTAACTGGCGTCTTCCCACGTCCATCAGACACGAGTCGCCACTGGTTCACAGCTAAACTTATTGTTTTTACGAAGAGAAAGAATTATTTCCAGGGTTATTTATTAACAGCGTGTTTCCCAATGATGACGTACATTACATGATGGTAATATTTAGTCAAGCCTATTTGTTGTTTGTTTAAGAGTGCATGTATAATAATAAACCATCAGGTTCTCCTCTGTCATTGAATTTATCCAAATGGGGACATATAATTTACTTTAGTTTAAAGATGTTAACAGACCAATAATTATTTCTCATATATTCAACCTATACGGTAGTGGCCACTCGTTGCTGATTTAAGTGGGAGGCTAAGTCGATAGCAGTGGCCATAGAAATGTGGTGTTAATGTAGCAAAGGGATGTGTTTGATTTACTTCAAAGTTTATTTTGTTCTTTTTAACGGATTGAAATAAAAGCTTTTTTAATATTCATTTATTCATTTCTCAAAAGCAAAATCAAAACAAAACAGTAAACTCAACAACCCAAACACAAACGACAGGCCGCCAAACGCTGTGCTGTAATACGCCACGGCCGACTAAAAATTTTGCAGCTCTAAATCTATATGTAAACATGTTTAAAAAACTATATCAGCCCGGCCTAGAAACAATTCTCATTTTTCATTGGTTGGCTCAAGGTCGACCTCTTGTTTTGTGAGGTATAGGTAATGCCAGTTCTCCAACGAACAGCTTACTTAATTAAATTCCATGGATGGCCGAGGCCTGCGGTTGAGTGCGGACAAGACAAACCACATGGATAGAGAAAATTTAAAAATTTTATTTAAATAAATTTAAAAAATAAAAAATTTGGTTTTGCAAATATAGGATAATTAAGGCACAAAAATAGAAATTTTCATATTTTCAGAATAGGTGTTGCAGCTCTTATACACTCAGCGCTACTGAAGTCGAGTATGGCTGGTATACTAATTCTTTTACCCTATTCGAGCGGTGTAAGGCTTGTAAATGACCTTTTTCCACATTTATTGGTAAACTTCTGGTGTTTTTACCTATTCGTGGACTAGAGCCAAATTTCACTTCTGTAGTCGTTCTAGTATATCTACTGTAAAATGTTTTCATAAATTACGTTATCGCTAGAAACTAGAAGTAATGAACCTAAAGCAAATAAAAGCAAGAGCTTTAAAACGCGACCTTTCCTTTCGTAATAATTTAAATTTTCGGTAAAGTAATTCATACTGAATTGTCGTAATCTCACATTCGTAATTGGAACATTCCTTTACAAATAACTCGTATTTAGCCTTTTACATGTTTAAAGCGTTGAGTTTACTTTGCTTATGCATTTTAGATGAAAAATATTTTTATAAAGTATTCATAAAAATTACAAGTTTTTCATGTGTAGATTTATTTATATCAACTAGACTCGGTATATGTACGATTTTAGCTTTATTTAAATTTAAAATATTAAAATTCTTATATACCAATCTTGTCAAGGGTGGATTTGGCTTTTTGTAATGGGAGTGATGAGGGGGGGGGGGGGTATACAGTAACCGACCAAATTCTCGCTTCATATGGTAATCTGTGTTATTGTGGATTTCACCGAACATTTTATTCTAGATAAAAAGTTGTACATCCCCTAAATCTAACATTTCTTTTAGAGCAATATTATAATGTTTTTTAAATTTTTGAAAATGGTCAATGTCAGTTTCCGGGTTTTTCAATAAATTTTCCTACATATGTGTACCTAATACGAAATATATTTTGTGTACTAAAAATTACTATACAGCCAGTTTTTGAAAATATTCATAACATTCAATACATTATGTTAAAAAAAAAATATCAAAAAAATCATTCATTGTTATATTAAAATTTTTTTTATTGCCATCGAGTATTAAATTGTATGATATTTAACTTGACTATATATTTGATGAATGTCATCTATACCGTTAACAATAATTTATACTTTTATCGTTGCAACCTTTAAAACATACTTTGATTTCCTTTCCTTTCAAATCGCACTCTATTTAGTAATACGATTTTTACACCATTCTATTCAATGTTTAAGCTTCAATTTTCCATTCCAAAATTTCATTGATCAGAAATATTACCGATACAAAGAAAGATAGATAGAGGAACTAAAAGTAAAGCTTATCGCTAAGTTGTTTCTTCGTCCTTAAAGCTCTCATGCCTTTCGACACTTAAAAAACGATCCTCTTTTAAATTATAGATACGTCTTTTTGCTGAAATAGGCTTTTTACTTCATTATAAATATGATGTGTCAGGTTTAGTTTAGTTGCAATCTTTATAACAAAGCTGGTATAATTTTAAACACAATATTTGGGGATAGTTCTTAAGTGGCCGCAAATAACCGCTGCTAGCACAGAAGTAACATTATGATTATTAAAAATTAAAATATATAAACTTCTATTAACGTAGCCGTTAAAAGTAATATTTATAAACATCTCCGAATACGACGCCTTGATATGGGGCAACGTGTCTCTTAAAGGATCTGATAAATTGAAAGGATCTTTAGATACTTGTCCAGTGTTGACAGATCTACCGTTTTCAGCTTCAATTTACCATCTTAGAGCTGAGAAGTTTGGTTAGCTTTGCAAATTTCGATCTTGATCAGTACAGTGAATAGTACAAAATAACAGTTAGTTTAGTTCACTAATTTATACTCGCACGGTGCGAGACAACTCGATATCATCGATCGATCTCGGGTTCCTCGGATCAGTTACCCATATCAGTACCTTAGTGCTCAGTCTATCTCGTTCAGAGGTGGAACTAAAGACGTTATGTCACTTTATTTCGTCTCTCCATTCAGCTTGAATTGATTTGCTTGGTTTAGTATTGGGGATTGAATCTTTTAGTTACGAGATTCGATCTTTTGAACTAGTTCCTTTGCCAAATACACAACTCCATACCACCCAATTTTGAATCTGATTCTACCGGACTTTATTCTGAATACTATACAGGGTGATTCCTAAGTTAATACTTCTGTTTTAGCTGTGTATAGAAGGCATTAAAATAAACAACATTATCAAATACCTTTTTTCAAAAAACTTAAAAATAGGCGAGATACAGAATTAAAAAATCGTGCGGGCCCGGTCATTAAAACGTAGCCTGCTATACTTTATGTTGTTTTTGTCTTATTAATCATGCAATTTACGGGTCGGTGTTCAGTTATTTATTTGCTGCGGTGTGTTTTTCTGAAGCAAGTTAATTTTAAATTGGTGACACGTGAAAATGGTAAAATTTGAAAACAATGAACAAGTAGATATGGTGCTAATTTACGGTGAGTGTCGTCAAAGTGCGGCTGCTGCTTCGAGAATATACACAGAACGCTTTCCCTTGCGGGCTCATCCTACACCCAGAAGTTTTCTTAATGTTATTCAACGGGCAAGTTAGGCAGGACCGTATTTGATCCATAGTGTAATAAATAAATGTAAATATTTTATTTATGAGTTAAGAAATTGTGTTTATACATTAGCCATGCTTTAAAAACAGTAATTTTACAGAATAAACTTCTTATCGTGAAAAAATAGGGCTGTACAAGAGGCATATTTTGTTGTGTTCACGCACAAGGTCGCTTAAACATTTCATTTAAAAGTCAAGTTGTGCCTTTCGTAGCAAGTAGGTTATGATGAGAACGTTACAATGATTACAAAGATATCATCGTCAAACCTCACGCAATATCACGCGATGTCCTGTGCTAGGTGGGAACATGGGAGTACGGTTTTCTTTCCTTTAAATCAGTCTGTCTTTTTCAGAAACTAAAATGTATATGTGTTGATTTATTGAGCCAAGGATAACAAAGTTTACTGTTCAGAAATGAATGTGACCTACCCTATCAAAAAATTAGCAATGTTCTCAAAAAAATTTCACGCTTCCTAAATATACTTTTTTGAAAATTACCTACTTGTCACATTATGTTATTTTCAAAAATGCATTGTGTACAAATATTTTCATTCGCAAACTTTCTGATGGATATTAATAGAGCAATCATTTATTTTTCACAAATCATCTATTTTTAAATATTAAATCTTTCAATGCTCAGAGATACAATGCCAACCTTTTTACTACGAATTCTAATTATTTTTTAAACAATAGTGCTTACTATTGTATTTTATTGAGTAAGGAAACATTGTGATACTTTGCGCCATGTATTTTTTTTATAATTGGTTAATAATCTTTAGGGCTTATTTAAACTAAACAAAAATTAAATTTATAAATCAATAAAAAAAAACTAAACAGCTAAATGAGATGGTGGTTTATTTACTTGTGAGGTTTATTGATAATATTATCGAACTTTGACTCAATACATGTGAGATGTATACCGGGTGTTGCATCGTCGAGCGGGACATAGGAAATCCCATGTAATTTTAAATGGGGTCAATTATTGGCTTCCCTAATTATTTTAAAGAAAAATTCTATTTAGGTTTATTAAAGAGCACTAAAACCCACATTCAAGAGAATAACTTTAGATATTTTTGATGAACCCGTTTACGGGTTATCGCCGATTTCTTTTTAACTATTTCTCCTTTTTATGGCCCCGTATTTGCGGGCACCAGTCAAGGTAAAAGATGACTGTCAAATAAAGTTGTTATTTTGAAATGTGTGCTTTATTGTTATAAAAACTCGTACATCGAAAATATTAGCCATGAATTACACTTCTGAAGAAAAAATATTAAATGGTATTATCAAGGAAATAGTTATCAAAATGTGTCAGACATGTTTGCTGCTCTGTATCCGAATGGACCGACACCTGCAAAATCTACAGTCGAAAGGACTATCAAGAAATTTGAGACAAAAAGCACTGTAATAAATAACTGCAGATGTGAAGAAAGGCAGGAACAAAGAAGAGATGCAAGAAATGATAGGGACTTGCAAAGGCAGGAACAAAGAAGAGATGCAAGAAATGGATGGAAATGGACTTGCAAGTTTTATTGTGCGTGGAAGAAAATGATGGGAAGATCAGCACAAGAAAACTTGAGGATGCCATAGGATTAGATCACACCACAGAGTTACGAGCTTTGAAACGACATAAATATTATTCATACAAATATGAAAAGCACCAAGAGCTAAGAGATTGGGACGAAATACGACGACAGGAGTTTTGTTTTGGTATGATTGAAAGAGCAAACATGGATAGGGAATTTTTAAAAAATATTTGTTTCACTGACGAATGCACATTTACCTTAAACAATGAACCCAATGTTCAAAATTATCGATATTGGAGCAAAGAAAACCAACACAGGGTTGTCGAAACAAGGACGCAATATCCACAAAAAGTTAATGTTTGGGCTGGGATTTTCGGAGGAAATATTATCGGACCATTATTTCTTACACGAAATTTTAATGCAGAATATTTTTTGGAACTACCTGAAGATCATATTTTACCTACTTTACATGATGCCGCCAGGGAAAATTAGGAAGTTTGGTACCAAATGGATGGCTGCCCGGGAATATTTAAACCGTGCTTTTAATGGAAATGTTATAGAAATCATACAGTAAATTGGCCAGCCAGGTCTCCTGATTTATCGCCAAATGATTTCTTTCTTTGGGGCCATTTAAAAAACAGGATATACAAAGATAAAAAATACCCAAATCTAGACGAGTTAAAAAATGCTATTTCTGCCGAATGCAATAGAATTTCAGTTTACCAACTAGCGAATGTAAGAAGAGAATTTTATGATCGCCTCGGTTATTGTCTATCAGTCAATGGAGGAATATTTGAACATCTTCTTAAATCCTAAAGTTCTAACAATTTAATAGTACCTACCTATTAATTAGTAAAATATTGAAACATGTAAAATGTCATAATTAACGTAATTGGATACTTTATTTTAGTTTTATTCAGATTAATTTGTACTCATAAATACACCTTTAATATTTTCGATGTACGAGTTTTTATAACAATAAAGCACACATTTCAAAATGACAACTTTATTTGACAGTCATCTTTTACCTTGACTGGTGCCCGCAAATACGGGGCCATAAAAAGGAGAAATAGTTTTAAAAAAATCGGCGATAACCCGTAAACGGGCTCATCAAAAATATCTAAAGTTATTCTTTTGAATGTGGGTTTTATTGCTCTTTAATAAACCTAAATAGAATTTTTCTCTAAAATAATTATTAGGGAAGCTAATAATTGACCCCATTTAAAATTACATGGGATTTCCTATGTCCCGCTCGACGATGCAACACCCGGTAGAAACAAACCTTCGAGTATTAAATTTAATTTTTAAATGTTTGCCTATTTATTTTAAAACATGTTATATAATATAAACGGTATTTGTAATTTGTAATGTTATTTTACTTTGCAAAATTAAATATTATCTATGTACATATATACGATTTTCTTTTACACTAAAAATTTTCATAACCCATTTTATAATATTAAAATAACATATCCCCAATATATTGGGGAAAATAATGAATATCTAAGAACTAAACTATAATTTTATAGTGTTTTTTTGCAGTGTAGACCTTTAATGGGCATAGTTACTTTCTTGCCGTCTTAAGTGACTTAAAACTCTTGTGTTCTCTTGCCAGATTAATAAGTTTTCCTAAGCTAACGCTGAATGCACTTCTATTAGTTACAGTCTAAGTAAAAAATAAGTGTTGCTACCAAAAATGGCGAAGTATCTTTAAAAAATCAGCATATAAAACTTTGTACAAGATTCGTTTAATATTTTCGGTAGCAAGACAATTTTTTTTGGTGAGCTGTGTTTGGAACTGGCGATGCAGTACCTAGAAATACGATGTAAGATGCTTCTGGAGAATAAGCATCATTTTATTGCGAACTTATGATCAGCTGATTGATGTTTATACTCTAAAACAAATAAATTTGAATTGTTATGAAAAAATCCGAAATTAATAATAATTAACACTCAATTATTCTCACTCAATCTTTTTTTAGAATAATGTTGTATATTTTACGGCAGTTCTAAATAGTTGTCTAAAAATAGATTCCATCTGTTTGTATGATTCAAAAATTGTTTCAAAATTTTATTAAATAAATAGGCGAATTTATACATTGCAATTCCATAATTTAGCCGTAACATTTAAAATATGAGTGCAGTTGAATGAAATTGAATTAGGAAATTAGTAGTTAAAAGTTACAAATAGACCATAATGAAGTAATAACAAAATCAAGTATAAATACCAATTTTACTAGAACAAGTTATGTGTAGTATTTTTCTCCGAGGGACTGTCCATACGCTAGATGCACTTTATGTGTAGTATTTTTCTTCGAGGGACCGTTCATACGCTAGATGCACTTAGGCCAGGTTTGGCCCATTGTGTTCATCCTGTTTGATTCTTCACACCTGCTCGGTGATTACAGTCCCCTGCACCAGTTTGTCTAGGTCAACTGGAGCGAGGGTAAGGATGTCCTCTGGTTCCAGTTTTGGTTGCCCGAGTATTCGTTGCCTCTTCCGATCTAGTGACTCGCAATGGCAAACTATGTGCTGTACTGTTTCCCTAGTTTGTCCGCACAATCTGCAGTTAAGGTCTCCATTACATTCTGTGCAGATTATTCTTGACAGCCATGTGTGCTGTCAGAATTCCTGTAATAGTTCTCAGCTGATTCCTGTTCATTTGAAGCAGCTGTTTCGTTAGTCTCGAGTCTGGATCCTCAATGAAACATTTACTATGGTGTAAGTTCATCGACTTTTTCGTTTCCTATAATATCTTCGTGTCCTGGTACCCACTGCAGTATTACTTTGTGTACTTTTAACTTTTTTTTTAGCTTCTGTTAATTCGATGATAACAAAATCACCAACTTCGAAGCCTCGAATCTCCGGAACGGCTGAAAATAAATGTTGACAACTATACATTTTTAATGGCGGAACAAATAATTGAATGCAGCTGGCTTACTATAAAGTAGGGTTGCTATTTAAGAAAATCCAATATGGCGTCGTATCTGTCAAATTTGTAAACATATATTTTTTTGACATCAAATTTGACTTCTTTACAAAAAGCTATTAAGGAATACATAATTGTTTTTTTATTGTGGTCGATAGGAAAGTCGCCAATCGGGTGAGACACTTAAAATAAACATCGCGAATATTTCATTCAAGCTAATACGTCAAATAAAGATTTAAAAAAATATAAAAATCAAGTTAAGATCAAATATTACTAGCATGTGAATATTTCATTCATCAATCAATTTTCGTTTCAGGCGTGGTGTCAGATGGTATATTTCACTTTAAATATTTAATTTAATTTTAAATCTGGCTTCTATATTACGGGGACAGGTGTATATCAATTCAAGACAAGTTATTTGCGACTTTTCAAGTGATTAACCTGCTATAGCAGTTTGTATAACAAGAATGTCGAGTCTGACAGAAACTTTATAAATGTAATGTCTCGAATAAACAGTCATCATGCCCTTCACTATAACTATGTTAGAAAAATTGGTCCACAGCAGCGGTTCTCAAACGTTTTTAGTGACGGAACCCTTTTAAAAGAATACATTTTTAACTAAAAACTAATAGCAAAACCAGATATAGGTACTTATGTGTATTGTTTATTAATAATCATACAAAAAAGGTAGATACAGTAAGTTTAGTAGGTTAGTAAGCAAATGATAAAACTAAGTTCATTTTATTGGAGGCATGAAATTGATTTAAACTCCTCATCAACTGGGTAATATCAGGCTTGATAGAACAAAGTTGAATTCTCATGTCTGGTTCGGTATCCAGTCTATTGCGGTATTTTGTTTTTGTAGTTATACAGGGGTCCCACCGGGAACCCAATCGATCTATATATAGAAAACTATACATAGGAAAATTTTGAAAATTTGACAGGATGCTGATGGGGGCGACCGGGCTAAAATATTTTCATAATGGTGGCACTTCCGGTTTTATACCGGAAGTAAGTGTCAACTTGCGTATTTTAAATAGGACACCCTATATATTATTACATTTTTGCATTCTACGCAAGATTCTAGGCAGATTTTGTATACCATGTCCTATACCTATGTCTAAACGTTTTTGACATATTTGAATTTTTATGTCGAAAATGGCGTTTGCAAGCCTTAGAATAATTATCAATTTTTTCTATAAAGAAGCCTTATTTATTTAATTTAAGTGGGATTCTTTGTTATAAAGAACCTGCTTTAATAGATTTTTTATAATATTTTGATAACTATTAATACAGGGTGTTTAAAAAATAAGTTTAAAAATGAAAATGAAAAAACTGTCAAAAATCCAGATTTTCAAATGGAAACACACAAATTTCATAATTATTTCTTATTTAGCATTAAAAATAAGGGTAAGTTTGTATAAGATTGTATATCCCAAAATTTCTTAGTTTTCGAAGTATTGTCAATTTAATAATTTTATATGGGGATTTTGCTGCAGATTTTAGGTTCAGTTACTCTTAGTTGACTATGACGGCGTTGAAGAACAATGAAATGCACCAAAAATCATTCAGTGAAATTGTTTTGAACAATGATTCCATGCTTGTGTCCGATGTAATTTCCAAAAATGATTCAAAGATCTGATTTGACATATTTTCTGGCAATTTGGATGAAAAAGGGTTTTGAATCCATGAGTTTATTTTCAGTTTCGTATTCTGTTTTTTTAGGCAGATCATTGAGATATTGCACCAATTCAACAAATGTTTCATTTTGAAATATTTCTGTATCACCAAGACTAAGGTGACTAAGGAACTCACTTAGCAATGAAAAGCTTTCTATTTCTTTCTTACCAAAACAAATAATCCAAAAATCTAATTTTCTTTTAAAGGCGGTTCTCTTGTTGATAGCATTGAAACTGTTGTCTGTTTTCCTTGATAGTGACAGGTTTAATTCGTTTTCTAAACATGTCTGCTAAAAATGCTTAAATAACCAGCTTTTATCGGACAAACGATCTTTTAAATTAAAAGGAATATAATAGACAACCATCTCACTTCAGTATAGAGCAGTAATGTTTTATGATTGCTACTATAATCTTTATATAATATTGACAATCGTGATTGCAGTAGACGTGACTTGACAATATTAATTATTTTTACCGCCTCATCAAGAACCAATTTTAGATTGGGCGGCATTTTCTTAACCGCGAGTGATTGTTTATGCAGGATGCAATGGCGGGAACCACAATTTGGCGCTTTTATTTTTATTCGTAATACTGCTCCTGCTCTTCTACCTGTCATTGCCCTGGCTCCATCGGTACAAATATTGATGCTATCATTCCAATCGAGTTGATTTTCTTCAAAAAATATGTAAATCGTGTTAAAAATGTCTTCTCCGGTTATGTTAGTAGGCAGCGATGAGCACATTAGCAAGTCTTCTTCGAGTGAATACTTATATGGATATCGCACAATTACTAGCAAGATGGCCAGTCCAGCAACATCAGTCGACTCATCCATTTGCAAGACGAAATTGTTATTTTAAAGCCGTGCAACCAGTTCTTGGTTTATGTATCCTGCGAGATCCCTAATCCGGCGCAAAACTATATCGCATTGTAGAAAAATGCTTTGCAGATTTTTCGTCGATACTTGTTGTGTCTAGCACACAAGGTTTTATTAAATTTTCGTTTTGGTAGTTATTTTTATCCTACGTAACTTTATTTTGACTGCCGGACGGCGGAACCCTACCGGATGCTTTGTGGAGCACCAGGGCTCCGCGGAGCACACTTTGAGTAACGCTGGTCTACAGATAAATGAAAATTGTGATTGTGGGGAGATCGGCGATCTGGAGCACAGTAGGTACATTAGGATCATATACATTCCTTAACTATTACTACTACTGTGTTCAAAGGTGCCCTTTACAGATTTCTCGAAAAAATAAATGAAATTAAATTAAATTAATTTATATTTATAATAAAAAGTGTTAGAAAAAATACTTCCTTAAACTTTTTCTAAAACAATTTCAAACTAAAATGGATATAATTCAATCTCATATCGTAAAACGAAATTAGTAGGGCGAATGAAGGATAATTATGTATACGACCTTTGATTATTGCGATAAAGGGTTACAGCATTTATTAATGGAATACGTAATAAGAACTTTACTAAGATTGCAACAGTTAAGAGGCACTTAAACTCGGGGTTTCTGCAAAGAGATTAACTATCAAATCAAGGATTCAAGGAGTTCTTGTTAGCTGCAGTCGGTTATCTACTATGTTGCTAAACATTCGTCGCAATTATGGTAGTTGGCTAGATATAATTTTAAGAATAAACGTATGTAGACTTTTGCAATCAGTGGCGTAGACAGAAAATATGCTCGGGGGGGGGGGGGGGGGGCTTAGTGGACGTAAGTAGGACATCTTTTTTTTTTTGGGAAAGGGACAGTCGGGACTCCATTTATTTCATGATATTGTACCTAGTGAAGAAGGCGGAAAGCAGGCGAACAATTTTCGGGACCACGCCCAAAGTTCGTTTAAAATTCACCTAACTACAATCAAATTTCGAAAATTAAATTATTACTTCTCCCCCTCTGCATGGTTGGATTAAATTTGTTTTTGTAAGCTTTTTTTTGATAATCCTAGCTGGCGCTTTATTAGAAAAAGAATATTTTTTATATTTGTGAAAAATATGAATTTTGGTGTCAATCCAAAATTATAAGATAAGATGTATGTATGACTCTAACCAGCGTTTGTCGGGATCGGTTTTTTTTTTGATTAAAAATAAAGTAAATATCGCTCACCACGCAAAGATTGATGATTTTTTCAGAAATCATGTATTTTAGGAGCGTAGATCTAAGAGCAGTTTTTGGTGCAAACGCTGAAGTTTTGAAATACCCTTCTTAAGTGGCGTTTTGTATATTCATAATAAAGCATTCTCGTTTCTTCCCGCACTATTTTTTTTATTATAAATTATCACACTTCTTCCATAAAAAAATGTTTCAATTAAAATTTTTAATTCGATTAATTTTACTTTACTTAATTTTACTTTAATTAAAATGTTTACTTTAATTTTTCTTTTAAAAAAAATACCTAGATGTTTCTTTTGTGTTTGTTGTAAAAATATTTTATTGCATTGGGTTATATTTTTGTTGATTTAAAATAGCTCTAAAAAAGGGAAAACGAAACAGACAAGTATATAATAGAAAACTCGTTTTCCTATAAAATTGCATCATAAATCAATAACTAAAACGATATGCGTCCGAAACCTTAATCTCTATATAAAACAGGACTTTTAGAAGGAAAAGTTTAAAAACTAAACGTTTTCTACAAGACCCTTGTAATGTAAACACGAGTACATTATTAAAAAATTTGAATTAAGAGTCCAAGCGTGAGACGAAATATAGGTTGCAATTAATTAGACTTTTAGACCCGAGTTTATTCGGGGGGGGGGGAGGCTGCTCCTCCGTATATACGCCCCTGTTTTACACAATCTAACAAATCTAAAAAGGAAAATCAACATGTATCAACAATGAGAACGAGGGCCTAGAAGGGCTACCGGACTACTAATTTTTTCCTGATGATGGATATTTATACATTCGAAACATGTAGAGAACTATCCTAAAAACTTTTTTAAATATACCAGTGGAAAAAGGCTTGAAGTGTTTAATTTCCTTTCATTTAAAACTCCACTTCACTTCAATAGACCTTCTTCAAGTTAAATTTGACTTTGTTTGTGGTTTCATTCAAAACTAGAATTTCACCAAATCGTAGAAACATAAAATTTCCGCCGAATCGCAAAACATTTTGACAATGAAATAGTAGCAACATTACAAATAGGAAATAATCAGTAGGTAGATACAAAAATAAAATCTTGTCTATGAAAATATACTTAGTTCTAAGTAGCGTAAACAGCATACTTGGTTTCGTGCACAACGATTAAGATTTTCACCGCCAACCGTCTGCTTGTAAGCAGTGCAGAAATAAGGTATCTAGATAGACTTAAAATCTAATTGGGGCATGAATATACAGGATTCGGATAAGTCTTAAAAAAAGCTACAGAAAAAAATAGTCAGAATGGCGTTTTGGATTTACACGGATATAGGATGAAGCAAATAAAAAAAAAGGTGATATCCCGGTATTTAGATCAAAAATAGGGCTGCGGTGAGATTAAAAGCAAAATAAGCAACTTTTCATAAACCTATCTTTCCGGGTAAAAATATGGCATATAAATTTTAATTTTAATTGTTAGGTTTTTTTAGGTGATTTGGCCCTATATCTTACGGTTTCTCTAAGACTAAGTCCGGAAAAACCGTATTTTAATAATTCATCTACCTTTACAGCAACAGGCCAGGTGATAATTCCAGAAGTAAAGAGTTAATACATTTATTATTTTTTTGATGCTTAAATTCTATAGATAATTTTATTTTTAATGACATCACATATTATCAATTGTTTTAAAAATGGCAGCCTAGATCAATTTTCCTTTGTTTCCTAAAATATCCATACCTTTGGTAAAACATGGTAAGTGGTAACGTCCATGCCATGGAAACGTTAAAATGATTTATTTCAACCTACTTTATTATATGAAATCAACTTAGGTATATTATAACCTACTTTAAAAAAGTCGAAATTTCTCGATTTTTTAAACAGTTACTAATCTTTGTATAATTATAATAAAATTCTTTATTTAATTTTCTTTCTGTGTATCGCAAGTTAATAAAATATCATTAATTAGGTAATAGTAAAAATCAACAAGAAATATCCTAAAAGTAATTTCTGACCCCTTAAGAAAGGTAAAAGAAGTTTTGTCATGAGCAGTATAATATGCCGTGGAAAACCAAAACATTATGTTTGCTTCTATTATACGAAAATGTTATGGAGATTTATTGTTAATTTTTACAATCTATAACTTAAGGGGGATTTCTACTGTGATGGTCCTATTTTCATAGTTTCTTTACGATTTTTTTCTGGGGATAATAAGACAAATGCAGAAAAACAAGTTTTCAATTCTTTTTATTAAAATTAAGATGTACCAAAGAAAATTTTTCAACCCCCAAAAAATGAAAAACTTGAGGGTGCTACAGGGTGCTGAAGTTACCCCCTCAAAAAAAACGTAACTTGCTGGCGGAATTCAAATAAATTTTTCTATTCAGGACAAAAATAAAATTGACCCAGATTCTTCAATTGTAAGCATGTAGTTATAGCCCCCACTAGAATCAAGTCAAAACTCGAGTAACTGTTAAAATGGCGCGAGATTTAAACTTTATTTTGAAAATTTACCATTTTTTTTTTATTTTAAGGGCCGTAACATTTTCTGTAATATCGCAAAATACTTGATTCTAGAGGGGGCTATAACCACTTGTATTCTGAGCATTTTAAGATTAAAATCATTAAATTCTGATAATTTGAACATACCGAAGTACTTTCCGCCAGCGCGAAAAACAGGGTTTCGAAAAAAACAACTTTAAAGTTTCAACGGTGGCTCACAAAAAAAAAGTCTTACTGTCACTTAGTCTTCGATGCCTGTCCCGTAGATTACACCCTCCTCTTCCTCGAAAAACGATAATCGAGCTGATTTTTCCTGTCTCTTTGCGAGCCTGGCCTGACGATCCTGATTGGTCGAGATAATGTCGCTGGCGACAGAACGTAGCCCTGAGAACGCGGCTTAACTCAAAAGCGGCTAGTGGTGAGAACTGACCGGCAATCATAAAATTGGATGTAACTTTTTTTTGGAGTAGATTTGGTAGAAACGTTTACACACGGTTAATCTAGAGGCTAAAGAGAGTGGAAAAACGTCGGAAAAAAATTTCGATTTTTTTGAAAACTCAGTAGAAATCTCCCTTAATGATACACCATTAGAAAGAAAATTAAATGAAGAACTTTATTATAATATCAACAGAGGTGGATTGTTATTTAAAAAAATCAAGAAAATCCGCTTTGCCTTTTTGCATGTTGTAAATAGAATAGCCCCAACGGATACATTTTCACGAACAAGTTGATTTCATATTATAAAGCAGGTTAAATAGAAGTATTTTAACGTTTTCATGGCCTACTCTTTACCACTATCTTGTTTTATAAACGTTACATGGACCTTTTAGCAACGTAATTAAATCACACCCTGTATATTCCGATGACACCTTGATAGTATTATTAGTGTTTAAGGTTAAAATATTTGCCGACGAAATTTTTTCAAGTTTTATTAATCAGATTTAAAACGATTAGTAGTTAAATGAGTTGTAATAAACTGCTAAATATGCGTGCGGTTAAGTATTCTTTAAAAGTTAGAGCTTACATAGCCAATTGTAGCATGGCATTTTTAGTGAAATATTAACGTCGGTTTAATGTCATTTATGCGTTTTAGATATTTTAATTTTTGTTAGTTTTTATATATCTACAATAAAGTTTTTTTATGTCCTTATGCGACACTAGAGGACATTTTGCAAAAATTGGAAAGCTTTTAGGTAATAAAACTTTTTACAGGTTGTAAATATAACCTGTATGTCCTTGTTTTCCAACGCCTATAAAAGTAATGTGATTTATTTATGCTAGCTATAAATCAGTTGCTATATTTTATAGTAATGTTACCAGCAGTTCTACCAAACCCAAGGGTCAGTTAAATGATATAATACTAATATATTTTAACTAATAATACCAGTGGCGCTCGCGGTCTTAAAAAATGGCGAAGAGCTAGGTATAGTGCGGGCACTTAAACAAACATTGACTAAAAACCCGTGTAACAAAACGTCTTTCTTATCCTCATCTGTCCAACAACTGAATGGAGTTTCCAACAAACTATGTCATTAATTTGGTTCATTTTTAAAACACACAACTAAGGAGGTATGTACACTACTGAATTAACTGAAAAATAAAAACAAAACTTTTTAATCATACAGTAAATCACGTAAAAACGATATCTGTAACCGTAAGTTTCGTGAAGCCTCAAAATAAATACCTTAAGGCTAGGCGAACCAATTCTAAAACAATATGGTGCATACGATTGATCTATTTTTAAATCGACCTTCATCATAATGCAAATTGTTACATGCTGTTTGCGTGACTGACGTCACGTAACCATAGCAACGGTAAATATCAAAGCCATATTGGGCGTTGGGTCTTCACTTGCTTTGAGCTAACGCGGACACGGCCGGCTGGGGCACGCCAAAATGCCCGAGTGTTTATAATTATTGTCCATCGGAGTTAACCGTGGCCCTATTATGCAAAGCTACATTCGGATTAAATTAATATTATTAATTCGAACATAATTATTTTTTAGGGGCTAAAATGGTAGCTATATTGGTACATTAATATTTAATATTGTCGAAAAACTTTCCTCCTGTTTTTTTTTGGTGAAGAGCCCCTTCACCTACTTCACCTGACGAGCCGCCACTGACTAATAATAAATTTATCATTTCTGCAACCCCGGATGTAACTGCCAAGTAATTCTAAGGATCTAGTAGTCTGAACGATATTTAAATCAAGACTGCAAATACCTTGCTAACCAAGTTGATTTTATTTATTTATTTATTTCATACCAAAAAAGAACGCACACCAAAAAATTAAACCTTTTTATTTTTTGTGCTAAACTATCAGCCCCATTCCAAGCAGTTGGATCGCACGTCAAATCTTCAGAAATGTCTATTGAATCGTCATAGATATCCCCCATTTGATATTTTCAAATGTTACAGGTGTAAATCATCATATTTCTAAATCTTTAACCCATATTTTCTTACGTGCTCTTTTCCTTTCGAAAGTAATATTACCGGCACCGATATCGTTCGTCAACCACAATTCTCTAACAACTTTTCCGGCGTCTCGTTTTTCCAAGGCAGTAGGATAAAGCTATAATCCGTTTTATGACGATATGATTTATACGTACGTGCCTAAAAAGAATATCTAAACCCTTTTTATGGTTTATTCCTAAAACTAAAAGTTTTTGAAACTTACTAGTTACATGTTTAAATGTAAATATTTCTTAAATTTCATTTCAATTATACCCACGTTTACCTTACCTACGCCTAAAAGTGTTTAGGTACCCCGATATTACGAGGTATAATATACATTTTTGGAAATATTGTTTTCCGCCCTCCCCCCCAGCCCCCCTCCTCCTCCTGAGTATCGTGCTTTTGCTATTAGGCAATGAAAATCATGTTTAATAATTGCAATGAGGCGTGAAGTAAGTTTCAGATAGACAGCAAACCGTAATAAATTACGACATGCTAACATAGCACTGACCTTTAAACTAACAGCAAAACCGTAAAGACCAAAATAACTTGTTAATTTAATAAAGTATCTTACTAAAACACGAACACGACTCGTCATCAGCTAACAGTGGCCTTAAGAGGAGTAGTAATCAGAGAAACAAAATCTTCAAATATTTCGCGGCTGTTAAATATTTACATTATTTTTTCACTAAATATAAAGGGGGTATAAATGAGTTTGCAGCTGATACAGTTATATTTTTTAGGGATAATAACTGGAATGACCTTCAACAAGAAATTAAAATGTAAATTTTCAAACTACTTCACTTTTTTAATATTAAACTTTTCACAGTAAATACCTTTTCTATACATCATACAGCTCAAACCTATTCTAACAATTCTTCCTGTTCTTCACTTCGATTTAAACGAGCACCTTGAGTATATATTATCAACGCTTACTTAAAATGGGCTTATCATATAACATTTGTTATTATATACAGGGTGTCCCATAACTTATGGGCCGTAGAGTAACTGGAGATACTAGACATCAAACTAAGCCGATTATGTCATATAAGTTTTTTTTTGATAATTAAAATATTAATTTAATTATGTACTGTTTTTTATGCTTTGGGATGTTTAAAGGGAAATATCTCGAAAACCGTAGGAGATATTAAGATCAATCAAGTACACCTTTTTGACTTAGAAAATGCCCTGCTTTAAGAAACTATAATTGAAAAATACCTAATATCACAGGTAAGAAAAAAAATCATAGATTTATGAAGCCCAGTGTATGCAACTAGCGCCCCCTAGTTTGAAACTTAAAAATTTCTACAAATTCTTATTTCTTGCTCATAAAAACATAATATTGCCAACTTTCAATTCGATTCATTAAACCGTTTTTAAAATTATGGCTTATTTTCAAAAATAAACTTTTACTTTCAACACCCTCTATCTCTAGAACGAGTAACAATCCGAAAAAACTTATATGACTTAATCGGCTTAGTTTGATGTCTAGTATCTCCAGTTACTCTACGGCCCATAAGTTATGGGACATATATTATATATATTTTAAGAGCATATTCTCAAAATCACACCTTAAGATTCTCTATTTTGCGCTTTTTTGCGCTATTTTGAAAAACTTAAACATGGATACTGAAAATTATTTTTGCTTAGAAGTTAATATATCTGACAGAAACAATTACAAGGATTCCCGAATACTGGATCTTAGGAAACAGTTTTGTCCGTCAATTTTGGTAAAACAACAATGCTAAAATGCAAATATTTCTTGGGACCTTAACTGTTATTTCAATGGAACTTAGAGTTCTAGTATTAAAAAAAAGTAAATGGATATTTAGTAAAACTATAAATACATGGCAAAATAATTATCAAAAACTATTATTATCAAATAAATAAGGACTAATTATTTTCCTTGTGTATTGTATTTACGGACATAGGGAACCTCTAAGTTTTTTCTTATGAATGTAGTACTTTTAATTAATTTAATATAGAAGTAGTAATAAAATTACATTATTAGAAGAGTCTTGAAATGGACTAACCACTGTATAGTTTGAATATGGTTCCATGTGGCTCAGAAATTAAGAAAAAAAACTTTCAAACAGTTGCGTTAAATTTTTTTTTGATTAAACGTATGGCAAGGCTTTCTAATCGGGAACCTTTATCCTGGAAAAAATGTGTTTCTATGCGTACTTTGGATGTATCAAAATAAAATAAAAAACACATGGCGGTTTTAGAGATTTTGGGAATTTTTCCATTAATTTCAACACTCTGTATCTATGTAAAAAAAGCGGTTGTGGACCAATGTTCATTTAAAGAATTTTCCTTAAATTCAAAATTTATTATCGCCCTTTAGGATAAACATTCAATTATAAAACACTCTGTATAAAGTTAAACAAGGCATTATTCTTTCTTGATAGTATAAAAAATTGTTTTTCGTAGCCTTTAAAGCTGCAAATAAAAGTGGAATTTCAGATCTTCGAAAGGTCTTTATTTTTTTGTCAGTTATCTTTATCCCTGGGGATATGCAAAACCCGGCATCTCTGACTCTTAAAGTGTTATACTTACGGAAATTCGTTGTATTTATGTCATTCCTTACTCGATATTGCTAACTTACCTAAAACAAAAAGAGAAACATCTTTTAGATCATTAAATATACAATAAAGCATACATTTAAAAAAATATGTTTTCAGAGTATGGAAACAAATAAATTTAAAATTTTGAGCTTCTCTACTGTAAAAAAGTTTTATATTTATTTCTTAAACAATGATAAACTGCATTGTTTATTATAATAGTAATAGTACTTTCATAACTGGATAGTGTTGTGTTACAAGAACGACTGAAAGGATTTACGAAATGATTTAACCTTTAGATTGTATTGTATTATTTGTATTAAATTGATAACATCCACACTTGTATTAATAGTCTTATCATGGACAACCCTCTTAGTTCATTGTTAATAATTTTTTTGGAAAGTTGAATAAATAAACATCCTCTTTTTATACAATTTATTTAGTGGAATAGATATGTCGACGATATTTGAGCATGCTTCCTTGGCACTGAAAGACAATTAAATTTCTTTTTAGACTAAATTAATAGCTCATACAAACATATTTAATTTGTAGTTGTTAAATTTCTCGATTAAGCCATAAAAGATAATAATAACCACGGTTTTTTATTTTTTCCCCTAATAATCTCACACAAATATTACAATACATAATTAGTCGTTATGCCATCCGACACAATATAAATGATGAGCTTTCTTTTTTAAATAAAGCCGATTTTCTTAAGGAATTAAATATAATCAAACAAATGTATATAAATATGTTTTTCGGATACTGTCGTACATAGGCCAAATTGGTAGATATTTCTCCAAAAAAAAAACCCAGTACAATAGGTTGTTTCAAAACAAAACTAAAACTAATTATACTTGCCACTTCAATCAACATAATTTTAATAAAAATTTTAAAATCTTACATACTAAAATAAAGAATTAAAACTAAATCTATGGTAATAAACAAACTTAAAAATTCAGATTTGTTCTAGACCAGTAATTAGATCTTAACAACCCACTTATGCTAAATTTATTTAATCAACTATAATGTAAAAACCCATCTTAGTTACTAAATATTGTACATGCACATTTTTATGTTAATATAATCCGCCTCTTAGATTAGGGATATATAACTTCACCCCTTATTGTACTCTTAATCTACATATACTTAGTCATCTGACGAAGTTACTGTGCTACAGGCGCGGATCCAGAACCTTGTTTTGATGGAAAGGAGGTAATTTTCACAAAAAAAAATTTTCTAGTAAAGTTTTTAGACAGGAGAATTTTTTTGAGAGTTGTTAATACCAGAACTTCAAAGAATATTCCCTAATTATGGAGAAGAAATGTAAGATAATTATTAAATGTTTTTAATCACGCCAGAAGTTTTGAAAAGAGTATAAGGGAAGAATTTTACCATTGGTTTGATCTCCAGATTCATGAGGCACATTTTCAACAATTGCTATGCTAAAAAAGTGACATTACAGTTTTAAAGTTATTGTTAATGTAATTGTTCCTTAAATTAGTTTTTATGAAATTACTGACACATGGTTGGACAAATTTAAAAAAAAAACATGGACAAATTTATTTTTGGATAAGCTTTCCAAAAAGGTGCTACAAGTGGTACCGTCTAATTTGGAAAAAAAATTGGTTAAGGCTGCGCCTCCTCGTTGGGGTCCCAATTTTTTTTTTGACCAAAGCGAGTCGCATAAAAAAATTTTGAGGACGTATTTTTGGATTTTAGAGAAATCTTATTCCCAGAGCCGCTATAAGCAGCGTTTCATTTAAAATCCCCACCCTGTATATGTTAACATATTAGATATTTAATACACAGTGGCATATTAAACACATTTAAAACATCGTCCAAGATAAAAACACATTTCATTGTTCTTTTAAAGTTTAAGGTCGATAAATGTAAAATTTTAATAACCGTGTAATTCATTTACAAGAGAAACGTATGGGGCACTAATTGAAACATAAAATAGCACGTTATTCCTTCAAGAACCGTATTTAATTACCAGTATTCGGCACGCAAAATTACCATGGGTTAAATTTAGATTAAATTAGCTGTGTAAAATTTATTAGCTTATAATAGCTTAATATTAATATTTAAATTCAATTTTAATAGTAAATTTGTTAAAAAGCGTATTTCCTCTATAACAAGTAGGGATTCTAGATACCGCGAAGCGTACACAAAGACTTAAAATTATGTACCCCATACTGAAAATTGAAATACTGATATTACAATATTTTAAAACTACCGAATATATTTTTGAAATTTGGCACATCCATATCTAGTTAAAAACGACATACCGGAATTTCTTTTTCACGTTTAGTCTTTTGTTTAATATTCGACCTATCAGAGATAAATAATAATGGAGAACAAAGCTACCTACTCTAAAATTACATTTGAAACAAAAAATTTGAATTTGTAGCACCTCTAGGATTTATTGAGTTTTTTCGAATGCATATTAAAATTATTGATCCGTTTACTATGAACCTGCAGGAAATGAACAATATGTTCCAGATCCTATCCTACCCATCTCTAACTATTTAATAAAGAAAACTTCTGCATCCTTTAAATATAGCTAGGGTTGCCAACTTTCAGATATTGGAATAAAGGACACATTCGGAAATATTTTTGGGTGCCACTATACGGACTGTACCACTCCTAACAACTTCCATTTTGTGCTCTTAAATAACATTTTTGGGTAATAAATTAGGGGCTAGAAAAAATAACGCAGAAACTAACATATTACTAAACTAGTAGGCAACTACAAAAATAATTAAAAACTCTAAAATATGCAATCAAACATCTTCATTAATAATTTTAAGTAAAAAATTTGAACAAAAAATAACGTAGGATTTTAAAGGACGTTTGCAGTTCTTTGACACCTTTTAAAAGGACAAAGAACATCATTTTAAAATAAATGACTGTCCTTTAAAATAAAGGGCGTTTGGCAACCCTAAATATAGCCGCGCTTTAAATAAATATAACTTTTAAGATTTTTTAATATTTAATACACTTAAGTTATAAGTATATTCTAATCAACTTACTTTCAACATTTTTTTTTATGACCAGATGAAAATTCAATTTACGTATAACTTTCTTCCTGTCATATTACCCATTAATATCCTTAGACTGTTATGTTTTTAAATAATTTAGAGAAAAATTGAGTATGCTGCAAAGGCAATTCAATTTTTTTTCTTTGCTTGAATTGAGTATATATATACATTGGACTACATAATTAACCGGACGGAATTTTTTCAGCTTCAATTCAATCTTAAATAACTTTTAGGTTTTTTTACCAAGTTCGATCATTTTTTGATATGTTATAGATGCTGTCGTCTTCATCATCTTTTGATATCGCTTTTACGAACAGTATAAATGGATATGTTAACATATAGGGTAGCACTAAAAATTGCATGGTACCATCGCGCCGATAAAAAACTGGGACAGGAAATTTTTCTATTTTCTCCTAGACTATTAAGAATAATTTTACATCAAGCCTGGTACCAGTAAAATGTCATGAAAATTTGCATGTCAATAAAGATTGTCACTTTATTATTGACTCGTCAAACATACAATCATATATTATTTGTAAATATGCCACAATTAACCCCCCAGCAAAAGGCAATTATTTATAGTCGGTTGCGAGATAGTGTTGCTATTAGGGATATTGCAGATGAACTGGGAGTAAGCAAGAATACCGTGCTATTGGCAAAACAAAAAATAGCAAGACATGGGACTATTATTAGGAATGCAGGTTCTGGTCCCCCTAAAATTTCTACTGATGATCATGATAGAAGACTGGTTAATTATCTAAGGGATCATCCCTTCGAAACTGCAATCAAGGCAAAAGAAGAGACGAATTTTCCAGGTTCTGCAAATACCGCTAGAGACAGGGTTCGAAATTCCGATATACGAAGCCGTTGTGCTGCCAATAAAAATTTTTTAACGGAAATAAATAAACAGGGCAGGTTAGAATTTGCACATGAATATATTAATCAAATAAATTTATGGGAAACAGTTATATTTTCTGACGAGAAAACTTTTCAGTCATGCAATAATGGGAGAATTCGGGTGTATAGGCCTTCCGGCATGCGGTATGATGAGAGATACACCCACAAAACCAACCAAAGTGGGCGTTTCTCCATAAATGTTTGGCTTTGTCAGTCAGGCTGGATTAGCGCTAGAGGACCAGGACTTTGCCAAATCGTCGAAGGAAGACTAACTGCAGCAGTATACGTTAATATACTAAACGAAGTGATGATACCATCGGTAAACGCTGTATACGGTCAAAATTACACATTTCAGCATGATAATGCTCCAATACACACAGCGCGCATTGTACAAAATTTTCTCCAAGAAAATAACATAGCAGTTCTTCCCTGGGCTTCGAAGAGTCCCGATTTGAACCCGATAGAAAACATTTGGGGTGCCATGGTCAAATCTATGTATAAACATGATTTTCAACCTAGAAACAGGGATGAATTACGTCATAGGATAAATCAAGCTTGGGATGAAATAACTGTCGAATTATGTAGAAACTTAGTTTGAAGTATGCCACAAAGGCTCCAAAAAGTAATAAACAGAAATGGTTCTATGACCAAATATTAATTTTGTGTTGTTTTGACAAACTTTGTGTTCGCAATTTTTTTCTTTTTATTAAATGTATTTTATTACCTGTATTAGCTTTATTTATTATTTTGTGGTAATGGTAAATATAATAATTTATAAAATATTTGACTTTAAAAAAATCTAATAAATTTACTTTATCCATATTATATGATGTCTCTCAAATTTAACCACCCCGTATCGAAAAATACAAAACATTCCATTATGTAACCTAGGTTACTTTTTAAATTTTAAATGTTTTTCCTTTTTAGCTCTAGACACCTTTTATAGTCTAGGGGATATGTATTTCTTACATTGTTTTTGTAAATCTCTTGTCCCAGTTTTTTATCGGCACAATAGTACACTTAATTTCTGAACATCCTGTGAAAAAATTTAATAACTGATTGATAATTCTTTGTACGACATTTTTAAGTCTCATCTTTTTTGAACAAACTTTTTTTTGATTCTGGATTCTTAAAGGAAAAACATAGGTTTAAAGGAAATAATGCAATAATAATCCTTCCAAGAGTAGTACGCTAGTATTTCAACCAAAAAAATTTAAATAAAAAGATTATATTATGTAGGGGTTTGAATTAAAAAGAGCATAAAAAATGGACTGTATATATGATTGGTTGAGGAGATGAGAGTTGAGTAGAGGTTTAAATAAGACAGTACGGCGGCAGCGTGACAAAAAGTATAAAAATGGCCTACCTTTGGTTCATCCTTTACGGCTTGGTGGCCACCAACTTGATCCTAGAGAAGAGGAATGCCACAACCCTGGATCGGGACACTGCACGTCACAATTTGTCTTAATTTAAGAGTTTTATATGACATAAAATGCCGGGAAATATTCCGGGAGCGTGAGTTCTTTTTAACGACCTTTTCGAACTGTGTTTTAGACGCCCGCGCAAGGTCCAATCGGCCAAATACAAATTGTCACGTGGTTAACACGACTACAGCGACTTACGCGGGGAATTAATATTAAAGGACCAACATTTTTGCTTATGAAAAATAAGTAAACTTATAAATTAAATATTATTGAGATGAAACCTAAACATACCGCCCATCTAAAATGGGACATTTTACCAAAAAAAAAAGTGAAATAAATTCTACGAAGCTAAACTTAAAACAAATTCATTTAAATTTACTTTACAAGACAAAAAAAACAATTTTAGTTTAGAGGCAGGGGACACACTTTGGTAACTGGTCGTTTTAACAGACCTTTGGCGGTGCGCACAGTTACAACGCGTATTACTCCATCCGAACCCGGATGCACCTCAGTAACACGACCTAAAGGCCATTTTAAGGGTGGTATAAGCGCGTCTTTAAGCAACACGAGTGTGTCTTGTAAGACTGGAGTGGACGGTTCCGTCCATTTACTACGCTGCATTAAAGTATGCAAGTATTCTTTATTCCAACGTATCCAAAACTGTTGATGTAATGCTTGTAATAGTTGGAATCGAGATAAACGTCCGATTTTGATTGAGGTTAAATCAGGCTCAACAAAAGAGTTTAGAGGTTCCAAATTTAAAAAATGTCCGGGTGTAAGCGCTTTAAGATCGTTAGGATCTGAGCTTAATGGACAAAGTGGTCGTGAATTTAATAACGCCTCAATTGAGACTAAAACAGTATTAAATTCTTCATAGGTTAAAATTTGTGTGCCAACAACACGAGATAAATGGGTTTTTACTGATTTTACGCCACTTTCCCAAAGAGCTCCAAAATTGGGACTAGCGGGGGGATTAAAATGCCATAATATGTTTTCTTTCTCAGCAACCTGCTGCATAATAGTTACAAGTTCATTATGGGCTCCTACGAAATTTGTGCCGTTATCACTAAAAATATCAGTAATTTTGCCTCTGCGGGCTAAGAAACGACGCAAGGAGGCTAAGAAACAATCAGTTGAAAGGCTAGAACAGAGCTCAAGATGTATAGCTTTCGTAACCATGCACACAAATATACAAATATAAGACTTGTAAGTTTTTGCTCCTCGTAGTTTACCCATCGTAGTGGTGAAAGCCCCGGCAAAATCTATGCCAACCTTCTGAAACGGTTTGCATTGGGCTAAACGAGCCTCGGGAAGATTCCCCATAGGGGGTTGAGGGCTCTTGGGATTAGCTCTAAAACATCGATAACAATGTGACAGAACGTGGCGAATAGCCCTTTTTGGAAATATAATCCAAAATTTTTGAACGATTAAATATTGGAGGGTTTGTTGACCTGGATGTAGAAATTTATTATGGGTGTCTTGAATAATAAGGGTAGTTAGTCGATGAAGACTGGGTAAGAGAGCGGGATGTTTTTGTTCAAAGGAGAGGTGAGAATAGGATAGGCGTCCGCCCACCCTCAAAATACCATCGGTATCAAGAAAAGGATTCAATTTTCTGAATAATTTGGGAAGGGGATTATTATTTTTTAGTCTTTTAATTTCATCACCAAACACAGTTCCTTGGATATATTTTGTCAAGCGCATAAGCGCTTTGTCTAACTCTTGCACCGAAAATGCCCCACTTAGAGTAGTTAAGGAATTTTTATTAGACATAAAGCGTAAGAATCTAGCGACGATGCGCAGAATTTTGTCGAGGGAAGAAAATCTGTCTAATAGTTCGAGGAGATAGTCCCGGCGTTGAATCACAGTGGCGAAAACAATTTTTCTTTGCTCCAAGGCCGATTCTTCGGGCTTAAAGCGTTTATTGAAGTTGGGCCACAACTCTTCGGTCTTGCTGAGAAAATCAGGTCCCGCCCACCATAGCGAGTGGTCAAGTAATTGAGAAGGCAAGAGACCGCGTGAACCACAATCTGCAGGATTATATTCTGACGGAACATAAAACCAACGATCAGGAGCTACCTTTTCCTGTATGTGGGTAATCCTGTTAGAAACAAAAGTATTATATTTATGAGGGGAAGATTTTATCCAAGATAGAGTGACAGTGGAATCCGACCAAGCATAAATCTGTCGAAAATTAATTTCATTCTTAAAAGCTTCCATAACTGAGATCACCAGATCTGAGAGCAGTACTGCTGCGCATAACTCTAATCGGGGAATAGAGATTCTTTTTAAGGGAGCAACACGAGATTTTGCAGCTACAAATGATATTTTTATCTGGTTGGCTGAATCCATAAATCGAAAATATACGACGCTGCAATATCCATAAGAGGAAGCGTCCGAGAATGCATGAATCTCACAAACTAGGTACTTAGACGCGAGAAGATGACGGGGTAATTGAATTTTAGAGAGCAGGGGTAATTCTTCTTTAAATTTACCCCATTTTATAATAATGTCATCGGGAGGTATCGCGTCCCAATGAATACCTAGAGTCCAAAGGTTTTGCATAATTAGTTTGCCAAAAAGAACAATGGGAGTTAAAAAACCTTCGGGATCAAAGATACGAGCTACATCGGACAAAATATTACGTTTTGTGCAAGGGGTTTGTTTAATGCTTACATTATAGGTAAATGTATCTGATGATGGTTGCCACCGAAGACCTAATATTTTTACTTGTTCTTCTTTATCATCGAAGGAGAGAGGCTTAATCTGGAGCAGAGAATCCGGGAGATGAGTCAACAATCTAGGATTGTTGCTCGCCCATTTTCGTAATTCAAAACCACCCAGGTTTAGGAGCTCCATCAGCTGATGTTGAAGCTCTAAAGCTTCTTTGATACTATCACAGCTGCAGAGCAAATCATCTACATAGATAGAAGTTTTTAAAGCCTGGCAAGCAAGAGGGTAAGTTAGCTGATTGTCATTAGCCAGTTGCTGAAGAGTGCGAATGGCTAGAAACGGGGCCGAAGAGACACCATACGTAACTGTCGATAAACGATAATCTTTGACAGGCTCGTCGGCGGAAAAGCGGAATAAAATTCTTTGATAATCGCACTGAGCCGGAGTAATTAAAATCTGGCGATACATTTGTCGAATATCAGCAGTAAAAACTACAGCGTGAAGTCGAAATCGCAACAAAAGTGTAAATATATCCAACTGTAGTTTTGGGCCAACTAATAGGGTGTCATTTAAAGACACATTATTCAAGTCTTTCGTGGAAGCATCAAACACAACTCTGAGTTTTGTTGTGAGACTTTCAGGGCGTAAAATACAATGATGAGGTATATAATAAGAGTGGGGAGCTTGTAAAGGATCTGAAATAATTTCCATATGCCCAGCTGATAAATATTCTTTCATAAAATCACAATATTCTTTACCAAGAGAGGGGTTATTTTTGAGACGACGCTCTAGATTTAAAAATCTTCGTAAAGCAATATCACGAGAACCGCTAAAAACTGGAGAAGCTTGGTCCCTAAAGGGGAGAGAGACCACATATCGACCAGTAAGAGTTTTATAATGAGTGTTTATAAATATTTTTTCTGCCGCTAGCTCGTCGGGGTTATGCTGAGGAGTTTGAGCAACTTGCTCCAGTTCCCATAACCGTTTTATGGAATTTTCAATTTGAATTGACGTACAAAATGTGTGTACGCTAAAGTCATTTTGGAGAGAAACCTTGCCCATGATAACCCAACCAAAGGCAGTGTTAAGGGCTGACGGTTCCTGAGGATTAAATGAGATTGATTCGCCTTTTAATAAAAAGGCAAAAACCTCAGCACCAATAAGCATATCTATTGGAGATGAAGTATTAAACTGTGCATCAGCTAAATTTAAATTTAAAAAAGTTTCAAATTTTTCTTGAGGTATGTCAACACTGGGCATGTTTGCACATATTTGGGGTAAAACAACAAACTCCAAATTTAAACAAGGTTCATAGGAGAAATGAGGTTTAACTACACAAGTGACGGCTTGCGTGGCATTAGTATTCAGGGGCCCAAGCCCACCTATGGAAGTGTTATGGGAGTAGCAAGTAACACCTAGTCGCTTGCAACACTTTCTTGTAATAAAATTAGCCTGACTAGCAGAATCTAATAAAACACGGACGCTTTGAAATTGTCCCCAAGCATCTTTAACATGTATCATCGCGGTGGACAATAAGACCGTGTGATTGCGGGGTAGATTAGCAACTAAAGAACTTATAGAGGAGTTATTATGTAAGTTATCCATCGTAGGGGGAGAACTAGCTTCAGCTTCGGCATTAGTAGCATGTAAAGCACGTGAACCGAGGGATGGCGTGGAAGTAAGGAGGTTTGACATATATGACGTCGAGCTTGGAGCATTGGATAACCTAGTTTGAGACGATTGAGACTTACTTTGTGAATCAAAATGTAAAAGTGTGTGATGCTTTAAGGAACATTTTCTGCAAGTGTGCAAAGATGTACACGCGGGGGAAATATGCCTGGTACCTAAACAATTTGTACACCATCGTTTAGATTTTACCATATTATACCGTTCCTGGGGCGTTTTTGCCAAAAAGGCTTGACAATTATAAATGGGGTGAGGATTATTACAAACAGGACAAGTTTCTTTGCGATCAGTATTATTAACAAATGTTTTTAATTTATTTCGAATATTTTGAGTATTTTGAATTTTTACGGGAGAAGAGGTTATGTAAACAGCCTCTAGGGCTTCGCATTGTGTTTTCAAAAATTCTTTTAAAATTGTATAATTTTTTGAGCGATTGCCGGGATTTTTTAATTCAGCATGACATTCAATTTCAAAACGGGTTGCCGTACTTTGATTTAAACGCTCCATGAGCATATTAAATAATACAAAATCCCACTGTTGAACAGGGTAATGTAAAGCATTTAACGCCGCCAAGTTTTCTTCAAATTTATCAATAAGATTTCTTAAGGCGCCGACTAAATAATCCTCGGGCAATTTTTTTGTATTTTGTATATCCTGCCAATGAGTTATTGCGATAAGTCTAGGATCCTCATATCTACTAACAAGAGTATTATAGGCAATTAAATAATTCGCGTCACTTAATGGTGTACATTTAACTAAAGCAAGTGGGGCTTTATCTAAAGAGTTTATCAAATAGCTAAATTTTTCGACATTACTTAAATGCGTATTGGTATGAATAAGTGAATTGTACAAGTCAAAAAACGTTTTCCATTTTTTGATATCTCCTGTAAAAATAGGGATTTCTAACTTGGGTAATCGAACATTGTTTTGATTTAGCGAGGACCCCGAATTTGAGGCATTTAGTTGCACAGCGGGTTCGTCCTTAAAAAGGCCAAAATAACTAGCTTGAATTTCAAAATAATCAAAGTCAAATAATTCCCTTATAGTTGCCTCGCTTTTCAATAGATTTTCTTGATTTTCTTTACCTGCGATTAAATCGATAATAAGTGAATGATTTCTATCAAAATCGTCGTTCAATTCCTCAAGTTTTTTATAGCGCATTTTAAAATGCATACGTGCATTTTGATCTTGTTGAGCCTTTACAGCAATAGCCAATAATTCTTTAACACGAGAAATTGCAGCATTTCTGCGGGCATAATATACATCGAGTTTAGACATTTTTTAGTATTTTTGAATTATTTAAATACGAGAAAATAGAACGATATATTTTATCAACATGAGTTTGACAATTCGCACAACAAACGTAAACAAAATTGTTAATGCGAATTTAATGACTATTGCACTTCAGACCGCGCTGCTAAGGAGGGAGTATACTGCGTGAACTGGTGCGCCTTCGAGTCTCTGCGATCTAAACTAAAATGTCCAAAATGATTGGAATATTTTACACATTCCAATGACTAAATTTTTTAATTTTTAATTGATTTTTAAAAATATAAAATCCGTGGTCGAAGTAACCAAAAATGTAGGGGTTTGAATTAAAAAGAGCATAAAAAATGGACTGTATATATGATTGGTTGAGGAGATGAGAGTTGAGTAGAGGTTTAAATAAGACAGTACGGCGGCAGCGTGACAAAAAGTATAAAAATGGCCTACCTTTGGTTCATCCTTTACGGCTTGGTGGCCACCAACTTGATCCTAGAGAAGAGGAATGCCACAACCCTGGATCGGGACACTGCACGTCACAATTTGTCTTAATTTAAGAGTTTTATATGACATAAAATGCCGGGAAATATTCCGGGAGCGTGAGTTCTTTTTAACGACCTTTTCGAACTGTGTTTTAGACGCCCGCGCAAGGTCCAATCGGCCAAATACAAATTGTCACGTGGTTAACACGACTACAGCGACTTACGCGGGGAATTAATATTAAAGGACCAACATTTTTGCTTATGAAAAATAAGTAAACTTATAAATTAAATATTATTGAGATGAAACCTAAACATACCGCCCATCTAAAATGGGACATTTTACCAAAAAAAAAAGTGAAATAAATTCTACGAAGCTAAACTTAAAACAAATTCATTTAAATTTACTTTACAAGACAAAAAAAACAATTTTAGTTTAGAGGCAGGGGACACACTTTGGTAACTGGTCGTTTTAACAGACCTTTGGCGGTGCGCACAGTTACAACGCGTATTACTCCATCCGAACCCGGATGCACCTCAGTAACACGACCTAAAGGCCATTTTAAGGGTGGTATAAGCGCGTCTTTAAGCAACACGAGTGTGTCTTGTAAGACTGGAGTGGACGGTTCCGTCCATTTACTACGCTGCATTAAAGTATGCAAGTATTCTTTATTCCAACGTATCCAAAACTGTTGATGTAATGCTTGTAATAGTTGGAATCGAGATAAACGTCCGATTTTGATTGAGGTTAAATCAGGCTCAACAAAAGAGTTTAGAGGTTCCAAATTTAAAAAATGTCCGGGTGTAAGCGCTTTAAGATCGTTAGGATCTGAGCTTAATGGACAAAGTGGTCGTGAATTTAATAACGCCTCAATTGAGACTAAAACAGTATTAAATTCTTCATAGGTTAAAATTTGTGTGCCAACAACACGAGATAAATGGGTTTTTACTGATTTTACGCCACTTTCCCAAAGAGCTCCAAAATTGGGACTAGCGGGGGGATTAAAATGCCATAATATGTTTTCTTTCTCAGCAACCTGCTGCATAATAGTTACAAGTTCATTATGGGCTCCTACGAAATTTGTGCCGTTATCACTAAAAATATCAGTAATTTTGCCTCTGCGGGCTAAGAAACGACGCAAGGAGGCTAAGAAACAATCAGTTGAAAGGCTAGAACAGAGCTCAAGATGTATAGCTTTCGTAACCATGCACACAAATATACAAATATAAGACTTGTAAGTTTTTGCTCCTCGTAGTTTACCCATCGTAGTGGTGAAAGCCCCGGCAAAATCTATGCCAACCTTCTGAAACGGTTTGCATTGGGCTAAACGAGCCTCGGGAAGATTCCCCATAGGGGGTTGAGGGCTCTTGGGATTAGCTCTAAAACATCGATAACAATGTGACAGAACGTGGCGAATAGCCCTTTTTGGAAATATAATCCAAAATTTTTGAACGATTAAATATTGGAGGGTTTGTTGACCTGGATGTAGAAATTTATTATGGGTGTCTTGAATAATAAGGGTAGTTAGTCGATGAAGACTGGGTAAGAGAGCGGGATGTTTTTGTTCAAAGGAGAGGTGAGAATAGGATAGGCGTCCGCCCACCCTCAAAATACCATCGGTATCAAGAAAAGGATTCAATTTTCTGAATAATTTGGGAAGGGGATTATTATTTTTTAGTCTTTTAATTTCATCACCAAACACAGTTCCTTGGATATATTTTGTCAAGCGCATAAGCGCTTTGTCTAACTCTTGCACCGAAAATGCCCCACTTAGAGTAGTTAAGGAATTTTTATTAGACATAAAGCGTAAGAATCTAGCGACGATGCGCAGAATTTTGTCGAGGGAAGAAAATCTGTCTAATAGTTCGAGGAGATAGTCCCGGCGTTGAATCACAGTGGCGAAAACAATTTTTCTTTGCTCCAAGGCCGATTCTTCGGGCTTAAAGCGTTTATTGAAGTTGGGCCACAACTCTTCGGTCTTGCTGAGAAAATCAGGTCCCGCCCACCATAGCGAGTGGTCAAGTAATTGAGAAGGCAAGAGACCGCGTGAACCACAATCTGCAGGATTATATTCTGACGGAACATAAAACCAACGATCAGGAGCTACCTTTTCCTGTATGTGGGTAATCCTGTTAGAAACAAAAGTATTATATTTATGAGGGGAAGATTTTATCCAAGATAGAGTGACAGTGGAATCCGACCAAGCATAAATCTGTCGAAAATTAATTTCATTCTTAAAAGCTTCCATAACTGAGATCACCAGATCTGAGAGCAGTACTGCTGCGCATAACTCTAATCGGGGAATAGAGATTCTTTTTAAGGGAGCAACACGAGATTTTGCAGCTACAAATGATATTTTTATCTGGTTGGCTGAATCCATAAATCGAAAATATACGACGCTGCAATATCCATAAGAGGAAGCGTCCGAGAATGCATGAATCTCACAAACTAGGTACTTAGACGCGAGAAGATGACGGGGTAATTGAATTTTAGAGAGCAGGGGTAATTCTTCTTTAAATTTACCCCATTTTATAATAATGTCATCGGGAGGTATCGCGTCCCAATGAATACCTAGAGTCCAAAGGTTTTGCATAATTAGTTTGCCAAAAAGAACAATGGGAGTTAAAAAACCTTCGGGATCAAAGATACGAGCTACATCGGACAAAATATTACGTTTTGTGCAAGGGGTTTGTTTAATGCTTACATTATAGGTAAATGTATCTGATGATGGTTGCCACCGAAGACCTAATATTTTTACTTGTTCTTCTTTATCATCGAAGGAGAGAGGCTTAATCTGGAGCAGAGAATCCGGGAGATGAGTCAACAATCTAGGATTGTTGCTCGCCCATTTTCGTAATTCAAAACCACCCAGGTTTAGGAGCTCCATCAGCTGATGTTGAAGCTCTAAAGCTTCTTTGATACTATCACAGCTGCAGAGCAAATCATCTACATAGATAGAAGTTTTTAAAGCCTGGCAAGCAAGAGGGTAAGTTAGCTGATTGTCATTAGCCAGTTGCTGAAGAGTGCGAATGGCTAGAAACGGGGCCGAAGAGACACCATACGTAACTGTCGATAAACGATAATCTTTGACAGGCTCGTCGGCGGAAAAGCGGAATAAAATTCTTTGATAATCGCACTGAGCCGGAGTAATTAAAATCTGGCGATACATTTGTCGAATATCAGCAGTAAAAACTACAGCGTGAAGTCGAAATCGCAACAAAAGTGTAAATATATCCAACTGTAGTTTTGGGCCAACTAATAGGGTGTCATTTAAAGACACATTATTCAAGTCTTTCGTGGAAGCATCAAACACAACTCTGAGTTTTGTTGTGAGACTTTCAGGGCGTAAAATACAATGATGAGGTATATAATAAGAGTGGGGAGCTTGTAAAGGATCTGAAATAATTTCCATATGCCCAGCTGATAAATATTCTTTCATAAAATCACAATATTCTTTACCAAGAGAGGGGTTATTTTTGAGACGACGCTCTAGATTTAAAAATCTTCGTAAAGCAATATCACGAGAACCGCTAAAAACTGGAGAAGCTTGGTCCCTAAAGGGGAGAGAGACCACATATCGACCAGTAAGAGTTTTATAATGAGTGTTTATAAATATTTTTTCTGCCGCTAGCTCGTCGGGGTTATGCTGAGGAGTTTGAGCAACTTGCTCCAGTTCCCATAACCGTTTTATGGAATTTTCAATTTGAATTGACGTACAAAATGTGTGTACGCTAAAGTCATTTTGGAGAGAAACCTTGCCCATGATAACCCAACCAAAGGCAGTGTTAAGGGCTGACGGTTCCTGAGGATTAAATGAGATTGATTCGCCTTTTAATAAAAAGGCAAAAACCTCAGCACCAATAAGCATATCTATTGGAGATGAAGTATTAAACTGTGCATCAGCTAAATTTAAATTTAAAAAAGTTTCAAATTTTTCTTGAGGTATGTCAACACTGGGCATGTTTGCACATATTTGGGGTAAAACAACAAACTCCAAATTTAAACAAGGTTCATAGGAGAAATGAGGTTTAACTACACAAGTGACGGCTTGCGTGGCATTAGTATTCAGGGGCCCAAGCCCACCTATGGAAGTGTTATGGGAGTAGCAAGTAACACCTAGTCGCTTGCAACACTTTCTTGTAATAAAATTAGCCTGACTAGCAGAATCTAATAAAACACGGACGCTTTGAAATTGTCCCCAAGCATCTTTAACATGTATCATCGCGGTGGACAATAAGACCGTGTGATTGCGGGGTAGATTAGCAACTAAAGAACTTATAGAGGAGTTATTATGTAAGTTATCCATCGTAGGGGGAGAACTAGCTTCAGCTTCGGCATTAGTAGCATGTAAAGCACGTGAACCGAGGGATGGCGTGGAAGTAAGGGGGTTTGACATATATGACGTCGAGCTTGGAGCATTGGATAACCTAGTTTGAGACGATTGAGACTTACTTTGTGAATCAAAATGTAAAAGTGTGTGATGCTTTAAGGAACATTTTCTGCAAGTGTGCAAAGATGTACACGCGGGGGAAATATGCCTGGTACCTAAACAATTTGTACACCATCGTTTAGATTTTACCATATTATACCGTTCCTGGGGCGTTTTTGCCAAAAAGGCTTGACAATTATAAATGGGGTGAGGATTATTACAAACAGGACAAGTTTCTTTGCGATCAGTATTATTAACAAATGTTTTTAATTTATTTCGAATATTTTGAGTATTTTGAATTTTTACGGGAGAAGAGGTTATGTAAACAGCCTCTAGGGCTTCGCATTGTGTTTTCAAAAATTCTTTTAAAATTGTATAATTTTTTGAGCGATTGCCGGGATTTTTTAATTCAGCATGACATTCAATTTCAAAACGGGTTGCCGTACTTTGATTTAAACGCTCCATGAGCATATTAAATAATACAAAATCCCACTGTTGAACAGGGTAATGTAAAGCATTTAACGCCGCCAAGTTTTCTTCAAATTTATCAATAAGATTTCTTAAGGCGCCGACTAAATAATCCTCGGGCAATTTTTTTGTATTTTGTATATCCTGCCAATGAGTTATTGCGATAAGTCTAGGATCCTCATATCTACTAACAAGAGTATTATAGGCAATTAAATAATTCGCGTCACTTAATGGTGTACATTTAACTAAAGCAAGTGGGGCTTTATCTAAAGAGTTTATCAAATAGCTAAATTTTTCGACATTACTTAAATGCGTATTGGTATGAATAAGTGAATTGTACAAGTCAAAAAACGTTTTCCATTTTTTGATATCTCCTGTAAAAATAGGGATTTCTAACTTGGGTAATCGAACATTGTTTTGATTTAGCGAGGACCCCGAATTTGAGGCATTTAGTTGCACAGCGGGTTCGTCCTTAAAAAGGCCAAAATAACTAGCTTGAATTTCAAAATAATCAAAGTCAAATAATTCCCTTATAGTTGCCTCGCTTTTCAATAGATTTTCTTGATTTTCTTTACCTGCGATTAAATCGATAATAAGTGAATGATTTCTATCAAAATCGTCGTTCAATTCCTCAAGTTTTTTATAGCGCATTTTAAAATGCATACGTGCATTTTGATCTTGTTGAGCCTTTACAGCAATAGCCAATAATTCTTTAACACGAGAAATTGCAGCATTTCTGCGGGCATAATATACATCGAGTTTAGACATTTTTTAGTATTTTTGAATTATTTAAATACGAGAAAATAGAACGATATATTTTATCAACATGAGTTTGACAATTCGCACAACAAACGTAAACAAAATTGTTAATGCGAATTTAATGACTATTGCACTTCAGACCGCGCTGCTAAGGAGGGAGTATACTGCGTGAACTGGTGCGCCTTCGAGTCTCTGCGATCTAAACTAAAATGTCCAAAATGATTGGAATATTTTACACATTCCAATGACTAAATTTTTTAATTTTTAATTGATTTTTAAAAATATAAAATCCGTGGTCGAAGTAACCAAAAATGTAGAGGTTTGAATTAAAAAGAACATAAAAAATGGACTGTATATATGATTGGTTGAGGAGATGAGAGTTGAGTAGAGGTTTAAATAAGACAGTACGGCGGCAGCGTGACAAAAAGTATAAAAATGGCCTACCTTTGGTTCATCCTTTACGGCTTGGTGGCCACCAACTTGATCCTAGAGAAGAGGAATGCCACAACCCTGGATCGGGACACTGCACGTCACAATTTGTCTTAATTTAAGAGTTTTATATGACATAAAATGCCGGGAAATATTCCGGGAGCGTGAGTTCTTTTTAACGACCTTTTCGAACTGTGTTTTAGACGCCCGCGCAAGGTCCAATCGGCCAAATACAAATTGTCACGTGGTTAACACGACTACAGCGACTTACGCGGGGAATTAATATTAAAGGACCAACATTTTTGCTTATGAAAAATAAGTAAACTTATAAATTAAATATTATTGAGATGAAACCTAAACATATTATATTTATCCTATCCTATCCTATATATACCGAAGAGGTATTTAAAAATATTTTTTCTAAATTTTTCTGGAGTTAGAGTTTTAAAGTAGTCGGGTAGTGAGTTATAGAACTTTGCAATATTAAAAGTAAAGGATTGTTCAAACATGGAATATTTATGCAGGAATGGGGTTATGATACCGCGAGATCGAATATTTATGTCATGTATATGAGATCTAAAAACCACTTCGGCATATAAATATACAGGGTGATTCCTAAGTTGATAATTCTTTTATAGCTGTGTGTAAAAGGCATTAAAATAAACAATATTTTCAAAATACTCAAAAATAGGGTACTTGCCAAAGAAATAACTGACCACCGACCCGTAAATTGCATGACTAATAAACCAAAAACAACATAAAATATAGCAGGCTACGTTTTGATGACCAGGCCCGCACTTACATTTTTTACTTCTGTATCTCGCCTAGTTTTAAGTTTTTTGAAATAAGGTATTTGAAAATTGTTGTTTATTTTAATGCCTTCTATACACAGCTAAAAGAGAAGTATTAACTTAGGAATCACCCTGTATATATAATCTGAATCGGCTTGAATGTTTATGTTATTCGTGTTTAATTCTTTTAAAAATATATAAATAGTCTAAACGTCAACGAATAAAGTAGGTATCAATCGCAAGGATAAAAATAAAAGTGATCGACATCTGCGTTGAATTTTATGGCAGAGTAAAACAATACAAAGTTGCCAGTATAAAAGAATACAGATTACATTTTGAAGAGCTATATTTCCTGGCTTTCATTAAACCTTCAATTAAATGAGGGATATGGATTTCTGCTTTTTTTTCGTCTGGTCTAATGGAAAACAGGGTAAACAAATTCGTATACAATACAACAATTGTTTTCGAGTCTGATAATATTGATTTTGTATCATTTTCATCAAAAAAACCCAAACAAAATGGCATTCTATGTCCTTGGATCTGTATATTATTAGTCCCAAAATAATGTGTTTTGTTAATTTGAATTTTGTTAATTCAGCCAAAACCATTGTAAGTAGAAAGAGTAGGTTTTTGGCTGGACAGGGTCGGCATGGTCATATTGAATACAGGTTGGAATCAATCTATCTTAGTTCTGTAACTGAGGAGGAATTAATTAGAATTGCAAAAATCTTACCAAGAAGAGGTGTTCTGGAGATTTTTTTTTTTCGAGGGCCCGTCCGTGCGCCGGATGCACTTAGGCCAGATTTGGCGCGTTGTGCTCACCCTGTTTGGTTGTTATAACCACTCCGTGATCCCAGTTCCTTGCACTAGTTTGTGTAGGTCAACTGGGGAGAGGGTAAGGATGGCCTCTGGTTCCAGTTTTGGTTACCCGAGTATTTGTTTGTTTGTCTTCCGATACAGTGACTCGCAATGGCAAACTATGTGCTGTACAGTTTCTCTGTCTTGTCCATCATCAATCTGCAGTCAAGGTCTCCATTATACAGTTGCATTCTGTGCAGATGATTCTTGACAGCCATCGTGTCCTGTCAGAATTCCTTTAATGGTTCTCAGCTGGTTCCTGTTCATTTGGTGTTCTGGAGATGATGAAGTACCTTTGTTTTTGTTAAAAAATGTATTATGGGCATAGTCAAGCCCTTGGTCCATATCATAAATGCTTCTTTTGCTGAAGGAAATTATCCAAGTATTCTAAAGAATCCATTTGCCATACCCCTTTAAAAAGGGGGACAAAAATGTCCTTGAAAATTATCGACCTATCAGTATTCTAGCATCTTTTTCAAAAATGTTTGAAAGAGTTTTTAATGATCGACTAGTTGGATATTTTGTCTCCGAAAACCTGTTTTCAAGTTTCCAGCATGGGTTTCTGCAGGGAAAATCTGTGGAGACTACTATTTTTGAGTTTGTTGGTGGCATATTTGGAGGAGGGGGATCTGGCAATGGGTCTGTTTCTCGACCTCTCCAAGGCGTTTGATTGCTTAAGCCATGTTGATTTTGTTAAATAAGTTAAAAGGGTTCTAGCCTCCTAAAGAAGCATTTACGGGAGTATGTTTATAGGACATTTTTGTCTTTTTTATTAATGTACTTTATACCTTAAAAATATTGCACGCTAATTTCAGGACATCCTGTATATGAAAGTTGTCTAGAATTGCCCAAAAAAACTCAAAAAGTTAAAAAAAAAACATCATTGTCCCTTAAAATTTTAATGCCAGGGCTGGTAAGGGAAAGGGTTAAAATGAACATAAAATGAGAACATGTTATCAAAAAAGTTGCCTGTCTAAGCTTTTATGCTTATTCAAAGTCATTTTGAAGAAAAACTATCAAGGGCAAATAAAAGGCTGGGACAAACAGATTGGTAACGCCCTCAGGATAGCTTTAAAATTAAAAAAAAAACACAGTAATTAAGTAAGCTTTTAATTGCAATTACAAATCAAAATTCGAACATTCGACCAGTCCTAAGCCTATGAATTTACATAAAGTTTATGAGGTTATTACCAATTACCGTGCGTGGAAATTATTTTCTCCAATTTAGTTACCGGTAGCATAAGCATGTTTCCGTTTTAATCAAAATACTACCGAGTTTAATTAAACTCATTGGACTAATCACACTTTAATGACACAATGCTGCCCGCGTTGTGTGTTTAACGTTAAAATTTTATGATCTGTTAATACAAGCTTCCGAAAGCTTGTTTCTGTATGATTTTTGCTTTTATCGCTACAACGGAGATTTTGTATTGGTGTTTTATCATAATTTAACACATATCTAAAAATTAGACTAAACTATTAAAATTTGTGGAAATTATCAACAGCACCGGCTTAATGTTGTTTATTGAACGGGGCTACATAATCCCTCTCCACGCTAATTGAAATTTTCTAATTTTTTCTTCAACTATAGCCTATTTCAGAAAGGTGTACAATAATAAAAGCTTATACGGTATGCAAAGGGACTTCATACATAGTGACCCAACAAATATTTAAGCCACTTTCATAATTTTGCATTGATTTCATTTCAAAACTTTTTATTTTCATCAAGTACAGGTAGTACCACCCGGGTTTGGATCAATTTATGGGTTGTGCCTATTGTTATCTATTCACAAACACTGAAAATAGTGTGACAAAGGCGTGCATTATCTACATAGTATTAGGTACACTTATTTTTTTTTAAGCATTATAAAAAAATACAAAATACATTATACAGAAATTAAATTATAAAAAATCATAATATTCTTCGTCATCTGAGGAACAGTCATCTCCTCTTGACGTTATAATTAACAGGTCGACAGTCTGATCGATCAGGTGGACAAGATCCCACATTTCCTCCTCTTCTATAATGGCATGATGGACTGCTTTTCGCCAGTTCTCTGGTGTCCCTTCCTTAATGGCTTGATCGATCAGTGGCTTAACGTCTTTCATTTTGAATGTCGTGTTGTGTCTTGCTACAAATCCTTTCACTTGCATATAAGTTCAATAGGATTTAGTATGCGATGATATGGTGGTGTGCGCAGCACAGTTAGACAATGGTTTTCAGCTATATCTTCCACGGCATATTTCATAAAACGATGTTGGTGTAAATTTGCTATAGCTAATAGTGCATTCTTTATAAAATTTTCTTCAAATTTGAAACTTTTGATGGTTAACCAGTCGATAATTTCTCTTTTTCTCTAAGATGAAGTTGTAGTCTTCTCTGTGCGTCGTGAATGATAGCTTGCGTTATCCACAACTACTACTGAATCAGCTTGAAGATATTTTATCATTTCACCAAAATAGTCCTCAAGCACATTCGAATTCATGTCCTCGTGGTAATCTCCCATATTGAACGACTGAAAGGTTAGCAAATCTACTTTTAAAAATCCCTCTTCGCTTCCATGTGCGCCTATGGCCGATACCGAAATTGGGCCGAACTGGACGGAATTTCCCATGTTATTACTCTACACACTAAAGTTTATAATCTCTAGGAGGTAAAACTTTGTTGTTACCAATTAGATAATGATGGTGTAAGCTAACATTAAAAAAAGAAAAGTTCTCTAACTGAAAATCCGTGGTTTTTTAAAAATATATTTTTTTCAAACTTAACCCAATACTTAAAGTAGAACAAATCTTTAATTAGGAATCTCCCTTTTTTGTTTGTGAGTTGTTTCTTTATTAGCTGACACAGTTTATATTTAACCTTTTGGTCCATATTTCAATGTAAATCTAAATTTAGATTATAAGCCTATATTTAACATGGCCTTTCTGTCAAGTTCATTATAATATTTGAGTTGATACGTGATTTTGTAAGCTTGATACCTTAATTTGCTGCAAATCTATTAATATCCATTAATGAATAGGTGTAGAGAACATATTATATTTCACACAAATTATATATTAGTGATACAAGGTGTTATGTAATTGATGATGAGCGACTCCTTGGGTATTCTAGAACTCCATACTATTTTTTATTCGACCATTTAAAAAGTTGGGTAAGGACCCCTAATTCCAACCGAATTTGGCGGACGCTTATGGAAAACCCATGACCTTTTCAATGTAAAAAAATCTACTCCATTGTGTTTTGGGTTGTATATTTACTTGTTAGGTTATGTTACTTTCGGCCGCGTCGCCGGAACCGAATTCAAACGAGAACAAAATACTTGACCTTAGACTTTACACTGATGATCAGTTTATTTATCATTAATGCATAAGAGTTATAATTAATACATAGCTAATTTAAATCATTGATTTATATCTAATATACGCTGGATTACAGCTATTTGATTAATTATAAAAATTGTTTGATTTATAAGAAATTCATATGAATTTCTCTAAAATAGACATTTAGTATTATTTCGTAACGAGTAGTAATATTTTATTTATACAAAATATTTTTGAATTCTCCTCAAATACCTTATTTTTCTCTTGGCTGGTCTGAATTTTCCTTTAAAAGTTTATTCTTCTTTTGAAGTTTCCTTACAAGCTCTTTCAGTATATCCATTTCTATAGTTGTATTTGGGGTTCAGGGTCTATTTGTAGCAGATTATCTCGATTAATAGATGAATTTCACTCTTCCTGCGAAACTCATTCGGCACAAGATTTATGAATTGTTTTTTCATAATTAATTCTCTGAGACCGAGACTTTCTGTCTTTCTAGTAATCTACCTATATTAGGTTTCTTGGAGAATCATTGATGATTTAGTCTATTTTAGAAAAGGTAAGATCACCACAAATCAAAGGTGACTGACTACTATTACATGACATTTTAAATAAAAATAAATACATGTGTCTATATTGATAACTCTAGTTTTTATCGAAGGAATCTCCACAGAAAGAAAAACATAATATAATATTTAATTAAGTAGATCCTATTATTAAAATCAAAAGACTGGCATAAAATGTACAACTATAATAAAAATAAACAATGGGTAATAAATCCAATCTACGACTAAAACTTGTTTGCATTTCACAACACAGAAAATAAGGAATTTTCCCATCTTAAACGCCACTGCGCCAAATTATTTGCTTAACTACAAACATTTAAATTGTAGGCAACCGCCATTGACAAAATCTCGCGACGTTTGTTCTCGTTTGAAGTCGGTTCCGGTGACGCGGCCTGACAGTGAATAGATTCTTAAACATTTAAAGATTTAAATGTAATGTGTCAATTCCACAACACCCTGTATTATCAAGTTTTAATAATTAACACACTTATTTTTGATATTACCATAAGAAACTATGATTTTTAAATTACCTTTAGGGTTCAAATCGATATTGGCTATTTTGTAAGGTTTAAAACAAAGCATAATTTTTAGAAAAAGTATTTAATAAATATTAGATAAATTATTTGAAAATACTCTGATAGACATTTATTTATTTATTTAGATGAAAGATATAGTTTTATAATAAATTAACAGTTAACTTGAAACAAACACATAATTTATAGAAATCATTACTGCAACTATACTCTACTAAAACTCATTATTAATACTTTGATGTATCGTTATTAATTGTGCAGAATGACTATCTCTTTTCATAAGTTATGGTTATAGATCGATTCTAAGTTATTTTTAGTGTAAAATCGTAAAATTTTCTGTCGATACTTTTTATAGAAAAGCATTGAGAGAGGTATCTTTAAGGTGCACGTTGTTGGGCAAATTTCATCAATCTACTCTATCAAAATATAAATATAAATATAAATATATTCATGGTTTACTTGCTCGTGATTTTTCCAGATCTGTTAAATAATATACAGGGTGGCGCGTCGAAAACGAAACAGAAACATTTACTAGCAGCTTAGTTTTTTTTTGGAAAAACGCTCAGACCCGTCGATTTTGTTTTCGAGGGGGACACAAAATTGGCAAAAAATCATGTTAACACGTGCAGACCCCTGGGCGCGGGGGTGGCACCACCAATAAAATTCTAAATGGAACCCGGGTCGAGTGACCTTATTTTAAATGTCTTTCAATTCCCTTTATAATGATCTAAAATTCATGTACTTTTTACATCATTATAAAAAGAATTGAAACACTTTGAAAATAAGGTTTCACTCGACCCCCCTTTCCATTTAAGATTTTATGGGTGGTGCCACCCCCGCCCAGGGGGCTGCACGTATTAACTTGATTTTTTGCCAATTTTGTGTCTCTCGAAAACAAAATCGACGGGTCTGAGCGTTTTTCCAAAAATGAACTGAGCTGCCAGTAAATGTCTCTGTTTCGTTTTCGATGCGCCACCCTGTATAATACTCCGCTTAGGCATATTCATGGCGCAAAACCCCTGTATTTTGGATTCCTTATACTGGGTGTACGGCAAGTATGAGCCAAACTAACAACAACCAATATACCATATCGTGACTGACAAAAAAGGATTAAGTGCTATTCTTTCTGACTTGCCCCTCATTACTCGTCAAGTTAAACATTTTACTTATAGAGTAAATTCCACTATTTAACCTTAATCAACGCTATTCCATTAAATCATGTATGTAAATATGGCGTGGTTTATACACATAACAGCAAGAGACTAAATAAATAATGAGGAAAAAGCCCGACATAGCTGCAGTAATTAGCAGTGATTTCTCGTCAAGGGTGGTAAACATAAATAGTCAATGCAAATTGATTATATTTACTTGAAAATGAATTAGTAAAACGTGCCGTTTAAGTTCAAAGATAATTCAATATTAAAGTTCTTGCCAACCTGACCACAATTATCTAATTTAATTGTGTAATTTTTGTAATATATTCGTTTGGAGGGTGCACTTCAGCCTTAGCATTCCTAGTAATATTTACTATAAAATGACAAAAATATACAATGTCCCTTCACGCTCCACTTTCGAGTCTGTTTATAAGCATGGCTAGACAACTTGAAATAATAGGCCAAAGCTTCAATTTTAGTTATGTACCTTTGATTCTATTCATAGATTTTACATTCTTTTTGATACAAGTACACGTTTCGAAACGTTTGCTTGTTTAATTTATAACTTATAACTGTCATGAATCAGTGGAGGTTCGTCAGGTGAACTAAGTGAAGGGGCTCTTCACCAAAAAAAAAACTGGAGAAAAGTGTTTCGACAATATTAAATATTAATGTACCAAATACAGCTATCATTTTAGCCCTTAAAAAATAATTATGTTCGAATTAATAATATTAATTTAATCCGAATGTAGCTATGTATAATAGGGCCACAATTAACTCTCGTGCATTTTGGCGCGCCCCAGCCGATCGTGTCCGTTAGCTTAAAGTAGTAAAGTAGTAAAGACCCAACGCCCAACATGGCTTTGATACTCACCGTTGCTATGGTTACGTGACATCAGTCACGCAAACAGCATGTAACAATTTGCATTATGATGAAGGGCAATTTAAAAATAGATCAGTCGTATGCACCATTGTTTTAGCATTGGTTCACCTAACCTTAAGGTATTTATTTTGAGACTTCGCGAAACTTACGGTTATAGATATCGTTTTCACGTAATTTACTGTGTGATTAAAAAGTTTTGTTTTTATTTTTCAGTTAATTCAGTAGTGTACGTACCTACTTAGTTGTGTGTTTTAAAAATAAACCCATTCAATCCATCAATCGTTGGAAAGATGAGGATAAGAGAGACGTTTTGTTACACGGGTTTTAAGTCAATGTTTGTTTAAGTACCCGCACTATACCTAGCTCTTCACAATTTTTTAAGACCGCGAGCCGCCACTGTCATTAAGTCTATGTAACCAGTTAATCGCACTGAAATTGCCGTCGCCGCGAGCTAACTAAATAGTTAACTCGTATTTTTTTCGTTCTCTCGCTAGCATTGTAGACCTTTTTGATTGGTCGACTAAAATGTGGATAATTGCGAAGGGTATTGAAAGACTAAAGAGTAAATCACTCAAGATCCATCAGATTTTTAATTAGTAGATTATATCAAAAAACTTCCTTTTATCTGAAATCATGCTTAGACTTCCAAAAACATACGCACAACATACTTTTGCGGGGTTTCTTTTGGATATGTGACCTATTTGTTAAAAAATTAAACTTTGGGAATAGAGTACAAGTAGTCTGCAAAAAAATTTAAAAAATAGTGGTTCAAAGTGTACAAACTAATAGCAAAATTATTGAGAATAATTGCAAACCTATCAGTACCACATTTTTAACCACAACAATTCTTGGAATTTAGTTTCGGGGGGTGAGGGGTAGGGGGAGGGGAAAGCAATTGTTGCTTTAAAAATCATTTCCGATAAATTCTATAATGACTTTCATCCAGCTAGCTTATTCTGGTCGACATACTGGAAGTCGTAATTGTTTCACGTGCTTTTTGGTAGTTATTCCTTAAAGCTTTAAAGTATTTTATTACCAATAAAAACATAAAAACTTTGTAAAATAGGGTTTATGTCGATGTTACCGCTTGCAACCAATTTGACAATTAAATTTTATCATCACTGTGATTACTGTAATACCATTATTTTAAATCATTTCAGATACATAATTTTTCCGAAATTTAAAGCTTATATATTTTAATTATTCTGATAGAATATCCTTCTGATAAGATATTATTGAACTTATATTTAACGTTGTTTGTTTTAACTTTGCTATTAGACGTTTCCAAATAGCTAACAGAGTTCATCTTTTCCACTTCACATAGATTTTGAGCGATATGAAAATAAACTTTCATAATATACAAATTTTCACTGTATAATGTCAAGTTCAAGAAGTTACATAATAACATAGGGGAGAGCGGAAAAGCATGGTATGTTTAACTTTTATAGTCTATTTCAGAAAGGTGTAGCGTAATAAAAGCTCATTAGGTCTGCAAAGGGACTACACAATGACCCAACGAATATTTAAGTTACTTTCATAATTTGGCATTGATTTATTATAATAATAAATATAATAATTGCTTTTATTGTTGAAAAATTAGTAAAATACAATAAATCATTGCAAATACAACAACACATACATTTTTCCAACCAGGGAAGAGTTCGCACTCATCTGTCAAGACAGTGAGCAGCGCTTTTACACTCAACCCAGATTTCATTGCGAAATTCTTTATTTTCATCAAGTGCAGGTAGTACTGACTACTGGTTTTAAATTCTCGGCCAGTTCCAGTAAACCATGCACCGACATCAAATAATTTATTTTGCATTTGCTTTAAAATTTGTTTGGATATGCCTGCCATTTTCTAAAAATTTCTGCTTGGTGTTTCCTGAAAAAACCAGCATAAATCCCACATGGATATTTGCTGTTTCCTTTACACTAAAGTGATTGGATAAGTGGATCATTCCGGTTAACTGAACGAATATCATTTTATATCCATCCTGGTTAGGATATGAAACTGACCAATCACAGAGTCCAAATACAAAAAAAAAATTACGTGTGCACAATTTACTTCTTCTTGCGATATGGACATCATATCCACTCTTGTTGTACAAACTATTATTCCAGAGGGAAAATATTAAAGGGTAAAGACTAAGGTCCTAAACGGCAGAATCTTTTTATTGTTCTATAAAACTCCTCTTGCCCCTGTTTTTATTTTTGGTATAGCATCAAGGCTTGCAATCTATATTTAACCATTAAGAATTTTGAAATTTCATAAATTGACCGTAAAATTAATTTTAAATTTTGTTAATTATTCCATAATCTTAAGCGAATTTCCATATTGAGGGTTAAATTGGGAAATTAAAATTACGGTTGTACAAGGTAGAGCAAGTGATTTTAATAAGACTGTGGTGTACGTTGAAAATCAATACTTTAAAAAAGTAAATATTATAATGTGATTTATAAAATTTTTATGTGTAGAGCTTTAAATAGAATTATAGTATTTCATGTAGAAAAAGAAGAGTTTCTATAATTACAAATAAGCAAACACATTTCATAGATTTGTTTATCTCTTTAACGCTGTTTTATTACTTATATGCTTTATAGTTAACAATATTTTTGTTAAAAAATTAAAATTTAAAATTTGGGTACATCAATCTCTGGATCCAAAATGTTTCTAGGGGGTATGTATTGAAAACTGGTAGCCTCAAAAATTAATTATATATTTAATTAAATTGAATTAATTTCATTTTAATTTTTTTTATTTTTTTTTTCTGTATTTTATTATTGTTTTCTATATTTTTATATTGTCCTTTCCATGTAATGAACTAGATAAGTTAGTTTGGAATAAAGGCATTTTAAAGTAAAAAATAAATACAGGATACAACATTTAAACAATATAAATTTTACAAACATAACTCCTTGAAAGAACTAAAAAAAAGAAAAAAACATTTTATCCTCGCTTTAATTAACGATTTAAAAAAGGCTAAAGAGGGCATGCCCCTTTTAAAATTAAAAGGCTATTCCAGAGATTGATTTCAACCCCTAAAATAGAAAACAAACCAGTTTAGTGCGCCAGAAAGGCTTTTTATTTTAAATTGATTATCTTAATTCGATAGGTATAGGTAATATTGCGTACCTATTTCTGGAAAGTAGTTCTTGGAGGGGAGCACTTTTTATTAAAGGTTTTATTATTTTATCTACCATGTATCTCCAAGTAAACATTTCTAATAAATACTGAAGTATTCACCTGAAGACGATTGGAGATACTAGTTGAAACGTTGTTATTCAAAATAACTAGAGACAATGCAACTTCTAAACTCTTCTGTCGCTTAAGAAACATCATTGTCTCTAACCTTCAAACAAACACTAGTTTTACCTTTTGTTAAGTAACTCTATTTAATATTTGCCATAAAACCTTTCTGGTCCTTGTGAGTGGTGTGGTAAATACAATGATTACTATTTATTTTACCATAGACCTGAGGGTAACCGAACCGTTCTTAAGTTGTTCAGAATTAGAGGTTGTTGACTTAAAGAAACTTATATTATTTGTGATATCAAATAACTCAAGGCCTTAATGAAAAAAATATTATTGTACACAAAAAGAAAGGAAAATACTGTTGAAATAACAACGTCTATATATTACCTTGTTTGGCTAGAAAATATGTAGATAAAAAACAAGAAGAGGCAGACTGGTCACTGGTCAGTCTTAAAACTTTCAGCAACTGTTTTCCATTGACAAGTTGCAACTCTCCTCTTGGAAAGGAAATACATGTTTTGTTTTGAACGTTGACGCTGGTATTTTTAACAGTACTGTGCAATACATGGCTTAGTTAGTTGGTAGATTTACTTTTATATAATATGAATGTAAATTAATTTAAAAATAGCAACAAACCAAAAGGTCAACGTTTTTTTCACTACAGCTATCCGTCTTCTATGAATAAATTCGGTATTGCCATATGAAGAAAGTTAAATGAGTTAAATAGTTCAATTTGTTTTCAGAACTCAATTTTTTATGTTAAGACATAATATAGATAACACCTGGGAAATAACATGTTGATTTAAATAAATAAATAAGTAAATAAATCTTTAAAATTTTCTCACTTATAAAATTAGGTTACTTAACATAGCCTGTTGACTATTTTGGCATACTAAAATTTCATAATGTATTCAAGCGGAATATTATATAACTTAGCCAGTAATACAACAGGTATTCAGAAAAAGGTATGCAAACCATTTTAAATTATACAGCATTTAATAGGTTCATGTGATGCGTGTTATACTTCATTTTACCTGTTGCTGAAGTATGCAAATTTATTACTTAAGGTCAACCTAACTATATTTGTGCCAAGTCAATGTATCTATAAATACTATATTTATAAAATGTAAATAAACAAGTTGTGGCTGTTATCTGTGGGGCAATAGTATCTTGCTAACGAAAACGTTTCAAACTTTACTATCATAATTTAAAATAATATGACTTACAACTCTTTAAATTTTATATCTGTTTCAAAAACATTTTAAATTCAACAGATATTATTAATTCTAATCTTTATTTTATAGTATTATGTATTATACAGGGTGAAGAAAAATTACGTATTTTAGAGCTTATTAGTGCGAGGAAAATTGTAAATATTTTAAATACTTTCAGAGAGATCACAATAAAAAAAAATCAAAGATTTAAAATTTTGATATTTTTTTGAATATCACCACCATAAGATCAATTTTTTTAAATACGGATCGGGAATATTAAATACTGTTTTAGGAGTGTTAATTAAAAATCTTACTTTACTAAAAAGCTTTAAAACATTTCATTTCTAAAATCTTTTATTATTTCAATGGAAATTATTTTTGTAGTAAATTACTTAAGAGGCCATTACCGCATGTAAATAAACACATCTGTTGCCCCCCGCTATCATTGAATTTCTCTTAATTGGGATTTACCATTTACGTAAGCTTAAATATATTGAAATGCGTATTCTTAAAAACTGTGTTTCTCATATAACGGAGTTACCTTTTATTTTCGAATGAAATAATTATTAGGGTAAAATAGTACAGTACATTGCTAATATAAATAGCCCCTTTTTAGTTTTGCGGTTTTCACTGAATTCTTCCAATTTTAGTTGTCCTTTTGATTATGTAAAATCCGATGCATACTTTTAATTAAATGCTTATAGAAGAACTGCAAATTTCAATTATCTTTTAAACGGCACCCTCTAGGAGTCTAGAGCATTAGTATTTTGCCCTTTAGCGGCCATCTGAATACATTAGTTACTGCAATATTTCTTGGCTACACTAATAAAATTTTTTGTCAAAAGCTGTACTATAATTCTATAAATGATTCCCAAGATACAGCCTGCATCCCTTTTTAATTGTACACCCGGTACAATGACGATAAGTATGTTTTAGTGAATAAGTGTATTCATTTAATGATCTTTTAACCGATATACACTACCTGTAGTAACAATAAATAATATTATTAAAAAATTTTACTTATTTAAAAAAAAAATATTGTTCATAACTGGAAAGGATATGATTTACACTTCCTCTAATTTATATAAAGTGGTATAATTTTATTACAAAGTCAATATTTATTTTAGGAAAATATTTATTTAGGAGCATGAAAACATTTTTATGTGCCTTCCATTGCTTTTTCGGGCTTACTCAAATTATTTCAAAATATAATTGTTTATTGAAAGATACTTAAGTAATGTTTGTCCATTTCATTAACGAACGTCAAGAGAAGTGTTTCAAAAATAGTTGCAGGCCCTGGACGGTCACAAAATGTCGCCAGTAATATTTAATTAAACAAGAATAAATTTGGTATCACTGGATAGCCAATAGTGTGTCCCAAATTGAAGATATTTAGGCGGAGAGCAAAAAAACGTTTTATTTTACATCTGACGATAATCTCTTAAAGATAATTGAACATTTAAAAAACATTTCCAAAAATGGTGAAATCGATCCGAAGATTACTCTTGGAAGATTAATTTTACTCTAGCTAGGTAAAGTGGTAAAGGTGAATAAACAAATTTATTTTTAAGAAAGCCTTACTGTCATTATAATACAAAATTTAAAAAAAAACATATATCCAATAAAGAGCACAATAATTATAAATTTTAACTGAATGAGAGATGTGTTCATCTTTTTCGTCCAACCATGTTCACGCTTCTTTTAACAGAATCGAAAACGCTGGTGAACAGTTGAAGAAGTAGTTAATTTCCTAAAATTTATTTATAATTGGAGCCTTTTAGGTAGGTGTAAAAATTTTCGATTAGAGTTTTGAACACAGAGTTTTTCCATCAAAAGAAGTCACACGACGCCGTGAAATTGCAGGATCATGGTGACCACCGAACTAAAATATTACCACTAATGATTCGCTTCTTCCAAAAAATTTAAATTATCAAGAGTTAATTCAATTGGTCCTCCGCACAGTATTGCCCCTTGGACAAAAGTAATCGCAAAGTGAATTTTGGGCATCATATATGTCATTAGGAGAGTATTAGTCATTGTATTATGTCAGCACGCCTCGCCGTTTCAATTTAAATTTACCTGCATATTACGTTTAGAAAATTTATTTTAAATTATCGTAAGAAAAATTATTCCATGAGCCATGATATGGCGAAACGCGTCTAGGGATGGATCTGACGAAATGAAAGGAAATTCTTCTTCTTGTTTTCGGTTTAATAAACCGATTCGAGTTAGCGCTGCCATCGGGACTCCTGTAATTGTGACGAATGTCTTTACAGGTGATTTCCTCTTAACATTTTGTTAGAGGTGCTGGTATGCTCAAGAGTGTCTAACAACGACACAGATGGTGCTCCGTCCCACATCTTACCGGTGTGACCCACCAAGTGCTGCATAAGCAGCTTTGAGTTCTCCTTTCTTTCTTCGGATCCTAGCCCTACTGATGATCCATGATATGGCGAAACGCGTCTAGGGATGGATCTGACGAAATGAAAGGAAATTCTTTTTCTGCTTTAACTATTTTTTTTTTGTTACCTGGATTCCGTACTTTTAATAGGATTTCGTTATTATAAATTAAAAATAACCACAGAAATGAAATACATTTTAATGCCTTTTACATTGTAATTTTAAGCTTGTAAAGTTAATAATGATGATGCATGCTTGGTTGGTTTTTGGCATTGTTTACTGCACAAATTCGGTATTAAAGCTATAAAATCCCTTTTTTATGTATCAAAATATATTGTGAAAACAGCTTTATTATAGAACATCTAAATATTATTGGCGGATTTATTCTTGGAAATCTTTCGCGTCTTGTCACTCATTTTTTACCATCAGAATGTTTTTGTCAAATTTTTCAAATTTCGATATTATCTGGCGCAATTATTAAAAGTAGAACTTATACTAAAATATCTCTACAGGGTGTTGAAAAAGTCTAGAATATTAAAAATATTTCAAAAACTACTGAATGCTATTTATTATAATTTTTTGAAAATTGGTGCAGGATTGAACAGAAAAAAAATAATTTTTTAACTAAATATTTCTAAATCATTGGTAAGTAGAAGGTATGAGAGGCGACATTAAGTGGTATGCCAGATTCTAGATTTATCGTTAAATCAGCCATATTATGTCTTAATACACGCGGTACAACATGCAGGTTATTACCAACACTTTTATAACAAAATAGAGAAACATAAAGTCAAAAGTTTGAACAATGCAGTTCTACTATTGACATGAAATTTTTTAGATGCTTTTAGTTTTTTTATTTTACCATATTCACCAATCGCTCCCTTTTATTTTTAGATCCATATTAAATTCGAGATTTATAGTTTATGTTAATGTTTACTTAAAACTTAATCGGTTTTTATAGTTTTCCATAAACGTTACTGAGTCATGGCATATTAAAAAATGAGTTTATTAACGCTGTATTAATATGATATGAGTTTTATGTGTTTGCTTGGGTACTTTAAAAAAATATGAAATATTAAATTTATTTTAATATCTATATTTTTCAAAAATATATAGGTTAAAGGTATTTACTGTGAGAAAGTGTAATTAATAGAGATAGCTTATTAATCTCTCTAGCATAATATTTTATGCTCTAAAACTGCAAATTTCAATGATCTTTCTCTCTAGAGCATTAGTATTTCACCCTCTAGCGGCCATCTGAATAAATTATTTACTGCAATTTTTCTTGGCCACTTTCCAAATAAAATTTTTTGTCCAAAGCTGTACGATAAATGATTTCCAAGATACAGCCGGCATCACTTTTTAATTGTACACCCGGTACAATAACGATAAGTATTTTTTAGTCAAATTAATTTAATTATCTTTTAACCGATATACACTAACTGGAGTAACAATAAATTCTATTATTAAAAAATGTATACTTATTTTAAAAAAACATATATTGTTCATAACTGGAAAGGATATGATTTGCACTTCCTCTAATTTGTATAAAGTGGTATAATTATTAAATAATTATGAAGTAATTAGGAAAATATAAAACATTTTATAATAAATTTCTTTTATCCATAAACTTCAAATCTTTTGGCGAAGTTTAACTGAAATAATTACTAGGTTTGTTGTTTTTAAATTTCTATGTTGGTGACCTGAATACAATATAATCCCATAAAAACACTTAAACATTGACGGATTCGTTAAGTTTTATTTTAATTGCCTTGCTGTTAAATACATATATACCATATCAAGATCTGCTATTATACATAGTAGATACATAGAAACTCTCAAAATATTTACCTATTTACAGTATAAATAAATTAATTTAATATTTTTATTTTCTCAAAAAATTTGGTAAGTCAACATGTGCAATTAAAAAAAATACATATTGACACGTTGAAGGTTAAAAAAACACTTTTTTCATGATTATTGGTTTAAGAATAATATTTAATAATTTTCAATATTTCGGCAATTACACCATTTTTGATGCGATGAAATATTTATGGCAAAACTTTTATTGTTCAGATCTGCAAAAACGCATAAAACGAGTGCGTAAGATTTCCTTAAATAAATTTTATACTTGGATGTAAAATAGGAAGCCTGACCATGAAGTTTTTGATTTATGTTTTCTTAAACAATTTCGCGAAGCTGTAGAATTCGTCAATTGCCTGTTTTGTAACTGAATCGATGTTTATCGGTGTTTTATTAGCAAAGCTAGATTTTATAAATATAAAACACTTTAACGGATGTTTACAACGCCATTTGTAAGACTCATCATAAAATGAACTGCAATAAAATCTTCGAAAAGTGTTACATGTATATTTTTTCAAAACTTTTATTTATGGTTACTATTTTCTTTATATTTACATTCTGTATATTTTAGGCAAAATTGGAAAATTTAATATTTCGGACGAAAAGAACTTATCGGCTCATTGTTGACATATTGGAAAACAGTTCCAGCTCCTGAAAATAAGGGTGGGTTTTTAAAAAAGCAACCATACATGACATTTAAAATTTTGGGAGAGCAGAATTTTTACAACATTAAAGAAGTGAGTGTAATATTTCTTAATGTTGTGTTGATTTAAAATTTTTATCAGTTATCGTGAATTCGGTCTCTGCTAATATTTACCATTATGTCTGATCAATTCTGAGCTAAAAATAAGGAAAAATAGCTAATTCACCATATTTTATTTACAATACGTTATATAGTGCCTTGTGTTTAGTGTTACGAGGAATACAACTGTTTTGATAATTTTACCTAACATAATCTCCTTATAAACTAAACTAACGCAATGTGTTAGGTAACAGCTACAAATATAGGTAGCATTATTGTTTAAATTTTCGTCTTCTGTAAAAAACTCAAGTAAAAAATATAACAGTGTTCTAGTAAGAAGAATTAACAAGAGTCAAAAAGGACTACAAGAAATCTATGACTATTCTATTAACCTTTAAAGTCTATTTTCCGCTCCTCGTTGGCTTTATCAGTTAAAAATTATTATCACCATGCAAAATTTGACCAATTGACAGTATTTCTGATCACTAGTAGCGCCGATACGGCTTCGCTCTGTTCTAAGTGATATACCTAAAACTCAGGGCCAGTCACTATCTTAGAGAAAAATTAGAGTTTACTAATTTTTTTTCAACACTTCATTTTTAGCTATGTCTACATACTTTTTAGTTATAGAAATATTTTTACTTTATTTCGTCTAAATTATATAACTGATAGCTATAGTAAGAAAAAGTAGAAAAATAACAATGGTGTCCCCTTAAAATAATAGAAAAGAAACACTTTCGGCAAAAAGAGAATAAATCGAGAAAAAATTAAATTTATTTTGTAAGATTAATGCTCAAATTAATGGTTACTTTGTACGTGCTGATTCTAATTTATAATTTTGTTATTTTTACTTCATAGAGTTTTAAGATTAAGCTGAAAACGCGCTTAAAAACATGTAAGATTGCTGTCATCAATCAATTTTAAAACTTCTCTGGGAATTTGAGCCCGCTGCTTTTTTGCTCTTTGTTGTTTTTGAAGCGTTTAATTTTCTGATTTTGGTTTGAACTTTCAACTTTATAAACTTCTTCTGACTTATAAATTTTGATTTAGGATGGGTGATACCTTAAAAGGTCCATTGCGATTTTGATTATGGTAACAAAAAAATTTAGGTAATAATATTAGAAACCGATCAACATTTCTAAATTCTTATCTAGGTTACCGGCACCATGGAAAATTATAATTATATACAGGGTCCTGCGTCAGCCTCCTATACGAATAAAGTTAGGAATATCATTCATATGCTGTATCATAGGATGTATTTCAGGAAAATATTTTTCCATATACAGGGTGGCCCATGATAACAAAAATGTTTTTTTTTTAAATAGAATACCCAGTATTTTATTGAACATTTATGTTCGTATTAGAGTCCTTTATAATTGTCCAGAGTTTTATTTATTTTGCTTTGATAGTTTAGAAGTAATAAATTTAAAACTAAAAAAATAAAGTTTTACAGTCCTGGAAAAAAAACATTTAAATTTATTTTTTAAATCATGGGATTGGGTAAGATTTATGACAATGGGTCTAGAGATATTATGAATCTAATAGTGTTTATCTATTTTATTCAGAATGTTCATAGAAAGATTTCAAAAACGACATATTTTAAATTCATTTTTCTTAAGTTTTTCAAATGGAACACCCTGTATAATATTTTACTATTTCATGTAAAATTCTTTTCTTGTCTTATAAGCATATAAGTTATTTTCAACCGTTGGAATGGGCCTATAACTAACGAAATAATTCTTTATTTATAACAGCATAAAACCCATGTTTAAAAAAAAACAAATATTTACAGGAAGGCATAAAAAATAATCACCTTTTTAATTTATTGTATTCGCTGTTATTTATCACTTTTCGGTTAATTTCTATTGCAAATCATGTTAGCGAACTTTCTATATATTTACTTTCTAAAAGTAGCGGCTCTGGGAATAAGATTTCTCTAAAATCCAAAAATACGTCCTCAAATATTTTTTATGGGCCTCGGTTTTGTCATGTAACAAAAAATTGAGACCTCAGGGTGTCCTAATCAATTTTTTTTAAAGCCTATCGGAGAAGAAATTTGTCCATATATATATTGTTTACATCTGTCAAACCCTGTTTCAGAAATTTAATAAAAACTAATTTAAGGAACAATTACATTAACAAGAATTTTAAAACTGTAACATAGCAATTGTTAAAAATGTGCCCCATGAATCTGCTAGCACAGATCAAACCAATGGTAGAATTCTTCCCTTACTCTTTCCAAAACTGGCGTGATTAAACGTATCTCTGCCCCAATTCTTGCCTTCAACTCTTCCAAATTTCTAGGTCTAGTGACATATTATATCCTTTTTTATATCGGCTCTAATTTGAAAAAAAAGTTAGTTAGGGCTGTTCATGGGGTCCCATTTTTTTACATGAAAAAAGAGAGGCCCATAAAAATCTTTGAGGACGTATTTTTAGATTTTAGAGAAATCTTATTTCCGAAGCCGCTATAAGCAGCGTTTTATTTAAAATCCCCACTCTGTATATAAAAACACAGTCTATACTCCAAACTAAGGTAAATAAATATAATTTTTTTTTACTTCAGATCAATAGATCTGATAATAATCAGACACTCTTAAAATACAGTTAATGGGTCTCGTTTATTTCCATTTATAAAATATGTAATACTGCATCATTAATTACACTGTGTTACTTATTAGAGCTAGTATGAGTATGGTGAAGGATGTTTTAGTTGGTAGAAGAAACTAAAACATCCTTCCTGGTCCATACAAGTTAAAGAATATCTTTAACATACACAAAGAGATAAAACAATTTGATCATAGCATTTGTCATGGATGTCAAGAGTGATTAACCATTACTATATATGGATAGTATTTAAGATAATGATCATTGGGTTAGCTTATACTTGAGGCCGGAAAGAAATACTACCACAACCCAAACGTTGTGTTCTGTACCAAAATAAAGACAATGGAAGCTTGATCAAATCAATCTTTCGGTAAGAGGTCGTTATCATATCATAAAATATTAGTAGTCGTGGCTTTCTATTCTTTAAATGTCTCAGGATAAAGATGTGTTATTAATTATTATTAATTATATATTAATTAATTATAACTATAAACATCATTCTGTGGAAATTGATTATCCGAATATAATGTTCCATTCAACAAGAAATTTTCCCTGCCAAGAAAAAAGTATTTAAATTTGTCGCACAGTATAAGGGTTCCTAATTTATATATTATCAAGATTTATTTTCATTAAAGGAAAGCGAAATATAAACCCTTCTGCAATGCAGAAAAGTGGAAATGACGCAAAGCCGCAAAGTCAATTGATGGAAAATACGCAGAAGGACCATTAGCTACTAAATTATTATAAAATTAGGATGAGTTTCAAGGATTTTTTCAATTAATTTTTTTTGTCAGCACATGGTATTTTGAAAGTTTTGGAGGATTTGTAAATAAAATTAACTTGAATATTTTCTTTGGTTTTTGGTAGATAAAGAAAGGGTATATTTCCATTATTTATTTTAATTCTATAACACATCCTTCAACAAAAATATTAAATGGGCATATCATCTTTACTATAAAATATTTGAGCGTCGGAAAAATTACTTAATACAATTATTGGCCAAATTTCCAACATCAATTTAGCAGCAATCATCATTTCAGATAAACATTTTCATTAAAAATTAAACTTTAAATTACTTTCAAAATAGTATTTGTTGATGACTATCTTCCTGTTGATACAATCTTTATTGGGATAACAGATTTATTAAGAAAATTTATTTTTGAAAGGCAATAAATATGTTTCAGATGCATAATAGACCATACAAAACTATAATATTATTAAATAAATATACTTTTTTTCTATTAACATGTTAGTTTTACCCTTTGGATGTAGATTTAAAAAAAAACACTTGATCGTAAAAAATAAACAAGTGAGGGAAGATTTGAACATATATTGATTTGTACGCAACATTTTATATAAACAAAAGCAATGTTACCAGTTTAAATACATTTTACTGCTTGCTAATAAAAAACAAAACTCCTTTAAACACTAGTTTAATATTTATGTTATTCTAAACAGTTTCAAGAAGTTGTAATTCCTCAAACGTTTGGATTTTGTTGAAACTAAATCCCTGTTTACGATATTTAGTTAAAATAGAATAAATATAAGTTTGTTAAAAATACATTTTAGTCTATTTTCTTGTATTAAAACTCATTAGGTATGACCTGACATGAATATATTAAAACGTTTCTGTTTGTTCATATTTTTTACAGTTTTACTGTACAAGCAAGTAATTAAAACAATATGGATGGAATTATGGATGTTACAAAATCTTAATGTCAGCAGGATTAAAATGTTAAAGTACTAAGCAATATTATTAACCCTCATAGGTATGTCAATAATTGTAACCTCTATTTGGATTTAGAAATTGTGGACCAACGAATTGAGAAGTTTACCAAAATTTAAGATAAGTAGGACTTCATAACCACTTTTTCATGTTGCGATAAGTCAGCTACCAGACAACATAAGAGTGACTTAAAGGTTTAAAAGGATAACATTTAACTCTTAGTGACAGGAAAAATAAAAACAGAGTTAGTATGATACCTAATTATTCTTCTTGTGAGGTTGATCCAAATTTCATTAAAATTATTGAAAGAAATTTATTGTTAAAAGGCGATGAAGAATATGCTCTCTATCTTATTGAGTGGTAAGAGAAAACAAATGGATTACCAACGAGTTTAAATTATTTTATGCACTTAGGCAGTATTGAGTTGGATTGATAATACATTTCGTTTCAATGAGATATTTCGCTTGATAGAGGAAACGCTGCTTTATTAAAAAAGTTATTTGCCTGGTACACTATGTAATATAGATAGATAAACAAAAATCACTAAGCTTTCTCGCATTTGTAGTTATGGAAAGTAATAAATTTTGTTTCCATTGCACGAAGCTTATCAGCTTAAACTTGAAGTAAAATACATTTCGTTAAGAAATCGCGGATTTGCTCTAACTTTACATCTAAAAGTTTTAAAATGACTTAAAACAATACAAGCATTTAATGTGATTCAGGGAGAGTTCCGGTATTCTGGCAAGAACTTATTTTAACCGGAATTTTCAAGCCAATCTCGGCGAGTTGACAACTTTCGTTTAAAAAAAGTTATCATTCGTCTAAAATTTAATAATAAAATTCGTGTTTACGATATTAAGTAGGAAAAGAGAAAATAAAAAGCACACTTTTATATTCGAATGGTTTGTATACATGGAACAAACTGGTTTTATTATAACTGATTGTAATTTTTTTTTATATTCTGTATAATAATTATCATAAAATACAAAATCACATTTTATTACCTGGCAATATAAGATTATATTAAATACAGTTTACTAGAAAAGTTATAAGGTATAATAACTTATGATATTAAATTACGATATTTTCTAATGAGAAAATATTTTTTTTTAATTTGATTTTACTATATTTTATTGTAAGAATTATAAAACATTCTTATAGTTATTATATTATTAGTTAAAATAAGATAAGATATTTTTTCCTGTAACTGGTGGGTTTGTCTTCTGCATTGGAATTCCTGCTAGCTGGCGCTGCTACATTTTCACTGCTTATTTATTACTAAGAAATTCTTAAAAAAGCGATTTCGCTGTTTCTGTAGTTGCTTACAGGTTTTAGTTTTCCGGAGAGTCATAATAAGGGCGAAACGGTCGTCATTGTCTTACTGTGCCCCAGGAAACCCATTGGTTCGGCGTCCCTGTGTACTGATGCACCGCATGTCGTTTACTTTTCTTTCTATCGTATAAAGCAGGCCGATCTGGTTAACAATAAAGTCTAATAAATCTTACAATAAAATCTAGTAAATCTTACAATAAAACCTAGTAAATCTTACAATAAAATCTACTAAATCTTACAATAAAACCTAGTAAATCTTACAATAAAATCTAGTAAATCTTACAATAAAATATAGTAAAAGAAAATTAAAAAATATTATTTTTTATTAGAAAATATCGTAATATTGATTAAACATTTCCATAAATTTTAATATAAACTATATAGATTACAAACTATTATAATAATTTAGGCAAAAATAATACTCGTCACTGAATGAAATATAATAATTTCATTGTTAACGGTATTATCCTGGATTATGGTCCTATATACTACTCGAAATTATAAAATATATTATTATATTTCTTATACGTTGTATTATAACTTTCCCCCCGTGTAACTGCTATTATAACTGCATTGTGTATAAATGGGGAACGTTTGGATAAATTCATTTATACGCTAATTTTGAACTATCCTCCCAAAGGCCAAAGTATTAGAATCTGTTTGTGACAGATGTTATCTTCTTAAAGGTTTTATTATAAAAATATGTCTGGTCGGGAAGGATATTACAAACAATTTTCAGTCTTATAGCTTTGTGAACTGTACATTATTTTTGAATTATATCCCGTTTTTTGGACTTATTTGTAAAAGTTTTAATCAATTGGGCCAAACATTATTTTGGTAATTTCTGTTATTTTATTTATTAGTACACTCAGAGAAAATAAGGTTAAATCTTATGAATTTCCAAACAGTTTAAAGATTTCAATTATTATGTTCAAATGAAACATATTTTTATGATATTTCATTAGAATAGATAAATTTGCTGACAACACATCGTTTGCTAGTGACGTGCTTCCCCATTTGTCGTTTATGTTAAAATCACATTAAAAAATAATTTTATGGGGGTGTTTTATTCCTGGAAGATTTTAATCTAGGTTGTCAAAAATTGTTATTTAAAAGCATAATATTGTATAAAGTATAGAAAAATAGAAAATTAGTTTCTTAAAACTGCCATAAAACAATTTTCTTAGACTCTGAGTTAGCAAATATTGTGTTTAGAGGTGAATATAAAACTTAAAAAACCGGGTGCTAATGATTTTAGGGCCTATATTCTCTCAAATATACAGGAAAAAGACTAAGAAATATACTTTTAAAATATAAAGAGAGTTTGATCTTTGATTTAAAATGGTATGTTTTGTTTACTTTAAGCTTTGAAAATTGTAGGGCGTATAAATAGGGTCAGTATTTTTTTTAGAAGTCACTTTTGAAAGTTGGAGGAGAGATTTTTGGAGCCGGGATACGTTTTTTTAAAAGTCACTTCTTTTTTAGTCCCGCGTAAAAAATGGAAAAACACGTCGATTGAGATGTTTTGTGGGCTTCGCATACTCATAACATAACAAAAATTGGGGGTTTTTAACCCACTTAAGGGGGTGACACACCCAACCTAATTTTTTTACAATAAAAATAAAGTAGAATTAAAAACAATAGAATATTCCATTTTCTCTTTAATAGAGCTTTCCAAAAAAGTAGGTACTACAACTGGTACCTATCTTTCCATTTACAAAAATGAAGTTAAGTTATGTTTCACCTTATACAGGGGGTAAAAAAAATTCTTTGGTGAAAATGTAGCGTATACAAAAAAATCTTAATCGACGAAGTGTATTTCCATTTTTCAAAAATATGTTTTCCTAAACTTCTAGCGAATAAAATTTGTTGTTTTTAGGTTTTCGTAAAGAAAGTATCTTCATAATTTGTTTTGTTTGTTATACAGGGTGGAATTTTTAACTGGAATAAATTTGTTTGCTACAAAAAAAACTACGGCTGCGTTTAATTTTAGTTTGGCATACTTTTCTTGTGTGTTTATAAAGTTTACCACTCTTTTTGGGGTAGAAACAGTTCCAACTTTTTTTCCAAATATAAAGGTATGTATTGTGACATCTGTAGTACATCCAGCCAACTGTGGCCCACATTCGATAAAAAGAGAACCGCAGAGCTATTGAGACACAGTCGAAAAGACGTGAGAAATATTACTGCGGTTGTTACCGGACATTGCCTCTTCGGTAGACATGCCGAACGTATGCAAATACCCACTAACGACTTCTGCAGAAGTTGCAGAGATGAGGAAGAGGAAGAAAGTATTCAACATTTTCTTTGTGAATGCCCTGGCCTCGCAAGAAGGAGGTTCACTACTCTGGGTGAATCATCTTTCGATAGCCTGGAGGAACTAAACAACTTACAACTTGGACGGCTGAGCAGATTTCTGAACAGTAGTGGCTGGTTTGAATGAGTTGTTAAAATCCTTCCGCGGTTACGTCGCATAAACCATCAGTGATCTGATGAAGGTGGGTTCTACGGAACACGTGTGGTATCACAACGGACCTAATCAGGACTACGTGAGACTGTTTGGTCAGAACCAAGGGTCTGCCACTCTTACCTAACCTAACCTAACCTTGTGACATCTTGTTAGAAAGGGTATAAAAAAGGGAATATGACCCACTATTTATTTTTACATTTCGGTAATCGAGAAAGTAATAAGGAATATTGTCGAAAATAGGCTGTGAGGTATGACAATGACGTTTAAAAGTTATTACAATTTTTAGAAAAAAAATCTTACCAGTAATTCCCCTTTACACTAATACTTTATATTTTGATTTTGTAATAGTAGGGTATATTTTTGTAATATTTTCCACATTAGGTTTTTACAATAAAATTATAAAAATTTATAATTTTCTTTTGAAATCACTGTGTTGGGTTTAATACAATTCTTATAGTGTAAGAAACTTTCAAGTGTTTTGAAAATTGATTTTTCTTGCATTTATTAAATGTTTACTGTCTGACTACTAAGAAATTTTGTATTTTTTACAGAATAAACTGTTTAAAACAATTAACTAGTTGTCAAACTATTAGTGCTTACTCACTCATAACTACATACATATGAAAGCCCCTTTAAAAATTGGTGTCTAAAATAACAGTTAAAATGTGAAAGGTGAAAAGTAGATAATTTAAGCCTTGACCAACGAGGTTCTTAAACCAGGGGCGGGTACTACCGCATCCGTTACACCCTCAAAATCTAGGCCTATATTCAAAGTTTTGATTCTGTAAATATCTTATAATATTGAAAATAATATTTTCCATTGCCTACACCTTTAGGTAGAATTAAGAATTAGAGCTTTAATTTTTCTCAGTGGTAATTTTACATTTGCTAAAGAATGGAAAATACATTACCTTTGCATTGTGCTTATGGTTATGATACAGGCACATTCTATGAACATTGATTTTATATTTCGTGTTCAGTTTACATTGTTGCGAACCCTTTAACATCCTACACCATTCATTATTCATTGAAAGTGACATGGATGCAATACACGTACATGCGGACGTGTATTATAATGAATGTGATTACACAAAGAAGAACACGGATGATAAAAGGGAATACATTAGCATCGGGTAGAAAGATAAATGTTGCCTACTAAACTAATGACATAACTTACCCTAGGGTTGTCATCGTTACAATGGTGTACCAAAAAGCGGCTGGAATGGAAGTGAAAGTCTTTCCCTCATTTTTCTCGGCGTAAAACATAACTGTTGCAAAAATAATAATGGCCATGGCCAAGGAAAACACAAGGAAGCCAAGTTCGGAAGCGCAAGATTTAAGCGTGTAACCCAAAATTCTAAGACCCTGTGAATGTCTTGAAAACTTAAAAATTCGAAATACGCGAAATACCCTGAGGGTAACAAATGCCCCCGAAACATCATCGTTGTCAGTGATTCCCAAACCAATATAGTACGGTAAGATTGCGACCACATCGATAATACTCATCACTGATCGCACAAACTTGTATCTGTTCGGTGCGGCGAACATTCTTAATAGGTATTCTGCAGTAAATATCATAACACATGCAGTGTCCAAGCAGAAGAATACTATTTTATATCGCTCTCCACAAGGAAGGGAACCTGCGCCACCAGGTCGGCTGCCACATGGTACTGTTTCCACCACGTTGGCCATCACAGAAACGGCAATAAAGAATCCAGTAACATAATAAAATACTAAAGCTGCTGTAGATGTGTGAGGATTCTCAAATGCTCTCCACATCTTTTGCCTAAGGTTTGTAAGTTTTTCCAAATGCTGATCTCCATTCTCTGACAATTTATCGTCCATAAGTCTCTCTGCATTTTCTCGTTTTCTATCTCTGTAGTCTTCATAACAACAGTCACCAATAACATCTGGAAGTATTCCGAAGAAAGCCAATTCTTCATCATAACTAGTTAAGCATTCATGTTTAGGATAATGCAGCTTACCAGTTCTGTAGTAATTAAGAATGTGACGAAAAATATCAGGGTCACGATCAAAGAAATATTCTTTAACGTCTTCATCATAGAAGAATTCACGTTCATTGGAGCCTAGTAGGGTATCAGGGTACTTTTCGAGCGTGTTTCTCCAGGTTTCGAAGCGGCGTCCGGATACGTTGATAAGAAGTTTTTCATCGTCTGTCTTTCGGCGATCTTTGGGTACAGGAGGCGGCGGGAGCGGATGTGTGGCAATGGGTACCCATCCGATGGCCGCCGCCCGCGCGAATGGCAGCCAAGCGGCGACCGAGGCCATGCTGTGCGGAGGAATGTTCGCTTCGCACTAAGGGCCGAGGTGAGCTGCGGGGCCCGTGGCGGCTTTTTTTGGTTACTCACGCATGGGCCCCTTTTGGCAGGTGACCCCACTGCTCTAGTTAAGAAAAAATGTGCTCCAAGTGCCAGAGCGCTCAGCTGATGTTAGGATGCTGTGAGATTTTCTTTTCTCCAGGGAGTCGCGGCGCAAGACACACCACCTAGACACTGTCACGATCTTACTTTTCGACCACTAGCATAACCGTGCTTACACATATCAACAAAACCAACATAGAAATAAACACAAATCTATTTCGGTCACGCGTGTACTCATGTTGCTGTTATTGTAGTTCGAGATACTGCTCGCTGCGGTCAGTGTGGAGCTACAGCCGCCGCGTCTAGGCCATCCTCCGACCGACGCCGACGCTCACCGACGCATTTTACTAGACGCTGGTTTAACGGCACAACGCAACTCGACTTTCTATCGATCAGGAAACGATATCTATTTCGTTAGTCATTTGGCACATTTTTCGTTTTGACCATTAACCAACGCATTACTCTTCTCAACATATTTTGTAAAAACTGGGGATGTTAAATATATTCAGAAAAAAAAATTGATTTTCACTTTAATAAATTAACAGCTGATGTTCGAAGTTTTAATAGTTTACTTACAGATAAGTATTTTCCTAACTAACACTTCTCTAATTTAAAGTATAGTAGGTATAAAAAATTAATGACCTTATTATGTTAATTAAAAATAAACAGCAATTGTGTAAATTAATAAATATCCTATGAATTTAGTAATTTTTTAAGTGCCCTAGATGAGGGCCATCTTTTAAATTTTCTAGCTAACATACAAGACAAAATCCTTTTTGCAATGGCATAAAGGCACTAAGTTGTGTTGTGGGCCATTAATTGATATACAATTATGCGCCATCTGTTACTGTAAATTAAATTTTTAAATATGCAGTTATTGGGACGCAAATCAGGAAGAAAATATTTTAAAATCGACTTTAAAAAAAGAGGCTCTTAATTCGTTCTATATATACATGTATAATATGGTATATTATGTGTGTTGGTCCTCCGATATCTTATAAACCAACGTTAATCGCTTTCTTCGCACACGCACCGCTCCCAGAGCGCCTTAAAGGATTTTTCCTACAGTGCAGGTGTTTTATCATAAAAAAAAAGGAGTTTTAATATGGATTTAATATTTACTATTTATGAATCGACCTATATAACAGTTATCTTAACCTATACCTAATTGATAGTTTATTAATCCTACACTTAACAAGAAAAAACTATAAAAAACTAATATTTTTCAGTCAAATAATGCATACCATCTTCGTTTAGTAAAATACAATCTGTTCGCTTTATACCTTTTTGAATTGCGATCGTAATTTTGTAAATGTGATGTTTTATATAATTTATCAGTATCAATTTTAACTTTCGTCAATTTATATAAGTATTTTTATATTATAATGTTTTATAACCTCATTACTGTCTTCACCACTACTTTACATTTGCTGTTCTTACTGTTTGTTGATACAATACAAAGTATGTGGTCTTTTTTTCTTAATTGTAGTTTTGGTGGGACTGATGATTGATTAAAAAACGGACGTAATCGGTATCCAAATCGGTATTCCTTACAAAAACAGCTGTTTTTTTTTTTTAAATGAAATAAAAAATAATATTTTAAAAATTGCAGTTAGGTATCCAATAGACCGATCTATTGTTTTAAACCAAAAAATATATATTCCTTTCATTTATCAGTTTATAAGAAAAAAAAATAAAACCAAAAGTGGCACGATTTAGGAAACCTTACCCTAACCACAATCAAATTAATTCTGCACAGATGTTAGTTCAAAACTGATGCGAGAACTAGTTTACTTTAAAAAAAACTTTAAGATAATTATAATAAGTCATTTTATTATTTTAGCTTTCGCTTTTATAATTTATTTGGATATGACTGTTGTCTTACTAAAAATTTTATTGCTTGGAATGACGAAGGATTGATATCATTTAGGACTGTCATATGGCAGTCCGAATTATCGTGTAGGATTTGCATTAAATTAATAAAAAACCGATGTCGGTTAATTAATTTTATAAAGTAATTGTAAATATTTTAAAACGTTAATAAAATACATAACATAATGTCGAAAACAATGAAATTTTAAGGGAAACAGTACCAACACTTTTTCACAACAACAAGCTTCCTGGGCTACATAAATATTATAGATAATAATTGTTGTGTTTAATGAATTATAAAAAATATGAAAGTACAATTAAAAACCCAACCGATTATTGTTTATTCAAACTAGGAATAAGTTTAAAATTTCAGGTGAGGCATCAGCATCGCTGTATATACAGCATATCGATTTATCTTAGCTTAGTGACAGTAATTAAATAGATCCAGTGCAGTTTTCCTATATGTATTGCCATTTGCTGACTGAGATAATTTTTTCTACACAAAATATGTTTCATACAACAGGTAAATAAAAATAAAATAGCTGGAAAAGGAAGTTTAGGAAGTGATACCAATATTAAAATTTATTGTTAAATGTTATTTTTGGTTATTTTTTTGCAATATTTTCCTCAATAAGTTTAGCTTAGATTTTTTTTATTAAAAAAATAATGGACTATTATAAGATAGAAGTAATAAAGATACATACAAAAACAAGGGAATTTCCTCAGTTTTTTATTTGTTTGCCTATAAAATAGTGTAAATCGATAAATAAATAAAAAAATCATGATAACTAACACATGTTATTGAATTTTGTGATTCATTGCATTTTTTTAACTTTGAGCGAAAAAAATAACAAATAATTTAACTTAATTTTAATAAAACGAAATTTACTATAAGACAACACGGGAATTTGATTACCTGATGAAATGGCGAAGGTTTATTAATTATTTGTAAAACGCTGCGTGGGAGACGCTGTTATGGGGATTTTTCCTTTCAAAAATAGGTATATTATTAAAAAAATTCATGTTGTATAATTAACTAACGCTAGAGAGATAGTCCAAAAATCTTCTATCATTCAAGAAACATAGAAGTTACTATACTTTTTTAGTATTCACCTGAAGGCGACTGGAGATAGAGAGATGGTTAACTGCTCTGGGTGAACCATTCTCCAATAACCTAGAGGAAGTAAGCAGCCCTCAATTTGGTCGACTAACCAAGTTTATAAATAGTGGCTGGTTGAAATGAGCTGTCAAGATCCTTCTGCGGTATGTCGCGCTAACCATCAGAGATCTAACGAAGGTGGGTTCTACGGAACACGTTTGGTATCACAATGGACCCCATGGGACTACGTGAGACTATTTAGACAGTACCAAAGGTCTGCTACGCTTATCCAACCTAACCTACCCCCTTCCAGGAGTTTTGTAAAATCCTTTCTTACTGGACGTCTAAGGGTAAAATAAAGATGTTTGAACCTATAGGCAAAAAAATTTTAAACCAACATAATATTGAGGTTTTTTTTAACATAATATGAAGTATTTTTAAAAAGCCATTTACCGCCCCTTCTAATAAAAAATATAGTAAAGGAATGTTATTATTAAATGACACAATTTAGATCAGCTACATTTTTTTGTAATACCCTGGCACTGGATAAATAAATTTCGGTTTTGTAAAAAAAAGTACACATATTCTTGTATAATCAATAATCTTTATTGTTTTAAATAGCAATGAAAAAAACTGCTGCAACGAAATTTGTATATGCAGATGTTTAAATTGAATTAACTAAAATACCGGGCACAGTTATTTTCATTTTTAAGAGAGCCATAACCTTGTAATTATGTAAAATCGATTACAGAATCTTCATTCTATCGATTTTACCAGTTAAGGGCTGCAAGTACCTATGCACTCGCGACTATTGGCTACTTATAGTCAGTGGCGCATATTATAGACAAGGGTGTAAGAGGTCCTCACCTAAGCAAACTTGAAAATCGGCGTTTTCCTTAATTTTACAAAAAATTTCGCCTATACCGCATATTTTACATGTCTTGACTTTTTAAGTAGGTATAGTAGGTTGGAATAAAACAATTAATAGATATCTTGACTCGTGAATGCTTGCAGTACCTATAGGTACAGTGTGTCCGCGGATGGGGTCCCCAAGGGGGAAAAAATCTTTATTATTCATTTTACGACCAGAAGTCATTCTTTATAAAAAGTTCTGCTTGTTGAGAAAATTAATTCATAATAAAAAAAATGTCAGATCAGATGTACAGGGTGTTAATAAATTAGGAAAATATGAAAATGGTTCAAGAGAGAAGTACCATTATTTATTATTTTTTTACAAAAATTGTATAAAACAAAGTTGTTTATAAACTAACGTAAAGTCTAAATACAAATTTTGAAATAAAAATTCTAATTTTTAAAATAAAATATTAATAATTATTGTTTTCATTTAGTTAGTTGCATTTTACAAAATCTGATCTGAAATTTTTTTTATCGTGAATTCATTTTCTCAACAAGCAGAACTTTTTATAAAGAATGACTTTTGGTCGTAAAATGAATAATAAAGATTTTTTCCCCCTTGGGGACCCCATCCGCGGACACACTGTATGTTGGGAAACATTGGAAACAATAAATAACACAACTTATTTTTAATTATTTCTTTAATCAACCTATATCTCTACAGAATTAATGTGTGTAGATTAGTGATGACACTCTACACTGGAAAAGGGATATGGTATTGCCAATTTTACACGAATTCTATTGCACTAAAAATTGTACATTGTAATGGTTAACTTATGAGTTGTGAAAACATTACTTTTGTGTTAATGTCAAATAAGGATTTTTTTTATTAACACTTGCCTTGTTTTGCAAATTAAAAAGAGTGCTCGTGCAGAAATCGTATAAAGCGCCATTGGACTTAATTATAAATCAAACATAACCTCTAAAAGTTAATATTATAACATTAGAAACATTTTTATAATAGTCCATCGCTGCTTTATGTACAATTTGTGGAGGTGGCATTTTTTCTTAAAAATAGCTTAGCTCCACGATAGGTGCATGCTTCGTAATAAAAAATGTTACGCAGCTGCTAGAGAAAATATTCAATAGCTTGCTACAGAGTATTATAAGTTGTTTGCTAAAATACAATAAAAAGGACTAGAACGAAATACGCCATTTTATGAAACAAACTTCCTCAATACCTATGTACTGATAAAAGAAAGTATGGTTAATACAAAGTAGTTTAATAATGATACCCAGTCATACCTAACATAAATTACGACTGTTGCGTGTAGCAAAAAAAAATGAGGTACTAAATGAAATCCTTTTTAATAATAATAAACAATTTTCAGATTTTTTTTTAAAGTTACTTTAATTTTCATTTTTTATAAAATCTATGGGCGGAACACCAGTGTTTCCAATTTCTCGACTTCCTTTTTCTTGGCTTTTCAATCCAAATTTGAATGTTGTCCTAATACCTACAACTTATGTGTCACTTCTAATCAAAAAATGAAATGTTTTCTTAAGTAAATCGCCTCCATGGTTGAACCATCTTGTGGTTTGTGTTTAAAAATGTAGGAACGTTATTTATAAGAGTTGTTCGTACTATAAAATAATTGATTTTGATTTATTAGTACTATACAGGATGTCTGCAAATTAATTAAGATCTACAAAGTTGCACTTAAAAAAAATGTTATCTCATATTTTAATAGATGGACCATATTTAGTTAATTTCCTGAAACCTTTAGTACTTAGAACCTTCTTAAGATGTGGACATTACTTCAACTTTTTTAAACCATGCTTTAATATATGTATAACACTTATTGGATGTTTCGACTAAAAATTACTTCAAACATATTGAATAAGAAAAAATCAGACAAAATTTAAATTTGAATTATAAATTAAAGGACCCCGCACAAAGCTTATGGGAAATGGCTTTGGGCTAATTTTTCTGAATTTGTAGTATTTTCTAGATCTTGACGTCCTGATTAAAAGTGTCCATGGCCGTAATCCAATCTTATGACTAGTTTTTGAGTTATGGCCTTTTAAAGTTGGCAACTTCTTACTTTGAGATGTTATGCATTGTCTGGAGTTTTCACTTTTTTCTTAATAACTATCAACATTTTAATTTTTTTTATTGGTGGAAAAGTGGGCCTTAAGTTTTCTTTCACTTATATAGAAATAAAATATGTACAGGATGTTAAATAATTTATAGGCGTATTAAATAAATACTAATATTATTAAAATCCAGAAAAAAAATGTTACTCATTTATTGAATTTTGAAAACTAAAGGCTAGATTTTGTTCATATTTTAATATCTTGTAGTACCAAGCTATGGATGAAAAAAATGACTATAGGTTGACGTAGAATATATTTCTGGGTATTTTATTAAAAAGAAAATTGAAAATTCACTTGAAAACGTAATAAACGCCTTTTAACCACCAGTAAGAAGTTGCCAATTTTAAAAGGCCATAACTTAAAAACTAGTCATTGGATTGGATTACGGCCATGGACACTTTTAATCAGGACGTCAAGATCTAGGAAATACTAAAAATTCAGAAAAATTAGCCAAAAGCCATTTCCCATAAGCTTTGTGCGGGGTTCTTTGTCCATGAGACAAAACATCAAACGCTAAACCATTGTGGCAGATTTGAGTTTGTTAGTTGTTGAACTTGTAGCTATTTTTTTGCTTTTGTAATTATATTGTAAAAATATGTTTTTCAAATATTACACTTTAAATAGAAATTCTCAAATTTTTTGTTAACAGTATTTAATCCAATATCCCAATCATATTTATAAACTGGTTTAATTTTCAGTTCTGCATTTAAAAAAACTTTTGGTTTAAACGCATATAAACCAGGTTTTGTCTATACCTTAAATATCCATATCTCAAAACCTGTAAGTTTTAGGCACCGAAGACATTTAAACAACTTGGTCCCTAGAATTCAAAAGTTCTATGAAATATAGACTGCTTCATTTAAAAATATAAGCTATGCTATAACCATTATGTTAAGTCCGCCACATGGTTCTAGGGATACAAATTATAAGAAGGCAGAACAAATAAAATGTCTAAAAATAAAGATTTAGTTAAAAACTAAATAAGTTCCTGTCCCCCAATCCCTGATGAGTAACAAGTACATCGAAAATATATCTTAATATAATAATTAAGTTCATATACCAAAGAAATTTGTTTCATAAAACATTAGTCATTATGTAAAGGGGCCTTATATATTAAGGTCAGTTATCATAGTTTTGAAGCTCCTTATATTATTAGTTAATTGTTTAATATTTTCTTTTTTTTTCTAGCCATATTAATAAATTTTACCAATAATCTAATATTATAAAACTGTTTGGAACCAAACAATATGTTGCTGGCAAGCGTAGTCCTCACAATTTTCTATAGGCTTAAGATTTGACTTTATTTATGCTGAAAGTTACATTTAGTGGTCAGGAAGAGTATTTTTAATTTTTAAAAGAGATAATAATGAGTTAAAAAAAAGTCCGAATTAATGTTTATTAAACAATTTTTGTGTTATTCCTTACTTCTCCAACTTCATAGAGTATCCCTTCAGCAAGGTGTCCAAGTATTTTATATTATTAAAACTTTGCCAGAACCTACAAAACGTTGTATAATAGTCTACATTGGAGGGCAGTATTCCGATTCTTTCACAATCTTATTGTTTAGGTAAATATTTTTTTTTATCATTGTTATTTTTCTTTTTAATTAGAGTATGTACTTTTTTTTCTAATGATAATGATAAAATATATTACTTTGGAAATTAAAATAACATTAAAAAAAAGTATTTTCCATTTTCTGGGGTAATGGTAAATATAAAATTTAATATCTCTGGCCTAGTTACATGGTGTCTTTTAATCATTACGAAGAGAAGTAGGTATAAAACTCGATTTTAATGAAACAACGTACTAAATAAAATAATTAAATAAGAAATAAATCGCTGAAATAATATTTTAATGCAATGAGTTTTACGGAGAAAACTGATTTGAGCATTAATATGATTAATTTTATGCAATTTCATTTATTTTTATAGTATTATTTTGTAACTTGTAGAATTGAGTCTTAATATTTTATATTTTACTGTACCAAAACATAAGGTAAAATTTATTTTTACTAGAAAAACTTTAAACTTGCAAATTTTAATCAGATAAAGAACCACCAAATGAAAGTTACGCGTTTTTATCAAATAAAATAAGTACTTGTTTATTATATATTTTATTTTTAAATAAATCTTTATATTAGTTTATTGTTAAACATATAAACAATACGATAATATTTTTATGAAATTTATAAAATTATATGACAAGGAAAGACATAATAATTTTCTTTAAAAATATCATTACCTCCATAGAAACTATGATGTCAAAAAAGAAAATATAACTATGATTTTAAAATGTAATATGCCCTATATAGGGCCCTTTTACCACAATAAAAATCCTTGTGTATATGCTGACTAGACCTATACAATTATTACGTTAAACGATTAAGGCATTTTCGTGAACTTAGATCTTTATTCCACGATTTTACAAGGTGATCGTCTAAAATTATAAGACATAGTAATGGTAATAAGTAGCATCTAGATGGGTGATCCTAAAGATTGGTTGTAAAAACTAAAAGCGGATGATTTTATCTAAAAGTTAAGAATTATTACAACATTTCCATAGCAAAAAGTGTTCCCAACAATACTATGTATTATAAATACTTTTGTTGTCGATTATATTTACATAGATTTTTAACAGTTCTAAATATAATGTTCTATCACTGTCACATTCTTAACACAAACTAAAAATTATAAATTACGTGTAAACGTTTTTACTATAAAACAGCTTGGGTAACTTTTAAATTTACACATTGGCTATCCAGAGGTAAAGATAAGTAAGTATATAGGTAAGTTACATGACTAGTTTTGAGTGTAATTGTTCTATAGTATAAGTAAAATTTATTCCCGTTGATTTACTTTTAATTTTTGAAAACTGACTGTGGTATAATTATTTGTACACAATATGCGGTGGCCCGCTGTCAACGTAGAATTTTATAGCATCCAAACTAATGAACTTTTTAATATATTTCAAAAATAGAGTTATTAAAAGGCATTAGATCTACAATTTAAAATTATTTTTAATTATACAGGGTGTCCTAAATAGTCAGGGCATATTCAACATACTTTTTTTTAATGGAACATGTCTAAAATGTTAAATGCCCAAATTCGATTATTGTTTTTGATATATTTACGTTTAAAATATGGCAGTTTCAGAATTTGACAAGCTGTAGCATTGGAACGGAGCGTCTTAGATAAAAATGGTTTTGATCTCCCTGAGGTAGTTTTTTATTCTCTATCCAAGGAGACTAACATGTTAAATCAAAAATATGGTTTTACGGGTTAACATGTTGTAACTTTTAGATAGAGGATAAAAAAAACTAAGATAGGGAGGTAAAACCTATTTTTCTCTAAGATTCGCCGTTCCAAAGCTACAGCAAAGTCTGAAATTGCCATATTTTCAACCTCCTTGTGGTGTGTTTTATATTTTTTGACACTATTTAAAATATATATTTTTTTTTTATAAAATTATTTAATTGAAATTTAAAATAACTGTTTAAGCTTCATAGTCATTTTCCTGCTTTTTATTATATTTTTTCTCGAATTATCTAGTAGTGTAATATGACACATTTATGTTTTGTACAAATAATTACCGTTCAGTCAGTTTCCACAGCACAACATCTAATGAAAAAAATTACACTTAGGTTCATTATGGTAATTACCTATTACTGAAAGATAAAATTAATGTAATATTAACGCTTATTTAGAAATAACTACAAAAACTGTTATAACGCATAAAACACAATTTTAATGATTTTTAAATAAATTTCATATACTTAATTATATATACCAAATATACTTCGGTTCGATATATACAGGGTAAGTACTACCAGTGAGGGTTTCATATAACAATAAAATATATGGCATAGAAAATTTAAAATATTCGGTAATGGTGTGGTTTTGTAGATGTAGATTTATAGAAGTTTTAATTAACATTACATGTATCTATTGTACCATTCCGTATATGTAAATAATTCTTCCTGGTTAGATAATCAGGAGAGTGGACATCCACAAGGTATTTAATAAATTGATATTAAAATTTAAATATTTTGGGCGTGTATTATTTTAACCTGTGTGGTAGACCTTACGATAATCTTTACAATACTGGCTTTCTTCCCTTACTTCTTTACCTCTGAATTAGTTACAATTAAATGTTGTTTCTTTACACATTATTACTAATTGTTTTTAATGGACTTATGGATGTATGTGATTATTGAAGTTGATTCAGCAACTCATAAATTTGGACAATTAAATCTATAGAATGTAAGAACTGAGGTTTCATTTCAAATTTTAATTTTATTCGGCAAAATGAACCTTAAATGTCACTGTCCTTTTGTGACAACTGCTAGAAAGCAGATACTTACATATATATTATTTTTTTCCATTTGTCATGAATATTACAACGAAATAGAATTTTATTTTGTACATTATGTATCTATCTGTATGTATTACAGATGGCTTTATTTGTGCTAAAATATACCTTTTTAGATTTTTTACCAAAATATAGCAATATTGATATACAATAATTGATATACAACCAAAGTATACAGTTTGTGTATTCATATTTATTTTAAATGATTTGTATTTGACCTGTGGTTATGCCTATTTAAATATTTCCATCACAGATCAAAATTAAGACTTGTGTAACTTATAGCAGCTAAAAATTCTATGTTAATAATAGAGTCTTAGTGTTGCTACTGAAAATAAACTTGTCAGTTAAACTAAATTGTCAATACTATCTACTTAATAAATACAATAAATTATTTTTACAATAAGATATGGCAAAAGAACTGAAATACTTATTTACATTTGATACATATTAGAGGAATGTTTTTTTTGACTAGACAACAAAATACTCAAAAAAATGAGGTACACTATGAGAAACAGCCAAATTTGAAATAAAACAGCCATTGCTGGAATGCCATATACTTTTTAGATGCTATACTAGTAAGTCGGTATCCCAAAAGCTAATTTTATAGAAATATAAAACAAACCTGCTCAAATCATTGGGGTTAATATTCATTAGCAAAAACAAGCATAATATATAAATTTTAAAGAGTTTATTCTTTTAACAAAAATAGTAATTAATTAGCTTAAGATTGATTTTTACCAGTTACTTTCTATTTCGCCAAAGACATTTTTTAAAAACATAGGATAAATAAAAACTACTGTTTGCGGTTTTACGAAAATTATGCCTCTAAGTAAAATAAGTAATCAAACGATTATAAGAGAAAAAAATAAAGCTTTACTTACTAACTTCTGTATACCCCGCTTATAACTTATCTTATTGAGAAGTTAATCTAGACCCAGACATCAATTATAACAATTTATTTCTTTTATTTTAATGAACCAAAAAAATGAAATGGGATTAAAAATCAGGCATGGACTTTAGAATATATTGGTAATGTAGGTATTGCTTGCTTATGTTTATTCTTATGTTATTACTCTGAATAATGTATCTAAGTACAAAAACGTAGCTTTTAGTCAACCATCGCCAAACCAACACCTGATATTTTGTCCATATAAGGAAATATTTATAAACGAAATTAGCTTAATAAGCAAAACATACCCACTTTATCAATCCGAAATTTATCAGCATAGCTGCAATCTTTTTTGTACTGGTGGTGATTTGGAATATACATAAGTACAATACATTAAAAATATAAAAACAAAAAAGAACTTAAAAGTTATGAAAAAAACAACACATTAAACATTATGACTTAGAAAATATGACATAGTTTACAAATATGTACTAAAACCTACATTTTTTGTAGAAGTAGAAAAGCTAAAGCTATCCTACGTATACCACAATAAATAGTCATATAATAAAAAAACTGTATTACCTCGTATATCTGTCATTAATAAAGGAATGTTAATTAATCCTACACAAGGATTTTGTTTTAAAAATGCAAATGCTAATTAATAGTTTTATTTGGTAAAACAGAAAGTAGTATATTAAACTTAGGGCATCCAGGTAACGGTCTTTAGATTTAATAGAATTAAAAATATAATTTCAATGATTTTAAAATTAAAACACATACTTAACTTAAGTATATTAAATCCATCCTCTAACCAGTGGCGTGCCGTGCCCTGTAACTCAGGGGGCAGAACATTTGGACGGCGCAGCACCCTATTTTTTGTTTAAAAAAGGTATATCTAGCATACGCTCACCACGCCACATTAATGATTTTTTAGGATAGATGTATTTTAAAGCGTAGATTACGAATTTATGTTACATTATATTAAGTTATGAACCGATAAGTCACTCTTCACCCAAACTTTGCTGGCAATCCCACATTATAAAATGACCATTTTTAAATCTATTTTAAACTGTACCTGAATTTAAATCGACTTTATAAAATTGGCCCTTAAGGAGGCTAAGGAGTCATTTTTCCTCTAATTTCTTTAAAATTGAGTTAGGTAGAAACAAAAATAATTTCCATATTATGCTTCTGACATCTAACCTCTGTAAAACGACACTTTAAGTAGATATATTGCAAAAACTAAGCACAACAACGGCGTTTAGATTCGTATTCTATGCCCCAAAATACATATTTCCGGACAAATCATCAATTTTGGCGTGGTGAGGGTATAATAGATATTTACCAAAAATTGTCTGATTGATTTTAGATATTTTATAGAGCTGGTGAGCGGCGCAAGAGGGCCCCCCTGACGGCACGCCACTGCCTTTAACTTCTTTATCTTGTAAGTTACAAAAATCATAAAGACGGCAAACGATAGTAAAAATATGTCGGTTTTATTACAAAATTTATTGTACATAAGGTTTCAAACAAATTGTGGTAATTTTTTATTGTATCTATCGTTTGGTTTGAAAAATATTTTTCTAAATTTCAAGTAACCAATATGGTCATGGTTAAAATATACTCTTATACCTGTACTTGTCAAAAAATTGTTTAAATGTAGAACTTTAGATATTTGAATAACTTAATCAAAATATTTTAAAATTAATATAACATTTTTTGAAATAAAATATTTTAATTGATTAATTAATTTTTGGCGATACAGTGTAAAAAAAAAGGATGCCACAAAAGTTTGGAATATTAAAAATATTTGAAAAATGACTGAATATAGTTTTTTTTTAAATGGGCATCTCCAAATATTTAGAAAAGGCCCACCTATGAAGAACAAAACCATGACTATAAAACTGTACAGGTTAGTTAGAAAAAAACTAACTTTTTCATTTTAAAGAGAATGCCCTGTATATTGTTAAAGAATCAAATAGTTTCTTAAAAGACACATTTAACAATATATGTTTGGATAAATTTATTCATCTCTGGTGTTAAATATAGTTAAGACTCCATAAGCTATAAATATATACATATTTATTCTGTCAATTTGCAACGAATCTTTTAAACAAAAATTCCTATGGTCTTCAATTTCTCTTAAGTGAAAATGTGTGTAGCATAACTTTTTACACCACTCAGCTGAGTTTAGTAATATATTTCTTCACCACTAAATAATTTTTAACTTTTCAAAACCCTTGGCCTGTGACGTTAAGTAACATTATTCTTTCATCGTCACTACGAGATGTTCCTTTAACATAATTTTTCACACCAGTTTACTTGTGAAATTCGGTAGTATGTGCCTTTCCTCACCACTACGATAATGTTTTTTAATAAAAATAAACAAGTTAACATTTTACAGTAGTTTTTGAAATATTTGCAATATTCCACCCTGTACATATATTAAATTAAACAGTAAATAATAAAAATATGAGCGATTAATATAATATATTGGATGTAAATAATAAATTTTCTTTCATTTCTGTAACATAAACAGTCGCGATAAATGGTTGTACAGAATGTTATGGAATTGATGCATTATATTTAAAGCTGTAAGTTCTAATATGACCACATTCGAATGAAAATATGTATAGATGTGGCTTTGCTGTAATAAGCTATTAAATTTACATTTAGTTTTTTCAACGCCGCTACTGGAGAAATTCGTTGCGCGTACCATATGAACGTCTTTATTGTTTTTCATCTCTTTCACTCCAGAAGGCTATGTTTTTTCTTTCTCTCTTACTTGAAAGGGTTATGCTTTCCCCAAAGGCGTGCAGCAAATTAAGACTTGAATGGTAGTAGAGTTTTGGACTTGCATTGTCTTTATTTGTTTTGAATCAATACATTTTAACTGGTAAGTCGTCTTCAGGTGCAATGCAAGTCCAAAACTATTACCGTTCAAGAAACGTAATTGTCTCCAAACTTTAAACATATAAGGTCTTATTTATTTATCCTTACCGACCGGTTTAGAAGGTCAATTAAAAAAGAAAAAAGGGATAAAGTGTTTCTCTAAGACACCCAGAGAGTCATCCATTTAAATATAAGGCCTCGATTCCATAACACATTGTATAAGTACTAAGTTTTATGTAATTGTCATTGAAAATATATTCTTACATCATCTCATTATTATTACAAATATAAGACAAATTAAAACCATTTAAAAAACTTAATAAATTAATTTTAGAGGTTTGGTCTGTATTACACTAAATCCTGAAAAAACATAAGTCGTTAAAATGATACACAACAAAATTTAAAAATTTTATACAGCATACGTATATATTACAGAATCAAGTCATTATGCCAAAAATTGTAGCTTATGGGATTTCCTTACTTAATTGAAAATAAACGGGAAGTATTTACATAATAAAAACATATTTTTTGTATAATTTCTGAAGTCTAAAGATGAATCTAATTCCTTCATAGCCAGAGTACGAAAATAAAATTTTATCTTGTTCTTTTTAGAATACCGTTTCATAAGTTGCTTAAGGTCTACGTAGTATGTAAGGGTGCAAGTAAAGATTGTCAATATATCTCGAGGCGTTTGCAAAATGATAAAAAAAGAGTAATGAAAATGTCTATGACAAATTTTAAAAGGTCAAATACACAATTATTATTATATAACTAACACTAAAAAATGACGCGTCACCAAATATTCAGTGTCACAGCAGCAATAAATGACGGTCTCGGAATGCATGTCACAAGACATCATCTTGATCATCCATGTCATTGTCCATATCTCCGTCATGTTCCAATTCATCAGTGTCCATTCCTGGTGACATTTGATGCATCATTGATTGTGCTGATTTTGGATCTTCATCTTTCCATTTGTCCATTGATCGCCTTCGTGCATTCATAAAGAAGTTTCCGACTGTGGTGGGCTCCAAACCTAACTGTCTGGCAATGGTCACCTGCATCTCTTTCGACGGCCTCTTTGTTTCCTAAAATATAAAGATAACTTTTAAACATAAAACGAATTTAAAACTTTGTAGTTTTTTTGACCAGTTCTATGACACAATAACTGTATGTTTTTGTATCTAGATTCTTTTTTCCTTGTACTCAGTAATAGAATATCTATTTTAGAAGAATATACATTATTTTATTTAATAATTGCTATAATTCTTGGGGAAATATCTACTATTCGTTATTGATTAACATATTTGCTTAAGCATTAATGTCCACTAGGTTTTTGCTCGCATTTGCATAATTAATACATAATTTATTTCATAAAATATAGCATCATTTTCTATTAAATTAATATAAGTAAGAGTAGAAGCGAATTGGTATTGTCAGTTGGTTATAGTTGAATATCAAGCTATAGCTTAGCTGTTAATTAAATGTATCATTATGCGTTATTGATATACAACAGTGCTAACAAAATAGTGGTGGCATTAAGGGAGTGCCAGGGTGCCGATGCCCACCAAAATTTGAATCTATATAGCATTTTTATAAGGGAGAATACCTTTTTCTGTGTTTCTTATTAGAAGTAACTTTTGAGTCAAAACAGAAGTTTCAGAAAGAAGTAACTTTTGAGTAGAAAAAAACGTTCCGAAAAGGAGAGACGTTTTTTCCCAAAGTCACTTTTCAGGAAGAAGTATGCTCATCCTAGGCATGTATTGTGATACCTCGACAAAAAGTGTAATGAAACATAATCTACCATTTTTTGCAAATATTGTTAGAAATATTAACCATTTTTCTCCTGGTAGAGCTCTAGTCTAGAATAAAATTTGTAACATTATGTAGAAGGATTAACCAGTCAATTTTTCTGGGACAATCTTTAGTGTTGAGGTAAAAAGTATAATATTAAGCTTAAAAAAGCTCCAGCTCCTGATGGCATAATCAATAAAATTCTCAATTCATCCATAGAGGATATTTATTTTACGTAATTTCCGTACTAATTAAAATTCGCTATAATTAAGCATTTTCATAAAAGTGGGGGCAGGTCTAGTATGAATAACTACAGACCCATATCTCTGTCGTCCTCTATCGTGAAGCTCTTTGAAAAATTAAAGGTTTTTTTTACTCCATAAACTATTTGGAAGTCCATAGATGGGTTGTTTATGTCCAATCAATTGTTAATAACTTGCAGTGACTGTTTTTTTTGTTTGTTTTTTGTTGTATTGTGTTTGTCCAATACATAATAATTGTTATTTGGTTTCAGAAATTGTCACCTTATGTCTCTTAATATTATACGTAAAATAATATTTAAAAGCATCATCTTTTCTGGAGTTATTTGTTGGATTTTGGGTTTTATAAATTTTCTAGTTTTGACAAGATAGCCCGAAAGGAAATTATTAATGGGGTTAAAATCTGGCCATCTTGGCGGTCATAACATTCTACGTCTTCTTTCTACTGGCCGGTTAGAAAAAAACTTCATTGAAATAGGTATTGTCGAAATTTTTTTCGAATAATGTGTTGGTGCACCATCCTGCCAAACCTATTTTCGATCATTATAAATATCTGCATCTGCATGAAGAGGAAATAAAGAAGTCAAAGCTGGAATAACGGTCTAAAAACAGTTAAGATTATTTTTGCGTCCTCAATCTATCGCCATACTCTCTCTATCATTATTAATATTTTACTTCTGTGCAACAATTTAGTTAAATAAGGCTTTTAAAAAAAACTTAGGAGTCTAGGTGAACCTTATATGATGCCATTGACAATATCAATCCTCGTGCCAATTAGTATCACTATTGACCTATCTTAGATTATTAATATTATTTTAATATAATATAAAATGACTTAAAATCCCCCAATTTTGTTATCGAATTAATTCCAGTTAAAAGATTCACCTTTTTCACGAAAATAATTTATATTTCAGGTTTTAGAAAAATTATGAATACTCAGTTAAATATTGCTAATACCTATAAATAAGCATATCTTATTAACATTTAATTTTCAAAAATATGTTTTCATGATGTAAAAATATAGACTTTCTCATTCTTAAGACATTTATCAGAGATATTTTTTATTGATATAGTCTTTGGCGGGCAGAATCAACAACGATAATATTTTATAATTTACCACGCTTGAGTTGCAAATAAACTTGGTCTGCTTTTACCCTATAGTTAGACTAGTTAGGATGTAGCTACAACCACATCGTCTTTCGCGCCACGAACACGAGAAACATCAATATTTTGCTTTTAATTTCCACCACCAGGCGGTGCTGTTGATGTTTGAAAACGTTTGCTTGATATTTAGATTTATATATAAACATACTAGGTCACTTTCCATAGGTTGAATTCAGTAAATTTTACTCATGTCTTATAAGGATAATAAAAGCAAATTGTAATATTAACTTGCAAGAAAAAATTATGACGAATTTAATAAAAAAAATTTAAAGGAGTTCTGATCTAGTTCTTATCTTCTTTATGAGGATAAACACATTTAGTTTTATTACTAATTATTCGAGTATGGTGTGATGGGTAAAGTTACAGATTCATTTATTATACATATACAGTATGTTGGGCGATGTGAACCAAAAATGTCGTCTTTTTTTCATTCTTTATAAAAAATTTTGCTTGCTAAAAAATACCATTGTCGATGAAAAATATATATATTTTATACAGGGTGTTTATAAGGTTAAAAATGAGTAAAAGAGTAGAGTACCCATTTTCTAAAGGTTTTGGCAAAATGCTATTTAAGATAATTGTTTCAAATCATCACATCTTCTAAGATATTGGTTTTCATTAAATTTGGAGAGCAATAATATTTTTGCTTTAAATTTGCATTTTACTGAAAATATTGGTAGATAAACCTTTGATTTTGTATATTTATAAGTATCACCTCAGAAATAATTATTGACAGTGTCAAGCAAAACCCCATTGTCAGTAAATTTTAAAGATTTTATTAGTTTACAATATTAACAACCGAGCAAAGAATACATTTAATCTAATATTATGCTAACGGAGATTTTTCATACAGATACGTGATTGACAAATTTCATGAAAGGTTCCTTAATGTACCCATAATAAAATGGATAGTCTTCAAAATTGTTAAAGAAAACCCCACACTGTCCTTGGAGAAACGAGCTACACAACTACAGGTGATGCAAAAAAGTATTATCCAAGGACTTTTGAAACAAAGTAAAGTACGTCCCTACAAATCAAAAGAGAGCGATGATGGCAAAAGGTTGGATTTTTGTTTATGGGTAAGGAGTAAGATTTTAGGTGGTAATAGGGGATGTTTAGAATCCCAACCTGACGTTCATATCTAAAAAAAGTAAATGTTTCCTACTATGGTATAATAGGACCGTACTTCTTTGAGAATACTTATAATAGAAATTCTTATAATAGGTTCAATATTTTTTCACTTGATCAATTGGAACAACTGCCATTAGATTACCTAAGTAACATCTACTTCCAGCAAAATGGATGCCCAGTCCATTTTGATAGAGAAGTAAAGGAAGGGCTTGATTTGGAAGTTGGACAAAAAATGGATCGGGCCAAATTATTGAGTTTTATGGCCCCCAAGAAGTCCCGAATTTACGTTGGCAGGTACCTATGTATTTTTCGAGGACTCCTACAATAGTTAACTTATGCCAATCCACTGCCAAATGATGAGGATATTTTAAAACAAAGAAAAGAAGTGTGGAGGAATTATGACCATCTTAAAGCCCAACTGGAAAAATGCATCCTCATGGTGGATCCGTGTTTGAATAATAAACTAATAAAATCATTAAAAGTTACTGACAATAACGTTTGTGACCACAGCAGGAATAGCTAATTAAAATAAAGTTTTATTACGATTTTTTTGATCAGTAAAACTTAAGAGGTGGGTTTCGGATGAAAAAAATTACCTTAAAAATAGCCTGTAGAGTACGCCTCTGGAGGTCTGTAAAAACCAACCGTGGTTTCTTGGGCGTAGGCATCGGCTCCGAATTGGTCGTAGGGTCCTCTTTCCGTTTGCAACCTGTGTCATCAATAAATGTAACTTATTAAATTAAAACCATTTACCAAAAAACCACATGAAAAACTATTTAGTGTAAAAATTTATTAATATATATAAATATGCCAATTAATAAAGATTAATTTTGGTATCTAGCCAGCTATGTGTGATTCTAATTCAAAATATTTTTGTGTTCCATAAATTATCTACATATTATGGGTGGGAAATGTGATCATTTTTTAATTTACTTTATAATGTTTTTATATAGACAAAGGTGAGGTAAGTTTTTACCACATTAATATAAATATTACTTTATCCACACCATTCTTCAAATAAGTAGAACTATTTTTTTTAAGAAAAGGAAGGAACGGTAAAATATTTATTTTAACAGACGTTAAAAAACAGAAATTAGCACCATTCCTAAGATTGCTAACAATTGTTCATAATGTCAAAAAAAAATTAGCAAAAATACTTACTGCCCCGTTGTGGTATCTGTGCAGCTGAAACAAAAAAAAAAACAATTTAAATTAATGTTGTAGAACAAAACGAATTATTTTTAAAAATTGTACCACTTTAAACCCCTGGATAAAAATATTTTTAAAGCACTGTTTCTAAACCGTGTTTACCCACACATTTTACTGTTTATATTCATAAGATAAATTCTGAAAACAAATTTTGTATTTTTTGTTTGCTTTTTGTCAGTTATTTTACATGTAGTAACTGCCCGAAAAATTAATTCCTTCCTTCTTAAAAAAATTATATAATAAAATAAAAAAATGTTACTTTTATCTGAAAGGCCCTACGAAATTACAATTTTCTCTGTATATAGGTAATAAATAATTCAAAAAAATATCCCGCTATCTTTAATTGGCGGTGGAAAACTCTTTTTGGCCTTGAAATATAAAATCGATAAAACTGACGTGGATTAATCCAGGTAAAGCATTGGCATAATATCGAATTACAAACAGCAAAATGTCTGGTACAATTAACAAAAAAAGCATAATCTAGCAAGTACAAGAAACTTAATTTGTATTTTAGGTTCAATATGCAGTAGCATTGCGTGCAGCAAAAATACATTTGTCAGAATTTTTAACTGTAAGAAGCTCAAATAATTTATTTAAATACATTTTAATTTTTACATTTTTACGAATTTATTTTTAATGTTGTTATTAACAAATACAAAAGTCTATACTCCAGGTCCAAAATTACTGAGAATGATTCATCGCTTTAATATGAAGTGCAGCGGGTTGAGCGAAGTTAGAGGAAACAATTCCAGTGCATTTTTGAAATTATAATTTAGCAGATTATTCATTTTCATGGAATTTTTTCCTCTGACTTCGTACAAACCGCTGCTCTCGATATGAAAGAGATGAGCCACTAATAGTTATTTTGGACTTATAGTATGAGTTGGTGATATTCTGACAATTTGATTTTTGCCTCGATTCAAAAAATTTTCTAATCCTTATGAGTAAATTGCGTAAATGCTGCATTAAAAATTTTAATAAATAATTTTAATAAATAAAATGGTTTGAATATTCCTGGACTAAAATGTTGACATTGACAGTAATTTCTTCTATGGCTCTTAAATTTAAGACGAGATCAACATAATAGTTTATTTTTAATTATTTCAAAGTCACAATTCTAAAATAAATTCCTATTTCCACTGGTTAGAAAACAAATTCAGAAGAGCATTTTCCTAATATTTAAATTAAAAGCTAATGATTTATGTGCAATACAAACTAAAATAATTAAAACATGAACGTAAATTTCAATACAGCAAGAAACAGTTACAACTGAGAAAAATAAAAGTTTTAACTGCCATAGTAACTAAAACCGGACTAGGTGAGAAATTTAGGTACTATTTTTAGGATCAGAATGTTAGATAATTTTTTTTCGTTGCACTATTGACAATCGTATAGGTAGTACCTAAGGCTTAAGTGTTTTCATGCAAGGTTCTTTTTTTAATAATGCAAAACTCCTTTACTTTTGACTATATTAAGCATAACTTATTATCATATAAAATAATTTAAATATCATCTGTCAATCAAATATTTGACAAGTGACATTTCGTGTATTACTCGACTGTCAAAAAAAGGCGGATTGTAAAATATGGTCGTTTAAAACAATCATGCAAAACAGCGCATTTAACATTGAGAGAGACAGACAGTTAAAACTCACAAGCATGAAGATGAAGGAGGTTTTCTTCGTTTGCTGTTGACTGCTCTCACGTTTACATTGCGCGTCTGGCAGTCTGCAATGAAACAAGAGAGTAGTCAACAACACAAAATATTATTAGTATATACAGGGTGTTACAAATTTTTGTCTGTGCATGGGAATTTTGTAATCGGTAAAATACCAAGGTGGTTAAATAACGATATATTTGCATATCTGGGGGCTTGATGTTTCTAAATTTAAATAAGGATAAAGGCTGGGTCATAATGTTTAGTCTCGTTGATTCATTTTTATTAAATCAGCGAAAATGAACAAGTTTGGTAATGAACCCTTTTTAATCAGATCAGTCAATTTTGCTTTCAATAGAAGTAAATGCGATTTCTACTTTTATTCAGTGCTGCTGAATCATTATTGTGGTTCTTGATTTTCCAGCCATCAATTTTAATTTTAAATTGGTTCTTCGACGGTACAATGAAGATACCAAAATTTTGGATCATAATTATTGAAAGTATATCAATCCACGCAATGTTATTGAGGTCCTTGGAATAAGTTTCCAAAGCAAAGGATAACATATTAAGCCAATTTGTTCAAAAATAATTTCACTTCATTCATTCACTTATTATTAGTTATAATGATTTAGCAAGACTGAACAGGAAGATCCCGCCCTAATGCGACAACCACTGAATATTCATATATTTATTACAATGAAATCTTAAGAATTAAATAGTTAGTACTGAATCACTCATATTGATCTTATATTCATTGGGCATGTGCGAGGATTGCATAATGTAATCAATGTCCTAGTTCCAAGCAACATTTATATTATGATCTAGAACCTTTTGGTAGTTTAGTTAGTTATACCAATGGCAACAAAATTGTCGTCATTATCATACATCTTACAGATTCGATAAAGTATAGGTCTGGAGACTCTGACAGTTTCCATTACCAAAGCGTAGAGGTGGGCCTGACTGTTATAAAGGATGCTAACGAAGTCGTAACTGCTCTCCAGAAGGGACATTGTAAATAAGGGGTTATATTTTGGAATCAGTTAAAGTTACACGAAAAATAATTTGAAACAATAGAACGTAAATTTAATGCTTTACAAAAAAGGTTATATTCGTTTTTATCTTAAAATAACAATTAAACAAGATAATTGTAACATTATAATCCGTTGCAGTTATAATTTTATAGTAAAATTTTTCAAGGCGGCTTTGGAAATTATTTGTTGACGGGGTGCCTTGGAACGACGCATTACACATTTAGTTTTAATCATATTGTTCGATGAAAAGCGTTGTAAAATTAGTTGTGAGTTAATTGTTTTGACTAAAACTAAATGTAAGTAACGAAATTTATTATATTCATCATCATTTGTCATTAATTAAGGTATATCAACAATTTGTTTAAGTCAAATGCAATCCCTCCATCGTAAATGCTTAATGCATCATATCGATTAATAAAATTTCTTGTTTTTTTTTTTGATACTTAAGTATAATTTTATTTGAATATCTCAGTCATTATAAATGGTAACTTAGTAAAATTTTGTATACGTACTAACAATAATATTGCGATTGTAAATTATAGTATAAAATTTTTCACAGGGTGTTCTAACAATAGTGACAAATTAATTACTTTTTAAAATGGCCAAGAAAATACATTTTGTATTATGTCTATAAATATTGAAATTTAAATATCATTCTTAATATTTATGAGGAAAAGCTTAAACTTTGCTTACCTACTAACGATAATATTGCAAGTGCTATTTGATCTATTTCAAAATATAGAAGTTATTTAAGTTAACCAATTTAAAATAAAAACTAGTGCCTATGCGTTTCGGCCAAAAAGGGCCATTGTCAGGACATGAGGCAATAAGGTCCAAAAACACAAAGACAAAGTAGGGCGCACTTTGGTCAATTAGAAGATGCCAAGTTTTTTTACTTCTTCAAACTTTAATTGGCCTATCGTAAAAGTTGTAACGGACTAACTTAAAGACAATAATTAAGAGAAACAAGAGATAAAGTGATTAATTTTTTTAAATATAAATAAGGTTTCTTGATAGGGTAAATTAGTGAGACATACATATATATATTTTTATTTCGGCTCAATATTACGTATAGTGCCATCTTCAACAAAAAATGTGTTTTCTGGTAATTTTGACCTAGTGAGAATGTAATTTTTTACCTAAAAATTTAAATTATAAAAAAATAAAAGCAACAAAATACGGTAAAAACTAGAATGCAGTGTTTTTTTCTCTTACGACAAATCCATCCACAGGCGCGTTTCATTGTATCACAACTCATCAGTGGAGGCTAGGATCTGACGAAAGGAAAAATATCCGTCACTGCGGTATTAACATTAGATTCCTGTATTAACTTATATTTTCAAATTCATGCTTGGATTGGAGTTGGGTCAGCACCACCATTAGGGTGGTGCTGGTTGGGTACGCTTTGTTGGTACAAGATGGCGCTGTGTGATAATATTATTTAGATAAAGAGACGTGCCAATAAGTATGATAATAAATAATTTGGATAATTTTCGGATATGCAGAACTTTTTTTAGAATAGAGAAAGTGTTGTCAAGTAGTGTTTATCCTTGATTTGCCATTTGTATTTCATTGGCTTCATAAATTGAATCCAAGAAGATTCATTAATAATTTATCGGTAAACCGTGCTAAATATCACCTAAAATGAGTCAAATCTCATGCGTTTAAGCTTAAAACAAAAAGTTAACCCTTTGTATAAATACACATATTTGATTAACCCAAATAAATTGATTTTACGTCGTAGAAAAAGCCCCCCTAAACTGATGTAGATATTGATTTTCAATTTGGTCAGACAATAACTTGCGAAAGAATCTTCATTTTGTCTAAACTTATTTAACTAACGAGGATATAACGTATACATACATTATATTTTAATTAAATGTGATTTACCATTAAACTTTTAAAAAGGTTCTCGTTGTTTCTAAAATTTTTTGTTGTTACTGGGGTTGGCGGAAGCGCCACACGCCATACATAGGCCTATAAGGCCAATTGTATCCCCTCTCGTCTGGGTAATGTCAGCCAGACGGGACCTACAGCTTAGCGTGGAATCCGAACCACGTGTATGCACTAGTTTATCCTTTTTACTTCCCCAGAGGTCTCGGTGCCCCTCTCTCTAGGTCCTGATATTAGAATTCACTAATAGCAAACCGCATTATTTAATCCACTTAAGTTCCGAGCATAGAACCACTGCCGGGGTTTCTAAGATTCAGTTCCTTTATTAAATTTAATTAATGACAGTAAATCAGGATAATCGGCAATACCGCTTATTAATATAAAAGTAGTAGAATATAAGTAAAAAATTGCTCGTGTGTTTTCTAAGCTTCTGAGCGCCAGTTCGTCCGGTATGGAAGTATTACGTTTAAAGGCAATCTGAGGAAATAATCTTAAAATGTTTCCATAGAAACCAATAAGGTTATACAGTTGTAGCATATTCTATTTAAACGAACTAGAGAACAATAATTATTGTTTTATGAAGGATTAGGGTAAATTACTAGAGGTTCTCATTATAAACCCTAACATTTTATATTCTTTTTTAATAGTTCTATTAACATGTTCAATAAAAATTTAATCAAACCGTAGGTATGCCAAGGACTTTAATTAAATTTGTGTGGTTTGATAATTCGTTGTGTATAGTGTAGGATGAGAAGACTGATATAAAGGCATTTGGAATGGTCTGTTTGAAGGTTGGAGACAATAATGTTTTTTGAATAACAGAAGAGTTTTGGACTTGCATTGTCTTTATTTGTTTTAAATCACAAAGTTTCAACTGAACCTGAAGACGATTGGAGATACTTACCAGTTAAAACGTTGTGATTCAAAACAAATGAAGACAATTCAAGTCCAAAACTCTTCTGTCATTTATAGAAAAATTGGTTACCGACCATTCTCAGTTTTAGTTAGGTAACATATTATATCTGATGGATAACTACATATATGTATAACTGTTAAACAATTTCAACAACCCAATGGGTTAAATAAAATTAATTTATGTTTATTGCCTGACATTAAAGCACAAATTTAATTTATTTCATGTTAAAAACCTAAGCGAAATTGAATTAATTAAATTCCTATATTAGAGAGAGAAAATTAAAAGTATAATTATTAAAATGGCTCTTAAAAGTAATATATTAATAAAAAATGGCAATATAAAATAAAATTTGCTAGGAGAGTTATCTTTGTGTTCATTAATTATAAAATACGTATATTCTGAATATACCATTCTTACTCCTTTATATAACTAGGAAATAATAATTTTAATACAATTTTAAAGCACAGTATTAGTAAAGAATGGCTGTGGACACTACCGTTTTCCAATTTTATCAATTCTGAAATAGATTTTTTTTAAGGTCGGAGACAATGATGTTTCTTGACTGATAGAAGAGTTTTGGACTTGCATTGTCTTTATTTGTTTTATATCACAACGTTTCAACTGGTAAGTATCTCCAGCCGTCTCCAGGTGAATACTTTGTGATATAAAACAAATAAAGACAATGCAAGTCCAAAACTCTTCTATCAGTCAAAATTTTTTAAACTTAGACATTAAAAATATTTAATGACTAGAAATTCTCGAAATTACATTCCAGGGAGTGAAACTGTATTCTTCTGATTATTGAACAGTTATGTTAAGGTTTTTTAAAAAAAATTTAAGCATCTAATGTACAGGATGGCGCATCGAAAACGAAACATACATTTACTGGCAGCTCAGTTCTTTTTTGGAAAAACGCTCAAACCCGTCCATTTTGTTTTCGAGGGGGACACAAAATTGGCAATACATCACGTTAACACGTGCAGCCCCCTGGGCGGGGGTGGCACCACCTCTAAATTTTTTAATGGAAAGGGGGGTTGAATGATACCTTATTTTAAAGGTATTTCAATTTCCTTTATAATGATGTAAAATTTAAGTAGATACTTTAGTTCTGTAGTATATAGTTCTATTGTAATGTTACTTTATAGTTGTTTTAATTTAATAGCATTGTGTGTACAAATAAATTCAAGATATTTATATATAGGATATATAAATTTAACCCAGCATTTATATAATATTGAAATTCAATGTCTACATGACTACTTTGTATCTGATAGTAGTAATTTATATGTAAGTAAAAGGTTTTTATTCTGATTAGATTGTTTTGGCTACTTGCCTACTAACTATACTTGACCCAATTTTCAGATTGGGTTGGGCTCTTAAATTAAATCACGAAGAACTGTGTGATTTAGACAAAAAGGTAAAAGATACAAATTATTAATTATTCAAGAAAAATAGTAATATTAATAATTTAGATTAATTTTGTGAAAGGAAAATTTCTCATTTTTTATTTTTGTGAAGCGTTCTTTTTGAATTTTGCACATTAATCTGTTAAAAAGAATTTTTTTAAAGCACATGTAATCTTATAATAAACAATATCTTAATAATACGAAGAAATTCATTGATTGATTTTTCTGAATATTTTTTAACTCTAATATCCTGGCATAATGAGTTTTTATTATTTTTATAATAAATAAAAAAATTAAATTACGTTAAAACATCTAAAGCTTAGCTTGCTTCGAAAGTTAAACCTATAGTTAATCTTTATAAGAGTCAAATTGGGCGGCCTTGACTAACCGATATGTTTCTAGTAACAACTTGCCTTTTTAATTAAAGAAAGTTTAAACTGATTTATGCAAATTATTGCCAATTTTTTAAATTTATAGATAGAACCAATTGAGTAATCATATGGAGTGTTTTATAAATAGACGAGCTATTGACTAATGATTTTTAGGGCTTTTAAAGCCACAAACGTAATAGTAGATTCTGTAACGAGGTTGAAATGAAAATTTGATCCGAGTGGAACCACGAGTATCGAATTTTCATTCTAACCGAGTAGCAGACTATATTTTCTCCACGACCAAAAATACTATTCGCAATATTTGTAATTTCAGATGGAGTATTATCCAGTTCCATATCTGATTCATCCGATTTTTCACTCATATTTTGACTTGCACTAAAATTTGTCTGCTGACATTGACATTGACATTTCGAAATTCATGGCAACCTATGTCGTCTAGATCAATTACAGAATATTCGTTCCGTATCTTGTTATGGAATGAAAATACACGCAAAACGCATAAGAAGCAAGTGTTTCAGAATAAATATTCCAACTCAAGAGCGAGAATTTTTACATTCCATTATAAAAAATGATTTTGGAATTATTGCATTTAGTAATGGTCGTGGAGACAAATGATTATGGTTATAAAAAAACAGATTCCAAAATATCAAAAAAATTATGTTGATCCTTAATTTTAGGCGATGGATAATTTAATATTCGTATTAAATGCATAACTATTAAAATTATGATATACCAATTATCACTTAGGATACTGTCAATTTTTTATGTATCAAAGCTCAATGTGCTGTTATTATAAATATTTTTAAAATAATGTAAATTTATCTAACTTTGTTCTAAATTTTAAAGTTTTTTTCTAAAAATTAAAGTTTTTAAATTTTATTGTCCATGTCCGACTTGTCTATTAAATCCTTTAAATATTGATTTAAAAATGTATCTATTACTTTAAAAAAATATTTCTTTACATTATCGTGGCAGCAAATCAGCTATAAGTTTGATACGTATATTATGTAGAAAAAAAATCATAAAAGTGTATATGTATATTTGATTTGGCTATTTCTGGAACAACTTTAATATGTTTCATTAAAATACCGTACCGTGTTGTAAATCAGGAATAAAAACATAGATGCAGAAAGTTTTAAAAAATCCAAATTATTTGTTTCTTTATGTTTGTATCGACATTATGTCGTCATTGTCAGCCTAAAAACTGCCGATCAAAATCTATAATGTGTGTGATTATCTGACACTTCAAAAAGCTTTACACTGGAAAAGTCTTTGTTTTAATGTTTTAATCGACTTTTGAGCTGAATTCACTTGGAAATAACGTGGAATATAAAAGTTTTCGCACAAAGTAAAAGACAAAAAGAACAAACGCTGTTGAATGCTTTTAACCCTGCCTTTGAAAAAATCTTTACTTATGATACTCACGACGCTGAAATGTATATTCTTTTCTTTAATAAATCAATAACTTTTTTTTATTAAGTTTTTTGCATTGAAGGCCAGTGTTTACATTGAAGGCCAGTGTTATTAATTAATTCCAGGTTTTTTTGAACTTGAAACAGTGGGGCCAATATCAATAAATGTCAATAAATTCCTGAAGAAATTAAGATTTTTGTTAAACCTGAGTTTAATAGGCAAATCATTTTATATTTATTCTTAGTTGATTTCTCATCCATGCTTTCCTCAGAAGAATCGGGCTTCTCCAGTTTTAAAGCCGACATTAAAAAAATTATAGAATCTTATGTGGTCCACTGACAGTCACATTAAAAATTGGAACTTTGAAACTGATAATAGCAAAAGCCGTTGACTCTTTTGAAACACAAAGTTTTAATATCAGAAAACCAGTTTCTTAAAAAAGAAGTAGGATTTCGAACGCAAGCACTTTATCCACTTTGATTTCCAACAGGCATAAACGAAGTTAATAATTTAGTTTATTTTGCTTCGTCGTCGGGTTTACGTTAATATATAAGTGCTTATTTAATAACTGTTTGAGTACTTTGCTACACCTACGTTGCCATCCTCCAAGCTTCGAAACAGTCATCATAAGTATGAGACCGGACTGAACAAAAAAAACATCTTTTTTTATCTCTTTTTGAAAGAGACATCCCAGTATCCAGAAAATTGTTTATGGGTAAAAAATAGGAAAATTTTGGATCAAACGGCACAAACAAAGGATATTTAAAGCTCATATGACATTGAAATCTCATCGATGCTTGTAATAAAGTTATGATTTGACTTACAAGATAGAAAGAACCTCGCGACTCAGTTGCTATAAGACTGCAGTCCGAATTTGTGGTAAAAAAATTTCTGGTCATGCGAAGATGTATTTTATGGCTATGTTTTTATGAAAAAATAAACAAGTGAAAACCTAAAGTGTGATCATGTTGAATATTGTTGTAAATATTTTCATTGTTTATTTGTTTAAATTTTAAAAACTTCCAAAGACGGCCAATCATTTTCAATTTTAACAAATTATATGTCTATTATGGAAAATAAATGTTTAAAATAACATTTAAAAATATATTGAAAATAGGCAACTAGCGTTAAAAAAATTAACCGGGGTGAGTGCCCCTGTTCCAGATGCGACTATTAAAATATTAATAAAGGAACTATACAGAGAACTAGAATCTATTTCATGTTAAAGAAGCCTGAATGAAGAAAATGTGGGGGCAAATTTGAAGAAAAATACACGTTTATTATTGATGGTTTTACTTTGCTTTATATTGCCGCCTGGACGGAAGTCTTGCTTATTTTTAACGATTAAAATCTTATCTTGACTGGATTTTACCAGCAACTCTATCTTCTCAACTTAACGAATTTTATTATCTTCCTGACGCGAATACGAACATACTTAATATTTATTAAGGCGTGTAATGAAAGCTTTCCTTCGGCCAGATTTAAAATCGTTTTCTCACTCTGCTTTAAACTTTATATTTATTTTTTTACAGTTTCCAAAACTTATTTTTAGCGAAGACAAAATAATTATTTATTATCTTTTGACAAATTTTGAATGTTTGTTTTGAAAACCAAAAAAGCAAAATAATGTAAAGTGATAACTTCATGTTGTTTATAATTTTATTTGCTAAGCTTTACGACTGTATACAAGCTTTTAGGTAAACATTGCCAAACACGCCACTTCCTCCAGAAGCGGTTATGACAATTTGAGGAACTTGTTAAGACGCTGCAACTTACTATAACAGTTTTTTGACGATATAAAGTTAGCTATTGGCGAGATTTTGCCAAACAACAAAATCCCGCTAAACGATATTTCAAAAGTAATTTTCTCTGAATCAATACAAACAATTTTGTAAAAACCTGTTTTATATTCAGAGGCAACCATCACTCTTTCCGTGAATCAAAAATCCTGTTTCAGGTATCAAGCACTGCCGAGATCTTAGCGCCTAAAAAATCGATTAGCGGGATTTTGTTGGTTGGCAAAATGTCACCATTGATATAATTAGGGGAAACCACAGCACGATCAATTGCTAGAGGTAAACAAGCTTATAAAGATTCAAGTATAAAAAATGACTTGGGGCATACACACTTTTTTCCATGGATTCATCCTGCTACCAATCAACTTGAAGTATCATAGCAACCGTCTATGAATATGCTGTTTGACATCAGTCAATACATTTCTCGATTGCCTAGCGAAGCAGCGAAGAATGTTAAAACCAAATTTGAAACAGAATTAAAAAAAACTTCCGGATTTTGTATAGTTTGGTGCATGGTGGGTATTTTAAGTAAAAAATAAAACAACCTGAACTTTTTCAAATAAATAAAACAACTATTTCAAGTTATACACACTTTAAGTTTGCATCTATGACTACCGTAGACGTTGAAAGAACTTTTTCGAAACTAAAATGGATTTTTGTGTCGTGGTTTAAGTTCTCAACATCTAGAATGTCTTCTTTAATATACAACAATCTTGGCTACTCTTGACCTGATAACACGACTGACAGTGGCGGCTCTTGGTAAAAAAGTTAAGGTGTTCTGTTATTTTTTCAATAAAAAACTGACCCATTTTTTATAAATTAGGTCTATCCTATGTTGTTTTCTGTTCGGTGTAATCACTTTGTCTTTAAAACTCTCTCTTTTGGAGAATAACTTTTATTACCAATTATGAAGATGGATTTTAGAATTTTCGTGTCTTTTTATCTTCAAACTCAAGTGCTCTAGATCGGTAATCCCTATTTCCGTCCAAGTTTTATCGCCACCAAAAAGTAAACAGGGAAAACAGTATACAGCATTTTTTTTTCTTACATCCACAAATACATTCATTTTTTAAATAAATGTCCCTATTAAATTTGCGTGTGTAATTTTTCCCTCTACTTACATTAGATTTTTCAATAATAATATCTGGTTACCTTTTCCTTTTAATTCGATCTATTCTTCGTATTAATATTTAAAACATCTCTTCACGTTAATTAAATTAAAAATCACTTCCATAGTACATAGTTAATGAAATTGTTGTTCCAAAAATATAATTACACGCACGCACTATATTATTATTGTTTATGAAGTCGCTGTAAACGCTAGTAAACTAGAAACAACCGGTAATTATCTCGCTGGGTGTATTATGACGCTGGACTAAATGCAGCGAACTCTCCACATAAATCACGGCTTTGTTTTTTAGACAGACATGGCAGAAGCGGAGTATCGCATGGGTGTTTTAAGAAGCTCGAAGAGCACGTTCGTGTGGCCCAGATAAATAATAACTCGGCGATAGCGTAAGCCGGTAGGTTATTTCACTGGTCGACTTTACTTGCATCGCTTGCACTAATTTACAATGCGAATCGCGAATACCAAGTATTATATTATTTACTTTTTGGTAATAGAAAATAGTTTAGATAGATTTTTTTTGTCTTTTTTAGAACTCTGCAGTATTGCAGCCCTTATGCACCAGCCGCCACTGAGATTGAAAGTGAATACTAAAACGAATAAATGAAGTATCATCAATGAAATGCAAAAATGAAGCCATCAGAGGTAAGTTATTTTAGTTTTTTTGCATTTAAAATTCTTAAAAATTACTTGTAAGAAGCCCACGAACACAAATATCTAAAACTTACTAGATCGAATTTCTGTTACTACCTATACAAATTAATATTCAAAAAGTAAAAAAGGGTGGGTCACAATCGGCTTTGTTTCCCATGTTCCCCTAGGAATAATGTAAGGACATGTTCCGTGTAAAACGAGTTCCAACCCTTTTTCTTTAGGAAACACATGTGGTCATTAGTGCATAAAAAATTCATATTTTTCAAGGCTAACTGGATTAGATCAGTTGCATTTAAAATATTTCTATTTTCTGCAAATATTTAGCAATACACATATATTATTTTATGTATTGTTGACAAATAATTAAATTCATTATTTGGTGGTCTTAGAAGTGATACTTTTGGTACATGATTATTTTAATCAGGTTATTTGGAAGATATCAGCAGTAATTATTCTTCTGTCACTTGTAACAGTTGAGACATTTATCAAAGTTAAGTTCATATAAAATTGGTTAATCATGTATTAAAAGTACCTACACCTAAAATAATAAGTAATGAATATGGTATCATTATTATAAAACATTCCTGGTAAACAACCCACTATGTAAAGAAGTCAAATTACTAGCTAGGTATAAAAATCAATCTTAACCCAAATTGATCCAGCTCTAACATGGAATGTACTTCTGTTAAAATATGTTTTCAAATTTGTTTTTAATATTTTGAAATAAACCATGAAACGTTACGTTTGCGTTTAAAATTATCTCATAAACCAAACGGATATCTTGCAGAGAATACTTTTTAATTTAAAGCAATAGCATCATACGCTTGGATTTACAATACAATATTTGATTATTTTAAATACATTTTCTTATTTAGAATTAGAGATTTAAACGACAGTAATAAATACAACATTATTTACTATAGGCAGGTAATTGCCTACAGTCGCCTGCGACTTGTTTCGCAAATTTACAACAACGCTCATTACATAATGCAAGCTTATTCGATTGGTTTTTAAAAAGGCATTTTAAGAGTTTTGGTCATGTTTTTTCAGATGTACTAGTTCTGTCCATGGTGTGTTTTTATAGCTAAGGTGCTCCTATTATTAATATCACAACCAGTGGCGTATTTAGAGCCCCCCCCCCCCGCTTGGACTCATAATTTAAATTTTTAAATAATGTATTCTTGGCTTAGATTACAAAGGTCTGGTAGGAAACGTTTAGTTTTTAAACTTTTCCTTCTAAAACAAGTAAAAAGAATAATATTTAATAGTATTTTTCAATTATATACTTGTCTATTCCGTTTTTCTTTTTTAGAACTATTTTAAATCAACAAAAATATCACCCAATGCAATAAAATATTTTTAGAACAAAAACAAAACACAATAAGGTATTTATTTTTAAAGAGAAAAATTAAAGTGAAAACTTTAATTGAAACATTTTTTTGGATGAAGTGTGATAATTTATTATAAAAAAAATAGTGCAGGAAGAAACGAGAATGCTTTATTATGAATATACAAAACGGCACTTAAGAAGAAGTATTTCAAAAACCTAAACATTTGCACCAAAACCTGCCCTTAGATCTATGATCCTAAAATACATGATCTTTAAAAAATCATCAATTTTGGCGTGGTGAGCGATATTTACTTTAATTTGAATCATGAAAAATCGAGCTCGAAAAACATTGGTTAGAGTCAGATATACGTCTTATAATAAAATGTTGTATTGACACCAATATTCATATTTTTCACAAATATAATATATAATCCAACCATGCAGAGGGGGAGAGGTAATAATTTAAATTTCGAAATTTGATAGTAGTTAGGTGAATTTTAAACGAACTTTGGGCGTGGCCCCGAAAATGTTTCGTCTGCGGCGCTTTTCCGCCTTTCTTCACTAGGTACAATATGAAATTAATGTAGTTTTACGCCCACTGAGCCCCCCCCCCCCTAGGGTTACCATCTATCTAGAATATTTTTCCGGACAAACAGGCCCGAACTTCCGGACAAAGTCCGGATATTTTTCTTTGGAGGCGCAGCAAATGAAAAACGAAATTAATTTTTTTACATAAAATTTGTCATTATTTACCATATATTATACAAATAATGACATATACTACCTATATCTAACCTAGGTATACTTAGTCTTTTCTTTTACTTCTTTTAAAATAATTGAATTTTCAGGTAGTGACATAAATTCATAAAACTCGTTACAAGTCATTGCAAAAATAAAGCTCGTCATGATAATAATATGTTTTACAGAGTCCAGCAAAAGTATGTTTCGTTCTTTAGACCACTGGGCTGTAATTAGTGAAAAAACTCGTTCCACATTTGCATTATGCACTGTTATAGCAAAAAAAAAATTGGAAAACCTTCAAAAGTTCTGAATACTGTTCTTCAGATAGACAGTTTGCAAAACACACCACCCATTTTTTGTGTGTAGGTAGATGTTGGAATTCTGATTTCTTTTCTGTAATTATTTTTTGCAAAAGACATATTTCATTAAACATTTTAGTATCGTCTACATCGTTGCCCTTTTCAATCATATAAGAAATAGATGGTGAATTTTTTTTTCCCAGTCGAGATTAAGATTTTCTAAACTTACCCATTACAGGAAAATTCTTGAAAAGGCTCCAGCCAACGATTTAAGTAAGTTATGGATATTTCATAACATTAAAAAATATTATTTCTAAAAACTTGATTTTCTTGTGTGAACCATTCATCACTCATTTTTTTCAGTATGTCTTGAACTTTAAACGGAATAAATTTTTGCTGCAGTCTTTCATTTAGAATATTAATTACCGATTCTAGAATTTTTATGATTTCAATAATGGAGTTATCTTGTTTCTCCATTTTTTCTATATTACTATGAAACACAGACAACAATGAATATATGAAATATAGATATGGTTCAGAGAATCTATTCTCAAAAAAAGATTTTAATAAAAATAGAGGTTAGCCTCTGAAAGAAAATATGATTTTAAGGGCTGAAACATCTTTAAGATTCTTTCTCCCCCCCCCCCCCCCCCCGAGCGAGCATATTTTCTGGCTACGCCACTGATTATAACTACATATGTGTAGTTAATTGTAAACAAAATAGGTTTTAATAATTATGGATAATTTGGAAAACTTAGTGTAATAGCCGCAAAATGACACTGGAAGTTATAAATGTAGTCTAATTTGCAAAAATCCAGTTTTGTACTTGAATGGAAAATTGAATTGTAAAAATTATTTATTTAACTTTCACCTTATAGCTTGTTTTGAAAATGATACACACCTTTTTTAAATTTAAAGGTCGTTTTCCGAATTTTCCATTGAATATTTCAAATCATCTATGATGGTATGATAAGATAACATATTTTATGTACAAACAATTATCCTATAGCCATACTGCAAAATAATAATAACATCACATATAAGTCAATAAAAACGAATAAATAGTTATTTAGTTTTAAATATTTTTTTGGGCCCTTTATATTTACGATAGATGTTTCTCGTCTAAAGATATTGTCGTCTAACATCACATTAGAGATAATAACTTTCAGATTTAACCTCCTGCCAATAATAATTAAAACCTATTTTTTCGACTTTATTTTTTTATCCACTTTTTCATCAAAATTTTTCCAAAAAAAAGTTTTTTATTTGGTATCCATGCGATTATAACTATATATAATAAATTAGATCAAAAGAATTGCGTTCTCTTAGTTCGAATCTGTGCCATGTTTATTAATGGATTTTTAAAGACTTTTTAAAATTGGACTCTACAGTTATTGGAGAATGCCAGAAAGTTATTTTTATTAAAAAAAATCTATTAACAAAACAGTGAATTTTGCAATTATTTTGAGAGTTTTATTGATATATCTATTTTTTCTGATTTTTTTCTGTATAAAAATAACTTTGCCACGCCCACATAGATACCAGCTTTCCATTGGTGAAAAAAACACTCAATAATTTGCCTATTATTTTTGTAATTCAGGCCAAAAAAACAGCAATTTTTTTTACCAAATATGCAAATATAATATTTTTTTCATTAAGTTTTTTTTTAATGCCTGCTACTAGTATGTATAATTTTTTTCGAAAATTCTGTATTTCAAAGAGAAAAAAAGTTGCACTGAGAAAATATTTTCTCAGAAGAAAATATCGTATATAAAACTTGTCTCCGGACCAGGTACCTACTTAACAATCTTGATCGATAGTAACTAATATTACAAAGTCCTTTCCCTTTAAAATAAATTAACCAAAAACTCACCATCATTGATAAATCCGCATAATGTTCCATCGTCTGTAAAAAAATAACTAAAATTAAAAGTAACAACAAAATGTTATTCCTTAAAATTAATCAAAAATAAGCAAAAAACTGAACTTAAAGCCTTATCTTATGTCGCGATTAATATTAAAAAATAAATTGTAGTTGCAACTTTTGTTATACGTTACCTAAAGTTTATTAATTTAAAGGTAATTTGTTATTAGCTGGTTCTAAACTCTGATGACTGAGATATTAAACAATTAATGGGTTCGGCTATGTTTCAGTTATCAGATTTGAGCCTGTTATGATCTATATTTAAAAAATCGTATAAAGGGTATGTATTTGTATAGTGTCAGTCCATAATAATTCAATTTCTTATTAAAACTGATATTTCTCTTTTTGGATAAGCCGGCGAATAGGTTTTCTGAATCGAATAATTAAATTAATTCGTTATTAATTTTTTTTAATTACTCGTAAGAAGCCCACAAATTATTGTTTAAATTTATTTTAAGCAATATATAATTAAATTAACTAACACCTTCATTTAAGCTTTTTGAACTTGCAATTAAAACTAGCACAAGACAATAGCTCTTTTCTCGGCTGGTGAATTTTGCTGGGTTGTGGCTCGTGTCTAGTTCAAATAATAGATCATTGATTTACCACATTTTTACGATTTACAGTAAGTTGCATAAAGAAAAATCGTTGTATCAATAATTAAGTAGGGTTAGCCATGTCACGTCACAAAATATGTTTATCCCGCTCTCGTTCCAGTGTAACGGTTTGACGTCAAAACCGCAAATTTAACAACTTATATTTAATCCAGAGGTTTAAAAAATATATTTTGTAGTGAACTGTCTTTTAATATTAGCTTGCGTTTAAGAGTATGATTTACGTTCAAATTAATAAAAAAGAAAAATCGATCTATTAATTTAATTATTTTTGCCGTAGTGGGATTCTTACTTTTAATATTTAAACACATGTATTATGTAATTAAATTAGATGAAACTCGATTTGCAGAAGCTCATTTAAATAATACAAATAAATCATAAAATTATTAATAAATAATATTTATATGCATATTTCATGCCCTCTGTATATAAGGAAATGACAATGATAACTATGTATTTTTATTTAAAACCCTCCAAATAAGCACGTGGCAACATTGCCTTGTGTGTGCGCTCAAAAACAGTAGGTACGGAAAAATCGATAGCTGTGGGATGATTCACCTTCACACCGAGTGGACAGCTTTTGAAAGCGTGCTCCTGCCACAAAAAAATGAAACCTAGTTTTGGGGGTGCATGAGAGCCGATAAAAGGACTTTTTTACCCTTATAAGGGGTGATATAGGATTTATAGTTATAAAAGTAGCTACTTGTTTTTTTTTGTTCTTTCTTTATTCGTTATTCAAAAATATAACCTACTTATATAATTATAAATATTGTTTGTATACCAATAAAGCCTACCATTTCTTTATACGTACACAAATTTGAACATTGTTCCAGATTTTTGTTACAAGAAAGCATATTTTGACTCTGTCATTAACCCCTATACTTAGTCTTTTTAAGAATTACTTTAAATAAGCGAAAATGCTTAGTTTGTCAATTTTTATTTTTACAGGATAACTTATTAATAGAATTTCCCAAATTTTCTTCCGTGGCCGACCGCATCAAGACGGGCGACATATTATATCGGTTAACATTTTAATAACTGCTAGGAGATTCTATAATTTTGAAATTGTTTATATTTCTTTGTATAGTTGACATTCTACCGTTGACTTTTGTCAAATACCTGATTAAACCCCATTGTGTAAGTCCCAACATCTTCAAACCGCAATAAATGAGTGCAGGACCGGCTTGAAAATCTAGCTATCTATATGATTTATTAATCTTTTGAATTAAAGAGACATTTTAAACCAAGTAAAAACAAAGATGAATTATTTTATTTGTAACGTTTATTCGTTTCAATAAAAAATACTTTTTGACAGTCGTCAACAAAGTACAATAGGTGTATGAAAGAGATTTTTACAAGTTAATATGATTAAAATTTACAATGTTACGATTTAGACTACACACTAATACAAGATTGAAATTAGATTACACAGAAAAGTTTCACAATAATCAATTTTATCAACTTAATTCTACTTTACTCTAAATATAACAATTTACTTCTAAATGTGCCAATGTCACTTAGCTTCTTTCTTGGAATGATAGGTTTCAGTACTATATCCTTAACTTAATTCTACTTTACTCTAAATATAACAATTTACTTCTAAATGTGCCAATGTCACTTAGCTTCTTTCTGGGAACTATAGGTTTCAGTATCCTTTATCGAAGATCAAGAAGTACTTGTTAAAGCAGATGTCTCGGCTAGAGCATTACTTGAATTAAAATCTCTTTTCAGCAACGATTGGTACACATTTTTAATTATTTCCTTAGCATCGGGAGATAAATGCTTTCTTCTGGAAGTGACCACTACAAGATGCTCCACTTCAGCATAAGCTCATCGGTAAACCAAACACTAATATAACAGAATTCAGTTGTCGAAAGGTATATGTATATTTATACTATTTATATGTATGGTATAATAATTAGGGATGCCGGTAAATAAAATTTTTACTTCGGTTCTGCCCGAAAAGATGTAAATTTGGGGCAGAGGAATAATTAGAATTTTATGACAATCAATGTTAACTATACCAAATTTTAAAATACACCGATTCTGGTCAGGGAGGAGCAGTACCTCGTATATACATTTATTCCTACAAAAAGTATGAAAGTGTTCCACGCGGCAAATATACTATGTATATTTACTCTATTCACGTCTAGCGCTGTGAAATTTTAATCAGGTTGAAACAATCACAATTTATCCAATTTGCTGATGTAAATACGTAAACAGCGCCACTGGTAGCAAGCCAAAATGGGGAGCTCTACTTATTTATGAATATGTGCCCTAATATCAAGTGTAATAAAATTTATGTAGAATGTACTTTGTTTGGAATACAATAATCGTATACATCATACGACATCACAATGATGCTTGTTTACAATTCTATAGCGGTTACATTTCCACTGGATAAAGTATATAGCTTTTACTATTCTTCAAAACAGACATAACAAGTTTTTGTTATAAAAGAAGATAAAAAAAAGGGGGAACGAAATAATAGTTTGAAAAGTTCGCATGTAGGTTTGACGACAAACCTTGTGTCAATTTTATTATTCAGTAAACATGTTTCTGTAAAAAAAAATACGACCATTTTCTGTGACTAAAATTTGTCTGAACTAACTCTGAAATAACCAAGTAACATAGAACTGATGTATGTCCTATATACATATCTATTAGGTAGAAGCTATTTTTAAAGCTTTATTGTGGAGTTAAGGGTTTTGGGTTTCAGTTTGTGAAAATAATGTGAAAGTAATTAAACTACTTACAAAATCAAAGACTTATCGTAATTATTTTAAATCAGGTCATTCCAAATTAGAATTTGCCTGTCTTTATAATTAAAATATTGAAGTTTTAACTCTTCAATTATGGAAGGGCAAAAGTAAAAGAATAATGGCATAGGTAGGTAGGTTATTATACCTACTAGTTATAATATTCATAAAGTCACTTAATATTTGTGAAACTTTTACACTTTAAAGGAATTACCAAAACAGGTATAAACATTATAAAAACCAGAAGTACTTTTAAATGGTCAATGTTCTAGAGGAGAAATAAATTTAAAATCTATAAGAAAACCCTCTTACTGTAACACATATTTATGTTTTTGTCATAGACTTCTACAGCAAAGAAATAATCAACTGCTTTTTAAATTTGATTGGGTAGTTGAAAAGCTTATGTCATTACCACAATACAAGCTTCCTATTAAACAATTTTTCTTAAAACACAACTAATGGGCCAGAAGCCAAGGGGTCCAGTGGTTTTTGAAAGATAATATTATTATACTCATATTTTTATTTCATATTTAAAGGCTCTGCGGGTTAAATATGCAGGTGTGAAGTTCGTGGCGGTGCCATTTTTAACCGTCACGCACCACGGGAACGGCACGCTTTTGAAAGTACCAATGGGTGCCTATAATATGACACGTGACATGCCCTACATATGTTTCCATTTAACAGGGTGATTACTGATAAAATCTCTCTGGCATGGGCGCCGAAAAAATATTTTCCATGGGGTGCTGTAGTAACAACAGAAGAAAATAATATTAAGCAAATATTTTACAAGAATTATAATAGAAATTATCAGAGTTGACAGCATTTTTCCGTCTCCAATTATTGCCATGATTGGTTGTAGGCTTTGCACTCCTAACAACGAGAAAATACTGGGCAATAGATGAAGTCCTCCATATGATGTATGTATGAAATATTAGGTTTTATGGCTCTGGTTGAAACCAAATGGCCATTCTCCATACGAGTATACGCTATATTTGCCGCAGTTGAACCACTTTCAACAAATTTAATCCATATTGTACACGCCACTGTGTTTTTAAGGAGTCGTATCAAGTAGTGGAAAAGTGATTTTTAGTCTAGATTTTGTTTTTTAATGAATATTTTTGTGATTTAAACTGACTGAAAGTTGAATTTCTGTATGCTATTAATTAGGAATAAAACCAACATGAAAATTGCGCCTCCGGCAGTGAAACATAGAATGGAGATAAAATATCTTTTTAGAGTTTAATGACACCCTCTCTCCAGCGCCTATGTACTATGTTATCAAATCTACAGACAGGGTATATAAAATTTTAAATAGTTTAGGGTGTTCCGCTGAAAGTTTTTGCTTTTTTATAGGGCAAACAAAAACGCTATGTTGGCATTGTGCCCTTCTTTTATTTCCATTTATTATATTTTAAAAAATTCCGCTAAACATTTAAAAAAAATTATTTAGCTCTTTTAATAACATTTCTAATAGATATTTAAAACAGCTTAAAATATATAGGATGTTATGGAAGATACTTATATTTAAACCCGTACCTCCTGATATAAAACCACATTTTAGAAAAATATTTTTAAATGTTGCTATGCTAGAATTAACGAAAAAATGTACCAGTCTTTAGAAATGTATGAACCTCCGCTACTGTAACAGTATTTTTTATATTAGTATTAGAGTGGACAAAATATCACGAATATCACCCCAGAATCACTGTATTATTTATTTTTAAAAATCAATACCAATCCATGAGGAATGTAAACAACTAATATTTTTTGTTGTGATTGTGAAGATCTTTGAAAGGAATGTTTAATACAATATACATACCTAGAAATATTAACATACCTACTATAGACTTTTATATATAAAAATATTTTAAAATTATCTCTGTCACGGAGTTAAACATCTTTATTCGTAATTTATTTTATTAATATTTAAAATTACACGTTATTTGATTGATAATGAATGATGATGCTTATGATTGGAAGTTGATTGGCTAATTTTTCAGAGGTCATTAACATTTTTTATAACAATATCTAATTAGTTGTTTGTGGAGAGGTAAAGTAGCAGTTTTTAATCCTTAGCTCATAGTATTTAAAGTATCTGACAACCTATTTTTGAAGACGAACGTAACGCTTACCTGAATTTTGATCTATCTCAGACAAGCCTTGTTGGATATTACCGCTCACCCAAACGGAATGCCTACATATACAGGGTGGCACATCGAAAACGAAACAGATACATTTACTGAAAGCTCAGTTCTTTTTTGGAAAAACGCTCAGACCTGTCGATTTTGTTTTCGAGGGGGCACAAAATTGGCAAAAAATCACGTTAATACGTGCAGCCCCCTGGGCGGGGGTGGCACCACCCCTAAAATCTTAAATGGAAGGGGAGGGGTCCCTTTATAATGATGTAAACTTCATGTACTTCAGTTTAGTTATAAAGGGAATTGAAACACCTTTAAAATAAGGTATCACTCGGCCCCCTTTAACATTTAAAATGTTAGGAGTGGTACCACCCCCGCCCAGGGGGCTGCACGTGTTAACGTGATTTTTTGCCAATTTTGTGTCCCCCTCGAAAACAAAATCGACTGGTCTGAGCGTTTTTCCAAAATAGAACTGAGCTGCCAGTAAATGTATCTGTTACGTTTTCGATGCGCCACCCTGTATAATAAAACCTATCGAGTTTAATCCAAGATATTATGTATGTTTCTTTTTATTGGGAGATGCTATATTACAGGTCCAAAATTGCTGTCAGTGACTCATCGCTTTCATATTAAAAGCAGCGGGTTGTACAAAGTCAGAGGAAGGAAATACATATTCCATTCTATTAGAATTTCAAAAATATACTGGATTTTTCCCTCTAACTTCGTACAACCCGCTGCACTTTTTCATTCATTTCGAAAACTAAAGTTATATATTAAATTGCATTAGAGTTATTATTATTTAGTAAAGATGTGTTGCTTAAGACAAACGAAGTTTTACGTTTTTGAGCCTCATTAAAAAATTGTTGATGTATTAAGTCCGGCCATTATAGTCCCAATATTTCCATTACTTTAGCGTTATTGAGTTATGTATTAAGACTTTGAAAAAAATACCAAAAAATTTGTTGTCCATCGTATGTTGCAAAACATTTTAATATTTTGTGAAACAAGAAAAATTACGACTAGGTATCAAAAACTGATACCTATCAAGAGAGTACAGTGTGTTCTTGGAGAAAGCAGTATGCAGCCATCCAAAAGAATAGTATTAAGGGTGGTTTAGAAATTTAATTAGGGGTGCAACATATAAAGGCTCGTATAAAGGGTACTGAATGTAAATAAATATTATACCAAATTGAAAACTCAAAAAACGCGGGGTAAAAATTTCGAAATTTTCTATGATACTAGACTCGATTTTTTTTATGAGGCAGAACTCTTCAAAAATGCTGGACTAAGAATAATCGCTTATATTTAAACTTGATAGCATGAATTTATAGGAGTCCCGTTAAGACAGAATTAAAATAATTGAATTTAATTTTTTTTTTAATTAATAAAGTGGTCGGCATGAAAATTTTACTTTTTTAAATTTGGTATATAAATTTTAATGTGCAGAACATTTAGGATTTCTATATTTTTTGTGATTTAACTGCATGTATTAACTTACAATACAAGCACTATGTAGTAAAAAAAATAAGTTGTGTCTAAAATCTTTTAGCTACATCTTAATTTCTACCCTTTTTTGTGCCATTCTGGTAGCTATGTGATGTTTACTACATAGAGAAGCAAGGTATTGGAAGGATTACTCGTATTTGTAGTATCTACATTATTTACAAACAATGCAATATGGAACATAACTTAATAAATTTTAATGTCTCAGCAGTAATAGTAACGTCTTTTCTATTTAGAATTTGAAATAATTATTTAAAATGCTATTATTGAATTGTTAAAATGTAGATTAGTAAAATGCAATTTTAACATTTTGTAGATGGCTAAGAGAAAATGAATATTATAGTTATGAGGTTTTATAAATACAGGGGACTGATGAGGAAGTTAGGAAACCTTAAAAAATATATGTATTCGTAATTAACAACGTTGTATATGGGATTCTATAATAGTAATTTGAGAAATAGATAGAGTTATAAGGTTTCCTATTTTGGACATCTATTTTTTTGGGCACATTTTTTCTACACTTATGTTTTTAGATTTTGCTACTAATAAGATATAGAGTATAAATATACAAACCTGCTAATCTTAAAGCCGACATCCTTTGAAATTCAGGTTCTTGCAGCCATTTCCACATTCGCCTAAATGTTTCCCTGCCAGATTTTAATTTTGACCATGGTTTTGGATTCCGAAGCAAATCGGAAAGTGTTCCTTGTGACCTGCATAAAACTCTTTGGGCAAAAATAGCTTGAGGAATGCTGTACCTTTTCAGTTCCGCACTGATCCTTTGGGCTAGTTCTTTGGTATTAATTTCTTCAACATCGGCAGTTATAGACGGGACACCTAAGGAACCCGGACTACCGTTTTTTATTTGCATTGTTTGTTGATTTTGTTGCTGTTGATTATGTTGTTGATGTTGATTACCTGGTGGAGTTTGTTGTAACGTTACAACAGGGGGTGAAGGGGAACAATCGCGCTGAGGGGGCGCTATTTGCACTAATGTTGGCGGATGATTTTGTAATCCAAGTCCGTTTAAAGTCGTTTGTCCACTAAAACTAGTCACTAATGTACCTTCCGGAGAGTTTAAAGAGCCCGACCCGGGAGGGCTTAATTGAGGACTATTTAATGTTCGACTCACTATTTCACCTTGCCTTGCACCATAAGGAGAATCATAACCTTGAGGGGACATACTTTTTTGAGGTGAAGGCAGACCATTTTGGCTATAAGCGCTTTGGGGACTAATTGGACTAGATTGTTGTTGCATACCCATACTCGGCGAAGAATAGTTATGTGGAGGTGTCATTTCTATATTGTTCATTGTGTACGGTGTGCTGGCATTGAGCCCTACAATTCCTTGGATGCTGTTGTTCTGCATAACTGTAAAAGATCCAGTCACGTTGCTGGCATGACCGTAGGCAAATTTGTCGGAAACAGTGGAAATGGGCGGTAAAGGTTGCAAAGGGGTTAAAGTTGCATAGGAGGAACTAGGACTGTAGCCGGCGGGAGACATCCTGCCGTTTACTGTGGTGAGGGTTTGGTAAGTAGGCTCCGGATTTAAGTTTCGGTAGTCATGGGTATCTATCATGACCGAGCTGGGCGATAATTTTGGACTGAGGAGTTCGGATTCCCTCGACTCCTCTTGGGGTTGCACGATGACGGAGAGAGGGCCATCGGCTTCTTCCTGTTTAACAACACGACGCTCCACCACGGCGCGTGACAAGACCCTCATCGTCGTCACGACTCGCGTCTCCATGCCTCCTCCTGTTATGACCGCGTGCGTGTGCGCCGTGCCATTTGAGGAATCGACCGTTTGTTCAGAGAGTGACTGTTGTTCGATCATCTTTCCAATATTTTCCATCATCTCATATTCGATAGGTCGCCTAGTGTTAAGAGCGACTTCGGGGCCGCTTACCATCCGGAGATTTTCGGACGTTCATAACAACGTCCCCGGCCGATAAGAAGGACACTGGCACTCTGGCTCCACACGAAGGTTAAACACGAACTGTCACTCAAAGGATCGCGAATTTCTCGCAATTTCTAAGTATTTACGACGGCGCCGACGGATTCTCGGACGAAGCCATCGCATGCTTATTTGCAAATACGATAGCTCTCATCGGCCCTTGGGTTCCGATTTCTGTTTACCGATTCGCATGCTCGCTTCGATTGGGAACCCCCGCACTTGTACCCGATATTTAGTTATTGGACTTCGATTTCGATTAGTATGTATCCGTGGTGAAATTGTAACTTGGCAGCCGGTCGATACTGGATTGAATGGGGGAGCGGGCGACGCCAGGTGGTTTTGTGCGCGCGTCCTTCCCGTACCCTCGTCCTCGTGCTGCGCCTTGGGGCTTTCGCGCCACTGCTATATACCGCTCGTCCCTTTGCAAAGCATCGTGCCCTTTATTTTATTTTACCCTATTTGCGTTACGACTGCCGCGCTTTTGCAATCTGCCTGCTCGTCTAACAAAGAGCAGTGCGACACGGAGGGAAGGACCTTATTTCTTTCTCAAACTTTAAACACAGGGTCAACTTATTTATTTGTTTAACGACTTCTGATTTTTTATTAAGTATTTAAAATTTCAAACGATATTAATTTATAAAGTACATAATATAATAAGCGTTAAGTGCCAGTCTATAAGTAATATAAAAATTTTATTTTTATTATTGTTTTTCTTAAATTTTTCAGTATTATTTTAAATTTTGATTAATAAATTGAATGAAATAAACAAAAAAAGGAACCCAATTCTTATTATAGTGTTTTGGTTCAGTAGCGGCGCGGCTTAAGTATATTGCTAATGAAAAAATTACTTTGCCATAATTGTTGTTTAATGTTTAATTTCAAATTCCACTGAGCACTAAAATAATAATTTTTAAAAAAATTACACCTGTTTTAGCAAAAGTAACAAAACAAAAATGAACAAAGCTAAACAATTATTGTCATAAAAAAAACATATCATTAGTCCATTAAGAAGTTCGATGCAAACGAGAAAAGCTTGCAAAAACTCTACCAGGAAATCGGTCCTGAATGTCCCATAATAGCGGCAAATTCAAAAATTTTGAATGAACAAAAAATGGGGTTAAATGACTAGATATCCAAAATATTTGTTTGAAGAAGTTGGTAAGAATTAAATTCTAGGTCCACATAAAAGTTTTCAAAATTTGAATATTCAATTTAAAAAAAATATTTTCTTGTCAATTTACAAATTTTGGAATTATTTTTTAAACTCTATTGTAATTAGCTCGGTTTTTCAATACTTTTTCTAAATTATCTATACTAACAAAAAACATATTTTGTGTACTCCAAATAACAAGGTACCCTATATCAAATTTTTGATACATAACCGATACCATTACGAGGACATCACCACATGTAAAGTAAATTAATTTGTTACCCTCCACCGATATCACTAAATCTCTCTCAATTGAGACATATGATTTTCTTTAATCTAAAGATATCAAAGACTGTATTGCTCGGGTAACAGATTTTTAAATTCAAGCTGTATCTCCGAAATATAAAGTAACTTATTCTATTATGCATAGACAATTTGTTCCCAATGGAAGTCCTAAATTAAAAATATGTTAAATAACAAATAACTTGTGAACTTTTAGGAATCAAGTAATATTAAATTTATTTTCATTTAATTACTGTTAAAATTTCGGTAAACCAACATAAAAATTAAACGAAAAATAATGTTGGTAAATAATAGATATTCACTTTTTGGCCATTGACATCTTGCTATACCAAAAAAAAAACATAGTTTACTTATGTGTGTTCCGTTTAAAATATAAGTACATTTCCAAAATGTTTTGGATTCTACATAGTAACAAATTTAGGGTAAATTTATTAGATTTGACTTTACACCTTTATGGTAAAATACGGTGAACAACTTTGATACCCCTATGTTGTTTTTGTAATTATCTTCGTGACCGGACTGATATACACAATTATATTTACCCAATAAAAATATATTCCTCGCTGATATCTACATATGACCCCTCTATATAAAAACCCATATAAACACATCGAATGGATTTGCACCTGGTTAGAGGTACTGCCTTTAAATGGGGACTGGCTGCTCACGAATAATCGTATGAATACAAACAAAAAGTTACTTTTAATTTATTTGTCTGATTAGGTTCATTTAATAATAAATCTAAATTGAGGAATATAAATACAATGTTCAGGAATAATTCTTGCTTAATAAGTAATTTGTCATTAGGATATTTCCTAAACTTATTTAACAGTGAATCCGGCCTAGCTAAATTTTTCCGTGTTAAATTGCTCCTGAAGCAAATTATTAAGTTTTTTTTTTCACCAAAAGGTGGTATCTCTGTAGGCGTGGGAGAGTTATTTTTTTGCAGAAAAATAATGCTGGGTCCAATTATCATCATTTGGTTACCAAATTGGAGTAATGCTTCTACCCGAGGCGGACCCTGTCCCTTTCTTGCGCCACTGAGTACACAAAAAAATCTGAGAACATAAATTCAAGAACTTTTAAAATTTTATATTGTTTTAATTGTGTTTTAGCCAAGGTTTTATTTTATTCATTTCACCTTCCTACCGTAATAATATTAAATATATTTGAAAACAATAAATGTCATCAAGCTAAAGATCCTACTTTCAATATGGATACTGGTTATTGATTTGTGTTTCTGCTTTATTTCGTATGAAAATTTTATTTTAGTGATTATTACTCCATCTATATATTATATTTTCTTCTAACACACATAGTTTTCATTTTAAGTTGTTAATTGATTGACATCTTGCAATGTTTTGCCATCTAAAGGCAATTTCCACCAATATTTTCAGAAAAGTTTTCGCTTTTATTCGGGAGCTCCATCTTTAGTCAATTTTCCGAAGCGCAAGAAATCGATAGAAAAACTAAAGCCCAACATTGATTATCAGGATTGAGAAAAGAGAAATCTTCTGCCACTGGGCACATGTTCCATTTTTTGTCGACAGTCTATTTAAGTATGTATTTTTCGCAGTAATGTCTGTGAAATCATTAATTATTAAAGAAAACCTACCTTTTCATTATACCATTATAGATACGTCATGGCCCGGTAAAAATTTTTAATTAGGAATTGGCACATTCAGAACGTAATCTCAGTTACCGCAATAATTTCAAACTACCCAGTACCCAATCATATAGCTCAATTATAGTTCGAAACAGTTTGCAAACCAATCGGAAGCGTGTTGACTAGTCCGTGATTGCTGTGCCATGCATTTTTAACTGTGCTTCTTTAAAAGTTGTGTCGTTCAAGTGTACATTTTTACACTCCACATAACATACTTTTATAGAACGTGTAAATTTAGATTATTTATTCAAAATATCTGAAAAATATAAATTTGGAATAAAATTTAATATAATTTTATAAGGTAGTTGTAGGTATAGGAAAATATTTAGGTTTATTATTTTTTTAAATTGTCTTAAAATGCCTTTTTACATTGGGTGCAATTTCACCAAAAATTGCCTGAAAGCATGCGCTTTGACGATGTTTTAATTAGCTGATGCAAGTTTTCCCATTTAAAATGACCATTTACTTGCACTTGCAACATGAATGTAAAAAACGTAATGTAAAAAGGCCTTTATATTAGTTTTTATTTTGGCATCATCCATTATGTCCATGTTATGTCTTAAAATGATTTTGGGTAAATATGGAGTAAAGAATAATGTAAGAAGCGAGTAAAAACATTCAAATAAAAATAAGTCATTGAGATGTTTATTTCTAAAATACTGATGGGCAAATAAAAACTTTTACAAAATATTTAGAGGGAAAAATTAAGCATTTTTCAAATAGTCCTTTGATTACTCTAGAAAACTAATATTTATTGGTACTTTTAATTTTCCTTTCAAGGGAGAAACGTATTGTAATTGTGAAACAAATTCTGACTGTCAAGCAGTTCTTACATCGCTAATATGCATCAAGGTAACTTCAAGACTAGTATGGGAATATCAAGAGGAACTGGAGGCCCTGGCAAAAGTAAACAAAGTTATACTGCAGAGGGTACCAGGACACGAAGATATTTGCACGAAAAGGCTCCGAACATACATTCTAAAGCTAAGATGGATCAGGAGTGAACACGAAATCCACTGGAGCAGCAGACAGGGATTATACCACAGCAAACGCATTGGGGATCCAGACCCAAGACTTACTAAACAGTTGCTTTAAATGAATAGGAACCAGCTGAAAACCATTACAGGAATTCTGACAGGACACATGACTGTCAAGAATCATCTGCACAGAATGCAACTGTACAATGGAGACCTTGACTGCAGATTATGCGGACAAGACAGGGAAACTGTACAGCACATAGTTTTCCATTGCGAGTCACTAAATCGGAAGAGGTAAGAAATATTCGGGCAACCAAAACTGGAACCAGAGGACATCCTTACCCTCTTCCCAGTTGACCTACACAAACTAGTGCAAGGAACTGGGATCACGGAGTGGGTGTAACAACCAAACAGGGTGAGCACAATGGACTAAACCTGGCCTAAGTGCACCCGTCGCACGGACGGGCCCTCGGAAAAAAAAATTATAAAAAAAAATGTTTCAGATATTGTCAAGAGTACAAACATAGTAGAGCGGCGTCGAGGTAAGCGCCAAGCGCCGCGCGTTTGCCGCATACCCGCTTCCCTTAACCCTTTTAATTCCCGGTCTGGAAAGCCAAGAGTAAAAAACTAACTTTAAACTGATGTAAATCGTATGTCTCAATTTGGAGAAATTCAGTGAAATTCAAGTCAAATAATGGGTTTCATTTACAACGACCCCTACAAAAATCAATATTATACTTATCAACGTGCCCACTATATTTTGTCGTTATAACAGCTTTTCTGATAAAGTAAGAGGGATCAATACCTGCAGTTTTATCGATTTATTATCTGAATCCAATATAAAATCCATACCTTCAAATCCTAACCAAGACCCTTTATAGGTATATTTATTACTACAACTACCTAGAATTGTAGGTACATTTTTCGCATATTGCCTTACAATAAACAATGGGGTTCAGGTACGAAGAGGCTAAGACGTTCGTTATTTTATACAGAGTGAATTGTATTAACAGTTGCTCGTTACACGAAACCGGATAGCGTAAGGGAATAATAGTTGGTCTGGTTAGGGATAGAAATAATACATCGCGATTTTATACACATCGATACTACTAGAAACTAGTTATCGATAATATTGATTGAAGATCTCTCGACATTTTCGAGTATAAAGGCATAGTTACATTAGATGCAAGGTGACATTTTAATTAAATTAACATTAAATTAAATTAAATTATTGATGATTGAAAATTACATTTTATTTAAATTAAAATTAAATTAAATTAATATGTCATTTTTAATGAGCTTGCTTTTTCGGCTTTTTTCCTCTTCGTTCGCTGCCAGGGCCATTCCCGAGGGGACCTACAGCTTAACGTGGGTTCCGAACCACGATCGTCGGTCATGCGACACCCCCCAAGGGCTATCAACCCTTGGTTTATTGCCATTGCATGACCTACCGATTGGGAAGTCTGTATATCTTCCGCACCCCACGAAATGTCCGATCTCATCCGGCCTGGTTACCGGCGTGGGAGATGATACATTCTACACTCTTCCCTGCATTTTTAAATCCACTAAATTTCGGACATACTTTTTTTTATTGTACGTATGCCCACTCCGGGAATCGAACCCGGGTCGCCACGGTCGAATGCCAGTAACTTACCTCTGAGGCACTGCCGTGGTTATTTTTAATGAGCTGATGCAAGTTTTCCCATTTAAAACAACCATGTATGTACTTGCAACTTGCATCGAATCTAAAAAGGCCTTTAGCTTAAAAGTTTGTTATTAATATTAATTGATTAGTAAACCGCATCGTGTATTTGTTATTCGAAACAGGCCTTAGTCAGCTCTTGCCATCACAAGGACGTTTATAGAACTTTTTAAGGGGCATGGAAGGGGGGCAAAAACTGTTGTCGCAACCGTGTGAGGTTCTCCTGCTACTTGAAAAAAGCGATTCCTAAAAAAAGGTCGCTAGCATGTCAATTTACTACTACTTTGAAAAAGTAAAAGTGACTTCCCTATATTATACAGGGTGTCTCCAAAAGGTGTGGAAAAAAAAACTACCACAAGTTCCTGAGGCGTAAATATGACGATCTAATTCAACTTACCTTAGTCCAAAAGTGGATGATTTCGAAGATACAGAGTGTCAAAAACTCAATTTGGTTTTCATTTTTTATAAATAATTTTATTAATAATTGGTGTATTGGGTTGTGCGGGGTAAGAAATTAGAATCTGCTCTCATTTTCATTTTAAACTTTAGAGGACGCCACCTGCGGTACCTTACACACATTTACAACGAAATTACTTTTTTAGCCACCCTATATTTAGCTTTTAAATAAAAATTCGGCTTCTCCAACGTCTTTTACCTAAAAAAAGATTTAAAAAATTCACTTCGTGTATGGCCAGATCCAAATTATTGTAATAAATTGAACACATTTAAAGCATAGGCGGTAAATTAAAATAACGTCAATAAAAACTGACTTGTGCACACGAAGTAAATTTTTTAAATCCAGATATCTCAAAAACAGCTGCTCAAATTAACTCTTACCACGTATACCTTTTTTAGGTAAAAGACGTTGGAGAATCCGAATTTTTATTTAAAAGTTAAATATAGGGTGACTCAAAAAAGTTATTTCGTTTTAAAAGTGTGCAAGGTACCGCAGGTGGCGCCCTCTAAACGTTTCAATACAAATGAGAGCAGATTCTAATTTCTCACCCCGCAAAACCCCCCTAAGCCGAATAATGTGACAATACACCAATTATTAAAAAAACTATTCATAAAAAATTAAAACCAAATTGAACGTTTGACACTCTGTATCTTCGAAATCATCCACTTCTGGACTAAGGTAAGTTGGGTTAGATCGTCACATTTACGCATCAGGAACTTGTGGTAGCTTTTTTCCCGCACCTTTTTGAGATACCCTGTATATAACACTAAAAAATAGCGGGCTACAGGGGCACATGCCCGGTGTGCCTGTGCATACCAAGAAAAATTCAATATAGCGAATCTTTTCCACTTTTCGGGACGATTTTTGATCTAACAAAAACAATTTTTCATAATAAATCAGGTTGCTGTTTAATATTTATTTGACTTTTAATTATTCTGTTTATTATCTCAACTTCTTGATTAAAACAGCGTTAGTCTTCGGTTTGTGCATGTCTAGTATATTTATTTATTCAGCAAATCTAAATCGCTTAGAGGCGGCAAAAATTCGTAAAAACGCCCTGAAATTAATTTCAGTATATTTATATCCAAGAGACAAATTTAAGAAAACTGTTCTAAAAGCTTCTCTTAAAGGTAGCTTTTTAGCAACTTCTTTAATTAATTCTCAAAGGCATGTGCGCTAAATTTTCATATCTTAATTTGAAGGAAAAACATTAAAAAAGGCGCGAAGCAATTACAAAGTAATGGAAAAAAATGTCCACCTTTTTCCTTTGGTAAAAAAATAACAAGTGGGTAAATACGTTATTTTCTGGAAATTTTTTAAGGGAGTTTATTATAGTACTGTAGCTATCATCATTTTATTTGCCTTATTAAATTTCTTTTACAGTTTGTGTAGGTTTTTAAGGCAAAATAAATTTATCAAACAAAAGCTCTTTTTTGCTCTCGTGTTATATACTGGGTATTTCCTGAAAAATAGGTTTAGGTTATGAAGTTCAAAAAAAGTAGCATTTTTTGGGTGCCACGCCCTTTTATTTTTAAAATAGCGCTAGGGAGAGACGATTTTTGAGTTGGGTAGTTCAGTCAAGTAATTTGTTACCTACGGCCCTGGTGGTAAGGTAAAAAAGGAGATACCGAGGTACTTTTATTAATTATTAATTTCCCAAAGGTAAACACTAAATACGGAAAGAAAAACCTACCTACACTTCTACACCATAATAATATTTTTTTTATGTATACTTATCTATTATTGTTTTTTATAGGATTATATGAGATTTTTAGCACAGATCTTTAGGTAGATAAGTTGTGAATACAATTTCTTTGACGCATTCATAATTTTAATTTAAAAAACGTACCAAAATATGTGTGGTCGGTTAGATATCAATTTTATTTTTTGCTTGTGTAATGTCAGTAGTCCTCGAGTAGTACTCATACTAGGTCGTGTGGTGCGGCTTAAGCTCGCAAGCAATTCAACTGATGCCGGTCCTGTCCAAATTAAATATACAAATATGACAATATATTGTGAAGAATTGGCATAACCATCGTTGTAAATAAAGAATCCACAATTATGGTAGCATTAAAAAAGTATGGACTGTACTAAACCAAATAATATTAATATGTCCTGAGTTAAGATATGTAGGTGGGCCTAAAATAAACATGCCACCCTAAACGTGATATCAAATAAACCTGTAACGATTTACTTTAGCTCGCCAAAATAATCAATGGTAATCCTTTTGTTATACACCATGGTCCAACGACTTGCTGATATGCCATATATGTAGGTAATTATTTTAGAAGGAGTTTTTTCTGTATAAACTTATCTGTGTAAAAACTAAACCAGTGATCCACAAATAATATGGTTAAGAAAATTTTACGTTACCCTTTATGAACTGGCTGGAAAAGGAGAATGTAACGTTACGCTTCTGATCAATGAGGGAAACCTTATTTCTATTCCACGGCTATGGCACTTGTGAGAAAACTCAAGCACTAAGCCCATAAAGAACTTTTGTTACCGCCGAACAAACTCTCTGTCAGAATTTACTGTCCGGAACTTCTTCTTTATAAGAATCTCTTTAACAGATGTGATTGAGAATCTTTTTGGGTATTACGACGATATTTTTATTTTAATAACGTTTAAAATTTGAATAAATTGCTAGTAGCAAAAATAAATTTATTTTGTACAATGAAGCATGAAGCGCGAATCAAAGGAAATATTATTTTTTGCCGTCTTTTTTACATCTTAAACTTTCTAGCTAGCACAGAGATGTAACTGTAGGCCTATCTATTGTTTTTTTTGTAACATTTTTTATACTATAATATATTGTGATTTAACAGATAACGCCTCAAAGATGTTTGCGATGTTGCATGAACGATATATTAAACTTTATATTTAGATTATCTATAAAAAAAAGCTTTTAAGTTAGATACAGTTTGTTAGAAGTGCTGGAATGCTGCAAGAGTGTGTAACCACGATACTAGATGTCGCTATATGCAATATAGTGTTGATTAGTTTTTCCATATACTACTTAAGCGGATCCTAGATCTACTGACGAGCCATGGTATGGCGAAACGCGTCTAGGGATAATTTGAAAAGGAAAGAAAATCTTTATTTTGGCTAGTTATATTAATTATTAACTGCCTGTTTAAGTGTCGCAGAAGTTAAATAAGAATTTTATTAGTATAGTATTTTTTACATAGTGGAATTTAGAAATTGTTAACTTACTTTGGTGTTTTGTTGATTATAAATTAAACAGAACAATTATCGATATAATTTTAACAAGAGACCTAACCACGGCAAAGAATTTAAAAACATCTGTAAGTAATTGTGAAATATTGATTTTGATGAAAGAATGAAATTTTATTCTTAAACTACTACGCCGTATTCTGTTTTTCCAATGACAATATTCTTATTTTAATGTAGGGCTTCTCTGTCAACCACCATTACACTTTTATTTTAATTTCAAAGAGAATTTATAATTTATTTGTACTTTATCCACGTCTAAATGTAAACGGGTCCATCTGTCTATCCTCAGGATAACAACATTGCTGGGGCACAGGTAGTTGTATATAATATCGTGTTGTTGACAATATCATTATGCTGCAACTGGGTTTCTTTATGACAGATGGCGCCACGGATTATTTTTAGATAATAAATTATTAATAAGGTGCTACTATTTGCTTTATATACCTAAGATTTCCTTGTTGTTGTGAATTTTAGGCAAAGTTTTAAATCGTAGAAGTACGTATAAGCGGCATTGTAATAATGTTAATAAGAAAAAACCTGGTGAATAATTTTCTCAATTCAGTCTTTTTGTGTTAGGTGTTTGATTGTGGATAGCAATTCCATTTTAAAGAGTTTTTTAGCAACTTTATGTTATGGTGGGGATATTATTTTTTATAAATGTTTGGTCAAGGGCAAGACTCAGGTATACGTTGAGGGCTTCGTCTTTAAAGAACATGGACCAAAGCAAACTACTTTTACTCAGAAAAAAAGGTGGCGCTTATATTGCAAGGCTTGATAGAGTTTCTGCTATATGTTTATGTATTATACCGGGTGTGTCCACGCACAATAAAACTTGCAAGTCCCTATCATTTCTTGCATCTCTTCTTTGTTTCTGCCTTTGCAAGTCCCCATCATTTCTTGCATCTCTTCTTTGTTCCTGCCTTTGCAAGTCCCTATAATTTCTTGCATCTCTTCTTTGTTCCTGCCTTTGCAAGTCCCTATCATTTCTTGCATCTCTTCTTTGTTCCTGCCTTTGCAAGTCCCTATCATTTCTTGCATCTCTTCTTTGTTCCTGCCTTTCTTCACATCTGCAGTTATTTATTACAGTGCCTTTTGTCTCAAATTTATTGATAGTCCTTTTGACTGTAGATTTTGCAGGTATCGGTCTATTCGGATACAGAGCAGCAAAACATGTCTGACACATTTTGATAACTATTTCCTTGATAATACCATTTAATCATCAATATTTTTTCTTCAGAAGTGTAATTCATGGCTAATATTTTCGATGTACGAGTTTTTATAACAATAAAGCACACATTTCAAAATGACAACTTTATTTGACAGTCATCTTTTACCTTGACTGGTGCCCGCAAATACGGGGCCATAAAAAGGAGAAATAGTTAAAAAGAAATCGGCGATAACCCGTAAACGGGCTCATCAAAAATATCTAAAGTTATTCTTTTGAATGTGGGTTTTAGTGCTCTTTAATAAACCTAAATAGAATTTTTCTCTAAAATAATTAGGGAAGCCAATAATTGACCCCATTTAAAATTACATGAGATTTCCTATGTCCTGCTCGACGATGCAACACCCGGTATGCAAAACTTATATTAGTTCAATGATGAATGTTTAGGATTATAAAAAGAAGACATATGCAATACATTTGCCTGTATGCTCCTAATTAATAATTTTACTTCTTACGTAAATAAAAGTCATTTAAATATAAAAAAATTGTGATATCACATTCTTCTCTAAATTATTAATATCCCCAGCATAGCTAGTTTATTGGGTATATAATAACGTAACCCAGACATAAGTGACATTTTGCCAAACAACAAAATCCCGCTAAACGATATTTGTGTAATTTTCTCTGAATCCACACAAACAGTTTTGTAAAAACCTGTTTCGTGTTCAGCGACAAGTCCAATTCTTTTCAACGAATCGGAAATCCTGTTTCAGGCATCAGCCAATGCCGAGAGCTTAACGCCTAAAAAATCAATTAGCGGGATTTTGTTGGTTGGCAAAATGGTACCATTGTATACAATGTACGGTATGTATATATGCCATTTGTAGTCCCTATAGTTGTCCGTGTGTAAACACATATATAATAATACTTCTTATTAATTGGCATTCTAATATTATCTCCCATTTAATAATGTGTAACGTAATAAGATTTTATTCCCTTTATCTCCTCATAACATAAAAACATTTAGCTCGGTCCCTTCCCGTTAATTGTTTATTTGCGGGAAGTTGACGTTAAAGAGGCAAGAATTTGGTGTTAAATACGCTGCTAACTTCGTGTCTAACTTTTTCGATAAAAACATCAAGTTCATATAAAGGGTTCATTAATTCACATTTAATTTAAATATTGCTTTTATTTTATAAATCTTTAGGTTCTTTATTATTCTTATTATATTAACGTGTTTGATTTAGCAAGAAATGTGGATATATTATGACATGGCTTCATGTCACCGCCGTTACCTACTTAATTCAAAAGGGTTTAGCTAAAAAAAACACATTTAAAAAGCAATAATTGATCAACAATTTGAAAATATTAAATGCCAGATCATAATCTTGATAAAGATTCCAAAAATGTAATAAAAACGGCCCTAAATTCAAACATTTATATAATTAATATTCTTAAACTGATAATAGTTAGATTTATTTATTCATCTTTGAAATATTGGTACGCTACTGCGTCACTAATATATTTCAGGATCGTGACGGAGAATTCATTGTGTATTTGCATAAACCTCATTGTCAAAATCTGGGACTAAACCATTCCATCAGATTTAAAGTTTCCTTGATAGGGGCTATTTTTGGGAAAGAGAATGGAAAAGCTGTGGTACTTATTCTCCATCTTTATTTTTAGCTACAGAGAAGGCTAATATAACAGAACTAAATTGTTAAGAAATATCTGCAGGAAGTTATTGGCAAAAATATCAAATTTAAAAGCTAATGACCACTTTATTGCAAAATATTCATTGATTCAATACTACCTACTAGGCTCACTAAAATATTCTCTCCCTAACAATTAAATTACATGTTATTCGAATTGTATCTCCCTTGTGCCATGCACTTGACAACTACATATACTAAATCTTAGTATTCACCTAGAGACGACTATAGATACTTATAAAATATACAGGGTGATTCCTAAGCTGATACTTCTTTTTTAGCTGTGTATAGAAGGCATTAAAATAAACAACATTTTTATTTACCTTTTTCAAAAAACTCAAAAATAAGTTACTTACATTCACTGATTACGCTATGGATCAAATACGGTTCTGCCTAACTTGCCCGTTGAATAACCTTAAGGAAACTTCTGGGTGTAGAATGAGCCCGCAAGGGAAAGTGTTCTGCGTATAATCTCGAAGCAAACGCAGCACTTTGACGACACTCACTCTAAATTAGCACCATTTCTACTAATTCGTTATTTTAAAATTTTACCATTTTCACGTGTCACCAATTTAAAATTAACTTGCTTCAGAAAAACACAACGCAGCGGATGCGGATCAACTTAGGAATCACCCTTATTTATTATATTATTATTATTATTATTATTATTATTATTATTATTATTATTATTGAAAATATATCTATAAATAAACGTAAAAATGTAACTTTTCGCAATGGAAATAACATTTTATGAAACAACAAAGCATAAGATGCTTCTCTTATTTTTTTTCTTGTGTGTATTATATTCCTTTAAAAAGATGAGAAGGTACATACATATACATAATTCCATGTGGGATTGGACTTAGACCGAAAAATAATAGGATAAACCATAACGATGTTGTTGTATAAGCAGCACTACTTGGATACCACCACCCACCAACGTATTTTCGTTTTTTTTTTTTGGAATACTACCTAAAGACATTATTATAGCTACAAAATGACAAAAGCGACTATTGTCTACTTGCAACATGATTTTTGTACCTTTTATACTCTTATATATTTAAGCAAATGCAAAAGGCTTCGTTTACTAAACTTTGCTAAAATTTAAATTAACGAATTGACATACACAGGGAGTTAATTCTATTATTGGTTATTGGTAGGTAGGTATATATTTTTTATAATTTCCCTTATAATAAATAGATTTCCTTTATAGTGTAACGTTCGTGCTAAAGCGACTGTATCTTTCTGTAGATTTATGTTGACTAGACGCGTTTTACTATTTCATATTTTCTCTTTCAGAAAATGTGGTAATGGCATTTTTCTCAAGAAAATAAAAATTTGTCTTATAAATCTTACTTTCTGTTATCTCTCGTTGATGTTGCCGTTTGTTCAGGTATAGTATTTATTTTACTAGGGTTTAAAATGATTGTTTTCCCGTATAAAGAACCTTCAAGTAAAATGCAAAAATATAATAAAAAAATAATAAAATGGGAGTATTTTTGACCTACACTATAAAATAAATGAAATTGTAGCCAATTTGAAAAGTTTATTATCGTCTGTAATTATTTAAGTAACAGAATATTCGCATAATATAAACCCACGCGACTAGTTGACAACTAACTGACAGCTACACTACTTTATTCATTAGAAAATAAAAAAATATAGACATATTTTATCGGCGATGTATAGGACCGGATTACAATTTTTTTAATTTTGTGAGAACCCTTTTCAGATTATTTGCAAAAATGATTTAAACATTTTTAATACCCAGTTTAAAAAAAACTCTGTACAAGTAAGGAAAAAATGGGAAATATAGCACTTACATACAGTTAAAGGTAGATATGTAAGTATGTTTGTTTATTTCTAATAGTGCTCATAGGTAAATTTGTTTTTTAAAAACAAGTATGAAATTGGGTAATATAACTGCAAAATTTCTTGGCTCAGCACTCTCATACACTAGCCCTGTTTGCTCTACTTATGTAGAATTTTTAGTTTCTTATTAACAAACTTGTAAAACTTGGCATTATTTTTTACATTTGCTAAAAAAAGTAAGACACAAGCTAAGTGTTGTTGAACAAAGTAAAAAGATAAAACTTACTGAAACTTTTTCAAAAAGGAACATTTGCAAATCCGGCATTAGGTTAAACTTTTAATTGTGTTATGCTTAACAGCATTAAAAACTTTTGTGTCGAGATAACCTGAAAAGAAATATACTACCAAAGTTTCTGAATTTCGGTGACACTATTAACTAAGCAACAACTTTCTTTTAAGCAACTTTTAATCGTCGAAAATTCCAAGAAATAAATTATTCTTATTTTTTTAGTTCTGGCGTATATTATACAATTAGTTAAATCCAGTGTAAAATGGATCTGTTAAGGATTTTTAAAAAGTTCATCGTTTGCAAATTACATTTGACAATGACAAATTACAGGTTGACAAGTCTAATCAATGCTGATGTCCACAGCATCACCTGTTCAATTCTGAATGAAAAACCAACCGCAATCCCATTCAAATAAGTTAAGATTGGGTTATCCAAAATTGTTCAAACTTATGTTCTACAAGATGGCGTAATTAGTTTTCAAATTCGACGTTTTGTTCTTTAGATACAAACCTCAAGTTAACTGTTTTAAATACGAACCTGGAATCATAAACCCATTTTTAGGGACACATCATTAGTATTTCAAATTATTCTTTCTTTGCTATTACGGCCCTGGCAATTATTTTTAGGATAACTATACATATTGAAATTACATCACACAAGTTATGGTGTTTAGGCAGTTTTATTTCAATAAGAGGTACTGTAACAATACTCTAGGAAGTAAGTTTTTAATGCATAAGAAGTAATTCTTTTTTTTGAAGTTCTATGGTTTTTGCCTTAGACCTAGACCGAAATACTGTAATACAGAAAAAAATTAATGCTCCCGAGTAAAAAAAAGGTAACTAAAGTGTTAGTCTAGTTATATTACTGTAATGCGCCAAAGTTTCTTTCAAAAACAATTTCAATTTATTTTTACTGTTTATACGGTCTGATAATACTGGCGAAACATTAAACAAAAATAAACAGACAGAAAAATATTTGAGGCTGAGACTTTTGTCCTTTTCTCCTACAAAATATCAAATATCAGGCCTTTTTGAGTAAAAATGGACGGATTTTTCAAATTAGAAATAATTTTTTTTTGGTTTGGCTCTAAATGTTCAGGACCGTAATGACGTGAAAAGATAAATTGAAAAAATGTGTTATTAGATGACAAAACGTTAAAATTTCAAAAACTTTAAATTGTATTAAATTTGTAAAGCTTAGAAGTCCCTGAAACTGTGTTTAAAATTCCAGGTCCGTATTTAAAAATTGACTTGAGGTTGGTATTTAAAGAACGAAACGTTGAATTTAAAAATGAATAACGCCATCTTGTAGAAAATAAAGGACGGCTATGAAAAAGTGTTTTTTGTTTTTGTGCCAAGTCAAAAATGAAGGCGCAAAAAATTAAAAACCAAAAATAGAATTTTCGGATATTTCGGATATCTCCGAAAGCATTCGGAATATTTACAATTTTCTTTTACCAAATTATTAGGCCCCAAAATGCGCAACTTTGCCTCAATTGAACCATCTTCTTATCTCTTACCGTTTTCGACATCCCCTTGTACGCACGCGAATTTGTTGTACCCTGTATGTGGATATTCTGTTTAACATTAGATAATCCTGAATAGCGTCTCGTGTTAAATAAACTCACAGGCCGTCAACCCTGTTTCTGGTAAAGTATCATGCAAGGGCCTGTCGACATATTAAGCACCGGTTCCCGCAGATCACCGAAGTCAAGCGGTGTCGAGCGCGGTTAGTACTTGGGCGGGTGACCGCTTGGGAACACGGCGTGCTCTTGCCTCAGGGAAGAGTGTAAAATGAATCGACACCTAGCCATCCTATTCACGCCGGACAGGCCGGATAAGATCGGATATCTCGTAGGATGAAGGTGCCGTTTCACACTCCCCAGTCGGTAGATCACATTTGTGGTCGATGACCGGTTCAAGATGGCCTACGTAGTCGGCGAACCGTAAAAAAAAAAAAAAAAAAAAAATGGTAAAGTATCTTTTGCTCATGAAACCTTTTTGTGCTGCTGTGATTATTTTATTTAAATTTTTTAAACATAAAAACTTTAGAACAAGAGTTATATTTTTAATTCACTTTTACCTAATTTATCATTAAATAGCAATAATTTAAACGAGAGTTTAAGTTTTTTAATTCTAAGTCTTGAAGTCTTGATTAACCTCCGACTAATATTACCTAAAAATAGTCAATCTAAAAATTTATTGTTTCATCTTTGTCCAAAAAAATAGCTAGAAGAATCTTAACAATCATCCAATTTGTATCCAGTAATCATTCATATAGAGCATCAAATATATTTTCTCAGAAGAAGTAGGAAAACAAAAGTGCCTCAACAGCTTGTACGTGGCTGTCCGTACAGGGCTCATCAGTAACGTAACTACTTTTATTTTTCCATTTTTGATTTTGTTTGCCGTCTAGTCTATTCCAACATACGACCCAATCGTTCCTTATTACATTCAGTTCACTCACGTGAACTATGAAACCTGCCATTTTACTTTGCACTTGCACGACACGCTTCTTTTATCGACTTTTTGAACACGTTCATTTTCCTTATCGTCACTAGTCGTTTTTTCAATGTAATTGAATAAAAAATGAATTTTGTTAGTTTTGTAGATCCGTCTTGTAAAGAAAAATTGTTTACAACAAGATTTTCCATTGCATTACTTTAATGGTTGGATTCTTTAAAATAACATACCGCGGGTAGTGCATCGTGGTTGGTAACATAGGAAATCCCATGCAAGTTTTAGACTGTCCAAATATTTGCTCCCCTGTTGACTTTAAAGCGGGGTTGTGGGACTCGCGTCTATATCTCAACCTATTGCCGGCACACTGCGCATGTCAGGCGGATAGCGTGATGGCATGATATTTTTAATTTATTATTATTTGTAATTTTGTAATTCCACCACATCGTGCATACTGTGCCTGGGTCTGGCGATGGCAATAAAAGTTATTTTTTTATATAAAAAATATTGGATATACGGAGGTTGTCGGTTCGAGTCCGGCTCGAGGAAATACTTTCTTCTGAATTTCAAATTATGTGTTCATACATAAGAACTTTCCATCTTAAAAAATATTATATATAGTAAACGAATTTCACGAGAATTAAGGGGCGGCGTCAGAAGAGATTTTGAAAATAATATCGGGCCATCGTTTGTAATTTTAATGGAAAATAAGAATTTAACAGGAATAGCCGTAATATTTCTATTTTTATGTTCTGCATGGCAGATGATATAGATTAAGCCTATCTTAATTGAAACTTTGAAAAAAAATTGAATTTTTTTGGTAAAATAAGATATCATTGGTTAAGCTAGAAGTTCTTGTAAATCCCTTAGTAAAATTCTTGTATTAAATTTTCAATTAGACAAGCCAGAAAACGATGCCGCGTTTGACGCTGGTATGGAAGGGTTTTAATAAAATAAACAATAAAACAGTTCTGTAACAACCTGTTATAATTTTAAGATGATTCGTTAGCAGAACAGTTAGTGGATAACATTTTTAACATCTTATAAAATCATTTTGCTTCTGTGATAAAGTTATTATCTTAATATTTTGATAACACACAGAAACATAATAATTATAATATTATTTTATTAAAAAATACCAGCAGAAACGGGAAAGGTAAAAAAGCAGTTTAAGATATATTCGATTTAATTGGCGAAAATAAATTAAAATAAATAAAGCAACATACTTTAAAGGGCACACTCCATCTGACCACAATAGATTGTAACCATTTATTTGTAACTAAAAAGACCTAAGTGGTAATTATACCTTTGATTATTGTCACTAATCAGAGGCATAGTTAGCCCCATCTATAGGAAAAAAATCAGGATGGCCCTTGATAAAGGAGATCTAAGTAGGGGGCCTCTACTTGGAACTTGCCAGAGTCAAAAAAGCTCATAAAACGGGATCTTTTGAAATCTGTAGGGCTTTTTAGTTTATTATAATTACCATTGTAATAATTTAGAACAAAAAATACGTATTTGGGATATCAGTATTTAAATAAATAGGGATATTATTGATTTATACAGGGTGATTCCCAAGTTGATACTTTTGTTTTAGCTGTGTATGAAAGACATTAAAATAAAAAAAAAACATTTTCAAATACCTTTTTCAAAAAACTTAAAAATAGTCGAGATACAAAAGTAAAAAATCTTAGTGTGGGCCTGGTCATCAAAACGGGGCCTGATATAATATATGTTGTTTTTGTCTTATTAGTCATGCATGGTCAGTTATTTATTTGGCGATCTGCTGCGGTGTGTTTTTCTAAAGCAATTTTAAATTGGTGATACGTGAAAATGGTAAAATTTAAAAACAATGAACTAGTAAATATGGTTGTTGCTAATTTACTGTGAGTGTCGTCAAAGTGCGGCTGCTGCTTCGAGATTATACGCAGAACGCTTTCCCTTGCGGGCTCATCCTACACCCAGAAGTTTTCCTAATGTTATTCAACGGGCAAGTTAGACAGGACCGTATTTGATCCATAGAATAAATAAATGTAAGTACCATATTTTTGAGTGTTTTGAAAAAAGGTATTTGAAAATGTTGTTTATTTTAATGCCTTCTCTACACAGCTAAAACAGAAGTATCAACTTAGGAATCACCCTGTATATTTACGCATTAAAAAATATCCCTTCCCTTGAAAAAATATATCCACGACCTTAATGATATTTTTTCTGTGTGCTTTAAATTTTATCCTTCTTTAACTCAAAATGACTATTTGCTCTTATTCGCTTTCATACACATCAGTGCTTTTTATAAAACTTGTTACCAATACTGATGGCACACATTTCTTGCTGATTCGGCAGGGAGGCGAAGGCGGCCGAATTTCCCCAGTATTTTTCAATGTTTTTATATTCAGTAAAAAAATACAGTGGCGATTACTGGCTAATGATTGTTGAGTTGAGTTGGTTAGTCGTCTTCGTATTTTGTTTAGTCACCATTAACATTCTGGCTGAGTGGTATTAAAATTTTTTAAGGGAGAATTCATCAAATGTAACAATGGAAAAAGATGGTCCCTCCAGCTTTAAAAAATGGGTGTGTTTTTTTATTTTGTGAACTGAAAATTGAGACATGAAGGGCGTTTCGTTCCGTTTCTGTCTTCGGTATGAAAAATTCAAAAAGTCAGTTTTGTCGGAAAACGGTACTTTTGATTTTGTGACAAAGTGTTTTGTTCTTTATAGAAATCACTTTTTGATTTCTATTTGCACGGGTTTTTGGTAAAAGTCCCTTTTGAGAAAAGGGGGGGGGCTTGGCTTTTTATACATAGGATAGGTACCCGAAAATAGGTGCTACAAAGTAACCTTTAGTGTGTCCGAAAACGGCTAGTTTCATACACACAAATCTGGTACATAAAGAAAATGTACACCGATTCTTTTAAGTTTTAATACCATTTTTACTTTCATTATTTCCCCTTTATTTCTTTTACATCTTATTGGCCAGCATTTTCGTAAAACCTTTTTTGTTAATTTTTATTTTTTGTTTCTACTTATCTTTTTCTTTTAAATTTCCCTAACAGAATGCCTATAACTAAATACTAAATAATTATGGTTTCTTGTGTGATTTAAATATAATTTTATTCAACTCTGAGATTCCTCAAAGAAGTTATTTATAAAACTATAATAAATTTAAAAGTTTCTATCCCAGAAATAGAGTTAGATTGCAATTTTAAAATAGTCTTCAAGATAATTCAGTTTAAAGAAATTTTCCTGTTTCCGTGTTTAAAATAAGACTAAAAACAATTTCAATCAGATTTAATAAATGTATGTATATTTTCGATTTTTTTTTAATAAATAATAAATATATTACTGATTTAATTTACAGGTTGTATTATTTTATAAATTAGTGTGAACAATGGACAAAAGTCTATGTGTGCACCTGTGTAGACAAGAATAAAAAACACTAGAGCATTGTCTTTTTGAGGTTAGAGATTTTTATCTGTTAAAGCTTTAAATTTTAAACAGAGAATTTAAAGGAATATAAATTTATAAACAAATACACAGAATTTAAAGGAAAATAAATTTATAAACAATAGTTAAGCAGCAATATTCTTAGTCTTGAAGCAATTAAGTTTTTGTATTCAGAAATTATATGTAAGTAGTCAAATTCATTATTAATCAATATTTAGGGTATACTTACCAACATTTAGTTTAAGTATAATAGTTCAGTACTTCGACTGGTTGGAATTGGGTTTCTATTTCTAATCTAAAAACTTAGACAGTAAATTTTTGTATTACACTTTGTTTGATACATAAAAAACCGAGAAATAATATTTACCTTCTTACAATACAAGACAATATTTTAGTGTATGTTTACCTAATCCTTCTTCAAGTATTGTAAAAAAATTTAAGAAAGCATGAAAAATAAATTTTTAAACCACCTGAAAGTGCCTTATACTATAAGGTTGTATTTTGTCTAACACTGTTAGATAATAAAATACCAATCTGATTGCATGGTTCTACCAAGAAATGAAAACTTTACATTGGTAGGATGTCACCACCTGCAGACCGGTTTCGAACTTTTTTGTTCTCGTCAGTACAGGGTAGGTGTTCATACCATACCAAGTGAAAGTTTTAAAACCTAATGCATATAATATCAACCTTCTTCGGATATATACTCAGATAGATTGCATGGGACTACCAAGAGATGGCGCTAACGTATATATACGACTGAAGAAGGTTGATATGATATGCATTAGGTTTTAAAACTTTCACTTGGTATGGTATGAACACCTACCCTGTACTGATGAGAACAAAAGAGTTCGAAACCGGTCTGCAGGTGGTGACATCCTACCAATGTAAAGTTTTCATTTCTTGGTAGAACCATGCAATCAGATTTGTATTTTATTATCTAACAGTGTTAGACAAAATACAACCTTATAGTATAAAGCACTTTCAGGTGGTTTGAAAATTTATTTTTCATGCTTTCTTAAATGTTTGCTTCCACCTGACTATAGTAGGAGTCGGAAATAATAGTCAGTGATTTATGGCTTTCATATAGAGTGTAGTGGGTTGTACTAAGTTAGGGGAGACAATTCCAGTGTTTTTTTGAAATTTTAATAGAGCAGAATATTTATTTTCGTGAAATTTTTTTCCTCTGACTTCATATAAGCCGTTGATCTCGATATGAAAGCGATGAGTCACTGACTATTATTTCCGACTCATACTATAGTAAGAAATTCAGTGTTTTTACAATTATTGTAAAAAAATCTATAGATTATCAGTCTATTTTTTTTTTAATTCTCCGAGTTAAAATTATTTTAAAAACTGTTATATTTTAAATTTAATTAAGCAATAAGCGAGGTTTCATATACTTTAATATGTCACAATTAAAGGGCCTCATAATAAAAGGGACAAAACAATAAGTAGGTATCAAGTGCGAGGCGTATCTTTATGAATTATTACTTTAAATGAATTCTTTCTTGGGTTTGTTCTGGATTTATTTAAAATATTAAGGTATCGTATATATAACTGACCCTAATGATAAAATAAAACACAGTAATTTTACTGCACTTTTACCATGAAGTTTATATTTTACAGCTAAGTATTAAGTAAATTTATCGTTTCCCTTTTAATCTAAAATGTTTAAATTTACTATGTTAATAGGTAGAGTTACTAACTTAAACATTTCGATTTCAATTACTTACAAATTACTATCAAATAAAACGATAAAATCAAAAACTTTCCAAATCTTTGCTGCTTTTTGGAAGTTCTGATTCGTTTAGGGTAGGGAATAATATAAGGATATTTAAATCAGATTTATCCCTCCAATCTGTCATTTAAAATAGCTTTCTGTCGTAAGTAAATTAATGGCTTTCTTTATATATGTAAACAGTTTCGTAATTTAACTAAATATATTATCTGCTCTGATATATTTCCCTAAAAAATGCCCGAGAAGATTTAGAGTTCTTATATTATTACAAAACTGGCATTGGCTTTTCTAAAAATCGATTTTAAAAGCCAAAACAAATTTTCCAAGTCCACGAAAAACTTTTTTGATTACAACTGCTACTTTCAAATTGGATTTTACGGTTATAGGTATTATTAAAATTGTTATGTTCAGTTCAACTTTTCTTTTTTTATGCAAAAGTATATCGACAAAGTTGATTGAGAAAAATGTTCGGCAAGTGAGAGGTCTGAGTTCGATTCCCATTGGAAAATAGAATTTTTCAAATTTAAAAAACTTTGTCTGCACACTATTTCTAGACTTTACGTTGGTTAGGTATAGTTAAGTGATCTAGGGCTTTTGATCGTGTTTGGCACGATGGGCTTCTAAGAAAATTGCGATCCTACGGTATGCCTAATGGATTTTGTTTATGGTTAACCAGCTTCCTTAAGTACCGTTCTCTGCAAGTGGAGATTGAAGGGTTTCTCTCAGACACCTTCACCATCAATGCCGGTGTTCCTCAAGGGTCCATATTGTCGCCTACCCTCTTTTTACTGTATATTAACGACCTTCTAGTGAAAACCCAAAATCCAATTTATAGCTTTGCTGATGACAGCACACTTGTCTCATCTTTTACCTTGACTCCCCAAACATCCGCTGCCGATGCACATCTTCGCAGGCAGCATGAAGTATTGCGCCTCAACAATGACCTGGAAGAAATTTTGGCTTGGGGTGACAGTAACCAAGTCGAATTTAATGCGAAGAAAACCCAGACAGCAGTCTTCTCCAAAAAGGTTAACATTGCAGAACCGGATATAGTCATGGCAGAACACGCAATTCCCCTGGCACCGTCTATTAATTTGCTGGGGGTCAATCTGGGAGGTAATATGTCTTGGCATGATCACGTTGCCGCAATTGCCAAGGCAGCTGCATAGAAACTTGGTGTACTTTTCCGCACCAAAAGGTTGTACACACCTCATCAACTTTTGACACTCTACCACTCTACAAAGCCCAGATTCGACCATCATTAGAATATTGCTCTCATGTCTGGAGCTCTGCACCCAAGCACACCCTTCGGCTACTGGATTCCATTCAAAGGAGAGCCGTTCGTCTGATCGGCGACCCCGAGCTGACCAAGACCCTCGATAGCCTGGAGCATCGAAGACAGGTTGGTGATTTGGCTCTCTTTTACAGATATTTCCATGGCAGGTGTTCGACTGACATTGCCCACTTGATTCCACCTAGAGCAATGCAAAACAGAAATACACGGCGAACCGCTGCCGCTCATCCATATGTTGTTCAGCTTAGTACTTCTCGAACTTCATTGTTCAAGAATTCTTTCATCTGGAGAACGTCATCTTTGTGGAATGATCTTCCTGAGGTCGTGTTTCCCAATGAATACAATCTTCAACGTTTCAAGACCAACGTTAATCGCTTTTTTCGCACTTGCACCGCTCCCAGAGCGCCTTAAAGGATTTTTCCTACAGTGCAGGTGTTTTATCATAAAAAAAAAACTAACATTTTTATAAATTATGACGGCTAAATTTCATTGTTTAAAAACCTTATGGATTCTGCACATGCCGCTTAATTTCGACGGCGCAACTGGATAAAAGATAAAATAGATCGAAATGAATAATGTCTAAGACCTAGTTTTTTTTAACCCTCTACTTGGTTTAAAGCTCAGACCTATTATCATAGACAGTAATGATGATATTAAAACAGCGTTGCCGGTCTGCACTAAATATATTACCGAGAAGAAATAATCACAACAAAAAAAATAAGAAAAATATTTATCCGGAAAAATAATAAACATTTGTGTTTAAAATTAGGGGTAAACTAATGATAATCTTCTGATAGTATTACTGTCATCCTTATACAAAAAAAGAAAAATATCATACAAGCTTGTCAACGTGACAATGTCGTGTCTTGTAAAGTTAATCAGCTGTAAGACGTTCAGAATGTTACCTGTACAGCGAGTTTTTTGTGTTTTGTGACATTATTCAAAGTGTTTTTTGTTTAAATATACTCTATATTGTGGTAAAATGGTACAGCAGTGTAGAGTGTGCAAAAAATTAAGTCATGTAAGCTCGGAAATTACATTTTACAGGTAAGAACTAGATACCGGATTTCAATATTACATGAGTCGTAAGTCAAAGTCGGATTTTCATATACCATATAAATTTATTTTAAATTTGGATTGCGCCATGTACAATATGACTGCATAATGAGTTAAATATCTTGAATAACACATATACATACATACACACTATTATTTTAACACAACTATAAATTAACATTTGTCACGAAAGTACATTTTTTAAGATTCTTGAATTTAAAAAAAATGAATAGCTGTTCTAGCAGTAGCGGCTGAAGTAGGTGAAGGGGCTCTTTACCAAAAAAAAAAATTAAACCAGGAGGAAAGTTTTTCGACAATATTAAATATTAATGTACCAATACATCTACCATTTGAGCCCTCAAAAAATAGTTATGTTCGAATTAATAATATTAATTTAATCCAAATGTCGCTATGCATAATAGAGCCACGGTTAACTCCGATGGACAATAATTATAAACACTCGTGCATTTTGGCGCGCCCCAGCAGACCGTGTCCGTGAGCTAAAAGCAGCAAGTGAAGACCCAACGCCCAACATGGTTTTGATATTTACCGTTGCTATGGTTACGTGACGTCAGTTACGCAAATAGCATGTAACAATTTGCATTGTGATGAAGGGCAATTTAAAAATAGATCAGTCGTATGCGCCATTGTTTTAGCATCGGTTCGCCTAACCTTAAGGTATTTATTTTGAGGGTTCGCGAAACTTACGGTTATAGATATCGTTTTTAAGTGTTTTACTCTGTGATTAAAAAGTTTTGTTTTTATTTTTCAGTTAATTCAGTAGTGTACGTACCTACTTAGTTGTGTGTTTTAAAAATGAATTCAATTAATGACATAGTTTGTAATTTGTTTGTAAAGTCCGAATGTAATATTAATATCAGATCTCTGGTAAGAACAAATTCGGCCATATTTTTTTTACATGGGTGTAACGCCAAATCAGTTTGTAGGTTGTACGTAACATGACTAGCGACTAGCGACCTTAAAGGAAAACTTACCTTTAATGAGACAGTAAATATGGCTGAACTTGCGTGTTGTATGTTCTGTGTTTTATCAGAGGAGACATAAAACTCTTTTAATTGAAAAAAAACGTCAAACATTTTTCAATTATAAATAAATATGTGCAACCAATATATTTCATTGTCATATTTCAAAGTAAATCTGTTTTTCATTAAACCAATATCGGTTCTTAATTTAAAAGTTAATATTAAAAAACTTTACTCTGATAAGAAATTTTTTTGGGGTATTTACAATCGATTTTAAGAAGGAACGTGGCAAGTTCTGTGTATAAAATACAAACTTTAAATCTTTTCGGGAATTCCTTTTCCAAAATATATCAGGCGACGTAAATTACGACATTGTATGCAAAAAGAACAGCCATTAATTTGTCTACGATAAAAGAATAAATTAAATGACAGGTTGGTGGGTAAACTTGTCCAAGTGGATTTTAACTTTTAAGAAGCAGTAAGATTTTTGGGTTCGATCGATACTTCCCAAAAGGTATTTTGGTCGAATATTTTAAATATTGAAATAATATCAGGAATAATTTACACAGAGAGGTTTAAAATTGAAAAACTTCTGTGGAAATGAGTATAAAGTAACATATCACTGCTCATAATATTAAGGCGGTATAAAAAAATTGGATGAGGTTCAGTCATTCCTGATTCATGTGCCATTTACTTTTCATAAATTTTATTTTTCGTTCGGGTTTGTTCACATAGTAGCACAGTGGAAATATAGTGGAACAAGAGCGTCCATTAGCAGCAAAAATAAAAAAAGTTCCTTGCAGTACTCTCCTTTCCAAAGTGGCCTCTGAAAAAAAGTCCTCTCACCGTGTTCAACACCGGTCGTAATTTTAGTTAACTGAATGATATTGTGCTGCTTAACGACTATACTATTAAAAAAAATTATAATTATATAGGTTTATTAGTATAAAAATAAAATGGTTACATTAGAAGCAGAGATATTTTAACCACACAACTTTAATTGTGTCATCAATAAGTTTGACAAACAACTTTCTTACACTCACAGAGATCCGGTTACCTTAATAGGGTTTTCACTAAAATTTGACCTCTCCTGGTATCCAAGCTACTACAGTTTCTTTTAAGTTTCCCGTGTGAGGACTGCCTTACTTTTATATATATTTAGGTCAAAAGTTAAGTTAGGTTTAGTCAATCTGGCCGTTCCGTTCCAAGTTCGCTTGCATTGTGTTTTTATGGCATAAAAATCCTGAAAAAGCACAGTCGATTTAGATCAATTTAAATACTTTATATGAATATATATCAATGAACATGAGCTTACAACATATCTTAAATGCAAAGTAAGAGAAAATACATATTCTAAGTTAACATAAGGTAGTGCTGTACTTTTTCTATGAAACAAAAAATTTCTAAAGACTCACTAGAACATAAAGGTTAGTAAGAAGCAGCTCATTCAGCTGTAAACTCTTTGTGAGCAATTTTTGCTGTCCACTAATTGAAAAAAGAAGTTTTTCGTTCAGTTTCGTTCTTTTATATTTTTTTTGGACTTGAGTCAAAATTAGATTACTCTTGTATTAATCAATACAATATGAGATTTGTAAGGTACAAGAAAAGAAGGCGGGATGTCCATATTTCAAAACTTTTTAGAAGAGAAAATTTAACATTTAAAATGACAGACTGCTTTTAAATTAATGTATAAAAAAATAATACTTTGAGAATCCCCTTGAGTTTTGGATGACGCTGTGAAAAGGTTTTTTTAATTATGAAATTTTGTAAAGAAGAATTTAATACAAGGAAACATATGATGTTTTAAAGGACATGGCAATAATAAAAAAAGTTAAATATACTTACAGTTTTAATTAACTTAAAAACATAAGCAGATGCATTCGTTTTCAATAAAGGAGGTGATTACTTAACATACCCATCAATTTCATAATACCTATACAGCGAATAATTTTGCAAACTTAAAGCTTTGTATTTAAAATTATAATTTTTTAAACTAACTATATATTATGATCGCTCAATTATAAATAAAAAGTTATTAAACGTTTTTGCATAAAATCAAATTTTGTAAAAGAATTAAAAATTCGTGTTACATTATAATTCGACAAAGTAAAATAACCATCTTGTGATTAAAGACACAAAAATGTTAATGTTTAAAGGTTGGAGACACTGCCGTTCACAAAAATGTTAAATGGAGTAATTTTAAGGGAACTAAATGCAGTGGCGGCTCGTCAGGTCAAGTAGGGAAAAAAAATAACACCAGGAGGAAAGTTTTTCGACAATATTAAATATTAATGTACCAATACAGCTACCATTTTAGTCCTTAAAAAATAATTATGTTCGAATTAATAATATTAATTTAATCCGAATGTAGCTATGCATAATAGGGCCACGGTTAACTCCGATAAATAATAATTATAAACAGTCGTGCATTTTGGCGCGCCCCAGCCGACCGTGTCCGTTAGCTCAAAGCAAGTAAGACCCAACGCCCAACATGGCTTTGAATTTCACCGTTGCTATTATTACGTGACGTCAGTCACGCAAACAGCATGTATTAATTTGTATTATGATGAAAGCAATTTAAAAATAAATCAGTCGTATGCACCATTGTTTTAGAGTTGGTTCGCCTAACCTTAAGATATTTATTTTAGGACTTCGCGAAACTTACGGTTATAGATATCGTTTTTACGTGATTTACTGTGCGATTAAAACGTTTTGTTTTTATTTTTCAGTTAATTCAGTAGTGTACTTAGTTGTGTGTTTTAAGAATAAACCCAATTAATGACATAGTTTGTAATTTGTTGGAAACTCCATTCAGTCGTTGGACAGATGAGGATAAGAGAGACGTTTTGTTACGCGGGTTTTTAGTCAATGTTTGTTTAAGTACCCGCACTATACCTAGCTCTTCAACATTTTTTAAGACCGCGAGCCGCCACTGCCTAAATGTACAAATACCTTAAACTCAAGGCCATTTAAGAATTATAATTTCTGCGTAGGATCCAGTTAAAATTATCACTATATCATTGGCTTTAGACTGCTATAATTATCTAACCCAATGGTGTTTTATGACTAACATGTACTTAGGACATAATAATCCAATTTTTTGACGAAACTTCTGTTGTAAAACTAAAACTTTCCTCCATAGATTCAGGAGATTTCTATACTGCCCGTCTTTGGAGAAAAAAATTAAATCGCCTTGAAACATTATTTGCGTTTTTAAATATTTCTATGGACCCAACATTTTTCTAAAGAGTTGAGAAAAAGTTTATCTTATGTCCAAATATAAAATCCCAATACAAAATAAAATATTTTTTCTACAGCTGGCCGCTTACCGCCAATCACCATAAGCTTATCGCTTACCAGTAAACACGCGGCCGGAGAAGCGAGATCGACGACTGTTTTCCTTTATAGAGAAAGTGATAAATAAACTATTATAGAAAGCATTTTAGCCTGATTAAAAGTATAACATAAAATAAAATCGGTCATAAATTATTAAATTTATAGCCAGTTTTTGCCAACCAACAAAATCCCGTTAAGTGATATTTTAAACGCGGATTTTCCTGAAACTACATAAACAATTTGGTAAAAACCTGTTTCATTTTGAGGAGCAAGTATCATTCTTTCTAACGAAGAAATATTCAGATTTCAGGAGTCAGCGGTTCTCGAGATTTTAGCGTCTAAAAAATCGAATAGCGGGATTTTGATTGTTTGGCAAAAACTGGCTAATAATTTTTTCAAGAATGTGTATCGTGATTGATATTCTTTGTTTATATTTAACTTTGTAGTTATAAATTTGGCATCTTCTGTCACAAAAGTTTTCCGGTGATAGTTTGATCACCAACTTTAATTTAACTGAATTTTTTAACTTGTAGGATTTTAAACTATAAAAACTGAAAAATATCGGAAAATGTGGTCTTTGAACTAAGAATCTCTAAATTCGTTTTACCTGTTTAATCTGTCATTTAAATTAGCCTTTTATCGTAGTAAAATTAATGATTTTTCTTCGCGCAACCGCCAAATAAATACATATATCTTATGACCTGATGTATTTCGTGGACAGAATGCTCAAAAAGATTTAGGGCCCTTATTTTATTGATAGAAATATAACTCTTCTAGCAGAGATCGAAAGTTTGTTATTTCGACAAAAATTCTATATTTTTTAATAGATTACGAAAATGGATGTAATTTTAAAAAATCATAGAGAATAATCCTGAATATTTAAACATTCGATAATTTGAATGCAGTGCTATTCCAAAATTAAATGTCGCTGTCATCGTTCATAATTGGGATGAAAAAAAATTTGTGCAAAAACTGTCTAATGTATTTATTGAATATTAAGTTTATTAACCGTTAATCAGCTATTTTATAAAGCTTATTTCATTGAACTATCCTAGTTTTAACAATAACTGAAATTTCTATGATTAGCATTGAATTGATAGCAAATTGTATATTTTGCCTTAAAATCATAATGGAAGATCTAGTAAGAAGAACCTCTGTATAAGAGCTTATCGCTTATCATAGAACTTACTTTCTATCCAAACCCAAACTAAAACTATCTATAAGCCCGAAGGAAGTGTTGACTTTAAATCAGTGCCTAAATAACTTTTCAATGGGGCATAAGTGAAAATACGGCAAGCTTCTCGATTGATTGATGAGAATTTAATGATTGATAAGTTCTTTCCACTTAAGCAGATTTTAAGTTGCTTTAAGACATTTCGTCAAGTTTCGTGTTCATATTCTGATTTTGAATTCTCGGAGATTAAGCCCAAGCGACGTGTTTAAATGGATATTTAACGGTTTGTTAGCTCTCAAAATATTATTAAACTTTAGAGAAAAATCTGAATCGTAAAGTTATTTTGTAGCATAAAGTTAAGGGTGGAAAAATGGCAACTGACATATTTAACTATAAGTTATAAATTGCTATATAGTTTTGTATAATGGCAATCTAATAGTTCTTTTAACATTACGAAAAGCGTTATGCTCATCCTGAAGATAAAAACCAAGGTATCATCCTTGCCTGCAGCATCTTAAGGGTCTAATATCGCTTATAGAGATTTTCCACTCGTGACTTGCATTTTTCTATACTCAAAACATTTAAAGCTAGCGAACTTATTTCAAAATATATTAGTTTATTAAGAAATACTGAAGTAATGTTTGTACATTTGACGTGGGTGAGAATCGCGATTGCCAAGATAAATATTTTAAAAATTAGTGTACAGGGCGGCAATAGAGTTTTGGACTTGCATTGTCTTTATTTGTTTAGAATCACTATGTTTCAACTGGTAAGCATCTCCAGTCGTCTTCAGATGAATACTTGTTATTGTGTAGGAATCAAATGATAGTTAATAAATTTTCTCGTTAGATACAAAAAATGTATATGTCTAAGTACAGCCTCTAGTACAATTACATTGTAGCATGTAGCATTCACTAAATAATGCATTGAATAAAAAACGTACTTTTTTTAATAAAATTGGTTTAACAACTTTTCGTAATAAAAACTTGTTTCAACTTTAACTAACACGTTTAAAAACAATGTAGGCAAAAGAACACACAATATTTGTTTAAGTTCCCAGATCAACCCCCATTTAGTTCGCAAATGTAAAAGCATATTTGAGGACTGCTTAAAATAGCGTATTTCTACTGATGATATTTACCCTACTCCATTGTTATCTTACTAGGCGTTTTGTTGTATATTTAGCTTTATTTGGTTTAAAGATGTTTGTGAAATAGACATGTAAATTGTATAAAATTAGTCTGCAAAGAACATTTTAATTTATGTATAACTTATTGTCAGTCCATTTGTCCTTGAAAATTATGACATTTTTATTTTAATTCATCTAACTTACATGACATACGATATACCATATGAGGTCGTTATTGATGAACGAAACGTATGGAAAAACAAAACACCAGAAACTACTCCTGGAGCAATAATCTGGTACACAGACGGTTCCAAAACCAAAGAGGGTACCAGAGCGGGAATACACGAAGTAAGGCCGGAGAAAAATTTGTTTTTCTCTCTGGGAAAGTCTCCCACAGTGTTCCAAACAGAAATCTACACCATGCAATGTTCCTACGAAATCAATAGGAGGGCTCATATTCTGACAGTCAGGCAGCTCTTAGATCGCTAATATGCAACAAGGTAACCTCAAGAGTAGTATGGGAATGTCAGGAGGAACTGGAGGCCCTGGCAAGGGTGAACAAAGTAATACTGCAGTGGGCACCAGGCCACCTAGGTACTACAGGAAACGAAAAAGCCGACAAACTTGCGAGAAAAGGCTCCGAAAAAATACATTCATTGGTCCAGAACCGGCACTCGAAGTGCCGAGATGCACGGCACGAGATGCTATAAAGCGATGGATCAGGAATGAACACAAAATCCACTGGAGTAACAGATAAGAATTAGCCAACAGCAAAAGCTTTATTGGGGATCCAGACCCAAGACTTGCAAAACAGCTGCTTTAAATAAATAGGAATCAGCTGAGATCCGTTACAGGAATTCTGACAGGACACATGGCTGTCAAGAACTATCTGCACAGAATACAACTGTACCATAAAGACCTTGACTGCAGATTATGCGGATAAGACAGAGAAAGTATACAGTACATAGTTTGCCATTGTAAGTCACTAGATCGCAAATACTCGCGCAACCAAAACTGGAACCAGAGGACATCTTTACCCTCTCCTCGGTTTACCTACACAAATTAGTGCAAGGAACTGGGATAACGGAGTGGGTAAAACAACCAAACAGGATGAGCACAATGGGCCAAATCTGGTCTAATCTACATGAATTGTATGATATTAAAGAAAAGGTTTAGATAGAATAACCCAGGATCTTTTTAGTATTTTTCGGTAATAATTTCTTACTAATAAATAGTCACATTTATACCAAAAATATATATGCATAATATATTTTACCAAATCCACCAGCCATACCAAGGAGAAAATTAAATAGGGTTTTTACTTAAAATTTAAAACCTGTATAAAAACTTTTACGCTGGAAACTTTCTCATTATTCGAATACAATTTCAAAGTTAGTATGTAGGTGGCTTTATAAAAGAAAATCGATTGGAGCAAGGTAAATTTCAAAAGCAAGCGAAGTACAGTATATTATGTGTACAAATCATTAAGAAAGTATACTATAAATAAACTTGAAAATATTTTAAAGCTATAAAAATAGGTCATTTTAGTAATATAAGTATTTTATATGCGAAATATGTAGCAGAACTAATTAATAATTATTGTTATTTACTACTATAATATTGGTGATTCCTAAGTTAATACTTCTTTTTTAGCTATGTATAGAAGGCATTAACATTTTCAAATACCTTTTCTCAAAAAACTTAAAAATAGGAGAGATACAGAAGCAAAAAATCTAAGTGCGGGCCTGGTCATCAAAACGTAGCCCGCTATACTTTATGCTGTGTTTCTTATCTCTTATTAGTCATGCAATTTACGGGTGGTGTTGAGCAATCCGCTGCGGTGTGTTTTTCTGAAGAAAGTTAATTTTAAATTGGTGACACGTGAAAATGGTACAATTTCAAAGCAATGAACTAGTAGATATGAGGTGCTAATTTACGGTGAGTGTCTTCAAAGTGCGGCTGCTGCTTCGAAATTATACGCAGAACGCTTTCCATTGCGGGCTTATCCTACACCCAGAAATTTTCTTTATGTTATTTAACGGGCACGTTAGGTAGAACTATATTTGATCTATAGTGTAATAAATGAATCTAAGTACCTTATTTTTAAGTTTTTTGAAAAAAGGTATTTAAAAATGTTGTTTATTTTAATGCCTTCTATACAAAGCTAAAAAAGAGGTATCAACTTAGGAATCACCCTGTATTTAAAAAAATATTTTCAGTGAGGTATGAATGATGCCACCAATATTTTAATAGTGCGGCTCTGAATTTGACAGTTTTTCAATGTTTGGTATAGGTAAATAATGAGTAAACAATTTATTATACAGGCTGTTACAAAAAGTTATAAGAGATAGAGAGTTGGTTAAATGAAGGTAAAGCTGCATATTTTAATGCTGAACAATTTATTAAAAATTAATTTAAAAAATTCCAATGATTTCTGGAGATATACAAAGAAAAAAAATTTTTTAATTTTTTTTTTTGCAACAATATACAGAATATTTTGAAAATCCAAGAGCACTTCTTTAACACACATTTTTATGCTGTTCAAAAAAATAATCTTTTTTTTCAAAATTTTTTAGATACATCAACGTTGAATCTAAAAAAAAAATATTTCTTGAGGAGCAGAAAATTGCCTTAAGAAAGTGCTCTTATAATTTAGTGAGAAGTGTGAGACATTATTAGTTTTGGGAGATCAAAAGCTACTCAAAAATAAAAAATAAATCCTGGTCCGTGTTCAAAAAAATGAGGTTTATGTGAGGTTCTAAAAAACGAAACGTCGTATAGGAAAATTAAAATTAGTTTCTTAAAGAGCATAAAAAGTGCCGTAAAATATGATCAGTTTTTAAATATAAATAAAAATTGATTTTTTCAGTTTTTTTCGGATATCTCCGAAAGTCATCTGAATTTCTCAACTTTGTTTTCTACAAATTATTAAGCATTAAAATAGGCAACTTTGCCATCATTTAACCAACTTTATATCTTTTATAGTTATCGATATAGTAATGCTAATGCATCGAATTTGTAACAACCTGGATAATAAACAAATTGAAAAAAATCTGTACACATACTACTATTAGCCGTTGGCTTTATTTTTCAATAACTTATAATATTATGCTGGTGTTTATATCATAAAATGGAAAATAAATATTTTGTTTCTTTCAAAACATGTTTTAGGAAATATGTACAAGCTCAAAATTGAATAAATGTGGGTCAAGGTAAATTGCCATTTAATAGCTGTTTTTTTTTATCCAAATTTAATATAGTATGGGAGCAACATTTCTGCGAACATCGTTGCTACAGGCTTTTCTAATTTTATAAGGTCGGTCAAATACAATGAGTTTTTATTTAATTTACAAAAATCGTATTATCTCGAATCACTAATTTGTAGTCAATTTTTTTTTACTTAATTTTGCAAGTTTAAACATAACTTTATTAGACTAAAAGTTATTAATATTCAAGTGTACTTCAACGGACTTAAACAATGCGATGTTCAACATATTTAATCTGCCCAGTATAATACAAAAATTCCTCTAGCATTGTTTTTCTTAACAATATTTTCTTTTCACAGGATCCAAAAAATATTAAATAAAAACAAAAATTAAGATGAGAAAATATTTAACTTTAATAAATGATCTAATTTAATTTTATCCTCGCAAACAAAACAAAGTGAATTTATTAGTGTATTGCCTAATTAAAAAAAATATGGTAATGGGCCACCAACGTCATTTTAATATAAATTTTTTTACTACTCATTAAGATACGATTGCCACTTTCTAATATTTTTCACAATGTGATATGGTATGATTGCTGTTTGTGGTCAGTTATTTTAAAAATTATTTATTAGTTTTAATTACTTTAGTGTAGGAACGTATATTGCAATTAAATGATAACGTTTGTCGAACCAATCAAAATGTAAACTACTATTTGTATATCCCTATTCCATTAGTTTAATAAAACAAAAATATACTTACTTAACTTATTTTGATATTATTGTGAATATATATTTAGAATCATTTAATTTATATAATTGTACTGTTGTTGGAGTTCATATTTGCCGTAATTTAGAATTTACCTGAAGACGACTAGATATTCTTACCAGATGAAACGTTGTAATTTTAAACAAATAAGGACAATGCAAGTCCAAAATTTCTATCTTTTAGGAATAATTACCTATACCAATAATGCTTTTTTGCAAATAAGTCTCGACAAATTCGGTGCGAAAAAAAGGTATGCTCTTAATAATTATAGGGTTCTATCAGTTGATATTGATAAATTAATTAAACCCATTTAACAATCTTTGTAATTTCGAACAAGTTTAATTTTACGTTTAAACTAAAATCATTTCAACATTTTAAATAACATTTTTTTTTCATTCCATATTTTATCTGATAATGCATGCTAATATATTTGAAACATGTAGCTAATCCCAAATCTTACTACCTTTTTAATATATTAGTAAAGTAAATTTAAAATGTCTTATTTCTTTCTTCTTTTTTTTTATTGCAGTACCTAGATAATTTTTAAATCATATTGCATATATTTTTTTAAAGCATTATTACTTGGTGATTTCTTTTAATTTTTTTATTTCCATCTATCTGCTTTTTTTCTGGTCCCTTTTCCTTCTGTATCTTAATATAAATTTCTTCTGTTCACATTTTCCTTTTTTTGTGTCATCGGCTAAACTTAAAATACTTTTATAGCTAATAAAAATTAATAATACAATTTTCAGCAGACTGTATTAATTAATAATCATTATACGGCAATGCTCTAAGAATTATCGTATAATGCTGTTAAATTATGTCCCGTTTTGTCTGAAAAATACAATAGGAATTAAAAAAATTATTAGGGTTTAATTAAAGTGGCTTTTAACAAATTACCCCTGATTGGTTTAGCCTAATCTAGGTTAAAATACATTTTCTATAGAAATTTATCTTACAAAAAAGGGGACCCTTGAATATTTAATTTTTTGTGGTCGGGGAAAACCTAACCTGAACACAGATGGAGATGTTAATATTTTTTACAATGTGGTAGATGAGAAGATAAGATCTAAATTAAAATAATATATATGGATGCTTAGAGTTATCGATCTTTGGCAAAAAAAAAAATAATATGTGTTAAAAATGACGATGTTTATGAAAAATAGGTGAACGTTTTTATTTTCCTTGCTTATTTCAATACGTTAAAGTTCTATCGTAAAATATTTAGATTGATTACGATTTTTTCTATATACGTTTTATTTTTATAGAACGGATTTTTGTTTTTTCATAGCTTTTAGAAAATACTGTATAAAGATTTATGTACGTCGATCTTTTATTAACGTATAAAATCCCACAGCATACCACTTTATAAAATATGTACACGTTTAAAATTGTTTCTGTGATCTTATGCGGAATAAGAAAATAATCCGTTTATGTATCTTTCTGGCTATCCTTCTATCTTCTAACTACGGTTATATTCTTTGTGCCAGTGACGGCTCGTGGTTATGATAATAGGAGAAGCGAAATAATATCAGCAAGGAAGTGAAAATGTTGCGAATAACCTTGAGAACGAATGGACCAGTGAATTCTACTGTAAAATATCCGAAGTGACATGCTACTGTTGTCGTCTTGTGTTTTGATGTATTTTGTCTGATATTGGGCTGTATTACGGCGAGTATGGTGAAATATATAATATGGATTTAATTTTGGAAAATTCGTCTTATATCTATAAGTTTATACATCACCCAGTAGCATTCACTACTTTACCTAGCTATTAAATTTACTTGTTGTAAAGCAAATCATTGCATCGCACTTCGTCTTGCTTAAGAAAGCAGTCTACTATCTCGCTCTATTAAGATCTTGTGTCCACCGCCAATCTCTCTCATACCGGTCTTGCCAACATAACTATCAGACACATTTTTTTTTTATGAGTACGGGTATACGGAAGTCAGGACCTTTATCACCCTTAGACTGAGTACTCAATAAAGTAATCGATTCATAAAAGCACTCGACTCCAAAGAATACGATTCTGTCCATCATTAGTAGCGACCGCATCCCAATAGATCGACCTATACCAGCGCAGCGAGTCGACGATCGTGTGATTGCTGGTGATAATTAATAATTATTGGATAAAATAATGTTTGTAAGTTTCTAGCGCTCAATAGTTTAGTTAATTTTTAAAAAGTTGAAGCAACCAACATTGTACAGTGTCAAAATATTGTTGAGAAATTTGTTTTTATTTTATGATAACAAGGAATACTCACCTGCTATTAAATTTCTAGTTTACAGTAATTAACTTTGCAATGTAATTCTTTTAGTTTATATTCAAATAATATTTACTTAAAATTGGTTAATATTTTGGTTATTTTTGTAATTTTTTTACTTTGCAGGATAACATATATTGTTTTCCAAGTAATGTTTCATTTTCTGTATTCAGTGGTCCGCCAATGCAATGAAGAGTTACCTTAGAGAAGACGATAAAATCGATTTTACACTGTAAAAAAGAAACCTGCATTTTGGTTTATTACCCACTTTGAAGGGTGAAGAATTGGGAATAAGAAATATATCTTTGCCGTCAAAGAATATATTTACGACAGTATTTTATTACTTTTGATAGTTGATATTACAATATAGAAATGTGTTTATATATAGTCTACTATGTTAAAAGTTAACAAAACCTCAAAGATGCAATATCTACATATTACATATATATACTACTTTATTTGTCAATAGCTGTTAACTCGATTTTGTAAGGTAGAGTTTAAATGGAAAGTTTCGTGGTCTCAATCTTTTACTTGGTTCGGGAAAGCTTACTGATATCATGCCGCGAATAAAACTAAATGACACCGGAAAACCTACTGCCGTTTCATATCGTTGCCTTGTAATGGCAGTGTTTTGTCTTAGGAACGTAAGGTAAGTAGGACGGCAGCCTAGCCAAACAAACCAAGAAACTGATAACCCCGACAAACCAAATTGGAATTGAACCTAATACCTTCTGTTGTGATGCGAGAAAACTAGTGCTGCGCTACCGCCACGTAATATAGGTAGAACGGTAAAAAAATTATTTACATTTATAATAAAATATATTTATATTATTGATTGTTTTAAAGTATTTGTGATGCTTTTTATTTTTGACCGGCAAAACTATTTTCATGCTTTTAAAACCGGTTAAACTATGATTGTCATCTATTAAAGAAATGAAAGAACATTATTTAATTTGTTATTATTGCGTTAAAGTCATTAATTTTCGTAAAATTTTTAATCAACTTAATGAGAAAAGGCCAGTCCAGGCAGTTGGATGTCCATTGTTGTTTATATCTACCTTTTCATCTAGACTTAAGTTACTAAGAACAAGTCTTTTTAGGTCAATCCTCATCGTAAAAATAAACTTTGTTAAAATAATGTCTATAAATCCAATCTACGATTAAAACTTTTGACACATTTCACATCGCAACAAACTTTTATTTCTTCTAAATACAAAATACAACTGTGTCAAAACAATTTACAACATGCTATTAAGCAACTTGACACAAAATTACTGGTTTAACCACAAAGTCCACAAACATTTAACTAGTGTCAAGATAAACAAACGAAACGAATGACGCCATTAGACTGAACTTGCTGTTTGTGCTCTGTTCTGGCGAGGCGACCTAGACCTACAGCGACGTAATCTAAGTAAATTTACTTATCCAACTTTTTAGACTGTCGTTAAATAAAATGGATTGTTTCTCTAGAACACCCAAGGAGTCACCCATTTAAATATAATGCGTCAATTCTATAACACACTGTAGATACTAAAACTAACAATTTCCCACATATTTCAAATTAACCACAAAGTAAACTCTACTGTCTTATATACAAGCGTAAGACTCTATCTACAACAAACAGATCCAACGCTAAATAGAATTAAAAAGTACCTTTTTTACTTTAAATATTTGCAGAAATGCCATTTAAGGGACAGCGCGTTGTTATAATGAGGCTTTATAAAGCAAAACATTAATGTTTCCGTTAGGCTCTTTTGTCGCTTTATTATTTAATTACAAAAAAAGAGAACCGTGCTATGGATATTTGGGAATACCATGAAAATTATTGTCATTTTTTAATTTCATATTTAATTTTTCTACGGACACTTTTGAAAATAAATATATTCATTTATTAAAAGCAACGTTTCTGCTTACAAGTTGATCCTCAAGAAGATTTCTGTTTAAAATTAAAAACATATCTTAAAAATATTTAATAAAATCACTAATCAAACATATCAGTTAAGATTAGATACAGAGGGAATGGGGGCATATAAAAAAATTTTGATTTAAAAATAGCATAATAAACAAAAAGAAGCCTACGATACAAAAGAATACGGGTTTCTCGTCACAAAAAAATTTGATATTTCGAAAAATATTCGGAATATTTATATTTTCTATCACTAAATTACCAAGCGAAAATATAAGCAACTTCGCCTTGAATTTGGGTGTAGGATGAGCCCGCAAGGGATAGCGTTCTGCGTATAATCTCGAAGCAGGAGCCGCACTTTGACGACACTCACCATAAATTAGCACCATATCTACCAAACTGCTGGACAATAATTGCTTTCGAGCAAGAAAAATTTCGCCTAAATTTAACAGTTAATATTTTCTGAACCAGATATGATATCGACCTACGGTTTTGAATGGTTGACAGATTCATCCCTTGAGAAACAATTGTCAATATTGGATTTTCTTTAACTGTCAAAAAATTTTATATACAGGGTGTTAAAGAAGACGATGATTTTTGCTCCAATTTTAATGGCGTATAACTTTCACAATAATATTTTTAAATTTTATCACTCTACGTCAATTGAATTACTGGTTCAGAGCAAAGAAAATAATTTGTCAAATTTTTGATATCTGCTATATTTTAAGAAATACCAATTTTTTTGGAAAACCTTGCTTTATTTTAACTTATTGGTAGCTAGATCTCACTGTGCGTTGTATCGTGCAAACTTTGCGAGTGATTATTATACCTGAAAAGCTTGATTATGTTCAGTAACAATAGTTGTACCGAAATGTTATGACGTACAGTGGCGTACTTATAAACACCTACTTATATGTGGCTTATGAATATCTCACAATTTTTAACGATTGTTTTATATTGGAAAGTACTACTTTTTCTTATTTTTTAGTTTTTCATATCGCACTGCAGGTATATTATACAGTGTGTTTACAAAATTTTAACAAAGATAATTTTTTTAATTTAATTTTTGGAAAAAATTTATTTATTAATTTCTAACTTTCTAACACTACACTCATAAACCATAGACATATAGGTGTTTATAAGTACGCCACTGTACATCATAACATTTAGGTTTTCCAAAAAAAATGGGTATTTCTTAAAATATAGTAGATATCAAAAAATTGGCAAATGACTTTCTTTTCTATGAACCAGTGATTCTATTGGCGTAGAGTGATAAAACTTAAAAATACTATTGTGAAAGTTACACGCCATTAAAATTAGAGCAAAAATCATCGTCTTCTTTAACACCCTGTATATAAAAATTTTTGACAGTTAAAAAAAATCCAATATTGGCAATTGTTTCTCAAGGGATGAATCTGTCAACTATTCAAAACCGTAGGTCGATATCATATCTGGTTCAGAAAATATCAACTGTTAACTTTAGGCGAAATTTTTCTTGCTCGAAGCAATTGTCCAGCAGTTTAGTTCATTGTTTTCAAATTTTACCATGTTCACTTGTCACCAATTTAAAATTAACTTGCTTCAGAAAAACACACCGCAGTGAAATGGCAAATAACTCACCATTGATCGATACTTTTATATCATTTAAAATACATGATCTGGCAACTGGTAACAAACTTTTTCCCAAGATTAATCGACGCACTATAATCTGCTTAAAACGCCAAGCTTAACTCTCATTTTTCAACAACTTGAAGAGCGCGCAGCAAGGAAAAATAAGGCACAAATTAAATAAAACATCTGGTTGGAACTGTACCTACTTAGGGTAAAATATCTATTAAATATTAAATAGAAGGTTCAACACAGTTGCTCGCAATATTATTTTCCACCAAAAGTATGACTGAATTTAAACTGTAATCAAAATAAAATTAAAGCACAGGTTATTAAAATGTTACTTATAAAATATGTAGTATACAGGGTCCTGTAATTGTGCTCCAGGCTTTCATAACTTCTATATGGATTAAGTTAATAATTTTAATCATATGCTGACTTATACTGTAAGTAGCATGGGGTGTATTTTAGGGAAATATTTTTCCATCTACAGGGTGACCCAAAAAAATTGATAACCAAAGGCTGTATTTTTTAAATGGGGCACCCATTGTAAATATCTAGGTTCGTATTAGTGTCCTTTATAATTGTATACAATTTTATTAAAAAAAACTATAACAGAAAAAGTTTGGCAATCCTGGAAAAAAAACGAAAAAATCTACAATCATATTTAGGTTTAAAAATGAAATATTTCCTGTTAAAAGTCTGGAGACACTATGAAGTGGATCCAGGTTTTCTTGAAACGAAGTACAAAAAAAAGTTACTTTTATGCAGAAAGAAAACTCTAGAAAAAGATATAAGCCAAGGAAAACTCTAAAAAAAATTGCTATAGTAGTTTTTACAATAAGACTGGATATGATGTACATATCGCACGAGGAAGTAAATTGAGTACGACGCCGTAGGCGGAGTGCTCAAATTTCCGAGCGCAATAATAAAAAAGATGAGAAAATAATAATCCATACGCTTCAGTGTACGTACTAGAATACTCAGACTCATCCGTTTAAAAAATAGAATATTCAATTCTTTACTTTTATTATATCAATTATAACTTTTTTTAAATTAAGTCCTCGAGAATTATCTTATTCTTGTATTTAACATTCCACTTGTTATGTTGTACTTTAATGCCGTTAACGTTAACGATCAGGAAAATTCGTCCAAATTTTAATAAAGGACCGTTTCCAGGAAATAACAATCCCCAGAGTTGGATCTTCGGTGTTTTATAATATGAGACATGTTTGCAAGCAAACATATTCTACATATTATTATAATGTATAATTAATTTTTAATTAAGGGCCAACGTTTGTAACTGTGTGTCTTAGTTTTAATTTTGTCAACACAATTAGGGGTAGTATGAACGTAATTTATTAGTGTAGGACTTATTTAGGGTACATTCTCTCCTGGAGGTATTTCATGCAGGCAGTTTTAATGTTACTTATGAAGGTTTGGTTCTCGGGAATATCACTAGAGTCTGTGTAGTGGGGGAGCCAAGAAATTTAAATACAAATAATTTATGCACAGTGGCGTACCTGGAAAATAGATTCGGGGAAAGGATGGACTATAAAATATGTGTATTCACTTTTTTCTCCACAGTAACGAAAAATTAAAAATTATTAATTAGCCCTTGGTTCAAGACAGCGCTAAAAATGATGCAAGCGGATACTTTTTCACTAGATTATATCAACGACGAAAATCGAGTGCATTAAAACATTAACAATACCGCGCGGCTCTATAGAGTGCTAACAAATGTTGGGCTGCACAAAGATTTTTAACCAGAGTTAACTAACTAGCAAGTTTGACTGTTACATAACTGATATTGACGTGCATTATGAACTTACTTAATTAAAGTTGCCTGATTAGTAAATTCAAAATTAAGACAACCGGCCAGTATGATTGTGCGAAAATAATTTCTTGTTTGTCCCAGTCAAACTTATTGGTTAGTTAATTATTAATAAAATGTATGGTCCTGACTTGAAAACGAACATTTTTAAACAAAACCAAAAATGTGGGTAAGTTAAAAAAATTTAATTCCGACTTATTGCTGGAAACTTTCAACCGCTTTTTAAATTGAGAACGCAAACAAAAATGACAACGCTGAATCGACAATTTTTCCCACTTATTAATCATTTGTGCATAATTAACTATAGCTTTGCCAAATTTTAGCTTTATACGCCTCTGGTTATGGCGGCCGCGACGAGTAGATGGATAGAAACAAGTTGATTGTATAATCATTTTTTCAATTTTAGTATGAAATGCTAAACAAATTTCCATTGAGTAAAACTTACATGACCTTAAAAATAAAAAAAATATTCTATTATTTCAATATTAAATTATTTAAAGTACTATTTGCATTATATTGTATCAATCCAAATAAAAATAAAAAATGGCAGAATCCGCCGGAGCTTTGAGTTTTTCGTTCTAGGAAAGCAAACAGAATAATATGCTCTTTATTGTTTTTTCAGGATTTGATTTTCCAGTGCTTTCCTCTTATTTTAAGTCAGAAAGTATGGTTTATTTAGCTATAACTTCAAAATGGTTTTCTGTAAAGGGATGACTGTTTATGTTTGTTCATAAATAAACCAGAATAAAATATTTTATTAAAAAAAAAGGTTGAAAATTATAAAAGGCAAACGAATATATTGACCCAAAAAAAATGTCATAAGAACGATTCTGCTGAACTTTTTAGTTAGCTTAAGAGAGGTCGAAAGTTAGTTATCCGCCGTGCAATGTTAAAATCTTACTGCTTCTAATTTTGGACAACATTCAAATCTGTAAAGTACTACGCCAAACGTTACCTGTAATAGAAATTTATCGAATTCGAATACATGTCTCAAGTTACTACTCTTCTCGGCATTTACTCCGCGGCCTTGAACTTGGCTGACGACCCTTTAGGTTGTATGTCTAAATTTACTTGGCTTATGATATTAGCTAATATGTCACTTGCTAGTTCATTGATCATCTGAAATAAACATCAAATATAGTAACCAAGAAAAGTGCCAAGTCATATATTTAAAGATTACTCGGATCATATTACAGGCACATCTACATTGCCCCCCCCCCCCCCCTCCCGTGGCTACGACACATACTTACGGTTCAGGTTAAATTTAATAATGTATTTAATTGTGGTAATTTTAGGATTTTATTAAATATATCTTTTTTCTCTTTGTTAATATATATTGTTTATATGGTATGAATAATCAATTTTTAATATCCTACAAATATAACAACTTGTCCTAAACTCAAAGTAGTATTTTGCTTATGACTGTTGTAAACAGTAATACCTATTTCTTTTAAAATAAAATTGTCTTTTATTACAAAGTATTTTATATTTTATGTAACGTATTTTACTGCCTCCGAATCTAGTAATTTTAAACCCACTTTCTCGCTACATTTCTGAAGAATTTTAATAAACATTTTCTTTGGTTCTGTAAAACTTACAAGGTTTCATATATAACAATATATTTTAAATGATGTACTTTTAGTTCAAAAAAGAAAAATCCGATTTTATGGACAGCCATTCAAGAATCTACAGTTTATAGACGTTGTATAAAAGATTGCACCAACACATCAAACCAATTCTCAAATAAAAATCACGGACTAAGATTTATACAATAATAATATTTCTTTATTTATAATTCAAAGCCCTACGTGTTTTATACATCTTTACATATATTAATTACTTATACAGTGCTTACGTGAAGTCCGCCCTAATCCCCTTAGCTAACTTGGAAATTAATTGAGATATATTATTTAAATTCGGTATGTGCACATGATAAGTCAAATACTTATTATTTTGCAAGAAAAAAATGTTGTTTTGCTATTCAAGATATGGAAAATATTTTTAAATAGATCGAGCGATGTCTCATTGCAATTTTAATATTCCAAAATGTTTAGTTTGAAAATTCTGGTTGGAGAGATATGCAAAAAAGAAGACGTTTAGCAGATCTTGAATAACAAAACAAATACACATTTTTTAAAGTAGTAAGTAAGTATCTTACTTATTTACTACTTATAAAATTATCGTTTTGTTTTTCATGATGACTGAGATTCGCCAAAAATACTACATATTTTGAACCCGATAATTTTAAACATTAAAAATGCATGATTGAATTAAGCGCAAAAAGATCTTATAAATCAAGTATCACTCAAACTCTTCTTCTATTTAAAATATATAAGTAAAACAACAATTTTCTTTCTTCAAATGTAAGTAATTTTTAATGTCTTAATCCATTTCCGAGTGGCGGACTTTATACAAGCACCATATCTTCTGTAGATTTAATAAAAAAACTAATACCTGAGATCAGTAAGGTCGGTTGAAGTTTAAATAGTTTTACAAATATTTATGATTAATCCGCTGGCTGGTCTTGCATCAGTAAATTTGAAGATGTGTTATTGAGGCTGTCTTTATGCCCAGAGTGGTTTTCAAATTTCATAAAGAAGCTTTAGCTGGATTTGATCATCAAAAGTTGCTCAATAAACCTAAGCAAATCAGACAGAATAAAAATGGAAAACCGACTAAATCAGAATATTTGTCCTCTGACAAACTGCATGTTAACATGGTATACACAGTGTTGCGCTCACAATACGCAAAACAATGTACTTCATAATGCCAAAACAGTTAATATTTTTGTCTAGAAATAACAAATTTAAAGAGAAAAAAGTGTCAGACGACAATATCAACTGTCGATGGCGTCGCGTCGTTTATGTATAATACTAATGCGGATGTATTGAAGGAAGTCTTAAAACTAACATTCGGTATTGCAGATACTATTTGGTACAGAGTCAAGTCTCATACTGATTCTGATGTTCGAACTTTGTGATTTTTGTCTTCCTATTTATACTGATTCTGATGGATTGGGAACCTCTGGGGCAACATCCGAAGAAATCGTCGAGGTTTGTTGTAGACAAGCAGTATGAAAACGAAATATAAAATACTATTTCGAGAATGACACCTTCTAATATCCAGGCTAAACTAAACACTAGGCCTTTCTTTACCTGCTTTACTCTTAACATTTATGGTTAAACTGTGGATTTCATATTTGAAGTGTAATAATGAAACCTTTAAAAATACCGTTAAAGTGTTTGGGATATCTAAATATCTACTTTGCCAAGATGACTCTACAGGTTTCCAGGCTCTAGCTGTATACGCCAATAAAATTTTATTTTTAAAGCTGCTTCTTGCAGTAGTCACATAAACTGGCTCCGATGGGATAATATTAAACCAAATAACGGCAATAAGAGTTTCAGTGACTACGGCGGAAAAGAGTTTAAGTGTAGTAAAAGTTTTGCTTTCAAATAAAAACCCTTTGGTGTTATTGTGTACACGTTATCTAAATTATTTTAAAAAAACGATGTTGAAGAGTTTATTACAACATGCTTTAGTATTAACAGTTATAGAAAATTGGGTGTCGATAGAGTTTAACTTAAATTTATTAAACTCGTTAAATAATAATAATAAATCGGCTTTTTTAGCAACATACAATCAAATTGAACAAAAAATTTGCATGGAGCAAATGAGTAAAGGCGAAATTTAGCCAAATCAGCAATGAGTCATCTATTCTTACACTTAACCCTAGTGAGACTTACTCACTAAGAAAAAAAGGTATAAAACCTAAAAATTAATTATTTAACATCTGCTCAAGTAAACCAATTTAAATACATATAATTACATAGTAAAATATACAAAACATTAGACAAAATTACAATTGTGTAAAGAGTAAAATTAATTTAACTTTTTTTTTAAGTAAGAATACGTTGGCTGAAAAAAGGGGTAGACTACAAACATGGCAGTTCTGTGTAGAGGAATATAAAGCAAAGCTCTTAATCTGACGTTAACAGAGTGACAGTCCAGTCGCCTTAAGAATCTGGTAAGTAAATAAGGTTTCTTAATCAGTAAAATTCGATGTATGTACAAATTTACGGTAGCTGAGATATGGAACGAGAAACGTGTTCGAATTTGTTCAAGCGAAATATATATCTGCAACGGACATTTTAAATCCTTCTCTTATCGAAAGCATTTAGATAAATAGATAGATAATTAACGACGGCGCCGTAATTGAACAAAGACAAGACCAAAGTATAGGTAGTAGATTTTTATAGGTTAATGTCAAAACAGTGCCTATTTGCGTATAAAAGCTTAAAGCGGAAGTCCCATGCATCCGATTTCCGACATCCGATATACGAAAATAATTTGGTTTTCGTACGAAAATGTTTTTCATGTCCCATGGATACGATTTTCGGATCCGAATTTCTGTAAACATGACGTTAGAAGTCTGACGTTTATGACATACCCTTCAATTTCAAACCTTCCTTAAAACTTGTAAGTATATATTTTTTGCTTAAAACCAAATATTTTTATAGTTCGGTTATATACCTTTTTTCATAATGGAATGGAAGAAATTAAATTAAGTTGTTCCAAGTAGCATACGAGGGTGCTAAAGAATTTCTATAGTAGGTACCTAGTACGCATATGCTTAAGATATAAATAAATATTCATAAAAAGCAAAATTAGAACTTTTATTATAGACTAGCTTCACATGTCCATAGTTGTTCTTAGAAGGCAAAAATAAAATTAAACTGGTCTACTAAAAAATTTATTCATTAATAATTTAAGATTAAATCACAAATCTGAATGTAAGAGACTTTATTTTTAAGAAAGAGTTCCCAATAATGAAAGCTAAACATTTATTTTAAATTTAAAACAACATATTATTTAACCAGTAGGTATTATAAAATTTGTATTAAACTTACTAACGTTTTATAAATATGAATTTAATTAGGAACCCACCATAAGAATTTTAAACAAATCAGGGTCAATATTGTAATAATGTAGATTTCCAAAATTAGGTAGGTATATACCTATTTTTAAATCACAAATTTATGTTTTTGTTAATTTTTTGGTTTTATAATGTTTCTCATCCAAAATCTTCGCGGTCTTTGTTTTTTTCTAGCGGGTTTATGTTTCTTTCGTAAAATTAACAAAAGCGATAAAAGTAGTACGTTATTGGCAGCACAAATGTATTCTCTACACTGATTATTCATTGTTATATTAAATATCTAAAAAGCATCGAACTAAATAAAAGTCAAATTGTCAAATATCTAGTAAAGTCAGTTTAAAAAATTAAAATTATTCGGACGAAATTTGACGGCAAGATTTTCGACCAATGACAGCGCCAACGTATCATCGTATCATCGTATCGTCGGAAATCGGATGCATGGGACTCCAGCTTAAGAGATAAGTAAGCTCGTAAACTTCTGACATGCTGAGTGAATTTAAATTTTCTATCAAATACTAATCCCAGGCTCTTCGTAGTATTCACACGGAACAAAACATTGTTTCTAATTCTAACGGTGACATCATTGATTGAATTGTTTTTATCCTTGTTGTCAAATACAATCATACCTACTGCACTGCTTAGTTAAGAATTAAATTGTGACGTAGGGATGAAGATGACATCCTTCCGTTCGAAACAAATGTATAGCTGCGTGTCATTAGCATACGCCTGGATTTAGAATATCAGCGGTATATATGAAAAAGAGCAAGGGACCCAGAACTGAGCCCTGTGGAACTCCCGATATTACAGAGGCTACCGGAGAGAAATTATTGCTAAATGAGACCTTTTGAAACTTTTCGGTAAGATACTATTTCATAACAGAAATAGCATTGGGCAATGTAGCAAATAACACAAAGGAGAAAACGAATTATGTATTTCTAAGCCAGATGTTTGTATTTGACTTAACTAAAGTTCCTTCCTTAAATTTTAGCCCACATTTTAAAACACTAACGAAAAATGGAGCTTTAAAAGATGTTTTTTTTTACTTTAACCAACACGGAGGGAAGTAAAGTGACCCCTTGCTCCTTTCCCCTTTTCTATCTCCTTTGGATTTTTTGTTGATCAATTTCGTTTAATTTAAATTATAATCCTAAAAATTATAAATGAGCGTCCTATTTTATTCAGAATTTAAATAGCAAAGCAACAAAGGAACCGGACGAGGAAATTAATGTTATATTACCTTTTCATTTACACAATTTCAATATAATAACGTCTTTTTACGGCTCTTTCAGAAGTATTTCAGTTAAAAAGAACTGAGTTAATTTTGTACCGCATTGAAGTTGTTTGCTAAGAATGAAATTTCTCGCTGTATTTGTATGAAACAGTTATAACCCTGTTACAAATATGATAATTTTACGGGTAAACACAGGAAGCATGTTTTAATGCTGGGTTTTATTATTTTGTTTGTCTTTAAAAGACATTTTTAATTGGTAATAACGAGGGATTGCGACGGTAAGACCGACAGGGTTATACCTACTTTAAATACAGAGTTATTACTTTAATTTCCGAATTTTAAATTTAAACCTACATTTCTAGTTTATAATTTTTTCCGGTTCCTCTATTTTTATTTCTCTTATTTTTAGTATTAATATTATTCAAACTACTACGGTATATTCTTGGTTATTCCTCGGTTTCCTATCTTGTAAACATACTTTCTAAGAATAAAGTTTAGGATCGATGCAGATAAGATCACTGCAGTAAGGCAGAAATCTCTCACCTTATCGAAATATGTCATAATCCGAAAAGCGTTGTCACCTGGAGCCATTTGTTAACTTAATTTCAACTTAATCATCATTCAGAATTAAATATTAATATTAACAATAATACTAATATAATCTATAGCTTGAAGCTATATGCTAAGTAGATGACTCCACTCCACTAAGACTTAAGAAAAACCAGTTTCAAAGATACTATAAACCAAATAACGAGAAGCGGAAGAACTGTAAAGAAAAGCCACTTCATGGGAGACACATTAACCAGAATATGCCGATAAAGCAGCGTCGAACTACTGGCTGAGGTCTGGATTGATGTTTCCCGAAACGAAAGGATTTCTGCTAGCTATTCAAGGTCAAGTTATACCTACCCGCAACTACCTCAGATATATAACCAAGGACCCGACTGTTGAGAATGATAGGTGCATTATCATAATAACCATGGTGGTCCCAAAGAGCCTGCTTAAAGAACTAGGACTCCACGACCATCACTACAGGGTTCTACAAAGTGCAATACTACTCCTTATTGCCCGTACTGTCAGAAAATTTGTTGGTCCCAACAACGAAGATCCTCGCCGTAAGCTTCCACAGAGATTAATTCTTTTGATATCTGGGATTAGTGAATGTTCCCCTACTAGGGATAATCATAATTGTTTACCCAAATATAATTATTTTGATTGTCCTTAATAGAACATTGTTTTTATATGGTTGCCAAATACACTGGCTTTTGCCTTTTACTGAAGATGCTAATAGCAGGTTGAATAAAGAAATATCGTTCTCGGTTAGCTTAACCGTCTATTAAAAAGACAAAATTTAATCAGAGACTGGTAAGGCATACTCCGTGATTGCTAAAAATTGCCTTGGATTTTGCAAAAGGTGGCAGCACTTAATAGTCACGTCATGTTACATGAACAGACCTAGCTGTGTGTTGATCTCATCTACTATTTTCTCGTTATATTACTAATGACTTTTTCTTTGTATCCATGAAATCAGGACATTGTAAAAACTTTGACATTTTATAGTCCTTTCGTTATTAAGGATCAGACCTCGTTAAAATTCCCGAGATTGCAGTTAATGCTTTCAATCTGATTTAATATTTATCATCGTACAGTTCTCTCAAGCAAGCTAAATTTCCTTATATTTTACGGTAACCCCAAAGTACGTAATGAAGGATAACTGATCATTTATAATCTTAAGTTATTTGTTCAAACAGACACAAGTTATTTGTATTCACGGTCACGGTGCTAGAGCTTAATAAGTTTATTCTATTTAAAGATTTATACCATCAACTTAGTGCCAATAAATGACAATGATATAATACAAAAAATTAATTTGTACTAAGAATTACACAGAGTTTAAAATAACACTCAATATATCAATAGTCATACAAACCCGAAGAGAAACAACAATATTATCACTAATATTGGTTAATTTTTTGTTGATGCAAAATACACAGAATTGTAATAACAATAACACACAGGGCCATTCCTATACTATTTGCCGCTAGCGTATAAAACAAGTTTTGCTGCCTATTGCATATCACTGCTGTACATCAGATTAAAAAACGACTAAGGAAGTTATTGGTTTTTGTGAATATATTTATGCCAAAATTGATTATTTTTTCAGGAACGATGTATTTTAGACTTTCTTAAAGTCATTTTTCTCGGAAAAGTTTTTGAATTATTCCTTCTTAAAATGTTCTTTGGTAGAGGTTAGGTTCTGGACGCTTTGTACTTATTCGTTTGTGGTGCAATTTTAAAGAAACCACCAGTAAAAAGAGCAATTCTTTGTCTTCCTGTCCTGTTTTTTTCTTATAGAGTTGTTTTAAATAAAATATGTAACCAAATGCAAAGCTGAATGCAATAAAATATTTATATATATCAAGCTGTGCTATGAATGACAGTTCATTAATGCTAGAATATTGAAAGAAAATTAAAGTAAAGTAAAGCTAAACGTTAAACCGCGTTAGTGGCTAATTGGTAAGTTACTGGCATTCGACCGTTGCGACCCGGGTTCGATTCCTGGAGTGGGTATACGTACAATAAGAATATGTATGGAAGAAAGTATGGGGGGGGGGGGGGGTAAAAAGGATAATTAGTGCATACACGTGGTTCGGATACCACGTTAAGCTATAGGTCCCGTCTGGCTGATATTACCTAGACGACAGGGGATACAATGGGCCTTATAGGCCTAAGTATAATGGTTCTTTCGCCAACCCCAGCAAAAAAAAGCTAAACATTTTCGAGACAAATAACAATAGCTCTTAGAATGTTTCTTAAAAAATCACCAATTTTGACATGTCTTTGTTGTGCGTATAATAGATATTACTATTACCTACCAAATATAAAATTAAAAAAACAACATGAAAAAAAAACATAGAATTCTAAAAAACATAAAATGTGAATCAACAAACACAAATATTATTGAACTTAACAAAAAAAACACCAACATTAAAAGTCAGCGGGCAGTTTCAACAGACGCTGCTTCTGTGAGAAAGAAAATACTGCCGGAAGTCAAATCAGTCACGTGGTGTTGATATTTTGGCGCCCCTGATAAACCGCCCCTGAAGCATATTGTCTGACAAATGGTTCTGAAACCACCTAACGAATCATAACAAAAGTTTGCGATATTGTCAGCTGGCTTAGAGACGGCCCTGAAAACATATTTATAATAAGTTCAATCATTCTAGCGGGTAACTAAACCCAGCAACCGTAAAAATATGTAACATACGGTAAACTTAATATTTCTAACAAAAAATTGCATTGCAATTACAGTAAAAATATTTTATATTTCAATAACTATATTATCTTGTTAAATTAAACAAATTTAAGCGTAATTCTTACTTTCCGGCGTATATTTCTGCCAACTCGCGGTTAAGAAACAGTGTTTTAGATAATTCGCTAATTCACCGCTTTATTCACGTCTCAGTATGCCAGTTGCCTTTCTTTTCATTCACCCTATTTTCCATATTCTTTTTATTGCCCTTTTTGTTGGCATATGGTAATAATGGAAACAAAGAGGTTAATGACCAAATAATTTAATTTTATTTAGTATTTTTTCGATTGATTGTAATTGCAATTTACTTTTATTGACAGTCTATGGTTAAATAGTTTGTTTTATTGTTCTTATTAACATAAAAAATTAATCAGTGAAGATATATATTTACAAAACTTATTTATTCCATCCTATGTTTTTTAGCAACAAAAAAGATGTTGCGGAAATGACAATCTAATAGTATTTTAAGCTTCTGACTCTTCTAAAAAACTGTTAAAGTGTTTAAGATAGAATAACAAAAAGTTCAGGCATAATCACAAGAATACCATTAATTAATAAAAAATAACCTTTACTTGGATAATTGATATACCGGGTGTTGCATCGTCGAGCGGGATATAGGAAATCCCATGTAATTTTAAATGGGGTCAATTATTGGCTTCCCTAATTATTTTAGAGAAAAATTCTATTTAGGTTTATTAAAGAGCACTAAAACCCACATTCAAAAGAATAACTTTAGATATTTTTGATGAGCCCGTTTACGGGGGATATATAAATACGATAAACAATAATTGTAAAACTCCCTGGATGCTCCAATCAAAGATAGCCAAACAAATGTAAGTTTCACCTGGCTTAAGGGTTTGTTTAAATTGACAAATCAAGTAATCTGATGGGCTACACTAGGGACTAAGGATCTCAATACACTAAGGATCACTTAAATTGACAGTGAAGCGGGAATAAAACAAATAACACGACAAACTTTGACGCGATTGTAGAAAATTTAGAACCAAGGGCTGCTATGATATAATTAAGTTTACTGTTTTCGGCAAGGTAAAAAGAGTTTACAACATTCGTTTTGCGATATAATGGGGAAGCTTTTCCTCGAAGGACGTAAGCTAAATTATATATAAAATACAGAGATAGCGTTGAAATTTAGATTAAAAATATAAATTTAAACTATAAAATTATTATATCACCATTAAATAATTTATGATGTTTTATGTAATATATACTCCAACGGCGTGTTTTATGTAATATATATTTCAATGGTCGCTTCTCCTTTGGGCCGCGCGCCTGCTAAAAATACTATAATTTTATTTTATCATGTTATCAATACATTTGGTAGATCCACCGATAATTTAAGAGAATTGGCAACACTGCCTGCAACTCACTTACCATCTTCGTTACCTACTAATCCATTCGCCCTCATGTAATGCGCTCGGCTGTGGCTTAATACCCTGCATAGATCATGAAATAGATGTAAATTTACATGAATTTAAAGTAATAACTATGCAACTGTAGATTAAATATTACATTGTACTTTTATACATAAATTTACCATGATTTTACCATTAATTTTGACCACATACCAAGTAATAGTAATTTCTTAGCTTAAAAAACACAGCCGTGATAATTTAAGGTTTTCTTTAGATAACCCATCCCATAGATAAAAACAAGTATTATTAGAAATAATACGTTATCATAATTGCTAATAATTACTTCTCTTATAACTCTGAAAATGTAGGTCAAATTTAATGTCTGCACTTAAAGTTTAGAAATATTCCTGTGACATAGACAAACGACCAGCGAAAGCGATAAACTTCCTTATTGTTTAGGTTAAGAAATCATCAAAGTTAGGAAAATATTAATAATAATAAAGAATATCCGAACATTAAAAAAGAGGTTTATTGTTTAAGACATAATTTGTGCAAAGAGGACGTAATAAGCAGTGGCGGCTCGTCAGGTGAAGTAGGAAAAACCAGTAGGAAAGTTTTTCGACAATATTAAATATTAATGTACCAGTACAGCTACCATTTAAGCCCTTAAATAATAATTATGTTCGAATTATTAATATTGATTTAATCCGAATGTAGATACGCATAATAGGGCCACCGTTAACTCCGATGGACAATAATTATAAATACTCGTGCACGTTAGCTCAAAGCAAGTGAAGACCCAACGTCCAACATGGCTTTAGTATTCACCGTTGCTATGGTTACGTGACGTCAGTCACGCAAACAGCATGTAACAATGTGTATTATAAACGGCAGTAGTTTTGGACTTGCATTGTCTTTATTTGTTTAGAATCACTACGTTTTAACTGGTAAGCATCTCCAGTCGTCTTCAGGTAAATTTGTATTATGATGAAGGGCAAATTACGTATGCACCATTATTTTAGCATCGGTTCGCATAACCTTAAGGTATTTATTTTGAAGCTTCGCGAAATACGGTTATAGATATCGTTTTTACATGATTTACTGTGTCTTTAAAAGGTTTTGTTTTTATTTTTCAATTAATTCAGTACTGTACGTACATAGTTAGTTTAATTTTTATTGTGTGTTTGTACGTAATAAAAATATAAATTAGTCAATGTTTGTTGAAGTAGCCGCACTATACCTAGCTCTTCACCATTTTTTAAGACCCGGAGCCGCCATTGATAATAAGTTAATTTTATAATTTATTTCGAACATTTTGCTTCTATTAAATATTCATTACCTATTATCCAACTAGTAGCGGGTAGCCAAATAGGAATAAACGCTGGCCATATCTCAGGAACAGTTTATCATAAAGTTTAAAAAAAAATCATTACAAAACCGACCAAGAAAAATTGCTGTAAATAATTTTTAAGTTCCTAAGCTAACCCTAGACGGCTCTTTGACTAAGAAGATTATCGGCTTTTTATTGATAATATATGCCAAATAAAGTTAGGTTAAAAACTAAGTGTTTTATTCTTTGGAATAAACGCGATTTCTCTTGATAATTTTATCATACATTTTTTTATTTAAAAACTATTACAAACGGTTCCTGAGATATTGCCGGCGTCCATTCTTATTGTTATCATATAACAGTTATAAACTTTTTTCATATTTTTGAATAAAAATATCGGTAATAACGTATTGTATCCTTGTTGTTATACGTGTACAAGTTCTTCAATAATAATAAATCACTAGTATTTGGAAGTCTTATGCTGGCATCAGTGGCTAAGTGGTAGTGAAAAGTTATGTTGATTGGTAAGGGGCAAAGTAAAATTTCACAGGCTATTGGAGGGTTTTTAATATATCCAAGGAGGGTCAGCGAAGAGGTCTAAAAACCCGAGGGACTCGACCGCGATCTATGACATAAGCTTAAGATTAGTCGTCGACTGTTAAAACCATTCTAGCACTTTCTTTCCTTGTGGACATTTTACTATACAACCGTATTTCGAATTTTTCTGGTTTTATTGACAGCAATCCACAATAGCGATTCTTTCTTTGTGGTTTTCGCAAGCATACAGTTAAGCGGCCGATATCAAATAACAATAATTATTGTCCTAAAATAGCGTTGTGTCACATAATACGTATTAATAACTTAATAATAAAATAGTAGTTTGTACAACAAGAGTGGATATGATATAAATGTGTGCGATACGAGCAATCCACTCGAGTTAAAGAGTATCTATATTTTTTCTACGACTAAACTTACGAACCTTATGTGTATTATATTCGCTGAATATTCTTTAGGATCATCTGAGGTTGTGATCTGCCAAAAAATACTTTTTCAGTATTGTGTGCATTTATGGATTTTTTTTTAGAAATGGTAAATTTTATTTTTAAACACTGTGCAGCACTAACAGCAATAAATATGAAATTTTGCGATACAGTTACCTGAAATAGCCTACTTTTCTCGTTACTTAGGTTTAAAGGAAACAGCAGATATCCATGTGGAAATAGAAAAATAAATTAAATAACCTACCTGTGGGAATAGTAAAAAACTAAAAATACCTAAATAGGAACTGTGGTAGATAAAAAAAAGATATTCCAACTAATAACGTCATGGTTAAAGCAACATATCTCTAACCCTTTTTTAATTGTAAATCAATTTACACCTCAAACTTGTTATCGATCATTTGCAGTTCTGCAGCATATCAACACGTGTATGATAAAGTTATTTTCTCAAGGATACTGGCAATAAAGAACAAAAATTTGACATCTCTAAGGTTGCTATTTACCCATTCATAATATTCAACAACAGGTAATAGATTTTCCAAGTTATACCAAGGTTGTTTATGTTGTGGTTGCTTTAGTCCCGTAAACTATTATGTGACATTAATAGTAATATATACTATTCGTTTTATATAGAAGTATGGTACACATTTTTTGCAAACACGCTTATCAAATCTTTAAACATATTACTCTGAAATCACCGACACAACCTATTCAATATATATTTTGTCTTCAGGGAAAACCACTCCTGTAATTGAGCTGAAAATCTGATTTCAGAGGTCAACATTTGCGTTTAAGGAATCTTTTAACGTTTTGCGCAGAAAGTCTCCAATCCAATATCGCACACTAAGAAGTACGTTCCCCCACTAAATTTGCGCTTATCTAGCATTGAGGAAAGTACAGATATTATAATTTTAAGAATAGCATGCTAATAATAATAACTCACCCGAGTCAGTTCTTGAATCCCCTGATTATCTCTTATACTGGGACAGGCCAATAATAACAGATGACCACAACCGTCCGGATATTCTTCTTATCAAAAAGACGACCAAGAAAGCTTTATAATAGATATAGGTTGGCCACTAACATACAACCTCTCTAAAACAGAATCGAAGAAGAAGGCGAAAGAGATCAAAAATATATGAAAGTTAGAAAAAATAGACATAATTCCTATAATAATATCGGTGGAGCTATGACGAAAAATATCAAGCTTAACTTAGAAAAACTTGGCCTTTCAGGTTATTTATACCAACAAATTCAGAAAAGCGTCATCCTCCAAATAGTACGGAAGTTTCTAAACAGTACAGGTTAAGTTGAATTTTTTCTCTGTACTGTAAATAACACCAGCAATACCAATAAAAAGCTGAAAAACACTGAAAAAAAAATATAATACCAGAAATAAATTAGACGTAATAAAATGAACTTGTAAAAATTATATAAGAATTACATTACATGGGCAAGGGCCTGTCGACATATTAAGCACCGGTTCCCGCAGATCATCGAAGTTAAGCGGTGTCGAGCGCGGTTAGTACTTGGGCGGGTGACCGCTTGGGAACACGGCGTGCTCTTGCCTCAGGGAAGAGTGTAAAATGAATCGATACCTAGCCATCCTATTCACGCCGGACAGGCCGGATGAGATCGGATATCTCGTAGGATGAAGGTGCCGTTTCACACTCCCCAGTCGGTAGACATTTGTGGTCGATGACCGGTTCAAGATGGCCTACGTAGTCGGCAAACTGTAAAAAAAAAAAAAAAAAAAATTATTACATTACATTTAATAAAAAATAGATAATATTACTACACATTATGGGCCGAATTTACAGTGTACCTTTTACTCGAAATTCTTTCAGGCTATGTTTTGTTTTAATATGTATATATTAAATACTGTATTAATTTTTGTAAATTTGCTATTAGAGTCCTAAAGAAATATTTTTAAGTCTTTAGCGTACAAAAATAAATGGACATTAAGTTAAAATTACCTCTTATTTTTAGAGAAATATTGATTTTAATAAAAAATTTAATTAAGCTCTTTAACAGATGGGCTAACAAGGCTTTTAGAAACACGTCTAAATCCGCAGGACAGCAATATAAAAAAGATGCTTTTAAAATCGCTCAGGTGACAAAAAGGCTTTTTTAAACCTGGAAATAATGCTACAAAAACTTCTTCATTATTTTTTTCACAATGCAGTGTAAGGGATATTTAGAGAAATATTATTCCGTTATATAATTATACCTACAATTTTTATTGTTATAACTATTAAATTTCAAAAAATCAAATTGTTATCGTAGTCAAATACATATCGTCATATTATAACAATATAATATTTTGAACGGCAGTAGAGTTTTGGACTTGCATTGTCTTTATTTGTTTAGAATCACTACGTTTCAACTGGTAAGTATCTCCAGTCGTCTTCAGGTGAAGGTGAAGTATTCACCTGAAGACGACTGGAGATACTTACCAGTTGAAACGTAGTGATTCTAAACAAATAAAGACAATGCAAGTCCAAAACTCTACTGCCGTTCAAGAAACGTCATTGTCTCCAACCTTTAATATAATATTTTATTGCAACAGCGTGGAAGTAACTATACTTTAAATTTACTTTAACAAACCTAGTGAGGTATATTCTAGTATGGAGAAAAGCACAAGTTATTAGCAATACAACACACTAACTTTATTAAGTACCGATTATCGTAACACGTAAAACAACTACAACTCTAATATCAGTGATCGTTTGTTTATGTGTATGTATTTTTACCACAGCGTTCAACCCTCTTATTGTGGTTAAAGGCTGACTGACTCTTCACTCTTCTTTCGCGTAGATTTTCGAAGCAATAATGTTGGCGATGTTGCTAATTCTACTACAGTTGGAATTGTATAACAGCGCATGTGTGTAGTTCAGATAATAATATGTATGGTAGAGCCTATACTAATCAGGCGGTATTGTTAACTTAACCAAATATATGTTTATGATGACCATAGATTATTCAGTGTGTAATCGTGCAAAGAATGTAATAATGATAATAGCTCAAACATCTGTGTCGACGTTTTAGGGTCACCAAAAATGTTTCCCATTTCTGTATGTCTGTTTGTAGGTCTGTCGGTCGGTCTATCTATTGGTTCGAAAGCTTAAAAACTACTTGATTATTTACTTTATTAAAACTATTCACACAGGACGAAAAAAATTAGAGAAGAATACAAACGCCCATTTGTCTGTGAGTGACTCTACCAATATCTGTCATACTTTTGCCAATAGTTGTGTAAAATTTGAAACGGCATTTTGAACTTATATTCCGATTATATAGAAAACATTTAAAGCCCGCATTTTTAAAAAATAACTTTTGAATATGTATTGCGTGTAAAAAATTCTAAAAAAAACGGCATATACATACAACCTGGCAGCAAAAGCAATCGTATTATAATCCCGATTAAGGAAGATGTTGGGTTTCACCCTCTTTCCATTTTTCTTAGCTTCGCACCTTCTCGGGCCTAAAGTATTACCGCGTTCCTTTTAAATTGAATTGAATTGGAGGAAATTCTTTCAATTAAGTATGCATGGGTATAACCGCAGATAAAATATACGGTTGTACATGGTTTAAATCAATTGGTCAAATCTATGGTTAGATTGTAAATTTTATCTTCATGTTTATGGTGGATTTATGTTTTTAAACAGTTTTAAATGGTGATTGCATTTAAGTAAGGTACAATAAGTGTATAACATTTTTTCTCCACTATCAGTAAAATTTCAGGTACAAAAAAAAATTAAAATTTCACAAATTAAATTTTTTTAACCCTAATTTTGTTATCTGTCATATTATAAAATGGTTGCTGTCAAAATAGTTGCCATCCAGTACAATAACAATAAAATTGAAAAATAAAAAAAAAACAGGAAACTCATAGCGGTTAACCAAAACAAAAATATTAAATCGCTCTATACCGGGTGTCCCAGTATGGATGGCCACCGGCCGTATCTCGGAAACTACTGGGCATAGAAACTCAGAGAAAAAAAATTCTGCATAATTTTGGTTTAAGTCGTATTGGCGTACCGACCCTGATAAGAGTGGGGGAAGCTTTTTATGATGTCATAATTATACCTTATGATTTGAGTTTTCGGGATAAAATCAAAAGAACTGTTACTATCACAACTTACGCTTTTCAGCTATTTTATTAGGAACTATCGTGTACCCATGGATACTACAATTATTAAAGGTGCTTACCTTTCCATTTTAAACAAGCTTATATTTACTAAAATCTGATAAGTCGTTTAGAAGTGACAGCAATTTAAATGATTATACTTTCAATAGCTTCCCCTACTCTTATCAAGGTCGGTACGCCAATGAGGCTTAAACCAAAATGATGCAGAATTGTCTAAGCTTTCTAATAATATTACCAAAGGTATACCTTAATGTGGGAATTTTAGAAGAAATTTAGAATTAAAATATTTAACTTTCAATTGTGCCGTCTTGCGGCAAAATGCGGAACTTAAAAATTATTTCCAGGATTTTCTCTTGGCCACTAAAAAAACGATTTTTTTCCCTGAATTTCTATGCCCAGTAACTTCCGAAATACGGCCGGTGACCATCCATAATGGGACACCTGGTATTTATAGGCATGTTTCTTGCACCCAGCAGCATATTATTATAACCCGTGTCACCACAAGAAACTAGATAGAATATATATTATATTTTATTAACAAAAAGATATATATTTTATTTCTGAGATAAATTTAAAAATAATTATTGAATGCGAGTAAATTTATTATGTAATACAAATTTCTAATACTAAGTGGGCGTTTACAAATAACGTAACGCAAAATTCTTTAATTTTGACCCTCCTTTTTAACTAGCACCAATATGATGTTATTCACCTTTTTTTCTTTATCACATATTTTCTTCCCCTGATGATGATTGTTTATGCATTCGAAACTTGTAGATAATTCATTACCAAAATAACATTTTTTAAATAAACCAGTCAAGGAAGACTTGGTGTCTTATTTCTTTCCACCATTAATATTAAACAATAAATGAAATCAGTGATTTAATCTCTTTTCTTACAGCATGACAATGATTTATTAATATTCTCCAAAAATTGTTCCTGCATGGAACATTCTAATTTCCTTGTTTTAACTAGCGTTGCACAAACCAAAACGCGTTTTTAATATAGGATTAAATGTTTGTTCAAGGTCAGTCATTTTAAAAGCAATTTTGGATTGTGAATTTAATAACTCAACAATGTATTCAAACACGACCTGAACAAACAGTTATCCATAAAATCAATGAAAAAATACACAGAGATGCCAGTTTTCCAATTAATTTTTCACAAAATTAACAATCACGCCTGACCCATTTCGATAAAGAATTCCAAGTTTTTACCGTAAAATTGTAGTTGTTTGAATATTACTTAGGGATCCAACCCTTCCTTATTAATTCAGAAAAGTTACGGTTTTGATTTGAACCTATAAAATCTGAATGGAAAATATCGCACCGCATATTTACTTAAAGAATATTTTCAAGCGAAAGGAAATCCCGAAAAGGTTTAAAAAGCAGGTGTTTTTTTACACCTGGCACAGTTATTAGGTAAACTTTCACTAAGGAAAGAACATCCACAATTTGTTTTGTGACACAAATATATTACTACACATGATTGATCAAAATGACTAAAAATACAATAAATCGAAATTTATATGCTTATTGGGCAGCTGATTCCAAAGGTATTTAATAACCTTTTAAAAAAATGTGTCGGTTATATAACCATTCATCCACATGAATGAAAATTAGTTTTACTGTTTTTTACGCATCAAGTACATTTAGACGCTCGATTTGTTAAATGAAATCAAACACATGTAATAGGTAAATCATTCTATAGTTGTTTAAAATTAAACCTTATAATTATTATATTAATTAATATCAATATTGATAATAATAATAATAATAATAATATTATTATTAATATTATTATTAATATTATTATTATTATTATTATTATTATTATTTTTAGTATTCTTTTCACAGCTTTTTGTTGGTACTGCTGGTGTTATTTACAGTACAGAGAAGAAATTCAACGGGAAAAAAAAACTCGAAAGGGTTAAAAAAGCAGATATTTTTTGTATACTCAACTTTCTGTGGATAACAGACGTGCATCCTCTACTTAAAATAACAAAGAAAAATAAATGTGTTACTATATACAACATACGGTTATTAACAGAGTCGGTTTTGGCATTTCATAAATTGGATTTTAAAGGTTGGACGTTTAAAAATATTGTATATAATACTGTTGAATTTAATACAAATATTATTTTACAAGGAAACAAAAATCAACTTCTTATATCAATGAATTGTGACATCCTGGAAAAAAAACAAAGATTAGCTCTGAATTTACAGACACAAAACATAAAAATACATTCCAAATCAAAATTTAGAGCTTAAAATTATTTACAGATCTGTGGCATAAGAGGATTTTTTTACTTACATTATAATATAAGTACAATAAGCCTAAAGACATTTTTGATGGAAGATAAAATACTAATAAATCAAAAATGGGCCACTATGAAAAAATTCTAGTATTCGATACTTTAAAAGATTTATTTTATTCTTTTTAATCCCATAAAGTGCATGTATTTTATAGCAAAGTAAAAAGTACTGCAGCAAAGTTTATGTTCTTTCTATTGCAACAAGAAATCAATTTTAGTGGTGTAGATAGAATATCTATCCCACTATCCTAGTAAAAATAATCGTAGCAAAGTTATTTTTGCAATAGCATTTTTTGATGTGTAGGTACGTACATCTCTATTTCTTTTCCTTTGGTTGTTATATTTTTAAAAAATTTTAAATGTACGAATAGTCTGAATATTATACTGTTAAAGTATCTAATTTGATTTTGTATTAGCCGTTGCCCGTTAGTGTTCTCTTCCGTCCCATTTTCCAAGTCCTCCATACTAAGTTGTTAAATGACAGATTGTCCAGTTTTAGCAAGATGATAGCTTTCAGTGATTAATGACAGCAAATTAACTTAAAATTCTACATCTTGCCACTAAAAGGGTGGCTAATTACCCTAACAAGTAAAGCTTAAGTTTAAAACATTGATCTATTAGAAAGAGTTTCAGCCTTAAATGGTTTAAAGCTCGAAGGCATGTAAGTGATAAAACAACATTAGTGGTATTATTATAACCGCTTCTTTTCTGTATTTCTTTTATTAAGAAACACAAAGTAGCTGGTCATTTAACCCGAAACCCGAACAAACATCATGTTGTACAACTATTTGAAGCGAGAATAAATTACCTAAAAGTTATTAGACGAACAAAGTAATTCAGTTCTATAGCTTCCAAATCGATGTTGAGCATAAGGATTTTGGGAAAGTTACCAATGTAAAGTTAGTCGCTAGGTAAAATACAACGAAAATGAGAATCATTGGCTAACTAAATAAATTAGTTTACCTAGTCACGAAATTTATTTGAACCAAAGAAAAATATTAATGTGGTTAAATGGTAAGTTTTTGAGGGAATAAGAAAACCCAACCTTATTGCATTACTTCCTATTTTCCATGTGTTATATTAAATTTAAATACTATATAGAATGGTTTCTATAAGCGTAAAAGTAAAACCTCCATTAAGTATCCCGAATATTTACCAGCTAACGTCGGAAAGTTCATTTTTTACTTTAAAATACCTTAACTAATTCAAATAATTTATTATATAAAAATAATTTAGTTATAACCTTTATCTTTTAATATTAAAATTCTTCGAACTATGAGTTAATTAAATATTCGACTTATCAAACGACGATTCATTGGACCCTTACCGTTCCCAAAATTAAAGGAGTCGCAGATTTTTACATCCAAATATATATAATTTTTAGTTTGAATATCATATTATCCCAAGAGTTCTTTGTTTATTGTTTTTACTTTTTAAAATAGTATAAAATTTAATAAGCAGGATAGGTAGGACTCACATTAACCTTTGAAAGCATATAAATGTATTTATTTTTTTAATGACGCAGTCTCATAGTCTCAGATAAAACAATGTTTGTTTAACACTACTAATTATAAAATTTAGTTGTACCAAACGGTTGCTCTAAATTTGAGAATCTAATGAATAAAATATATATAAGATCTGTTTTTAAAAGGTATATAAAAGCTTCTGCCAATATAGGCTCTAAAAGCTTTTGCGTGCTGATACAAAGTAGGCGGTTAAATAATGCAGCGATTGTATTTGTTGCTTATAATTAGTTGCAAGGTAGGAGAGATGCAAAAGCGCGCCTGATCGGGCTGGTGCATATAAATACAGTACACCAGCCGTCATATAACTTATTCCGCTATAACGTCCTCTTAGTTTTCAAAGTACGGAGGTCCTGAACAGTCGAGAGCGATCAGCGGCACATAGCGCGCGCAGAGTTTCTATTGATCCTCTTTGCATCGCATCCAGAGCGGCTGGTTTAGAGGCTACACGTCTGAGGCAGCGTGCGTGGCGAGCACGCGAGCAGCAGTGCACAGGATCGCAGCGTGCTTGCTGACTCCTGCTCGACAGTTATGGAACTTCCACTAGCGGGCTCTATCACGGCCTCCAGCAGTTAGTGCTGGGCTTAAGCCGTGTTAAAGTGAGTGAGGTGGCCGTGCTGTCTGCCTCTTGGGGCATGACGGCATATTCCGGAGGTGTCTTGAAGAGGACATGAACCCGAAGAAGCACTAGTTTGAAATGGTCTTAAGAAAATACAACTTTCGGCAGCTGCTAGCTGCGGCTCTTCTCTTCGTCATAATACCAGGTAAACAGGCCATTTGTTATTGCCCTATATTTTCCAAATTAAATTTTTTTTTGCCAAAAAGGTAGTTCAAATTTTTATTTTCAGTACATATAAAATAAAAATAATTTTTGCTTAACTGAGAAAACATAAACTTAAAATGCGGAAAAAGTTGCTTCAAAGTATGCGGGCCTTAAAAGGATTTTTGTTTTGATTTTATTTCTGAATAAGTGTGTATCATAATTTATTAAATTATGTGGTAGATTTGCTATGATAGCATTTAAAAAAATTTTAATTATAGTTTACTGGAATTACACGAAAATATGGTCATTCGAGGGAAGTTACAGTTGCTCTTGATTATAACAGGGAATGACGATAGTACAGCGTGTCCCATTAAAATATTAAAATTGGAATAAATACAGTCTAAAGCAGTATTCGAAATAATAAATTTTTAAAATATAAAATAAAAAGGTGATAATAAATAAAGAATTGATAAAAATATTTTAACATAAAAGTTTTGTTTTAAATTTAATGTTTTAAGCAAAATTGGCATAAAATAACTTACATTAAACGAGGATGACAACCTACTTATACTTATATAAATTTATGCTTAATATTAAATTTTTTTTAAATTTGGATACTCTTAAGAGTCTTCACAAGTCTTCATAATTCAATTCTTATTTTTTAGAAATATTTACTTCCAATAAATAAGTAATTATAGATAATATTGGACAATTTCTTATTATTGTAAATTTAAAGTAGACAGTAAATACACTTTGCAACCATATTAGTTTGTGAAATTTTTAAAATCCAAATGAGGTTCTATTTTAGATGGGTCATACTGTGTTTAACTGTACTGTTTTTAAAATTATATTTTTCACTTTATAGACAACTTCGATCAAACATTGCGTTTTAATATAAAACAAAAAATTTTAATTCATTTACAATGAGTTTAATATTAATAAAAAGGACGCTAATTACAGTCTCAAAAATGTAAATAAAAACATATTGGCATGCAGTGGCATTTGAATAAATTAAAGCAGATACTAAACTAAAAGTAATTATTATTTATGTTTGTCATTTTTACACGATTTATGTAATAAAAAGTGCCTGAAGATGAACATTAGATTATATCTTAACTAGCATTTCTATTTTGTGAATAATTACGCATACTTTCGAAAATTTGATATTTGTATTTTTGTGGATATTTTAAAAACGGCGTGTTTCGGTTTTCAGTAGTATAAAAGCTAAAGAATTACTTAAACTATACCAAACAAAATTATTTAACCTAAATATGAATAATACGATTTAAAGTAAATATTTTATGTAAGTCGATGTAATAATGTATTGAAATGTAACTTGATTTATTATCTGCTTCAAAAAACTATAACAAAATTTCTTGTGAAATTATATTTGGGCACAAGGATGTAATTGGTATTTTATATAAATGTGTTAACCTCCTTTTTGAAAATATCAAACACATTAATACAAAGTTTTTATTATTACGCACCCACAATAGTACAGAGTTTTCTTTAAAATAGGATAGCATTGAATATTTTACTAACACAAATTAGTTTCCTTAGATATAGTACCTAATAGAAATAGATACGTTTTTTGGGGTTTTTGGAGGACGCAACTAGTTTTTTTCAGCATAAAAGTGTCGATTTTACTCTTGTCCTTAATAAAGTTCCTGCTGGCCCGGTCTTGGGGTCACGTTTATTTACCTTGCTCACATCTTGATTTTGCTGCAACCGAGTAAACCGAAACCTTAAATCTCTATGCGATATATTAAACAAATACTGTCTATCGCTGAATCCTTTGGAGAGGCTACGCCTACACAATTTAATTTTTATTGCAAACGTATTGGTAATCAAACACCTGCTTAACTGTTTAAAAACTAATATCTATTTAAAACCTCTGTCCATAATCTAAATGTCAGGTTTTAAAAATCTTTTAACTCGCCCACAATAAAATACCACCAAATGCAGCGGATCTTTTTCTTATAAAGTTCCAAGAAATACAAACAACTTTCTGAATTACGAGGATCCTTAAATCTGGTCAACTTTAAACAAAAAATAAAATTTTACCAACACAAATATAAATAGTATCACATAAATATATTACCAATTAATGGATAAAATTATTATACTAATTCTAGATAGGTACTAATATTTACATTTAACTTTTTTTTCTCCACTACTTAAATATTTTCTAGTTATAAGATATTTAAAAAAATTTTTTAGCCAAAGTAACTAATTTTCTTGTTTTTGTTTAACAGGTTTAATAATGTCTATTTAAAGGTTAGAAACAATGATAATACTTGAATGAGTAAAGAGTTTTGGATTACGACTAGAGATACTTGAAACAAAATAAAGACAATGTAAGTCCAAAACTCTTCTATCAGGTTTATTAACATTTTTCTTTTTATGATATAAGTTTTCCTGGGTTTAGTGTAGGAGATCTAAAGACATCACAGCTTCATTCTTTCAGAAAAAATTATACGTATTGGCATGCAAAATAAATAATATTTTTTTTTATTGTTATTTTAAAACATGGTATCGCTAAATTCTAACGATTAAAGCAACTTAAGTTGTATATTCTAAATAATTTTATTATTTAGGTGCTTAATTTAATAAGTATCCCTTCCCTGCTGAATTGAACTTTGTACTTCTCCTCGTAATGAAGAAAGACATCATGTGAGTTGGCAGTAAAATAAATTTATTAACGCGAAGAATAGGAGATACTTTTTTCAAAGTTTGTCCTATTTTCTAAGGTAATGGCTTAACATTCGCTACACTTTGACTGTTAACAAATTCAGTTATTGCAAAGTTAAGTAGAAAGATTTATTTATAGAAAAAGCGTACCTACTAAAGGAAATAATTTAATTTACTGATTTTATTTAGTAAGTTGGATAGCTATTTATACACAAAATATGTTGTTTTATACACAATGAATAATTTGAGAAATTTATTAAATAATCTAAAATATTACGATAAACTTGAGCTATTTTTAATTTTCCGTTAAAGTCCAATTTTCAGAAAAAAATCTAATATGGAAAATATTGCAAGACACAACCTGATATTTTTATAATAATAATAGGCAAAAATCTCATACATATAAAAAAATTGAACCAATCTTTGTAAAGTCAATAATTTTTAAGATTTGTAAATTAAAAAGATAAATATACCGGCACAAGAAAGTCCCCCCTAATTGATTCCGTATTTCTAGAAGTTAAGAAGTGTGTAAATTACCATTTTTGACCGGTTCAAACCCCCAAAACCTTTTGATTTTATTTAAAGAAAACTTTATACAAAGGTCTAGAAATTACATAAATGTATTTTTTTTTGACACATCGTTAAAATGAAAATTTAGTATTTTTTTTATTGTAATAATACAAAGATGGATTTGTTCGCTTTGTTTTTTTAAAAAACAAAACAAAAAGCCTTAACGGAAACATTTTTCTTAAAAAAAATTGATTTCATAATATAAAGTAGGTTGAAATGAACCATTTTAAAGTTTCAATGGCCTAGTCTTGACCACCAAGATGTGGACATTTTAGGAAACAAAAGAAAACTGATCTAAGCGACCAATTTTTAAACATTTAATAATATGTGATCTGTCATTAAAAAGAGAATTTTCTATATAATTTAGGCATCGAATAAAAATTGCGGGTTTCCATTTAAAAATTTAAAAGTTTTAGTTAATCCGGAAGTGGTTTTCAAGGGTTGAATGTCAATTTACACACTTATTAACTCTTAAAATTTTAAAATCTTAAGTTCTAGATATACGGAAAGAATTATTTATTGTGTCACCCAGTGTAATATTTCTTCGTGTATTTAAATCTCAGTACTTATTACTCTAGTAAGTTGAAATAAAATATTAAATATCAAATACCTTATTCTCGGTTCAGTTTATTTATTAAAAAATAAATACAATATCTTATATACCTGCTGCAAGCCAAATGGCAGTTGTTTATTATTCTAAATCATTGTCAGTACTCGCAATTTCTTATTATACGTTTAAGTACTGAATAAAATATGTAAAAACAGTTTTTTAAACTTTTTTAATATCATTATTTACTAAAAATAAACTCAATCCTACGTGTATTGCATAAAACATTTTTTAATATCGGAATAGCTTTTTTCAAGAAACTGCAATGTTATTTTTAGTAAGATAACTTTCCAATGGAATTTTTGTCGAAATTCTATACATTTCTAAAACTTCTTTAATTTTAATTTTCTCTTAATTTCTCTTCCTGCAAACTGAATTGGAATTTACTGTTAAATCGAAACTGATACGTCCACTGTACTTAAACGATCAGTTTCCTTAACTATTTGTGTTTTATCGGTTTATTTACTTTATAAATTATTCCGAACTTTAAAACTTTTGTAACAGTTTTCTAAAAAGGTATACCTTAGAACTGAAAGGGTTTTAAAATACAACAAACACAAGACTGTTTAGTCTTGTATAAGTAAATGGAAAATATAAGTACTAAATTATAAAATACTATTTAAAAACTGATAAAAGGGATTCACCTAACTTGTTTACGATAGTGAATTTGTTCTCTCGATTCTGTAGGTGAATATAAGGAAATTGTTTGTTTAAATTGATCACAATAATATTTTTGTTATTATAAACTTTTAAATTAGATTAAGAACGAAATTTTAGAACACTCATTTATAACAAAATATAAATAATAATGTCTGTTAATAATTAACATACAGGGTATACGGTAACTGAGTGGCGCCTCTTAAAGGCGTATGCATCCTTTACCGACGACCGTCTGCTCAATTAATGAAAAGTACGGCAGCATTTCATTGATTGAGCACGTAAGTATATAATTATGGGTGACTCCTTGGGTATCCTGAACAAACTTATTTTAAAAATCCGTCGTTATAGGTATTTAAAAACCCCTTAAATCAGTTTACATGTATCGCCAATGACCTGCTCGCGTAAACATTTCTAAGAATCTGATATCTAAAGTCAAGTTACCTGCTTTTAAATCGATTGTTTTCGTTATTAACTATGGTCAGTAATAAGTGTCAAGTTAGAGAAAATAAGGTTAATAATCGGTCAATAATGGTCATTTTATAGATTAGTAGTGGAAAAATATATTTATGACCTTTCGACACAGTTTGATATTTATTTAAAATTTAATTATCTGATCTGCGATATATTTTAACGTCATTTAAACAAGTTTGCTTTTCTATGGTAATGTTGCAACTCGTCAACTTGAAAATTGCCGCCTTGGCATTGCCCCTGAGTTCCTGAGGGTTTCAGATTTCACGTATTCCTGCGCGGTTTTGATCGAATGAGCAGTGGGCTGTAAATAATAGGAAAGGGATAAACCTAACCGCAAATTATAGGCGAGGTCTGGCCTGTTAATTTAACCTCAAAATGTGTGGGTAAATAATGTTTAAGTTTAAATATCTTATGCTATTTTATAGAACAACGCAATATTCAATTAAACAGTTACTTTTTCGTATCTAAGTGAGAATAATAACAATAATAATTATAATTATATTATATCTGTTAAGGGCTAACACAAATAATTTTTTTCTGAAGGAATACAGCTGTGGCGTCCCCAGAATACCAGCTAGTTTTTAATAAGCTTTTAAAAGTAACTAAAATTGTCTTTCAGTCCTTTAAACCTATTACAGCTCACAGGGTTTGTTTTATTAAAAATGTCCTATAAGGTCCACATGTTCCTGACAAGTTGAAAAAGAAAAACCGAAATAAAATGTAGTTTGTGATCTATCAGCTATCTTTAATCGCGTTAGTTTTTGACATTGTAATTAAAATTTTTCCAAAGAGTCGAAAAAAGCAGAATAGAAATCCAGGTAATTATTGTTTTGAATGTGTGAAGGAGGTTAACAATCCTTTATAGAATGATTATTTGAAAAAAATCAAGGAAAAAATAGGGTGTACTGATCACAAGTATTTGTCAACACTTGTACAAATTAATCCTCCGTAATTAATCTCTCACACATGCTTAGCTTTTTACTCAGACAGTTTGGAAGACCAAGCTTATACCATTTCGTTAAATCTAATTTTATTCAGGTCAGACCAGAGTTAGGTAGACCGATTTATTAACCCACTCACGCCCCGTAATGCATGAACAAACCTAGTTTGCGCAGCCCGATCGTAGCAAAAGCCTAACTGTATGTGAAACTTAATTATTAGGCTATAAGTTAAACTACAAGATTGTACCTAGGCTGGTACTATTTAGTGTTTTATTGTAATATATTGGTTTTATTTTGGAGAAAATCAAAAATTAATTTTAGATTTTGTGAGATTTGACGTATTCTTATAATCATATGTTATTATGTATCATAATCTTATTATAGGATACATACATATCGACCACCAAAATTTTACCAATTAAGTATTTCACTGGATTGAACCGTGATCAGGGTTTATACTGTTTTTGGTTTATTTGTATATTGTATTTCTGGAATAACTCATCCCCAACAATGTTTCAATTTTCTTGTAGGCATCTACTGTAGATAAACAGTTTTACTTAAGATCAGAGCTGTTGTATGTAACGGCAAAATGTACTTACCGGGTTAAAATGAACGCCCAGCAATAATGAACATATCCAGCTTTAGTTCCTTTTGTGCTTCTTAGTTGTTGTTTGTTCCCTTGGGTTAGTTATAACCGAGATCGATTGTATTAAATATAAGAAGGTAATCCCGAATTTACAAATTCAAATGTTTTCTCTGCACTTAAACTTAAATACCTTATACCGGGTGTTGCATCGTCGAGCGGGACATAGGAAATCCCATGTTATTTTAAATGGGGTCAATTATTGGCTTTCCTAATTATTTTAGAGAAAAATTCTATTTAGGTTTATTAAAGAGCACTAAAACCCACATTCAAAAGAATAACTTTAGATATTTTTAATGAGCCCGTTTACGGGTTATCGCCGATTTCCTTTTAACTATTTCTCCTTTTTATGGCCCCGTATTTGCGGGCACCAGTCAAGGTAAAAGATGACTGTTAAATAAAGTTGTCATTTTGAAATGTGGTGCTGCATAAAGATTTTTAACCATAATTAACTCCTAACTGTGCCCGATTAGTAAATTAAAAATTAGGATAACCAGGCCACTATGATTGTTAGCAAATAATACCAGCCATTATGTCACAGTTAAATTTTCTGGTTAGTTAATTATCGTTAAAAATATATTTATACAACCCGACATTAATCCATACAATGATTATAAGGATTTTTTAATGATATTAGGGAATATGGCACTACCTGGCTTCATAAATTACATCAACAGCTTTTTTTTTAAATATGTTATTTCATTATCATAGAAATATGTCGTTCTGGCATGCCATGTTTTCAAATTAATATCTTCAAACCTACGTTAAAACACATTTTCGAAAATAATTTAGAGCCCTTTAAATCCTGAGTTTAAAATAAATTATAGCCGTTAAAAACCTTTTGTGCGATTGGAAGGATTTGGGATGACAATAATAAATATAAATAATGTAGGTGGATGAGATATTTTGGAAAAACATATCGGTATGCTTTCACTCTCTGGAAGTAAAGTATAATAATACCAGTATTAATAGAAGGAGCTTATAGTTTAGAATAAAGTAAAAATATACAAATATAGTCTATACAAATACAATATGTAATATAAGTCTGGAGTATTCACCTGAAGACGACTGAAGACACTTACCAGTTGAAACGTTGTGATAAAAAAAATAAAGACAATGCAAGTCCAAAACTCTTCTATCATTCATAAGTCTGAATATTCTACATGTGTTACTTACTCAGGAAACTTTGTTTTTTATCGTTAGCTTCATTTAAATTTAACAGTAACTTTTGTTCTTACTTTACCGTTCGTAAACTTAACTTGATATTTTACGACATCTTAACAAATCCTATTGACTTCTTGGGCCAAATACGTATCGATAAATTCAAATCTACTTCTTAATAGATAATCTCAAAATTAAATTAACTAGGAAAGCTAACTGGAATAGTTACTTTGTAACTAAAGTATTCCTTAAGAATAAATGTACTTTGCATGTAACTTATCTGTAATACAACTTTAAAATTATAATTTATTTTCCCTTAACAACCGGGCTCGGTTTAATCATCTCCAAATAAAGTTTTACTCTTCGGCCTTGTTAACTTGCAAAAACTTTAAAATAAACTTTCATACCCGGGAAAACTTTCTTTTTCTAAAGCTTATTTTGGTCCAGTCAAATTTTTGACTAACAATAGTAAAAGATTGTGCCAACGTATCGTTTTATTTTAATTTTGGCCAATTACTAAGGTTAAAATACCATAACAAGAAAATCGACCAATCACTTCCCACATTTTAAAGTTTTATTTTTTATTAGACTCACCCTGTATATAGCTAATTAAAATAATTGATGGTTTTAAGCAGGGCTAATGCCTAATGCACACACAAAAATTCGTCATCCTTCGTCCAGTAGTTTTTAAGCTTGCGAAACAACAGATAGACAGAAACATTGACCGAAATGGGAAAAATGTATTTTGCGATTTAGGGACAGTAAAACATCTGATACAGTATTAACCTGAAGATGACTGGAGATGCTTACCAGTTGAAATGTTGTGATCTAAAAACAAATAAATATATTAAATTCAGATAACAAATAACAGAGTTACTAAACTTTAAAGAGGGTTCAGTGCACCAAAAATTCTACAAAATTCACTTTCAGTATGTTCATCCAATCTTGCTGCTTAGTATACGTTTCGTAAACTATTTGTAATTTATACTGTTTTTTACAAATGTATAAACAAGCATAATGTGGCATAGAAGGCTTTTAAAGTCATTTGCCTAAACCGATACTATTTTAACAGTTTAACTGTTTTGTCTAGACCAGTAAGAATAATTTAGTGTTCAAGCTTGACTACATTTCTAGTCTTTTGAGGATCCTAGTTTCTCTATAATTTATTTTGGATCTTGTAGTCGAAAAATACAAGGAACTCTGTTGCTTGAAGCCAAATCTTACCAAACTCTTTGGATTATATTTAGTCAATAAAGTTTAAAGAGAAAAAATAGCGGAAAATATTTGTTGGATCACAAACTTTAGTTTTAGAGTTTATACTCAAAGCTTTTTAAATTTTTTAGAAGCAACTTTTATAAATTTATTAATAACAAAAACTATTTTTTCTAATAAAATATATGATGATTGCTCAGTCGATATAACCTAACTTTATTGAAATAACTTCTAAACGATAGGGACTAGAAAGATAATTATTTTGCTGCGAATATGTGTTATGCCATCCAAATTGGGACATCTTTATTTCGAATTACTATCCAAATTATTTAAAAAATACTTTTCAGGTGATCATTTTTCGTAACTACGGAATTATTGATTTTTATTCCGGATATCAGTACCCATATTAAGTTTAAACCTTTAATTCTCAACTCGTCTGTTTAAATAGTAAATTAGACAATCGTCATTATTCCTCATGCGGTTTGGTAAGAATGAAGACGATGTTGTCGTCAGCATATATTTAAGTTAGTTCACATGAAAAATTATTACTTACAAACATAAAATTAATACAGAAATGGGGGCTTTCGGCTCTTTATAAATATACAATAAGTTTAAAGCTGATATACCAATAATAAATTAATACGTTACGTTCTAAGTGTACCATTACTAGTAATCTGCAATTTTTTAAACTCTGAAAACCGCTTTAAATTTGGTAATATTGTTTCCGAATTACAGATTACTAAATAAGGTGTTAAAAACAGCTTATCAAATTTTCTGCTGAGCAGTTTAGATACAAACATGATTAGATTCACTCAGAAAATTTAAAAGTTACACCCTTCTTAGAGTTGTGTTATAAATACAATGGTATAACTATCAAGGTAACACCATTCATTAAAAGTTTCGTGAAAGGAACATAACAGACCTTTTATAAACAAAGAGAATATTACCGATAAAGAAATGTTTTCCAAACGGCATAGCGTAAAATAAGGGAAAATTACGTTTAGCTATTTTTGGTTTGATATTCTAATTGGCCGGTATTTATTCTCTTCGTCAATTTATCACTTTCGAAATTTGCCCATAAACTAATTTATATAATTTTTTCATTTCCGTTTTTAATCTTAGCAAAATGGCTTAACTAAATTATTCTTAGCATCTGAAGTAATAAGTCAATGAATTTCTTGACATAAATAGAAAATATTTTTGTAATTTTTTTAAAATATTGTATTTGCTTGGTAGAAGTTATCGAACTTTTAATCAATTTGCTATTCCCAAGAGATGCTTTAAATGGTTTTAAAATTTAACTTATGTTTTAAAACTTTATGATCTCCCTACGGTATACTACAATATGCGAACTTTAGGGATGAAAAAAAAATCTGAAACAACAATAAAACAATAACATACACAACATTTGAAATTATTTAAAAAGCTTCAAGGCACAGCCTTTAAGTCGAACTAAAACCACTCCTTCCCTATACTGACCATTAAATTCCATGGAGTTTCAATTATTGCTCTTTTAATACGCCACTTTGACTCTAGACCATCTAGTGCTTAGTATATATTAATTTTTCCTGTGAGTTCTTGTTTCAAAAGTTACGGACGCATTATACATAATTATATCGATGAGTACTCAAGCCAAAAGGCACTACATGAGCTCATTAGTGTTCTACAGCTTCTCTCATCGTAACTAAATGCATGAAATATCTACTGCTCAGTGCAGATAACTTCTTGGTGACTTCTTGTTTTACAATGGCCTCATACACATCTCAACATCTCTTGCAAAACATTGTAATCTGTATCAGCAGTAGATTTGGCTAAAGCTAGAGGAACCGTAGGGTCGCTAATGTAGTGTTTATTGGTTTGAATACTCATAAATATATGTATATTGCTTTCGCAACATTATACGTCACAGAGAGGTTAAGACGTGGGAGGTCATAACTCCTTAAATAAAAATTTAACAAAATAAGGCCATCTGTGTATTTGACTAGAGCGAGAGAAACCGTATCGCTTCTGACAAGATAATGTGGTGAGAATATGGGGACATCACTGACGAAGCCGAAACAGTGTAGGAACAGCCTTTGGAATAAAAGGACAAGTAAAATGCTCTAGAGAATTTAATGTTCTGCGTGGTTGGTATATTACTAAAGTAGTTGTATGTTTGTAAAGTTGTAGTGTAAAGTTTTGTATGTCTGCTATGAATAAAATGCTGTGATCTGTTACGAATCCATTTTTCAAGAACTACCTGTTTGACTAGAGGTATATAATAAATCCGTCATAGCATAAAAAAATAGGCTGCAACTCCTGAGATAAAACGTCAGCATAAAAACTTTTACATTATCCATACCAATATAATTTTACAATATTCATTAATCATGAAATATTTTTGGATCGGGATTATAACATTTAAGAAGTAGAAATGTAATTTCTTAAAAGAAAATATTTCCATTATTTGAATTGAAATACCTTTAAAGTGGTTTAGAGGTATTTGTATAAAAAAATGCCATATTTTCTATCCATGAGTGGAGAGATTTTAAAAATGCAAAAATCTTACAATATTGTTGTATAAACTCATTTAAAATATTTAAAAGTATAAAAATGTATGAGCCTCTTTTGCATATAGAGGTTTATAATAATAAAACTGGAAACTTCCATCTACAAGTATATCTAAAAGAATTTGAGAAATTTTCTTTGCCAACGAAATATGTATTTTGTTTTATGACGAAAAGCTCTTAAATCCTCCCAAAGAAGTTATAAAATAAATGAATTTTTAAAATTTTTCTTTCATAATAACATTAAAATTGTATCTTTTAGTAAGTAGAGGAGTAAAAGCAGTAGTTTAGTTACTACAAGAATACAAAAAAAATACTTTTGTAATACAAAAATAAAAATTAAATTTGTTTATTATTAGTTCTTTCTTATGACTAAATTTGAGTATTTCTATTCCAAGAGTATATCCATGGACGGTCTATATATTTTGATTTTATATAAAGGAAAGTTTCAGACCAATATAAATTGAATTTTAGGTTTCACCCTCGCCAGCCCTCAGCTAACCCTACTTTAAAATTTAAATAGCGTCCTTGTTGCTACTGATTTAATAAATTTAAATTTTTGTTGGTCAAATTTTACCCTAAGTCTTAACTGTCTATTATTTTACAGAGTAAAAAATATTCTCGTTGAATCCCCAAGTAATGTTTGAAAAGTTTTATCTATCTCAGTATTTAACTTCCATATTACATATTACATTTTGCTTGGTTGCACCTGTATATGTTAGAATCTCATGGCACTAGCTCAAACTTTTAGGGGTGCTCTTACTTGGATGGACCTCTCGCCCCTAGGTTAATTAACAGGTGAATGCGTAAATACGGAAATTGCATAGCAGAGTAATGGTATCAAAAGTAATCGGAAATTGTTGTCTCCATATCCCATTTTGTTCTGCCAACAGCAGTTTTGAAAACTACCAGATATTTTTAATTTTCTAATTTTTTTCTGAAAATTGAAATACGCTTTTAAACTTCAAAGTAATTTGCTGGCTATTTAATTAAATTTTGCGAATTATCTATAGTGTAATATGAAACATATTTTGTGTACAAATATTTGCTTTTTAGTCAGTTTTCCAAAATATTCTCAGTAAATGCACAACAAGCATAAAAGTAAAAAAGTTACAATTAAGACATAATTATGTTAATTAAATTAGTTCATAACTTTATGTGTGTCAGTGTTATTTTAGTGAAAGTAAAATTAGGGTCATATTTTCCAAGGAACTATTTTTAGAATTATATTTTGCTGCATACTCTTTTGTTAACAAATGACGAATTAATTAAAACACAAAGTTTTAATCATTTAGCATTAGAACCAACCCAGGAATAAACGAAAATATTACATAATAAAAAATTTAGCACCAAAGACAGTAGTTTACGTTATTATGTTCGAGCATGCAATGTTCCTCTTATACCACTAACATGAACTTTTGCGTCCTGTTAAAATGTTAGATACACATTTAGGTTCTTGATAGGGATTTTGTAACAAAACTTTTGTAACCTTACGATAAAATAATATAATAACCAATTGACTTACATGTGACTCTACTACGGTGCTGTAAAATCGGATTACAAATCCCAAAAGATTTACGCTGCTTCCGAATACGTTAAATGTCATTATTCAATTATAGTTTTTTTAGGCTTTCTGTTAAATCATTTATTTTTAAAAAATTTTACAAGTTCTCATATATTTTTAAAATCTGTTTTTAATGGTAATCCTATTAGGGAACCTACATGATCAATGTTACTGATGTCAATGCTAAAACAATTATTTCATGCGTTACTAAATCAGTTACAATAAAAAATGTCATTATTAATATTGACAGGAATACTGATGTGACATTATTCGTGTAAATAACTGCAACTTAATTAATTAAATAAATAAGTACAATTTTTTAAATTATACCATTTTTTATATTAATCTTTGTTTTACCCTTGTATTATGTACCATAATAAAGTCACACAGATTCAGTATTTATTTATATAGTCATTGGTTTGGCGGTAATTCTTTCTTTGGTTTATAAAATGTTTATTTATTTTAATGGCCTTAACAGTTATAATACATGTAATAAAATAATACATATATTTAAACATGATACACATTTCCTATGCCATATCATAACTTAACAAAATATGATACTCATTTTTTAATTGTTAAATAATATGTTGTAACGAAAACTCCTTAATTAAAATGTAAGTAAAATGCTTTGATATTAGAAATTGATTCTGACTTTGTAAGTTGCAAAAATATTGTATTTTCACTCACCTAGGCACTTGTGCTTCCCATTGTTTTATAAAAAGTTACGATGTGTCTTTATTATTGTCAGCATGGAACTTTCATGAAGTTAAACGATAGTTTTTGGTATATATGATAAGCTATATAAAAGTGTTCTATTTTATATTCGACTGGCTTGTAACTATGCAACGTAGACACCAGTCTACCATCTCATTACAAAGCGTGTTTTCTTTTATATTTATAGAAAATAAATAACGACTATATATTATGTCATTAGACACTTCACAAATCATCTAAATATTAAAATTGCTTTAGTCCCGCTAATGGTAGATAATTGACGTATCTATAATTATTGATTTCATAGGATAAGTGTATGCCTGCAGCGCCATAGCATTCAAATGGCTTAATAAACAAAAGGGTGGAACATTTTAGCATAATGCATAATGTTTTTAATATGGGCACCATACCATGTGCAGTTACTCAACTATCTAATTTAGTAAGGAAAGCTCTCCGGGTATTCTACTTAGGGGGCTGAAGCTTAGTAGCAAGTGGACATAGAACAAAGTTTTATAGGAAGTTCTGAACTTATTTTTAACAAATCTACTAAAATCACTATTCTTGACCAAACCTATGAGACACCCTCTAAAGAACTAACATTAACAGCATTTTGTTTCTATTTCGTAGGTCAATGTAAACCATGTATTATTTAATACCAAAAAATAACTAGGTCATAACCTCAACTGTAGAATTTAGTTTAATTTCGTTGTGAAAATAAATAGGTACCATTCATTAGGTCATTTCTTCTAAATGCACATTTTATAACAAAACAATAAGTAAATATACATTTATTTTACTTTACATAAAATGAAGCAAAAACTATTTAACAAATGTCATGACATTTTTATTTTTAATATTTTATGGGGGAGTCCATAATACAGGTAAAATAAATGAGTGCGAAAAATTTTAGAAGCGTATAAATCTTGTTTTGGGTATTTTACGTCAGTTTTATCAAGCCATTCATGATAGTCAGAGGCCTTAGAACGGGGTTATTTACATACCAATGTTTTACGGACAATACAACCCAAGTACAGTTTTGTGTATTAGTATACAGTAAAGAAAATGTGAGTTTATTCAATTTTACAAATACATTGCCGAAAAATACGTTCTTCCAATTATTAAAACGTATTATATATTTCTTTCAAAATAGTAAAACTCTGTTGGAAGGAATTTATACTAATTTATAAAGAAAAGCCATGTATGAATTAAATACATTATAATAAGCTGGTCCACGTACAGTCCAAGATGAACCTCGCATAGGGTACGGTCCGTGTCTATTTAGTGAATTGGAGACTTTAAGGATAGGAACACATTAGCTGACAGAGTCCACAGGATATTCTTCAAACCATTAGAATAGGTACAAGTCTTAAGTGGGTTTCGATTGAAATTCAAAACCCGGATCATAATCAGACACCTAATTACTAAATATGTAATTGAAAATAAATATAAAGTATTTTGGACGGCAACGTCTAAAATTACTTCCCATCATGGGACAAAATGTTTACATTGCCATCAATTATCTTCTTTGTTATTATACTAACGCTTTTTAAAGTGTCACGTAGGCCATATAATGAGGTATACTTTTAGTAATTCTTTTTGAATAATATTATAGTCGTAAAGGAAAATTGAGTTCATAAAAGTTTCCTTCTATACTTTCCAAATGTATTCATCCACGCTTTTTCTAATTGGATTTAAATTCAAAGCAATTTAAAAACTTTTAAGTTTAATAATAATTAGAGGGACTCAAGACTACACAAGTGACATTCAAACAGTACTAACCTACTAAAAGAAAGTTATCGGGGCCATTTTTTTAAAGTGGATTTCATTGTGAGACAGATTGAAACATTTTCTGGTCGAAAATAAAAACAACGAAATTTACAGTATATTTTATTTTTCTATATGATCATTTTTAAGTTGCACTTATATTATGCCTATTATGATCTAGCCTAGCAGACAATATGGTGAACAAACCACTGGGATTAATCAAAGAGGAGATCAATTACACGGCCAAACAGCTTGCACAGAACAGATGGACAGAGTTGATAACCTGTAGTATATCCAGGCAACTGTGGGCCACATTCGAAAAAAAAGAACCGCAGAGCTATTGAGACACAGTCGGAAAGACGTGAGAAATATTACTGCCGTTGTTACCGGACATTGCCTCTTCGGTAGACATGCCGAGCGTATGCAAATACCCACTAACGACCTCTGCAAGAGTTGCAGAAATGAAGAAGAGGAAGAAAGTATTCAACATTTTCTGTATGAATGCCCTGGCCTCGCAAGAAGAAGATTCACTGCTCTGGGTGAACCATTTTTCGATAGCCTGGAGGAACTAAGCAACTTAGAACTTGGACGACTGAGCTGTATCTGAATAGTAGTGGCTAATTTGAACTAGTTGTTAAAATCCTTCTGCGGTGTACGCCGCACTAATCATCAGAGATCTGATGGTTAGTGGTATCACAACGGACCTAATAGGACTACGTAAGACTGTTTGGTCAGAACCAAAGGCGTGCCACTCTTACCTAACCTAACCTATATTATGCCCTAGAGCATTTCTGGATCATTTTACGATGATTTCCTTGAAAATTATAAAATAAGCATTTATATCATAGATTACCGATTGGTCGATTAGTGCTATAAGTCTATTCAGCTACAATCATTTTAGGTTTGGGGATGAAATAAAAAACTAAGGAGCTAAATTTGATAATCGGGTAGATGACAAATAATTTCAAAACCCACAACCTTAACCATCTCACGAATCTTTCTTGGGCTAACACTATATTATGGAACTTTTTATTTCTGGGATAGTAACAGATTAATTCATCCTGAACAAGGTCCAACATTTTTAGCTACGTAAAAGTGTAGTAACTTATGTTATTAAAATCATCTAACATAATAAACTTAAAAATATAGATAAATGCGACACCATTTTAATTAAAAATCACAGATTATTTTCTACTGTAGATCGCCAAACTATTATCAAAAAATATAAGCCGAGTATATTATTAATCAATTTATATTATTACCTGGTTTACCACAATTTTCCAATTATAAGTTGGTACAAAGGATGGCTAGTTTAATCAATAATCCAACAGCAATGTATTTATTAATGCCATAAATCTCTGACCGCGTCAAATGTGGTTATTTTAATTTATTTTACACATTTATCCAAGAGTTGATTGATATGGCGAGGGATTCGTATTAATTTGTTAACCAATTTAACACCAAAATATTTAGTTATTAAAATATTAATCACACAAGGAGAGTTAAGATTTAATCAGTTTCAAATAATATCATATTAAATAACAAAGAAAGTCAGTATACATTTTAAGAGTATATTTTAAGTAGTCTTTCTAGCGAGTTATGTATTAAAAAAGCGCACAGTGTCAAGAAAGTCTAATATTATAAACTTATTTAAGAATAAATAAGTAGTGAAAACGCAGTATGGCCATCTAATAGGACTCAACACGCAAAAGGAAAATGCGCTAGAAACGTAAACTGATAAACAAAAAAAATTATTCTTACTAGATGGCGATACCGCTTTTTTACTACTTATTTATTCTTAAATAGGTCTTGAAAGCTCGATTTTGCTGTGTGTGGAGTTGCTTTTAGGTTATGGATTTCTATTGAGTCCTCATAAGCACGAATGTGCCCCAGGGCCTAGGAAACCCAATGTTTTGACGTCTCTGTGTACTTTAATGCAAAAGACAGATGCACAACTTTGTCCGCTAGTCGCTAATTTTCTTCTTTTTTTATTATTACGGATACTAAACTTCTAGTATGTTATTATGGTAATTTTTCATTAACATTTTTCTCTGTATAAGGTTGAAAGCCGATCTCTAATAATAACTTAATATTAATCTTTTTTTTTCGATACAATTTCATATTTTATTTTTAAGATCGTATGATCATAATCCAACATTATAATGAAACTCTGATGAAATAAATTGCGTTTTTGTTTTATAGGGGTAAATACCCTAACAAATTTTGTGTAAGTCCAGAAGGGATAATGGGTGAATTTATAATGAAACTTGAATTTATTATTATTTTTAACGATTGTAAAAAATGAATAATAAAAATATGGTTTCACGGGTTTCTGATTCTGTAATTATATAAATTATTATTAAAGCAAGTTTTTACAATTTAATTTAGGTATGTAGTAGATTCTACCACAAAACGTCATTTTATTTTTAGTTCATAGGTGTTTCTGGAAATAATTACAATACTATGCTTTAATAATAACGAGGATAATAACCATTCATAACATGTTTAAAATTCATGATATGACTGTATTTTTTATTGTAAATATTGGAATATTTCTCGCAAATATTCAAATTTTCTTTTATTCGTTATATTCTATTTACAAATATTGAATGCGAAAATGAGAATAATTGTGTGTGGATTTTAAGTAAATATAATATTTTTAATTTTCAAACAAAACCAAAAACGGCTGTGTACTTTAGGTTTTTTTAAACCATATGTTACGATTAAAACTATTTTATAGCCAACTTTGGTCCTACCCTTGTTTTGGTACAAATGGTTAATATAAAACTAAAAAGTGTAGGTTTTGCGTAAAGGTCATCTACACCAATCTGGGAATCCTCTGAGAAAGTCTCTCACAGTGTTCCAAGCAGAAATCTACGCCATATTACAGTATGCGTATGAAAACAATAGGAGGGTTTACTTCAATAAGCGGATCCATATATACTTTGACCATCAGACAGCGCTTAGATCACTAATAATTAACAAGGTAACCTCAAAACTGGTATGGGAGTGTCAAGGGGAAATGGAGGCCCTGGTAAAAGTAAACAAAGTAACACGGCGAAGGTATATGAACTTGCGAAGAAAAGCTTGGAAAAGATATTCATTGATCCAGAACCGGCACTTGGAGTACCAAGGTGCATAGAACGAGACGCTATAAAGCGATGGATCAGGAATAAACAGAAATTAAACAAAAGTTATTATATAAATTGTTAGTCTAACTTTAAAGATTTCGGATATGCCGACTATTAACAGCCCGCGCCTCTTTGATGCTGCCCGCCCGAGCACTTGTTATTAGATCTTAATGCATTTTAATTAGCTTTAAAAATATATATACCAGACCCATATGAAATATATACCGGCTGGCAACAAAATCGTTTAACAAGGCATCAGTCAATTATATATTAAGAAATATTAAATTTCGGTCGAGGGAATAACTGATTGAGAATGAAAAACAAAATAAATTTTTTTCTGCAATAATTTAAACCTTTTTCTCGATATCCTTTACTGATACATATGAAGACCAGTCAGGAAAATCACTGTGATACCTAGAAAAATATTACAAAGCATGTCACGACCTATCTTATACATTAAAAATATATTTTTTGCTGTCTCCTTTTGACATTGTCTAATCTTTTCTAGATAATTCACACTGCTGGATTTAATTTTCCCCAGAAAGCCGAATATCAGCAGCAAAAAGATTACTGGCCTTAAAATTAATGGCTTTTACTTGGAATGTAAGGTCTTTATATTAATTGGCCTTTCGGCTACAGTATTTGGTCTTGTTTAGTAAATTTTTCATTTTAGTTAATTAAGTATTGGAATACTTCACTCTCTGCAATTTCACGTGTCATTTTATAATAAACTATGATACATGATACCTGCTGCATTATCCTTGAAAATATAAGGCATTCTATACAAACTAACAATGATATTTTAAACCGCACCCTCCAGTTACCTCCGCAGAAACTAAAAATACATATATTATAATGCAAATAATAATACAATTATTGAAACCCTTTTAAACCTAACCAAGTTTAATAATTTTTGTTGACCTTAACCTTAATTTTCTTCCAAAAAATGATTGTCAGCAATAAGTACTTAAACAAAGTTGTTCAAGATTAACAGACATATTATAGAAACCTTGGATTTCTTACTTGAGCATTCGTATTACGCCCTCTAGCGGTTATCTGAGAAATTTATACGACTGTTCTTGTACCTATAAGTAGTATAAGAATATTTTGTACAAAGCAATTAGAAATACCAAACACCCAACCTCAAAACAGAATATAACAATAACCCACAAACAAACTACGGGCCTGCAGGGAGGCCTTGTCGTTTTTAGTAGCCGGGGTGACATTGCGTCTCTTTCTACTGTACTTGTTTGTTATTGAGTGTCTTCGTACCAGTCTTTATGAAAAAAAAAAAAAAAAAAAAAATATCATTTACTTCTAATTCTATAGTGAGTTTGGTATATATATTTCAGTTTGTTTAAACCACTATAAATATAACTAGAAAGCGACACATACACACAAGAACAAGATTTATTTTTGGAATATGCTAAGTGAATAAGCTTTTAAATTTATTTTTCTGGGTTTACTAGCAAAAGGCGTCGACATAACCCACATACACCTACTACAACCCGTTTCTTTTAGACATAAGATTTAATTTATGTTGATATTTAATCAATTCTTCCATTCGTGAATTTAAAGGTTGAAACGAATTTAATAGAATTTCTGTTGCAAAATTTATTATTTAAAATTTAAAAGTAGAAATCTGTTTAGTTTCTTAGGATTGGATCAATCAGACTCACGAATAAAATCAGTCTGCCTTTTATTAGCAAACAACAATTTTAAATTACGGTGACAGTAATTAGCATACTATATTTTAAATAGGATGCATTTCAATTACTTATTATAAAATCTGTTCAAATACTTTACACTTTCGCAGAAATGACAAAAACATTTATAGTATTATAGACGACTTACCTACATATTTTATGTAAAAATAATTTAGCCCAAATGCTTACAGTCCGTAGACGCCGTTATCTCAGTCAGTTTTCCTCATGTTTCTTTTTGTGGTCGAGACGACGCGACGCGACGCCTCACGAGTAAATAATATATGGTGATAAAGCATATAAGATCTACTGGCGACATTATTTGAGGTGGCTTATATACGACACGACAGCAATATTTTTTCGTCGCATTGTTTTAGCACTTAATTCCAAAAGTATTTAGGAAAGGGAGAGGCCATATTACGTTATTCTTGATTGACTTTAAATGAAAAGTTTCTTTCTAAGTGTTAGGATAACTTATAAAAAATTAATTTACCTGTTGATATAGAGTTGCTATAAGAGTTCTACAAGAATTTAGAAAAATGAGGACCAAACTACAAAAATGGTACTATATTTAAAATATATTTTCTATATTACCTTATACGTAAAGAATTTTGGGGGAAAATTTTGCTTTACCCAAAAACATAAATATTTTGTGCAGCCGGTTAACCGAAGAATTCAGTTGACCGTTGTATATTGCAAATAATGAGACATTTATGCGATCCTTAGTCCTATCTAATTTTACGTATTTTAAATTATTTCCGTAAGTCAAAATTTTTATTAAAAAAAAAATGTTTTAAAAAATAGTTACTGCTATAAATATATTTAAGCCTTGCAAATTTTATAAATGAATACAAAGAGGAAAAAAGCCTGTCTATCTGTGCCAAACCGTACCAATTCATTCAGTTGACATGTTCTGATGATGACACGCGTTTATACAAAAAAAGTAAAAATACAATTTTATTAAAGGAACTCTTTATTTTATGAAAGATTTTTTTTTGTTTTGCATGTGACATGAATTTAAATTTGGGTTATATCAAGTGTGCTGATTATCTGGGATTTAGTAAAATAATCCCAATTATTTTGTTGGAGCTCTTTCCTGCATGAGTTGATTTAATATTGACATCCGGGTTTATCTACTTCTTTACCTCTTTTCTTGTCGCAGTACGGAAAATATTGATTTTAATACAAGAGTGTTTAATAATGAATTGTTTTGTTTTCTTAAAAAGTTATTATCTTTTGTAAAAGTAAACTAATATTAAAGGAAATATAAATTTCTAATTTGCAGGGTTAAAAGTTAACCAATATAATTAGTGAATTTGCACTTAATTATAAGATATACCTACCCACCCAGACACAATGTAGCATGTAATATTACATACCCTTACATAACAATAAAGTTTACCCAATTCGAAAACATTCATTCTATTTCGTGCTTGGTTTAACTTAGAAATATCACCCTAATTCACTTTTACGATAATACGACGCCTTTATTAGGACTTTGCCTAGATTTTCCATGCGTGTGAACCAACGACATGCTTTGTTAGCTTTAAGATGACAGTAAGCAATTTAAAGACGAGGTGATAAAGTCGTTTTATTTACAGTTTATTTTTAATTAGGTCAACCTTTTTTTTAAATAAGAGCTTTTGATTCAGAAACTTTGCTATGATTTTGTGTGCATTTACAATTGCTTTAGTGATAAATGACATTTGACATAGCGAAATCACCTACAAATATATGTTCCGTTTATTTAGTCGTTGATGGATAGAGAGTTGTTGATAAATATAAAAAATGAGAATATTGCATCTCATTCCTCCACCCGTACTTAGTTTGTTACTGCGTCGTTGTTATTTTCTATTTTATAGTAGAGTTTTTGATTTTTTGGTAAACAGTTCTTTCAACTAATTTTGTTTTTATTTATTTATTATTTGGGATCAGTAGCACAGAGTAATTGATTTAAAAATATTATGTGCGGTCTGACTCCCGGCCAACTAAATGTAAATGACCTAGTCACCAGGACGATATTAAAGAAAGTGTCGACTACCTTGACAAAGTTAAAATGATACTACTACATCACCTCCATTTTTCATTGTGTGGAAAATAAAAAATAACTGCTTGTTATGTTTCAACAATTTAATCAGTTTCCTGACACGTGTTTCAACCTTCTCAGGTCATTATCAAAGGAGTACAAGAAGATACTCCTTTGATATTGACCTGATAATGACCTGAGAAGGTTGAAACACGTGTCAGGAAACTGATTAAATTGTTGAAACATAACAAGCAGTTATTTTTTATTTTCCACACAATGGAAATTCCGTTTCACCAAGAATGTAGCCCAACTCAAATAAGTTTTACCTCCATTTTTAGTAAAATATATATATTTTTTAAGTAATTACCAATGATTGGGTTACAATTACTTATAAATTTTTGTCTAAAATGTTTAGGCTGAAAATCTTATATAATGTAGTAATATGGGTTATTTATATTTCTTACTTGTAGCATAAACAATGGCAAAAACAGTGTATTATTCTTGTATTTCATCCAATCATGCACGATTTTACAAGAAAAAGTAACTTTAGAGCAATAGAGCTTATAAATTTAAAGGTAATATATATAGTTAATTTTTTTTTTAATAATATCGATAAATATTTCGTTATACACATTAAGTATCCTGTACTATTATACTTTTCAACATAAAATGTATCTGTTATTTACGGCCCTGAATATAAATTATTTCACATATTCCACCCATTAACGGAATATTCATTACGAATTTTTCATACTCTAATTTTACTTAGCTGTATTTTTGTCATATGCACAAACGAGAAATATTTATAATTTTTAAAAATCTCGTATAAAAATCATTGTACCCATAACATAAATCACATCAGAAAGCATAATAAAATTATCTTGATTCGGACCTCAGCATTTATTCTTCCAAAAAGTGTCATACATTAATGTAGTGTATATTCTTATTACGCGCTAAAGGTCTTTTATTTTTTGTACTCATTTTTATGTTTTTTCGGCAAAATAATAATTCATACCGAATATTACAAACATTAATTTAATGGCAGGCGGGATTCAAATATGTTTTTGCTTTTTGGGTAAATTAATTTAGCTTAGCGGGAGTGAAACAGAGCTTTAGAAAAACAAACTGAACCTTGATTATCATTTCGCGAATTTTATGATGGTAATATTAGCAGGCTTTGACAAAACATAAATAAACTAAGAGTGTTTGAAAAAACAATTATTATTCTTATATCGTATTTTTGAAAATAAGGTGTATTTTATATAATAGCGTCATCCGTACTACTCTTTTAAATTAAATTCAACTAGGCGTGTAAAAAATATCCGGTCACACCAAACATAAATATTTTTTAAAGGAACTTTGAAACTTTCCACCTAAAAATAATAGTTTTTACTTTTTCCAAACTCTTATTTAAAAAGTTCAAAGGTTTTATGCATTTTATGTCTGTGTTGTTCAACCTCACCGCTTATATATAAACCTTAAACTTTTACTCACAAATTACATTGCGGTCGTCTAGCCCTAGCTTTTGTGTGACCGAGCACTGCTAATAATATTTTTATGCAAAAACGCTGAATAAAACTTCTACTTTTATTTGTTAAAACGTATTATGTTTAAAAGTTTTTTTGAACCCAATAAACGCTGATATACCGGGTGTTGCATCGTCGAGCGGGACATAGGAAATCCCATGTAATTTTAAATGGGGTCAATTATTGGCTTTCCTAATTATTTTAGAGAAAAATTACATTTAGGTTTATTAAAGAGCACTAAAACTCACATTCAAAAGAATAACTTTAGATATTTTTGATGAGCCCGTTTACGGGTTATCGCCGATTTCTTTTTAACTATTTCTCCTTTTTATGGCCCCGTATTTGCGGGCACCAGTCAAGGTAAAAGATAACTGTCAAATAAAGTTGTCATTTTGAAATATGTGCTTTATTGTTATAAAAACTCGTACATCGAAAATATTAGCTATGAATTACACTTCTGAAGAAAAAAATATTGATGATTAAATGGTATTATCAAGGAAATAGTTATCAAAATGTGTCAGACATGTTTCCTGCTCTGTATCCGAATAGACCGACCTGCAAAATCTACAGTCGAAAGGACTATCAAGAAATTTGAGACAAAAGGCACTGTAATAAATAGCTGCAGATGTGAAGAAATGCAGGAACAAAGAAGAGATGCAAGAAATGACAGGGACTTGCAAAGGCAGGAACAAAAAAGAGATGCAAGAAATGATAGGGACTTGCAAGTTTTGTTGTGCGTGGAAGAAAATGATGGGAAGATCAGCACAAGGAAACTTGAGAATGACATAGGATTAGATCACACCACAGCGTTACGAGCTTTAAAACGACATAAATATTATTCATACAAATATGAAAAGCACCAAGAGCTAAGAGATAGGGACGAAATACGACGACAGGAGTTTTGTTTGCAAACATGGATAGGGAATATATAAAGGCTTAAAACAGTTTTTACTCCTTTTAATCGTCCCTCTTCATCAACGGGTAGTGTTTTAAAGTTTCCAGTGTTAAACATTATTTATTAAATTACTTACAGTTTCGAACAATGTCTATATATATTTTGATTTAAAATTTTAATTTTTGGTTTTAGTAGAAAACCGTACTATAACTCCGAACTTATATTTACGATGAAATACGAACATCGCCACAACAACCATTAATAACAACATCGATGTTTATTATCTCTGACATTGATGACAAAAACATCGACCATCGATAAACATTACACATTACTACTTCTATAAGCCATTAAATGAATGACAAATTGCATATAAAACTATGTTGTAAAAAAATATTTAGCTATAAAGTTCAATGCAAGTTTTATTGGCAAGTAGTTATTAATTCATATCAATGCCAGAGATAAGCTTTAAAAGCCTCATTACATTCACTAATAAACCAGTTATTATGTTTATACAACCGAAAAATCACAGTTAACATACAAATAAAAAGTCAAGTCTCTTCTTCAGTCCTCCGCTTCTTCAGTGGCGTGCAGTGCAAATTAAAGCAGGGTAGATAAAATAATGGAACATTATTAAATTACTTAGTAAATTATTTTCTGCCAGCCCGTTGATTTTCGACTGTAACTGAATAAAAAAAGATAAATATCATTTAATTACATTCAGTTTAACTTCAAATGTTTTTAAACCAAATATTTAGTTGTTGCAGATAATTTTCATTTTCACCACACTCACACACACACAAACTGCATATTTGTTTTTTTTTATTTTTATCTTGAGTAACACTACACACCCGCCCATGCAACACTAATACAACTCCAAAGCTTATTAAAAATAATATTTAATCAGCAAAAATAAAATCATCGATCGGATCGATTTCTGTTCAATTGAATGAATACAAACATTTAACTAAAATATAAAATTAGGAGATATATCAATTTCTGCAGCCTTTGGCAATCACAATAAAGCTACGATGCTCAAATCTCGTTCTATCTTTCTCACTCTCGGTCGCATCGTCTTTTCTATGAACTGGTTCTAATAATATAAGCTCAGCCATTGCATTCTTTACTTTGGGCTGTGGCTCAGCCTTTAGTTCATATGAGGTAATGTTAAATACATTTTACAGCCATTGATGCGATTTATGGAGCACCTATATGAGAAAAATATTATACAGTTTTACGTAATTTTGATAGTGGTCGAAGATAATAATAGTAATTTGTACAACAAGAGTGGATATGATGTCTATACCTACGTCGTCGTGCTCAAACTACCAAGTGCAATATGGATAACACAGGCCTGCATTTTTTAACACTTTGAAAGTTGATTTAAAAATTTTAACTGTTTTCTGGTAATTGGGTAGCACTGATTTCAATTCTGCTTTTAGTTTTTTTTTGTATCACGTAAGGTTATTTATCAAACCAGCAAAATCAAGAAATTAAGAAAAACACGATTTATTTCATTTATAAGCTAGTTTTATAACATATTAAAGAGAAATATACAAAAACATACAAGATGTAGATATTAAAACTATTTGGAATAAATGTTTATTCTTTACGTTTCTTAAAAAACCGTTTTCTTTTTTCAGAAAAGCTTCTTTATGTTGTTTTTCTGTCATATTCAGCTAAAGGAAGATCTCTCCTCAATATCCAACAGTAATTGGACATCATTTTTGTGTCCCAGCGCCCTTGGTATCTTTTTTTCATCTCTTTAATATCTTGATGAAATCTTCCACCTTGCTCTTCACTTACGTCCCCAAGATTTTCCGGGAAATAGTCCAAATGGGAATGTAAAAAGTGAATTTTTATGCTCATATTGCAACCAAGAATCCTGAATTTTTCCAGCATATTTTCAACGATCTCAACATATTTTGTGTCTTTATAATTCCCTAGAAATTTATGTACAACTTCTTTAAAAGCATTATATATGCATGTTTTTCCTTATCGTCCATTACATTTTCAAATTCTCTATCTTTCATCAAGCTCCTAATCTGCGGCCTTACAAAGATTCCCTTCTTTAATTTTGCCTCTGACAGAGCCGTAAATGTGTTACGCAAATATTTAAAACAATTTCCTTCTTAATACCTTAACAAATTGTTTCATAAGTCCAAGTTTTATGTGAAGTGGTGGAAGGGTCAATAAGACTTTCACGAATTAAATTTTTGGTTCCAGGTGTTAAAGTCTCTCTTTGTGGCCAGTCTCTTTTTATCCAATGCTATTCTCGGTTCCTGCTATCCCACTCATACAGGAAACATGAAAATTTAGTAAATCCAGACTGCTGGCCCAAGAGAAGGCCTAACATTTTTAGATCTTCACATAATTCCCAGTTGTGATCTTTGTATTGTATTGTATTCTTAAAAGGAATTCCTCTAAATTTTAATAGTTTTCCTTTAAATGAACTGAATGGCCGACAGGAACAAAAACATTGCCATTATGTAAAAAAAACAGTTTTAAGGCTCCTGGCTTTAAGGAATTTGAAGCACTAAATTTATTTTAAAATATATTAGGTACGCCTATTATAAGATTTTTTTAATATTCTTTCTTTTTTTTGGGAAAAAAAATTCTGTGGGTGATGGAGCCCAATGGTATTTTAATTAGTTATTTCTATATAAAAACTGAGCTTAACAAATAAAAATCACGTCATCACAAATTTCATGCAGGCCTGTGTAATCTACTCAGAACAAGGCACAGATAAATGATAGGAAAAACGAAAATTTTTCCGCACAGTATTATGTTCGTAGGATATTCTTAAGGATCACTCGTGGTTGTGATCTGCTAAAAAAATACTTTTTCCATATTGTGTGCGTTCGTGGAATTTACACACATTTTTTAAAATTAAACTGAATGTGGGTGTATTATTTATAAGCTTTTCTATCAAAAGCGCAGTCATAATTTCGACCGTATAAGGGCTCTTAATTCAAATTTTACAAAAATGGCTATATGTTGTTCTTACGGGAATCCCAGCAAATTACGAATAACGCATTCTGTTGTAAAACTAAACAAATTTATATATAGGCGGACTGGCCTATTTCTTTTTTTTGCTTCCTTTGTTATTAAAAAACTTTTCAATCGAACATCTCATTTTTTACTTTTTGCTAGCGCTATCCAATATAGAAATTAACCCCATAATTAGGTCCGTGAAATGTGCTGCGTCAGACAAAAAATTCAAATATTTACCCAAATTATCTTCGCAATAATGTTCATAAAAACTTCCCTTTGGGTTAAATTGGAGCTCATATAGTCGCACGCTGTAAAAGATAAAATATGACAACTTTATCTAATCATGTAGGGAAGTAAAGAGCTTTATTATTAAAAAAAATATTTTTTTTGGGTGGTAGTAAAGAGAATTTTTTATAGGATTTAAGCAGCAAACAGAGTATTTTAAAACACATTATTCTTATTTAGTCTAGTAAATTGACTAACTATGGACTTGAGTGGTAATATGGACCATCGCTGTTCTTTCTAACACCAATTAAGTGAATGGGCATGCCACTGCCCACAATTTGACGCTTTTTTCATAATTTTAAAATTTTCCAAGCTTATAAAGAATATTTTATATTAAAAGTAACAATAAATTATGAAGACAAGTACAGAGTTCTAAGCCCCGAAAATAAATACTAGGAATTAACGGGTATTTACTACTGCACTTAGTATCCATTCTATTGCAGTCATTAAATCAAAACCAATTATTATCAAAAGGACTTACCTGATATAGTTAAAGACGTAAGTATTATCTTAAATTTTTTATTTTGTTGCCTGTTTTAATGACATTTAATCAAATTCTTTTCAAAAAGTAAAAAAGGCTCAAAATTGAAATTTTTTAATTATATTCAATTAGTTATAAATGAACATAACTTTACATTATTTTTCTTAAGTTATATATAAAAAAATACTTACAATCAATTTATTATAAAATAAACCTCAACAGCAATTTGATCTTTATTAAAAACTTATTTACATTTTAAAAATCGGGGAGGGACTTTCATTAAGCTCTCAAGGACAATACGATTGCTCATTACGAAGTCCCCTTCGTATTTTTTATTGCTTTTAATTACTTTCCTAATATAGTTATTTTGCTAGTAATCATTTAATTGATATGATTTAAAAAACTTTTTAGTGTAGCCAATTTTTTTATGAGAATGAACATTAAAATTTGGGGTTCTTGAATAATTTGTTTTTTTTTTAAATGTTTTTAAATAATCAACTGGACCTAAACAATTCACCTTTATTAAACTTATTTCAATCCTCTTATAATAGGACAAATTTAAATCCTCATAATATTTGTAAATAAGATTTTATTAAGGTAGGAAAAAACCCAATCCCCCTTTTTCCATATTATTTAAAATCTATTCTATTGTATACTAATTTAGCAGATAATTTACTTAATTACGACGTAAAATCCCATTCGTTATACCACAATAAAATTGTATTGTGTACCTTTATATAGCATAAATTTGAAATTAAATGTACTTTACCTGACGAAGTTGCAATGCAATGAAACATGTCGTAGTATTGTCAAATAAAGTGGAAAAGTTTAGTAAAAAAGAGTTTACTTTAGAAAAATAATATAACAAAAGTATTATGGATTTCCACCAAGTAACGACCAATAATATTAAAATAATTTGTTTTATTTATTACGCATTTTATTTACGTGTGTTCGCAAGAATCGGCCAAACACACGTAAAGCAGAAAGAGACAACAAATACTCAAAATTCCGTATGTTAAAGGAGTATCCGAGAAAATAAAAAGACTAGGACAACGATACAACATCAACACAGTATTCAGCTCGAGAGACACTTTAAGAAGCCAGCTAACGAAGATAAAACCAGCAAGCCAAAAAGACAAGAAAAATTGTGGTTACCAGATCCCTTGTACATTGGCGAGACACTAAGACCACTAGAAGTAAGGATTAAAGAACATAGGAATAACATCCAAAAAGGAGAGACCGAAAAATCAGGTGCAGTTGACCACGCCTGGACGCACGGCCATCATATCATGTGGACAAAAGCGAAAATCCTGCAGAAAGAACCGCACTAGAGGAAGAGGAAGTTTAAGGAAGCTGCGACCATACACCAAAATCCAGGTTGCTTTAGTTAGCCTTCATTAGATATGAGAAACGTCTAGAAACCCTTGTTAAGTAAATGTAATCTTAGAATAAGACCACCCAAGAGTTAAACGCATGATTCATCGAGCATGACGTCATCGAGCATGACTCATCAAGCATGACTCATCCAGTTATGCGTCATCACCTAGCAACACGCATGACTCCGCAGTCATGCATCACAGCACCTGTCCAGTATTCACCTGAAGACCACTGGAGATGCTTACCAGTTGTTTTATTTAAATAAAATATTCTGATTTTAATGTAAGTAAATAATACCTGAAAATGTTCTATTTGGGAATACAGTAGAACCCCGATTATCCATGCGCTTTATCCGGGCGGCGGATTATCCGTGCGGCATTTTAAATTTCTGGGAATACCCCATTTAGGTGTTTACTTATTATTTTCGCCAACTGCCGACCGACTCGTTAGTTAAACGTAAACAGGCGCCCAAAATGCAGCGTACCGGTGCTAATGAAAAGCGTAAACGCAATGTTTTAACTATTGAACAAAAAATGGAAATTTTAAAACAATTTGAAAATAACATATGTGTTGCTGAATTGGCTAAAGCATATAACATTGGAAAACAAACGGTTCGTGACATTGTGAAGAAGAAAGCCGAATTATAGAGCTTTGTAGCTAAAGCTGACAGTGCAAAAGCTATTTCTGACAGGAAATATCTAAAAGGGTCTACTTTTCGAGAGCTTGATGATGTTATGACCAGGTGGGTCTTGCAGAAAAGATCCGAAGGGGTTCCAATATCAAGACCTATGAGTGCTAAGCAAGCTCAAAAGTTTTACGAGCAGTTGAAAATCAAAGGAAACTTCTCGGCATCTTCTGGTTGGCTTTACAGGTTTAAAAGAGGTCATAGAATACGAGAATTAGCTGTTCAAGGGGAGAAATTAGGTGCTGATTATGGCGCTATGGTAGAATTTTGCTATGCTTTGGAAAACCTTATACAGGAGCACAACCTAAAACCAGAGCAAGCGTATAATGGAGACGAAACTGGACTTTATTGGAAAGCGATGTTAAAAAGAACACTTGCTGTAGGCTTAGAAACTAGTGAACCAGGTTAGATTTACATACATATTTTTACGTGTATACAGTGTTTTTTTTAATATTTTTTTTTAGGTTTTAAAGTAAGCAAAGACCGTGTAACAGTATTATGCTGTGCTAACACATGTATTTTTTAGAATAAATTATTAAAAAAATAAAAATGAGGTCTTTGGATTATCCGTGTTTTCGATTATCTGGCGAAGGCTCGGTCCCGGCTGGCCCGGATAGTCGAGGTTCTACTGTATGTTGTTTTTTTAGTGTCTAGAAATCAAATATAATAAATACACTTTTAGATTTTTACATGTATTCTCCTATCTTCCGGTATTCAAATGCTCATCCTGTAGGTGACACAACTGCCTGTCTTTTTGGTTGATTAGTGCAATGCTCTAAATTTAGAAACCACCATAAATTTACTCGTAAAGTTCTCAAAACCTCAACTACCTTACCTCTTATTCAGTTTTATAACCAAATAAAACCCATTGTTGAATGTCCAGTTTTACTGTTTTTAAGTTAAATAAATTTTATAGCTGTTGAATACTTTATTAGATGTGTTGTGTGTTATTTAGCATTTCTAGCTTTTATTTATAGACTGGATATAAAGGGTCTATACTATTATTGCTGAAATGTTCTAAGCATCTTATAGGATTTTCTATAAAGTTAAAATGGAATTTTTTTATATTTAATAAAACACCGAATAATGTTATTAATGTATTAAAGACCAAGGTATCTTCACTAGAAAGGCAGCTCAAATATTATTAAGACTCAGCAGGTGTAATCTCTGATATTTATTTTTATATCTATAAATTATTTGGTAATTGAAATGAGATTACTAAACAAGTTACTTTTGTTACACATTATATAAACACGTTTAGAATAAGGCAATCTTTATATACATTTTATCGGCCACGGTCGATGGCCTTTGATAAAGGAAACCAATAAAGACCTTATAAATAAAATATTATAATGGTTTTAAAATTCCAAAGTACTTATCTGTATAAAACTGTTTAGTTTTGAAAATATATATCATTTTTAAGGGGTTTTAACAATTTTTTAGTTCTATTCTAGCTTTTGTTTGGTCCCTCTCCGAAATTATTTGAACTTAAATTTTCTTTGTGATTATCGTTTTTAAACCTTTATAGAAGTTTAAGAAAAAATATTAACTTCTGCGGATTAAATCAGTACAAAAGTATAGAGAGCTGTGTTTTTCGTATTAGGAGTTTGGTTTCAACAAATTTTCTTAAATTTCACAAGATAACACAACAACATGAATGCATTAAAAGAGTGCTATAGCTAAAATGTCATCAGAATCTAATATTAGGTGCGTCCGACATTCCTTACAAGAATTCTAGAAATTAGAATGTAATTTATAAGTTATCTCGAAATATATTATCGATCGGTTCTGTGTTATGTAGTTAGGACATGTTTCTGAGCAGTCCCTTAGGATTATTAAGGTATGCATTTGAAAATGACATTAGAATTGTAATTTAAAATGACAATTAATTGCTAATAATTGTTATGACAATAACAGAGTGTAAAGTGAAATAATGTCTAACAGTATATTAGTGCTTTTCTTTTTATGGCTAAGTGAAAAGGGAACATTCTCTTCACCTGCTATTCATTTTCCGCTCCCGCTGCACACTATGTTTCTATATATACACAAAAGGTTCTATATTTTGCCAATTGCTAATGATACTGTCGGTTATTCAAATGACGAGTGTTATTTAAATATTCTACATACAAAACCAGAAGCGTTATATAAAGAAGGTATTTAAAGGTTCCAAAAGTTGTAGACCCTCCCAAAAGTTGTGTATTTTCTTGTATAATTTTTTTTGTTTTCTTAACTAGTTTATATTTTCTGGTAGGGTTAGTAAATTTAACACTATTAAGTTATTGTTTAACAGGTTAAAATAGGTTAGGAAACAAAAAGGTTTCCTTGTCTTTTGTAAGTTTTTAAATATTTCGTCGTTTATTTTAAAATTATCTTTACAAAATAGTGAACACTCAAAGTACAAAAGACAGTCAAGTCAAAGAATTCTAGGATATGACTGGAGGAGATCGTTTTATCTCAGCTTTTATCCCAGAAATTAAAGAATTAATTTACAAACAATTCTATTTAAATAGTTTTTAACTATATATTATAATGTAATGAAATGGTATTAAAATAAAAATAATCAAATTTAGGAATTTTAAATATTACTTACCTTTACTTTAAAAATAAAGTTTGTTATATTCAACATTATTTGTTAATATGAACACTTACTAACTGATACAAAACATTTTTTGACTATTAAATTTCTGGTTCTAACTATATTAATTTTTAATATTAATTAGATGTTACTGTGAGAAGTAAGAATAATTTATTTACCATTTTGTTACTTCCCTATAGCAATATTTTTATTTTTAAACCAAGTAATTTTATAATGAACAACTACAATTTTTAAAAGGAACTGAAAATCACGTATACTATTTTATTTTTAAAGTTTCTGCGACTGCAATAAAAACATTACAAATTATTTTTAATTTTCACTGCAGCGGGTAAACTGCTTTGTTTTTCAATTTAATATAGTTTTGAGTTTAATTTTTACAGAAGTGGTTAAATTTTAGAGCTTACAATTGGCCATATAAAGTTTAGATTCGTATACTTATTTGACCACAATTATTACCAAGACTAGGATCAAATAATAACCGGACTGCAAGCATCCGCAATAAAAGAACATATTAAAACAGAAAATGAAATATATTAGTAATGAAACCATTTAAGCATTGTTAAATTTAGAGTAAGAACAAGTTTTACATACGGAGCCGTTAGCTTTTAGTTTTAAATTTATAGCTTGCTGAAAATGATTATTAGTTTGGGTTAAGAATAATAATAAATATAATCATTATTATTATTTAGAAAAAAAGAAACTTAGCGGCAAGGGACAGAGTAGTGCATTTAAGTACACAGGGATGCCAAAGGTAATGGGTTCCCTGGGGAACATGGTAGACAATGACAGTCTATTTTGTTCCTATTGGGACTCATCAGAAAGTCATAACCTGTAAGCTGTAATGGGAATTACAATATGGCTTTTTGATTAGTCCCAATAAAGACGACACAGTCTGTCACTGTCTACCTTTGCCCCAGGGAACCCATTACCTTTGGCGTCCTTGTGTACTTTAATGCAAAAGATAGACGCACTACTCTGTCCGCTTTTTTGCTTAAAATTTACCTTTATACTTTCAGTAATAAAGCTAAAATAAAATTAATTCTCAATAGTAAAAAGGTAGCCAGAATATTTGTATAATTATAGCAAAATATCCCGCACTATAATTTTTTAATGTTCAATATTTAACTACATACAAAGTTGTAAAATGACCTAAAAAAATATATCGATTTATACGTGCGTTACAGAAGCAGGCAGGCGCTGGTTTTCACCATTCCTGAAGATCGTCAAGTTATCATATCTGTAACTGACAGAATAGCTTGTATTTTAATTTAAAATCACTTGTCGATTTCAGTGCAGTAAGGATTTCAAATTTAAAATAACAGACAAAAATGTCACTTATATTTTAAGTATTTTAAACTGAATATGTTGTTTAGCCCTGAAAATAAATATATCTATCATATATCTTCTGATATTCAAAAAACTAAAAGAACTTATTTTTAATTTAAAATTGTTTTTGTAGGTATGCACAAAACTACGTAGAACGGCCACCATTCTAATATTTTTTTAAACACTCAAATTCCGAGATGGACTTCGGAATTTCGGGTTGTATCTCGGAATTCCGAGTCGTATTTTGGAATTCCAAGTGATAACTCGGAATTCCAAGGTACAACTCGGAATTTATATGTAAAAAAAAATATTAGAATAGTTACTCGGAGTTATACCTCGAAATTTCGAGTTGCATCTTGGAATTCCAAGTTACAACTCGGGAATTGAGTTGGTGGAAATATTAGAATGGTGGACCTTCTACGCCTTCATACTAAACGTATTAATAATAGGACTTTTTTATTTTTGGTTTTCAAGCAATATCATAAATTTAAAAATTAAATCAGGGTTAGTTATATTTCCCTATAATAAGATTTTTTTTTTGACAAAAATTTCTTTACTTTTTCTCTTACTCTACAGAATAGAATGGAAATAGTACCAGAACAGCCATACTTAAATTAATTCCTATTTTTCTAGTACAAAACTACCAACTTATATTAAAGAGTTATCAATACCTTAATTTAAATAAAATCTAAGCTATTATTATACAGGGTGAAGTTGATACTTCTGTTTTAGCTGTGTATAGAAGGCATTAAAATAATCAACATTTCCAAATACATTTTTTCAAAAAACTTAAAAATAGGCGAGATACAGAAGTAAAAAATCTAAATGGGGGCCTGGTCATTGAAACATACCCTGATATACTTTATGCTGTTTTTGTCTTATTAGTTGTTATTAGTCATGCAGTTTAAGGGTCAGTGGTCAATTATTTATTTGGCATCATGCTGCAGTGTGTTTTTCTGAAGCAAGTTAATTTTAAATTGGTGACACGTGAAAATGGTAAGATTTGAAAATAATGAACTAGTAGATATGAGGTGCTAATTTACGGTAAGTGTCGTCAAAGTGCGGCTGCTGCTTTGAGATTATACGCAGAACGCTTTCCCTTGCGGACTCATCCTATACCCAGAAGTTTTCTTAATGTTACTCAACGGGCAAGTTAGGAATCAACTTAGGAATCACCCTGTATTAAAAAGTCTAAAAAAAAGTAAAATTGTATATATTATATTGTCCGTAATAAATCTTTATTCTCCTTATTTCTGAGAAACCCTGTATAATAATATCGTAAGACACACTAATAAATCTAGTTTTATTAACGATTTAAAATTAGCTTTATACTAGTTTAACATTCATTTATTGAATCATAAAATCTTTGTTATATCTTAGACCGTTTAAGCAAATAAAGCAGCAACAACCCTTGCAAATTACATAATTGTTTGTAATTACAGAATTTGAGTCGACATAAGTGCCATTTCGTGCGGTTGTAAAATTATCATAAAATTAACACAACCTATGCAACAAACCCGAACAAAATAATTGTGTAAAAAACAATTTCTTATAAACATTTTAAATATGGCAATTTTCCAATTTATATCCCCACTCTTTACTAGAACTGATATAATTTTATTGTTTTATTACTGTATGTAACTATATTTCAATATTTATACGTTAAAACACCCAAATAGTTGGGTTCCCCGTAGGTAACCTAAGTCATGTTATTAATATTATAGAGACAGCGTAAACGAAGTATAAATATTAACCCGTCAAAATATAAAAAAAGTAAATTTTAGTCTCAGAAACTACAGTAGTACTTACGACATATACTGAGACACTATAGTGCTTATTAAAGATGTTCAATTATTTAACTACAAAATAATTTGTATATCTCTAGTTTCAAGCAAGAAACTATTGAAGCCATTGTACCCGTATAGTAAATTGTATAAACTCGCAGTTGAATAAAGCATTAAATTTAGCCGTATTAATTCCTAGAATACCAAATATAAAATAACCCAATATCTTTATCATGGGTATACATTTTTAGACTCCCTGTATATAGAATGTCGTGTATTCATTTAAATAATTTTTTAGGTCTTTTTATTTACAATCGGAACGGACTGCATTCATTCTCTCGCGTTTTGGGACAACTAGCATATAAATTGCCTTATAACACAGTGGGTCATTCACCGTATTCAGCCAATTGATCTAGGCTAATTGACATGCTAATTGACTCGAGCTAGTTGATCTACAGCCGGTAAACCTAGGCGCGAGAGAACTATGAATTCTAATTAGTTTTTTAGTAATTACGCGGTACGTACTTATAAAGAATTTTAAAAAGCTTTAAAGAAAAATAAAAAGAGTCTTCGGTGTTGATTTTTTAACTAATAGTTTACAAAACTAAGTTGGGCTATTTTAATAATATTTATTGTACACAATTTTTTTAGTCCCTAATGGAAACTCCCTTCTACTTTAGGGAAGTGTTAAAATATTTTTTCTTTAAATCACAATTTTTTTTTCTTTTTCATATTACCTACTTATATTGTCATTATGATAGTTTTTCAGGTACTTACATAATTCATTTACTGGAAATATTTCATATACATTTTAACGCAAATAAATTAAAGAATTAAAACAAATAAATATTTTAAAATAGCTAAAATTATCTATCAAATATAATTTTATTGTCTATGACACACGTTTATATAAGCCGTTACAATTTTTTTAAATATGATTGTCATTATCACTTACGTACTAATTTGAAAGCAAATAAACGCAAGGAATGCCAGGAATGATTTTAAAATAAAAAATAATAAGCTGTGCATTTATATTTACTCTATGTAGCAAAATAATTCAACTAAAATGCTCATTTCGGAAAAGTCCGTCTATTGGTGATTAATTAGACAATGACACAGTGTTACATCACAGCGTTCATACAGAGTCTATCTAGGTCGATAACCCTATATTTCAATGCCTTGTTTCTAAATGATCAATAGATTTTCACTAACGTTTCCTTGTAAATTAGTTTAATAATTTATTATGACAATAAAAAACTAATAGGAACAGTGCTTCTATACACAGAAATTTTAAATTGTATAATAATGAATGAAACTTTTCCCTGTACTGTTAAATCAAATATTGTTAAAAGTAATTTACTCTTTTTAAATTTAAACAAATGTAGGTTTGTTAGCTTCATTTATTAGGATTTTTCCCGAATTTTAGATAAACCATTTAAAATAAAAGTGTTTAATAAAATTTTTCGCATTCTTGCTAATGAATACGTTTTTAAAAAAAGGTTATTTGCATTATAAACTTAGTTATCAAAAGGAAAGAATAAAAAAATTAACACTAAAATTTAATGCTATAGCCAGGGTAAAAATTGTATTTTTTTACTTATCAATATCTCCAAAGTTACGAGGGGTGCTTAAAAATTTCTAAAAGATTTCGCTTAAAAAAAGGGCTTGTTCATGGTCATTTTCTTATGGGATCAAGAAAGACTTATTCTTGTTAAATATATACGCGTCCGTGTTAGCATTACAACCACCACCAATGGACAACTATACAAAGCATTTAAAGTACAGACCTTCCTCGGTCAGTATAATATTCTTGATGAACTACCCTTGCGATAGTGTGCTAGGACTTTTTTTCTTTAATTCTATGTTGATAAGACGTTTGGCCATTAAAAGGGAATATGATGGAATAAAGTCATTGCAGTACACGTTAGGCAATTTTATTTATAAGAAGAAAGCTTTATAGCGATCCTCGTATTGTACCATCGCGCCGATAAAAAACTGGGACAGGAAATTTTTCTATTTTCTCCTAGACTATTAAGAATAATTTTACATCAAGCCTGGTACCAGTAAAATGTCATGAAAATTTGCATGTCAATAAAGATTGTCACTTTATGATTGACTCGTCAAACATACAATCATATATTATTTGTAAATATGCCACAATTAACCCCCCAGCAAAAGGCAATTATTTATAGTCGGTTGCGAGATAGTGTTGCTATTAGGGATATTGCAGATGAACTGGGAGTAAGCAAGAATACCTTGCTATTGGCAAAACAAAAAATAGCAAGACATGGGACTATTATTAGGAATGCAGGTTCTGGTCCCCCTAAAATTTCTACTGATGATCATGATAGAAGACTGGTTAATTATCTAAGGGATCATCCCTTCGAAACTGCAATCAAGGCAAAAGAAGAGACGAATTTTCCAGGTTCTGCAAATACCGCTAGAGACAGGGTTCGAAATTCCGATATACGAAGCCGTTGTGCTGCCAATAAAATTTTTTTAACGGAAATAAATAAACAGGGCAGGTTAGAATTTGCACATGAATATATTAATCAAATAAATTTATGGGAAACAGTTATATTTTCTGACGAGAAAACTTTTCAGTCATGCAATAATGGGAGAATTCGGGTGTATAGGCCTTCCGGCATGCGGTATGATGAGAGATACACCCACAAAACCAACCAAAGTGGGCGTTTCTCCATAAATGTTTGGGGCTGGATTAGCGCTAGAGGACCAGGACTTTGCCAAATCGTCGAAGGAAGACTAACTGCAGCAGTATACGTTAATATACCAAACGAAGTGATGATACCATCGGTAAACGCTGTATACGGTCAAAATTACACATTTCAGCATGATAATGCTCCAATACACACAGCGCGCATTGTACAAAATTTTCTCCAAGAAAATAACATAGCAGTTCTTCCCTGGGCTTCGAAGAGTCCCGATTTGAAACCGATAGAAAACATTTGGGGTGCCATGGTCAAATCTATGTATAAACATGATTTTCAACCTAGAAACAGGGATGAATTACGTCATAGGATAAATCAAGCTTGGGATGAAATAACTGTCGAATTATGTAGAAACTTAGTTTTAAGTATGCCACAAAGGCTCCAAAAAGTAATAAACAGAAATGGTTCTATGACCAAATATTAATTTTGTGTTGTTTTGACAAACTTTGTGTTCGCAATTTTTTTCTTTTTATTAAATGTATTTTATTAGGTACCTGTATTAGCTTTATTTATTATTTTGTGGTAATGGTAAATATAATAATTTATAAAATATTTGACTTTAAAAAAATCTAATAAATTTACTTTATCCATATTATATGATGTCTCTCAAATTTAACCACCCCGTATCGAAAAATACAAAACATTCCATTATGTAACCTAGGTTACTTTTTAAATTTTGAATGTTTTTCCTTTTTAGCTCTAGACACCTTTTATAGTCTAGGGGATATGTATTTCTTACATTGTTTTTGTAAATCTCTTGTCCCAGTTTTTTATCGGCACAATAGTACATACTTTTGGAAAACTTTGTTAAACAGCTTTGAGTTGAAGAGAAATAATATAAACCTATTTAATATCAATATTTTTTTGGGTAAAAATGAACATGTTACTACAAAAGAAATATGAAAGTTTGGTCATTAAAATCCATAATAAAGACATCGATAAAGCCAAGTTGTCAATAAAATATAAGTACCTCGGAATCGTTTTTCCGGTATTTTGCTTTACGACAGAAAGGGCTCTATATTACTATTTCCAGTTTTACTGTTTAGTTTATAACATATCCAAGCTTTATGTGAAATATGATATGGTTTGTGCTACATGTTATGTTAAAGTATGTTTCCACTGGCCTGTTCAAACAGTTTAGAAATTTATCAGTTGCAAACAAAAAAAAAATATTAAGTCATCAGTTCATTTACAGATTTTATAAATTCAATATGTTGGTTAATTAACATTACTTAAGAGCCTTTTATACCAACGTGAATCGCGGCATTGTTTCCTGGCTTGTCTAATTGAAAATGTGATACAAACATTATACATGTACATTCTTTACAAGAATTTCTAGTTTGGGGGATGACGCCTTATTTTTTGCCAAAAAAAAATTAAAAATTTATTTAAAAGTTTCAATTTTATACGTTCAAATTATATCATCCGCCATGCAGAACATAAAAATAACATAACAAATATTATAACATAGGTAGGGATGTGTTTTTATATAGGGTCTTAAATACAACTTTTTTTTATAATGGGATTTAAGTTCTGAAATAAATCTTTTAAAATTTGCGTACACTGAGTAGAAGCGATGATTATTCTCGCATTTTACTTACATAATTTTCACACCTTACATATTTTTCGACTTTTCAGATACCCCATTTCATTTCAATGATTACCAGTAAAAATATTTATAGCCAAACTTAATAACAAATATCCCAAACTTAAACTTTTTTATCAATTCTTTAAAGAGGAGTATTTCTAGGTCCCAGATTTTCCAAACTTTTTTAATATGTTTGGCACCAGGGAAAGATAAAAACGTCGTAATGTGACAAATAAATGGTAAATATATATTTTTGCAATCTATGCCTCTGAAATGAAATCAGATTATACAGGGTGATTCCTAAGTTGATATTTCCTTTTTAGCTGCGTATAGAAGGCATTAAAATAAAAAACATTTTTAAAAACCTTTTCTCAAAAAATTTAAAAATAAAGGACTTACATTCATTTATTACCCTACGAATCAAAAACGGTTCTGCCCAACTTGCCCGTTGAATAACATTAAGAAAACTTTTGAGTGCAGGATGAGCCCGCAAGGGAAAGCGTTCTGCGTATATTCTCGAAGCACTTTGCCACATTCACAGTAAATTACCACCTTATCTATTAATTCATTGTTTTCAAAATTTTCACGTATCAATAATTTAAAATTAACTTGCTTCAGAAAACACACCGTCCCGGATTGTTCAACACTACCCGTATGACTAATACTAAATAAGAGATAAGAAAAACAACAGAAACTATAGCGGGGTATGTTTTGATGCCAGGCCCGCACTTAGATTTTTTACTTCTCTATCTCGCCTATTTTTGAGTTTTTTGAAAAAATGTATTTGAAAAAGTTGTTTATTTTAATGCCTTCTATACACAGCTAAAAAAGAAGTATCAACTTAGAAACCACCCTGTATACCGAGTAAATAGGTTACTTTTAAGGCGTGAGAAAAGCCTTGGTAACAGTTAAATACAAATAATTTTCGCTCAGGAAATGTGGGCCTTTACCATGTCAAGTAGGCCTATAAGGATTTCCTTGCAGAAATCAATAACATACTACCAAAACATAACATCTACTTATCCTATTGTTAATTATGTCGGAGGGGGGGGGGGTAGATTGGAGGTAGCATGATCCATGCCTGAGGTATTGGAAACCACTCTCTTGACTCAAGTACTGGTACCAGTGTAGACTTGGGTTTTTATGCGTTGTAATGTATAATAAATATGATATTGCACTTGATCTATATGCTGTATTAGTGTCAAGGACTGTCAAGTATCCCAAGCTGACAAACTAACCTTCAGAAGTAATTTTTTACTTTCACAAAATACATTAAGTTGAAAAAAATGCTTGTATTATATTTTACCATTTAGTGTACCCGAAATTTATCGTAGAATGAGTTCCAAAAACTATACCAGTCAAATAAAATTTAAACATTTTCTTATATAAGTTTATTATTAGACACTAAACTTTAACTAGCAAACATTGTACTTGCAATTTATCTCAATGGTGGCATTAAACTCCTTTAACTTTATTCTCGCTTAAAAGTTTGTGTCATTTTCTGCCCTTTCGTACCTTTACTAGAGCAGCTCAAATACATGTAACATATAACACATACACTTATTGAAGAAAAGGTTGTACGAGGTACAAGAAAAAGGTGTTTCTTATTACCCAGAAGGATAATAAATCAAAAGGTAATTTAAATGTAATAAAATAATTATTTTTAAGAGCCATGCAAAGTTTTCTATACATATTTTGCAAGCTTGAAACAGCGGCTTTCGTCTTGCTGTAAAAATACAAAACTTTTGTCTTATTATCATAGAGACAAATAGGCTTGTTGTAAAAGACACAAAGAGGCTTTCGTTTTGTTGTAAAAGAGACAAAGGCGCTTTCGTCTTATTATGAAAGAGACAAAGCGGTTTTTGCCTTGTTGTAAAAGAGACAAAGAGGCTTTCGTCTTGTTGTAAAACAGATAAAGTGGCTTTTGTCTTGTTGTAAAAGAGTCAAAGAAGCTTTCGTCTTGTTAACCCTGTTCAAAAGATGCTCCAGGCTAATTACCAAACCCGAATCTTTCACTTATTTAAGGGAAAAAGTTTGCTATTGCTGGGGGGGGGGGGGGGTACTAGAAATGAAGGCGATATCACTTGCAAAGACCATGTGATTACTTATTTCAGTCATTCAAGGAAGTTGGGAGGTGTATTATGCTATCTACGGTCACATATTACACCCATTCATATAGGCTATTTTACAGCAACAATTCAAAAATATAAGCTGATAATTACTTGGGCAACCAAAAAAAAGTATGTCCCATCATGCCTCTCATTCTTGACAGGATAAGATGAAACACCAGCCCGTTTAGTTTTTATATCAAAATAATGGAGGATGTAATATAAGTAGCATTATCTAATACATGTTCTAGGGAAGCAATTCATTATCAAAGTTTCAAAGTCATAATATACTTACTTTCATCTATATTTGAATTTTATTTTCGCTTGCCGATGGATCGCGCTAACCAGTTGCACCACAGACATTCTAATTTTTCTACTTTAGCTTGGGTAATATAATCTATTTAGTTTTTGTGTTAGTTGTTGAATGTTACCTTCCCGGTTTGAAATTGCTAAAGAATTCAATAATAAAAAAATGAATAAATATAAATACATTTCTCAGAATTTTTAACATTTTTTTACTATTATTATACAGGATACTGAACCGACTGGAATGTACATGCCGGTGGACCGACTGGAATTTATATGCCGGTGGACCGACTAGAATGTATATGTCCTTATTTTTTCTTCAATATATTATTCTTTAATTGTAACCACTCAAAACCAGAGGAGCTGTTACATCGTAATGTCCTATTTAAATGTGCTTAACAACTTTTTCAAAATTTCTCGTACCTATACATACAGAATTTATGAGTCATAAAATTTACGTTTTCTCACAACCACTTCACCCTTGTTCGACAAATCACCATCCCCAAAATGCCGTAATATTTGAACATGGATGGCAAGCTAATCGATCGAGAGAGATTAATCGATAAATTCTGTAAAGACTTTTACACAACTATATAAGCTTACAGATATGTATGAATCGTTACAGAATCATATCATTATATTCTTATAATGTTATAATGGGTAATGCATATATATAAAGCAACTAAATAATGTTTTATATTTTCCTGTATCCAACATTTTTTTATATTTAATTCTAGAAAAATAATGAGTGTCCTAATTTTTCAAAATTACGGCTCTTTAATCAAAAAATCAAGTATAATTTGTGCAGCAGTCTCTTCTTTATATTTTGAAACCCAATAAGAATGTGTACTTTATATTTTTGATATTTAAGTATTTTAGTCTGATTTGATTACAGAACAATTTAGTAACAAATTTTTATTTTAAAAAGTTAAATGTTAACTTTTCCTCGGATCAACAGATAAATTTCAATTGATTGTAGAAGATTAAAACTCAAAATGAAACAAATTCGTCCTGGGTAAATAAAAAATGTGAATAGACAATAATAATAAAACATCTTATAAGCCTTTAAGAAAACTTAAATCTTCTACATTTCTCTCTATAAGAATTTTCAGAAAGTAGGGAGAATCAGGGCAGGTTACATACTTATGGTAAATTATATTACATGTTAGTATGAGGTATTTAATATTTATAAGAGTAGCTTGTACAACAAGAGTGGATTTGATGTTATTATCGCATAAGAAAGTAAATTAAGGACGACACTTGAGTTGTAGAGTATATTTTTTCTACGAACCCAAATTTATAATATAAATTAAATAACAAAAGTATTTTATTGTAGAATTCAACTAATCAACATGCATTATAAAACCTAATATATTTACCACTATAAACTCTCATAGCGGAGTTAAAATTTTTGTCACAAATCCATAATCAAAAACCCGAAACGCTTGCTCCAGTTTCTCCTATATTGACCGATAGCGATAAAACACTGGTCATCAACATAAACCTGGTTGGTCCCAGAGGAATAAGGTTTTTTAGCTTGGCTTTTATTAGAGTATATTGTCTAACAAAGCAGTTTTAACTTGTAACATATATTTTATGTTAAATTGCCTATTTGAAGTAAAAATCCCTGGAGAATCTTCCGCGGTACAAACTACACCGTTAAAAATTACAAGTACAACAATATAATATACCCATTTGAATCAGGGAAATTTAATTTGGCCGCGATGTAAAAACATAATAATACAGGGTGATTCCTAAGTTGATACTTTTTTTTAGCTGTGTATAGAAGGCCTTAAAATAAACAATATTTTCAAATACCTTTTTTCAAATAACTTAAAAATAGGCGAGATACAGAAGTAAAAAATCTAAGTGCCGGCCTGGTCAACAAAACGTAGCCTGCTATACTTTGTGTTGTTTGTATTATCTCCTATTACTCATGCAATTTACGGGTGGGTGGTGAGTTATTTGGCAAAACGCTGCGGTGTGTTTTTCTGAAGCAAGTTAATTTTAAATTGGTGACATGTGAAAATGGTAAAATTTGAAAACAATGAACTAGTAGATACGGTGCTAATTTACGGCGAGTGTCGTCAAAGTGCGGCTGCTGCTTAGATTATACGCAGAACACTTTCCCTTGCGAGCTCATCCTATACCCAGAAGTTTTCTTAATGTTACTCAACGGGCAAGTTAGGCAGAACCGTATTTGATCCATACTGTAATAAATGAATACAGTACCTTATTTTTGAGTTTTTTGAAAAAAGGTATTTGAATCTTTATTTTATCTTTTTGTACTTTTTCAATAATGACCTTAGGGTTGAAACACAGGTCAGGAAACTGATTAAAAATTATCGTTCCAATTTTTATTTCTGTACCTTTTGAATTAAGGCTCATATTGGTTATGTTATTATGTTTTCCCATTCTAATTTTTATCTAAAAATATTGAGAAGCCCACGACACTCAACATCATTATTAATATATGTTTGGAAATTAAAATCAGGAGGTAAAAATGTAATATACTCTATAGTCTAATAGAGATATTTTTCATTTTTTCAGATATGTACCTAAAATATTGTGTCAGGTATATGCTTGATTTATAATTTTTATTACAAATGATATTTTTAAAGAAACCTGAATTTTGAGTGTCAAAAGCGACTTCCTGGATACCTATCACTTAGGCATTATCAGTAGATTTATGATTTCTTATATTTTTGATTGGTTGGTCTTGCAACATCCCTGGAGATTTCTCGAACACGAAATCGCTTTCAATGCAGACTATAAATTTTAGAAAAAAATATTAGGCTACTTTATTTTGTTTATCGTCTTATTTTTACACTTCAAAGAATTTGAGACCCTTTTTATTTCTAGTAGAGAGGTGAAGAAATATGTAAGTTATGATGAGTTGTATAAAGATTTAAAACAACAATTTACTAAGGAGACACTTGGATTATGACTTCAATGAAGATTATTTGCTTTAACCCTTAACCCCTTGTACCTATAACGAAGCTATTCGTTTATCTAAGAAAGACAAAAGGTAGAAATCGGAAATAATATTTTAAATCTGACAGAAGTTCAAAATATTACGAATCTAACCTTAATTAACCCGCGTTGCAGTAAAACTGCCAAAATATGAAGCATAATACGTGCCAGTCACATTCTTATTTTCTTCTTATTATTTATAAAGAGCTTTAATTTCAGACCTTTATAATATAGATAACGTTTTCTAACTAAAGATGTTGTTTTCTAAATGAAGCAAAAAGTTAATTTTTTTCCTGTCAGTTATGCTAATCCTTTTAGGTTCTTGCACAATCAGTCGGTTGTCATAAAAATAAAATTAGTCGAGCGCAAGTATATAAAATATGCATGGCCTGGCTGTCATTTTGGTTTTCACATTATTAACTTGCGACTAAGCGTATTATTTCCGAGTTTTAAATATGTATATTGGCCTTCCAGTTTTAAATGTGTATAAAAGCTATAGAAGGCTTTTAGCTAAAAGCAAGCATATTAACAGAACCTTCAACAACTTGGAATATTTGCAATTTTTAAGTTAGTTTTAGGTTAGTTAATAGAATATTATACAGGGGAAATCTTGGAGTTGGAATAAATTCGGGAAGAAATAATCTCCAGTCCTTAAAAACATTCAAAAGCACAAATGATTTTTTAAATAATATTTTTTTATTGTAAATTTGTGGTCTTAGCATTAAGTAAAATTAATTTGTAACATTATGTACCATTTCGTGTTTAAGGTGCCCCCCCGAAGGGGAGGGGGGGGTTGAAATCTAGCGATCTTGCGGGCCACTTGTACCTCATTTCCCTATTCACCGACACAGGTCAGGAAAAACTTCTTTTAAATTAGGTCGAACATTTTCCGCTTAATATGACGATGTACCATCTTGCTGAAACCATATTTGATATCATGAATATCAGCATCTGGATGATGAGGAAATAAAGCAGCCAAAGCTGAAAGAAAAGTATCTAGCAAGAAATTGAGACATAACGGCTCATTTAGATTATCTGCAAAAAATTTACCCAAACATTATCCGTAATCCAGTGAGGTTTTATATCGAACCAGTACCGACAGTTTCGCTTATTTATATGACAATTTAATATAAATGTGCACTTATTTAAAAAAAGAACACAGTTCAAACCTATTGAATGCTTATCCAGTGAATCTGTTATGGTGTCAGAACATTGAAGTTGCGCATTTTACATAAATTTATTAATATGTATTAATGCAAATGATTGATGTAAATAAGTATTTCGTACCAGTTGCTTTACAAGGGTTACCAGGTTTTCCCAGAGACTAAGCAAAATGTTAAAATTGTGTGTCTTCCTCCATTACATAAGATTGTCAATATCTTATCTATATCTATCTAGTACATTCCTCACATGGCTCAATTCAAGATAACGGGTTTCAATTTGGCTAATGGTGTCACGTCATTGGTGGTAAATCAATGTCTCACTCCGTCTCCCAAGATAAAATGACATTTTAAACACTAACATCATAACTAATTATTATAGAACCGAGGTAAGCCTCAAGAATAATTTTATTTTCATCCCAGCCTTTAACCAAATAATCACCAAAAATATTTGTGTGCTCGATGATATTTCAGGACAGGATGATTTAAAGCTTTTTATAAGCTTGTACATAAGTGTCAATTATTAAAATTCAATTTAACGTATCGCTTAATTTAGTGCACATTTTATTGTCAAAAATTCAATTTATTAATGTTTTATAAACTGTTTTAAATTGTGTTGCTGTTAATATATTGGAAAAAGGAAACCCGGGAAAACCATTTGTAATATTTCTAATAAACAAAATGAATTTTGTAAATTAAACCTGAACCTGCTAATGAATATGTAACAAATAGTGGAATTTTTACTTTTAAATTTTTGTTGTGATTATTAAAAATTTTCAAATAAAAACAAAAATAATTGGGTAAAAATTTTACGGCTATGAAATAAATATAAATAATTTTTTGTTTTCTGGCTATTTCATTGGATTAAACAACAATGGCGTCTATTCAGAGGGAATAGGGCAAGTCCCACATATTTTTAAAAAGCCCCACTTTTTAAGAAAAAAAGTAAAAAACACTCAATTTATTTTTAATACACATACACAATGTACACGTACATTTCAAACTTCAATAATTTAATTTCCTTATTAAATTTATTGGCCATTTAGATTGTATTTTTATCATGAAGTACAGTTTAATAAAGAATATTAAGTAAGTAATAATAAAATTTTAGAAATAATTTGCAAATCCTTGATACTTATCATCATCGATGTTCAAAAGGAATCAACTTTTGCTATAGTCATATTTCGAAGATCAATCGCAAAAACAATAAGACTTATCCAATGTAATGTTTCCAAAACTTCTTCAGACTACTAAAAGGATTACGATCTCTGGAAAAGAAAGTTTAAAAAAACTTGTGACCATAAATCAACAGGATAGATAGTTTAAAGAGTTAAATTGATCGATAAGTATAAGAAGTGTCGTTAAACAATATAAATAAAACAGGGTCTGATACTTATTTGGCACGAACTTCCATTTACATTATCTCCAGGTTACACAAAGTAAACTGGAGCCTTGCCAATAAAAACTGGAAACTTGAAGACTGGCAAACACTTTTTTTTATGTCAGACTAGATTTCACAGGCATAAAAATCAGACCAGCTAGAAAATATATTATGATAATTATACCAACACAAAGTTGAGCTGGCTACATTCATGCTAATATTATGCTGAAACCAGTAGTTAGAGTATATAGAGTAATTATTGTACTGTAACTGGACTTTCCATGACCTACTCACTACTACTTACCTTGTTTTACCAAAACTATGGTCATTGTTAAAAACAAAGAAAAATTGATCTAGGCGGCCATTTTTAATACAAATGATAAAGTGTGTTATGACATTAAAAAGAGAATCTTCTATAGAATTTACATATAGAATAAAATAAGGGGTTTTTATTTAAAATTTAAAAGGGAACTTCACTTCCGGTTAAACCGGAAGTGGTTACGAAGGTTTAAATTGGTCCAAAAATTGCAATTTACATATTTATTAACGTCTCATATTTATTTAATTTTAAATAAATTACGAAAAATATTCTTGTATCACCCAGTATAGGACAGACCAAAAACTATATAAAAAAGAATTAATAATCATAAAAATGATTGCCGATATAAGAAAGAATCGACAGCTCTTTGTACACACCATATAGATACAGCGCATACACTTAAGTTTCGAGAAGTAAATGTTTTGGACGTAGAATATAAAGAAAAAATTCGGGTATTTAAAGAAATGGTTTACATCGAAAAAGAACCAAATGCAATAAATACCCATACGCATATACACAAATTAAGTGTAATTTATACAAATCTAATCAAAATGGGTGATTAGCCAACTTAAACTAATTAAATCTAAAGCTAACTCTGATCCATTTACAACCTAAACTTATAATATGCACCATCGTAAAAAGAGTATATATTATGCATATATATTTTTTTAACAAAACTAAATTTTTTAGTCTATCGACACCAACAAATAAGAGCAGTATTTGTTTATGTGTGTGTGTGTTCTTTGCGTGATTTAAAAAATTAAATCTATAAGGTAGGCTGCATTTAAAATGTTTATAATTAAAAAACTATAATAGTATGTGCTGATATCATCTAGACTCAAACCAATAATTAAATCATGTGATTATAAATATTTACCCGTTTAAAACAATATTTTTAAAATACGTTTAATGTGTTTCCTGTCTTTTCATGTTTTTAATAAGTGTAATTTAAAAAAATATATATTTATATAATTTTTCTCTTTTGCATTTCTTTGTTATTAATCATGTATTGGAAAGTTGCTAAAGGTTCACTAAACAACCACGATATTTTATCCTAATGGCCTTTTTACATTAGATGCAAGTTTCAAGTGCAAATGTTAATTTATTATTATATTATTAACAAATAATTCACAGAGTTATGAATTTTCAACTTTTTTAGTTTATGCAATAAAAAAATTAAAGTGTAATTTAACCAAAAGTGACCCAAACTTTAGTTTAGACTCACTATACCTACATGTTAAGTTAGTTATTTGGACTCGGAGAGTTATTCGAACAACAAATACTATAAATATTTATTATTTGGAATTTGTTGGCATTTTGTAAATTGCTTTGAATTATTTTTGATACCTAATCAGTTTTAGGAAGTAAAGTGTGGATTTCCTTCTCTCGTACAATTTTTTTTAATTATCTAACTACTGCATAATATACTAGTATGGGTTTGCGTACTATTTGCGTGTGGAAAGCAAACAATGTAATTTTATACACAATTTTCCGAATGGTTTATGTCAAACTCTCATGTACAAAGTTTTCTCTCTCGAAAAGTTTTGCGATTTATATAGCGTAACAAGTTCACCCTTCGTTACTTCTAGGAGCTGACAAGTAAACATGGCCGTAATGGCGACCCTCTTAGTAATGACCCTTTTATAATTCTCTATAAAATATTTACCTATTTTAAATCATACCAAATTATTTTTACGTAAGGTTCCTATTAATTAATACTTACATCAAGTAACAGTGGGTAAACTACGTTTAAATATCAAAGGCAAATAAACTTATATGTCATTTGACAACCCACTGTCACATTAGATTGATTCAGTGGCATATTTAGGGGGGGGGGGGGGCGCTGGGCTGCAGCATCTCCGAGCCTAGGAGCTCGGGTCTTAAAGTCTAAAAAAATTGCAACTTATTTTTCGTCTCACTCTTGGACACTTATTTAAATCTTTAAATAATGTATTCTTGGCTTAGATTACAAAGGTCTTGTAGGAAACGTTTAGTTTTTAAACTTTTTCTTCTAAAAGTTCTGTTTTATGTAGAGATTAAGATTTCGGACTCATGTCGTTTTAGTTATTAATTTATGATGGAATTTTATAGGAAAACGAATAAAAAGAATAATATTTTATAGTATTTTTCTATTTTATACTTGTCTGTTCCGTTTTCCCTTTTTTAGAGCTATTTTAAATCAACAAAAATAACACCCAATGCAATTAAATATTTTTATAACAAAAACAAAAAACCATTAGGTATTTATATAACAAAATTTAAGTAAAAATTTTAATTGAACATTTTTTATGGAAGAAGTGTGGTAATTTATAATAAAAAAAAATAGTGCGGGAAGAAACGAGAATGCCTTATTATGAATATACAAAACGGCACTTAAGAAGGAGTATTTCGAAACCTAAGCATTTGCACCAAAAAATGCTGTTAGATGCTCCTAAAATACATGATTTCTGAAAAAATCAATTTTGGCCAGCGAGCGATATTTACTTTATTTTTTTTCATGAAAAACCGAGCCCGAAAAACGTTGGTTAGTCTTACATACGTTTTATGTTAAAATTTTGGATTGACACCAATATTCACATTTTTAACAAATATTAAAAATGTTTTTTTTTAATAAAGAGCCAGCTAGGTATATAAAAAAAAAGTAAAAAAAAAACATTTACTTTTCGAAATTTGATAGTAGTTAGGTGAATTTTAAACGAGCTTTGGGCTTTCCGCCACCTTCACTGGGTCCAATATCATAAAATACATGTAGTCCCTCCCGACTGTCACTCTCTTCAGAAAAAAATGTCCTACTTAGGCCCACTGAGCCCCCCCCCCCCCCCCCCCACCCGAGCATGTTTTCTGGCTTCGCCACTGGATCGATTAATTTTTTTATAAGTCTAGGAAAGAGACCACCTCAAAAATGCGTCTTTCTAGCTATTATAGTTTAGGAAATTCCCGCGTGACAATGACCTACGTACGTCTTAACAAAAAGGCTTCCGTATCCTAAAAAGGACTAAAACTAAAAACACCAGATTCATTTCTTTTTGATATAGTTCAAGTTAGTCGTTTAACATAGGTCACTTTACCTTATAATACAAATTAACCAAACCTACCCTAAAAATGTCAATTTGGTTTGGTAATCATTTTAATCAATACGGGTAGTTGTAATGTATTACGGCCCAAGATAGGAACGGTCGTAACTTTATGAGTAAACAAGCCCTGCCAAGGACCAATTGGTGGGTATATATTCACCTATCCCAAAATGATGCAAATTTGGAGTCAACTAACTTTGCACTTTGGGTCTTTGTTTTATATAATAGAGATAGACTAAATAATGTATTCAATAAACCTTTGGGCCGTCAAGTTATGAATAAGCGCGTAATGGAGGATAATCGCATTAAGGGCAAGGATTTTAGGAAAAAAGTGTAAAGTTAGATGCAGTATTCAAATATATCACTTTGAGAACAGAAAAGGTTTTTATTTGTATTACAATTTTTACATTTCATTGATAATAATTAACTTATTTATTCGTTTTGCGTATTTACTTCGAAATGGGTTGTCATGTCTAGGGTAGCTAAGATTGTAGTATACAGTGTGGCGCATCGAAAACGAAACAGAGACTTTACTGGCAGCTCAGTTAATTTTTGGAGAAACGCTCAGACCCGTCGATTTTGTTTTCTAGGGGGACAAAAAAATGGGCAAAAAATCACGTTAACACGTTCAGACCCCTGGGCGGGGGTGGCATCACCCCCAAAATCTTATATGGAAAGGGGGGTCGAGTGATACCTTATTTTAAAGGTCTTTCAATTCCCTTAATAATAATGTAAAATTCATGTATTTTAGTTCAGTAGTAAAGGAAATTGAAAGACCTTTAATATAAGGTATCACTCAACCCCCATTTCCATTTAGGATTTTAGGGGTGGTGCCACCTCCGCCCAGGGGGTTGCATGTATTAACGTAATTTTTGCCAGTTTTTTGTCCCCCTCAAAACAAAATCGACGGATCTAAGCGTTTTTCCAAAAAAGAACTGAGCTGCCAGTAAATGTCTCTGTTTCGTTCTCGATGCGCCACCCTGTATTACGAGAATATATTTAAGATGTTGAGAATTTAAACTACAAACATGCTTGGTATCGTTTGAAAGACCTTATTCTTTTGTAATATTTTAAATATTGCACATTAATAGTATTATTTAAGAACAATGACCATACATTATTTACAAACAAAATAAATAGCTAGATTTGTAATGTCCTTAACATTTTATATAATTAAAGAGTACCTAACCTAAACGTATAATAAATAATTAATTTTTATGCCAAACTGTGTTTACCGAAAATTCGAAACTGAACATATGTCCCAATATTTATTTGAAACATATTTTAGCAAATAAAACCCAGTTTAAAAACTGGAGTTTTCTTATGTTATTCAAAGTTGTTACATTACTAATTTAAGATACAAACTAAAGATTTCCTTAAGACCTACTTTTGTAAGGCAGTAACACTTTAATTATTGCTTCTTGGTTGTAAAAATAATTTAAAACCTTAGTAATCGCCTTTTCTCCATCCATTAACTTAACAGCAAGATACTAAAATAAATCCTTTTTCTTATTAACAACGTGCTTTTCTTGATTATGTTCTTATATCGATTTTGGCGATAAAAAGTATTTTATGCGATAAATTCACAACACATTTTTGGAAAACAGAATGGAATGTATGTATGGAAAAATAGTTTTTCTACTCCAACATGGATATTTGCCGTTATATTTATACTGAAGTAACTAGAAAAATGGGCTATTCCAGTACCAACTGGATGGATTTAATTTCATATAATTACTTGTTACTGATAAAATTTCAAACAAGAACGATATTACTCTTTTCTTTGGATCCTAATATTTCCAACGAATCGGGAAATTTCTCTAGAGTTGGCAACATTTGTATGAAACTGATATTCCTTATTGAATTACAGTTGGTGTTTAGTAAGGCTCTGAGATTTTAATTTTCGGTTTAATATACAATGCCTCCGCCTACGACGCCGTGCTTAATTACTTCCCCGTGTGATAAGGACATCATATCCACTCTTGTAGTACAAACTACTATTAGATATGAAGTCCTTATCGCACGAGGAAGTAAATTGAGCACAACTTCCGAGAGCATCCATTCGAGTTGTACAGTATATTTTTACTATAACTCAACTTCACACTAAAAATGTAAAACAATATTTAAATCAGGCATTATAACTTGTCTTCTTAGTTGGCCGTGAACTTGTGAGAAAGATATCAAAAAAACAATTGAGGAAAAATGTATTTCGTTGGCACATTGCATGGACCAAATTACACTGTAACATATTTGTCGATTTCTTATATTTACACAATATCACTTTGAATATATCTATCTTTCTCACATTCGGCCTTAAAAGCCATATAGGTACTTAGTTTATAATAAAAGTGAACGATGTTCTTTCTATACTATAGCCAGTTTAATTAATTGGTCTGCTAAAATGTATTCTTGGTTGCCTACTTGCGTAAGAATTAAACTTGAAAGATCAGCAAAATATCTATAAAGTTCACTTTAAACATTTAAAATCGGCTTTTGTGCATTGACAAAATAATCGCCAATTTTACATACTAGCAACACTGTAAACGCGAAGAAAGAAGTGGCAATACTGTAGTAAATAACAACCTTAAAAACATAACGAATCCAGAACAAGACAATAACCTCTTACAATAAAATAATAAAAAAATAATAGAATTAATTTTTTTTTTAATTTTTTATAATTTCATCTGTTTTTATCTAGTTTGTCCATTTTCCACCATTTAAGGAAAATTGACCAACTAATTTTCTATATCTGTCGCACAAAATAAAAAGTTTTAAGGTAGATTGTGGTTGGAGCCCCGTCCAGACAAGTACAAACGTTCATTTTGTTGATACATTTTATGCAATAAATTTTGTAGTACTTAATTGTCTAAAAATCAGTGGAAAACTGTAAATTTTTAAAATAACAATAGTTCGACAAACATATTCTAGTTTTATATATTTAATTTTTGTGCAATCTGCACTGTTTAGGAAAAATTGTTGTATACATAAATATAGGCTCTGGGATAAATGTTTTGATTCAAATAAGAAAATAACAAATTTGATCTGATAGATTTGCATCTTTTTGAAGTATATTCTTAACCTCATTTTTGTCATAAAATGACATGTAATATATTACAACGTGTAAATATGGTTTCTTTATAATTGACCAGTGTGATTGGTTAGTTTCAAATTCTAACTAAGATTGATTTTAAATTATATCCGGAATATCCAATTACTTTAACGTAAAGGAAACAGCAAATATCCTTGTGGGATTAGAAAAAGTACTAAGATATCTTAAGCCAAATATATTGGCTTTATAATATATTATTCTTAACACGTAACATAACAAATTTCCTAAATAGGAAATTACCTTTTCCTAAAAGTTCTAATAGACTAAATACTAAATATCATGTTTAAGACAAGTATTTCCAGAAAATATACCTGTCATTTATTAAGTGGTGTATTAGAGCTAGTAATTTAGAGTTATCGAATCCATTCCCAATTAGTAATATTTCATCTATAAAAGCGTTGTTTATCAGGAAAGTACGAAAAATTCCTTTTTCGACACATATAATGATCAAATTACGATAGATTTGTTGTTTAAGTAATCTCATACATCATATTGACAACTAAAGAACCAGCTTTTTTCTAATTACACAAATGCTATTCTTTTATAACATCGAACCGTCTAAGCACAATTTATATCTTTCTATCTTTCGAACGTTCGATCTTTCAAGGGGAATTGATTAACTAAAAAATATAGCTTGAGGTTTAATAACTTAAATTAATATACAGGGTCACAGTTATTTATAAATCGAAGGATTGTTTCTTAAAGTAAGATAGCTAGCGAAAAATGTTAAATAAAAAAGTTTTAGGGTTTTTAGGTCTATAACACTGCTATATTAAAAAAAATAAGTATACAGGATAAGTTAAAAAGTCATGAAAAAACAAAGTTCCTTTATTTTAAATGGAACACCCTGTAATTTCAATTATTTACAAAATTCTAAAAATAATTGTTAAACACACCATGTAACCAAACTTTTTCAATATATCGAGTTTTGAATATTATTTGCTGATGAATAAAAAAGGGAGGATATATGTTTTAGTAAACAAAAATTTAAAATCGTAACTTTTCCCTTTCGTTGTTGCTTTGGCTTTTTCTCAAGATTTCCGAAATTTTCATATCAATGGCAACACTGGATAAACTGGGGCTCTGGTCAGTCCGTCGGCGAATACACGCTGTGCAGATTTCAGTAATTCGCATCAAAGAACAAAATATTCTTAGAATAGTTCAGGGAATAATAATTATAATTTTTGCCATATGTATAATAAACACCCTGTATATTTGTGGTTTAAATAAACTCATACAAGTCATACATCATTGTGGACAAGTTAGGACAAGTCCACTTCTTTTTGTAACTACACAAATTGTGTTTTCGTTTTATAAAATCCAAACTTCACCACATAATTTATATCTTTATTTTGAATGATCGATTTATCAAAGGAAACAAAAATTGTTTTGATAAACTGAAAAATATTTCTTATATTGTAGAAACTTTATTATATGTATTTATAGACATTGTTTAGAAAAAATAAACTATGTAAAGGTTTATACTTATCTATGATAGAGTTCAAAATAACTAATTTAGTTTTATGTTATATGTACCTACAGTGGATTCACGGAGTTTGGAAAAGGAAACCCTTTTATATTAATTTGTCGGTTTAGAAGAAAAATCATTATTTTTAAAAAAGTTCGCGGTCAGCACGTCCCTTTCGACCTACATATGTTATATTTAGGGCAAGAAGCACGATTTAATTTAACACCAACAGTTTTATTTTCTTTGTTAGTGTTTATTATAAACTGTAGACTTTTTGTCTTGTAAGCAATTTTAACATATTGTTAATAAGGAAGTTTTTTAATCTTATTGTTTTATTTGCCTCAAATTTTTGAATCAAATTTAGATTAAGCTTTAATTATTGGGTAGACTTCTCTAATGGCTCTTTAATACACAAGTTTAGTACACAAGTATGCAATGTATATTAAAAGGTCATTCATACTAAATTTTTGATAAAATTACTTAGGTAACAATACTTATTTATGATTTTTTTCAACACAAGGTTTCCATTGAGTAACTTCCATTTTAATTTTAAGAAAAGGAGCATTATTTCGTCAAATAATTATATATAAAATATGTTGTCGACGGTGTTAATATAAACGTCATATCTTTATGAGGAATTATGTGAAAAGAATTGTTTTTATTTTACGTGACGATATAAAGTTTTGACTCCTCCTTGAAATATTACTTCTTAAGGATTTTCTCCAGGCCAATATATTATTGTAAATGTCTACCAGCTTAATAAATGGCAGGTGGATTTCCCAATAAGAATTGTGTCATCATAATATCGTAGTAACTTTTTTTTATGTCATCGTAAGAATGTTACGGTCTGCTAGGCTATAACTTACATTTTTCATGTTCATTTCATGTCCTTACAATCCTATTTTATTTATATTATGCGAGATATAAATATCCTTTATAATAATTATTCATTATGTTTCACATCCATTTAATATGTGAGTAATGTCAAATAGAAGTTTTACATGGGCTTGGAACCACCTTATACCATTTTACCTGAAGATGTTAATAATACTACACCAGGGAGTCCCCCAATCCATCGGAATCAATATCAAACTTATCACTCCAAGGACACCTTCCGCACCGCCGAAGCCTTTGGTACAAGGCATCTCCCAATCTATCTGAATCAGTATTAGACATACGTTCCATTGTTAGTCACTATCCACCTTATTTGATTCGGGACCGGAAAGGTCGACACACACAGGAACGCCCAAATTATAATGATAGTGCCCGAAGATTTCGCGTTTGTACCCTATCAAAGTAACCTTTTAACGGAGGTGTTCTTGCGATTGAGAATGACGGTATGGGATACTTACATTACATGGTAGTATGGTCTAGACACAGACAGGCATACTAAATAATGTCCGCGTTACCAATGCCACCTGCATAATATACATATATAGGTACAATGAAATGTTATCAAATTATTCTTAGTAAATTAGGAAAGAAAATTTCTTGAGCAGATCGGACTACCTTTTGATTACTAATGTACAGGGACATTATTTTAAGTGTCTCACCCGATTGGTATTGTATATTGTATATTGGCGACTTTGCTATCAACCACAAAAAAAAAACAATTATGTATTCCCTAACAGCTTTTAGTGAAGAAGCCAGATTTGATGTCAAAAAAAATCTATGTTTACAAATTTGACAGATACGATGCCATATTGGATTTTCTTAAATGACAAGCCTACCTTATAGTAAGCCAGCTGCATTCGCCTATTTGTTTCAATATTAAAAATGTATAATTTTCAATATTTATTTTCAGCCGTTCCGGAGATACGAGGCTTCGAAATTAGTGATTTTGTTATCATCGAATTAACAGAAGCTTTGAGATTAGAAACTTAATTTTTTCTGGAGATACGTAATTTCTTATGGCGGAGCCACCCATGCTATTGTCATATATGCCAGATGTCAAAAAATTACAGTTACGACCCCATTTTAAATTTTTTTAAATAGCAACCCACATTTATAACTACGTCAGTATATGGCATTTCGCGATCCGATTTCAAAAATATATAGTTATCGGTATTTATTTCCAACCCTTACCGAAATACGACCGTATCAAAAACTGCATCGTACGATTATGTGTTTATAGTATCTCACCCCATTAAAAAATAGAAGCTTTGTGATTAAATAATAATTTTTTTTTTGTAGATACGTAATTTCTAATGGCGGAGCCACCCATGCTATTGTCATATATGTCAGATGTCAGAAAATGACAGTTACGACGCCATTTCGAATTTTTTTAAATGGCAACCCACATTTATAACTACGTCAGTGTATGGCATTTCGCGTTTTTAATCTCAAAGCTTCTGTTAATTCGATGATAACAAAATCACCATCTTCGAAGCCTCGTATCTCCGGAAGGGCTGAAAATAAATATTGACAATTATACATTTTTAATGTTGGAACAAATAGGCGCATGCAGCTGGCTTACTATAAGGTAAAGTTGCCATTTAAAAAAATCCAATATGAAGTCGTATTTGTCAAATTTGTAAACATAGATTTTTTTTTACATCAAATTTGGCTTCTTTACTAAAAGCTGTTAGGAAATACATAATTATTTTTTTTATTGTGGTTGATAGCAAAGTCGCCAATCGGGTGAGACACTTAAAATGAAGTCCCTGTACAATAATTTTTACTGACGTTTCGGTAGTTTGGTTTCTATCTTTTTCAGGATTACAAAAAAAATAAAACGTTATATAAGTTGCCTTTTAAAAGTTGTCATTGACAAATTGAAAACTTACACAATTAACAAGTTTTTGTTATATAAAAATATATTAAAATAAAATATATTATGTAACTATCTGATCAAAAAAAACCTTGGATAAGTTATCAAACGTATTTAGTTGCATAATAGCAAAATCAACCAAAAAATAATTCACACACATCGATAAGAAAGGGACTTACGCAATTAAACACTAGTGCTACTCTAGCTAGACATACGTTTACTTAATTTTAAAAAATCCTTCCCCTTCTTTATAGGTATATTTAAAAATTTGAAACAAAAATGTTAAATTTTAATACAAATGCGGAAATCGAATCAAACTCAAAGCAATGATATGTATGATGTATATATACATTTTGCAAATATTCTCTGTGCAGGTCAGAGCATAAAGCATTATGCAAATATTTGAGAGAAGTTAAATCGCATACCGTATATGAATGGAAAAATATATAGCAGTCGCATTTGTTCTTCATTTTAAAATTCTAGTTATGAATGTTAATCAAATTGCAGTAACGCTTTTTAGGTTTTATTCGTTATACGTTTGTTAAAATTTTCAAGATATAAACCTTGTTTTATTCTTATTATTTAATTTGTAAATATTTTATACAAATTCCTACACTAATAAAAATGCTTATCATTACTCTGCTGTAGATGTATGTTATATTTATTTATAATAGACATAACTGTCTAGTTATAAATATGTTTTGTTGTGTAGAAATTTTTCAAAAATACAACTGATGAAACATTTTTTAATAATAATTAAAGATAGCTGAAGGTAGAGGGCTGTACGAGGCGGGTTCAGGTCGGGCCACTTAATTAATAATGGTTTAGGTTTTCAGGTTCTAATAATTTTTTTCCGACCGGCTGGGCTTCTCGGGCCAGTGGCGGCTCGCGATCTTAAAAAATGGTGAAGAGCTAGGTATAGTGCGGGTACTTAAACAAACATTGACTAAAAACCCGTGTAACAAAACGTCTCTCTGATCCTCATATCTCCAACGACTGAAGGGAGTTTCCAACAAATTACAAACTAAGTCATTAATTGGGTTCATTTTTAAAACACACAACTAAGTAGGTACGTACACTACTGAATTAACTGAAATATAAAAACAAAACTTTTTATCACGTGAAAACGATATCTATAACCATAAGTTTCGCGAAGCCTCAAAATAAATACCTTAAGGTTAGGCGAACCAATGCTAAAACAATGTTGCATACGACTGATCTGTTTTTAAATTGTCCTTCAACATAATGCAAATTGTTACATGCTGTCGCGTGACTGACGTCACGTTACCATAGCAACGGTGAATGTCAAGACCCTGTTGGGAGTTTGGTCTTCACTTGCTTTGAGCTAACGGACACCGTCGGCTGGGGCGCTAAAATGCACAAGTGTTTATAATTATTGTCCATCGGAGTTAACCGTGGCCATATTATGCATAGCTACATTCGGATTAAATTAATATTAATAATTCGAACATAATTATTTTTTAAAGGCCAAAATGGTAGCTGTATTGGTACTGTAATATTTAATATTGTCTAAAATCTTTCCTCCTGGTTTTATTTTTTTTGATGAAGAGCTCCTTTACCTACTTCACCTGACGAGCCGCCACTGTATCGGGCCATTACTAAAAAATGTATAACCCCCGGGACTATTTTTACAAGAATATAATAATATAGTAACATATAAACCAATTACAATAATATCGATTTTTCCATTATTAAGTAATGATAACGGCATCACAGACAGGCACTTAAATAATACGACTTCATTGTAATGTTCTTTTGTTTAATCAGAGGTCAAAACAATTTAATTTATATAAAACCACAGCGCTTTGGATATCCAGAGACTTAACCCGGAATCACTTAATAATTGGAAAAGTTTTAATTAAAAAATTCTCAACTTGCAAATCTTGCAATATAGCGAATAATATAAAATTAATTCCAAAAGAAAAGGTACCTAATCTACTTTAAACTTAAATCATTTCATTTATTTAAAATGAATAAAACAACTTCTGAATAAATTAAATGGGGTTTTATCTAGTATGTCTTTAGATTTTCGTCTCCACATGGGTAGACCTGAATAAAAGAAACATTGTGAGTCTTAGGTTATGTAATTTCCAAAATGAGTTGTGTCAAGAAAAAATAACATAGCGAGGCCAATGGGTGACATACCAAAAAGCTTATACTAGATACCTTAGGCTCACAGAGTAAAGAAGATGTTCAGAAAATATGGCTTTATGTTATTAGGATTGACAGTAGAAACCGTAAATGATCGGTAGTTCAGATGGGGAATGGAAAACATTAAACTAAATGCAAGTTTTGGTGGTATAGGACCTTGAGATGAGAAGATATATGCTATAACTTCGATAAATTAAGGGAGTTACTGTGGCAACCAGAGGCGTATTAACACTTGGAAGCGCCCAAAGCCCTGGGATATTTTTGCGCCCCCCTTCTATGGTGGAGGATTTAGGATTTGAGGGGGGGGATTCTTTCTTGCGCCGTAGGGGAAAATTTTTTGGGTGCCACACCGTTTTTTGGATTTAAATAACCGTAAAGCTTAATCTGCGGCAATATGCCAGACTTAAAAAAACTCTTTTAATCTGTGAGTTTTGATCGCTATCGCCAAAAAACTTATTGTGTCAACTTTCAGTAGGGATTTGGGGGGGTTAATTCGAAATTTGAAAGGTTGCACACCTGCTTGGTAGAAAAGTGATGTTGCCAAAGGCACTTATACACACAAATAATGAAAGTTAAGAAAAACAAAAAAATTGATTTTTTTTATAGAACTATAAATATTATATAGTTTCGTTAGAGCTATAGGGGGGGGGGCGCCCTTCCCCCTAAATCCACCACTGCCCTTCTATTTTTTTCACAGTTCAAATGACCTGCATATTAAAAGGCACAAGTGCAAAAAATTTTGTATTTTGTAAGTGGCGACTCCAGCATTTTGCTACAGTGGTGGCCAGGAGGGGGCAAGGAATTTGGGGGGGGGGGGGGGGCAAATAAGCTCGTTAATAAAGCACAAGAAATGACTTTGTATATTACAACTACCTATATTATGTATTGGTAACATAAAGTAAGTGAATAACTTTTTTAAGAGCTTCTTAAGATTAAATTTATTTTAGGGGGTACGAAAAAACTTTTGGGGTGGCCCGGACCACCTCTGGCCCCCCCCCTAGCGTAGTCACTGCGCCGCCCGCTGCTAAAGAGATGCCTATGTCGCGATGCGAAGCGTATTAGTCTGGCAAAAAATAAACTACAATAATTATTACAGAATAATATACATGGCATGTGGTGTTAGCTAAAAATTAACTGGTTAATCAAACGCCGTTTTTTTCTAACCACGGTTGAAATCGCTTAGTTTCATATCTTGTTTGGTTATCTTAGTCTCTCTTGGAATCTTGGCGCTGGAAAATGTGGCGCCCCTTTCAGATTTGGCGCTACAAGCCTAGGCTTGTACTATAATCCGCCTCTGGCTGCAACATTATTTAAGATTTCACCTATATAAGTGTCCTATTTGAAGTGGATACGAAAAGTAACAACAATTAGACGGTAATCCTTCATATATCGGGAACAATAGCTACTATGGCAAATTGTTGTTGATCAACCGCTTATTTGATATTGATATATTTTATTACACCCTGACTCCAGTACTGAAGTCAAGTACTTAAATAAGTTTACCTTTTAATAACATATTCTTATATACAAACAGATTATAGCCTATGACTGTAGTCTTGACGAGAATGAAATATAACTTTTCTAAATCTTTAATTTCTTTTTTACTTGGCTACGGTTCAAGCAAACAATCTTTTTAACAAGCTATTTGTTTTGTGAGTGTTTCGGCATTGTTGTGCCTATTCAACCCTTTCTAGAAGAAAAAGTATGCAATTCTTTATTAAACTTTATTTGTTGAAGTCTTAAGTACACTTCGTAAAAGAGCAAAAAGTTTACTAAATTGACGTACTTAAGAAAATAAATTTATTATTTTATATGTGGTTGCTTAATACAAAAATAAAATTTACTTGGTTCCATTTTCGAAAATAAATGGTATTTGATTGTATTAAACTGAAGAAAAAATTGGTTAATAAATTAACTATTGGGTTCACATAATAATATATAAATTAAATTTAATATACAAGTATGTATCCTGTGCAAGCCTTTTGTGTAAATAACAGAAATTTAAAATGTTGCATGGTTTATCCTTGCATTTTGTTTGAGAAATTAAAATAACAATATAATTTAAATAAACATTTAGGTTCAGAGATCTATAACACAAAAGCGTAGCTTTAAAATATCTTAACCTTATTTTTAATAGGTGATTGGACATATTTATTAAAAATATACTTTTCCTACGACCACCTATGAAAATGAGAAAAAAAGCACGGTTAACTTGGCTGGAAAGCGCCGAATATCACACTATTTAATTTAACCATATGGTGCCAATTTGACAGACCAACCCTATTTATTAAAAATAACACATTTTAGAAAGTAGTAATTGTAAAGTGTTTAACTTATTTGTCATGTATTTGTCGAATGGATTCAGAATTAGAATGTGAAAATACGCCATCTGAAATAATAAAAAATGTTAATAATATACAGGAAAATCTATTACCAAAAAAAACAAACCGCTGAATAAAATGTCATGTATTAAACAACAAATCTTTATTGGTATCGATAGCGTAGAGAATAGAGCTCTAGCCTACAGATCGCAAGGTCACAGGTTCAAATCCCATCAGGAGTATTTGACTTTTTTTTATAAAAAAAAATAATTATTATATAGAATTATTTTAAATTGAAATCTTCCTTGTTGGGTGGATTTTTAAATTTATGTTAATCTATAAGTTAATCCAGGATTAGTTCTTTCTTCCTATGATATATAAAATATGAAAAAAATGAAAAAGTTAAACTACAAATAAAGGAAAGGCCTATTGACAAGCTATGAAACCAGATTTTAAGTGGAACATAATCCTAAGTATGCTAATTTCAACACTCGTGTTGATATTTTTTTCAACAGTCGGCTGACGCCTCGTGCTAAATATCTCCTCGTTTGAAAAGTATCCCTTTCATCACTTGTTATGTAATATACTATTCACTTCCTCTTAAATTTTTATGTAAATTTACCAACATTAAAATTTATAATAAAATATTATTGAGAATGAAAACTTTGGAATGAAACGACATTATTTTTTTAGGTAAAGTTTATAAAATTTCTTTCTTGTTGTTTTTTATTACACTAATGTTACCACTTATAAAAATATTACGCATAAAAAATATTAGTATATTTCAAATTAATACAAAGAAAAATATTCTGCAACTATAAACTTTTGAAATAAAAGGTTCCAGATTTTCTTTAGTATCTACAAGTATCAAAGAGTATTTTACATTATACATTCCGCATTTAAATCTTTTACTGGGATGGCTTTTTTTTCGATTGAAAAAGTGTCTTCAGGCGTTTTCTTCTACAAAGTTATTTTCTTTGGCGACTTTCCTTGGATACGGAAACCCACATTTCTTTGAACGCTATTACATTGGTCGCATATAGCAGATAAAAACGAGAATGTGACTTTATAGACGATGGAAACATATGTTTAAAACATAAAACTTATAACTAAAGCTGAAACATTTGTATTCGAGCTATAGGCGCACCCTTTTTACAAATCTAAATTATTAATTCAAAACAAAAAATTATGCTCATTGACATTTAATATTGTCCAAAATCCTTTTGAAAATACCTTATGATGTCGTGTAAATGCCTGTTTTGAACAGGAGTGTTCTATATTGAACGTTGTCCGCCAACCAGCGAATGTAAGAAGAGAATTTTATGATCGCCTCGTTTATTGTCTAGCAGTCAATGGAGGAATATTTGAACATCTTCTTAAATCCTAAAGTTCTAACAATTTAATAGTACCTACCTATTAATTAGTAAAATATTGAAACACGTAAAATGTCATAATTAACCTTGTAATTGGATACTTTATTCTAGTTTTATTCAGATTAATTTGTACTTATAAATACACCTTTAATATTTTCGATGTACCTACAAGTTTTTATAACAATAAAGTACACATTTCAAAATGACAACTTTATTTGACAGTCATCTTTTACCTTGACTGGTGCCCGCAAATACGGGGCCATAAAAAGGAGAAATAGTTAAAAAGAAATCGGCGATAACCCGTAAACGTGCTCATCAAAAATATCTAAAGTTATTCTTTTAAATGTGGGTTTTAGTGCTCTTTAATAAACCTAAATAGAATTTTTCTCTAAAATAATTAGGGAAGCCAATAATTGACCCCATTTAAAATTACATGGGATTTCCTATGTCCCGCTCGACGATGCAACACGCGGTATACCTTAACTCCCTTTTTTATTTTAAAAAAATTTGTTTCCATTACGATTCCGAATCAAACAGAGAGCATCTTCAATAGAATATTTATCTTTTCCTTGCAACTACACTATGCTTTAAATTGTGAATGAGACTTAATACTGGTATCTGCTTCTTCCTTTTATTGGGAAAATTCGGGTTATTATATACCCAACTCAGCAAATTTCTAATTATAAGCAGTCCCCATCGTTTACGGCGGATGTTTTGTTTACAACTGAATAGAGTTCGAGAAATGTGTTAGGTCTGATACGTTTGTAATTTATTTTATTATTACTAATACAATTAATTTTATATTTTACATGATATTCAGTAGTCATGTGTATTAATCCGAATTTATTAAAATTTAAACAAAAGAACCAGAAGAACGCCAAGCACATAGTCGGATACACACATATTAGTAGTTTACTATTCTATTTTTTTAAATTATGTAACGTCTTTTACTAAAATGCATTGATGTGCTACGAGGTAACAACCTTTTCCAGGAGCGAGAACCTACCAAAGGAATTTAAAAAAACAACATGGTCTCCACTAAAAGAAGAAGATTATACAATACCAGGGACATTATTTTAATTATGTATTCCCTAACAGCTTTTAGTGAAGAAACCAAATTTGATGTAAAAAAAAATCTATGTTTACAAATTTGACAGATACGACGCCATATTGGATTTTCTTAAATGGCAACCCTACCTTATAGTAAGCCAGCTGCATTCGCCTATTTGTTCCAACATTAAAAATGTAAAATTGTCAATATTTATTTTCAGCCGTTCCGGAGATACGAGGCTTAGAGGTTGGTGATTTTGTTATCATCGAATTAACAGAAGCTTTGTGATTAAAAAATCAATTTTCTCTGAAGATACGTAATTTCTTATGGCGGAGCCACCCATGCTATTGTCATATATGTCAGATGTCAAAAAATGACAGTTACGACGCCATTTTGGATTTTTTTAAATGGCAACCCACATTTATAACTACACCAATGTATTGCATTTCGCGATCCGATTTCAAAAATATATAGTTGTCAATATTTATTTTTATTATTTTAATCACAAAGCTTCCATTTTTTAATGGGGTGAGATACTTAAAACACATAATCATACAATGCAGTTTTTGATACAGTCGTATTTTGGTAAGGGTTGGCTCCTTTATAAAAAATTACGTATCTCCAGAAAAAATTGACTTTCTAGTCTCAAAGCTTCTGTTAATTCGATGATAACAAAATCACTAACTTCGAAGCATAATAAATATTGACAATAATTATACATTTTCAATGTTGAAACAAATAGGCGAATGCAGCTGGCTTACTATAAGGTAGGGTTGCCATTTAAGAAAATCCAATATGGCGTCGTATCTGTCAAATTTGTAAACATAGATTTTTTTTTACATCAAATTTGGCTTCTTCACTAAAAGCTGTTAGGGAATACATAATTGTTTTTTTATTGTGGTCGATAGCAAAGTCGCCAATCGGGTGAGATACTTAAAATAATGTCCCTGTACAATGTACATGAAATACTATTTTATTTGAACTAAATATTTATATTTTCATATACTTACTCGAATTAGTATGTGATTTAAAATTGTAGAGATCATCAAGTCAAGTATCAAATATCCTAGATCTTTATTGTCAGTACCTTTTAAACGCCAATAGGGAGCAAGTTTTGAAGCTTAAATTAATTGATCTTTGGAACAAACACAATTTAATTATTTCATATTTTGCCTAGAAGCGTTTTCTGTTATCCTGGCAATTTCCGTTCAGTTATCTTATCGGAAAAATCTTAAAAGTCATTTCCACCTTATTCAGAATCTATTTAAGTTGGCTGTTTATTCTTGACTGTACTTCACTTTTTCCTAAGTGGATTGATTATCAGTAAATAGACCTGAAAAAATTCGGACGTTCTCCTTTTTGTATTATTTAACTAAATTGATTTGGTTGGTTTACCTAAGAAAGTCCTTTTGAAATTATTTTTAACCGCGCTGTTTCTTGGCAAAGATATATTTTTATCTCATTCAAAGTCGACCTAAAGCAATATGTAATTGTTATTCAAGAGCTGGCCAGCATTATATATTATTGTCACCCATAACTTGCATAATTAAAAGAGATCTATTTAAAGATGGTAGACAATGATGTTTCTTGAATGACATCTATTAACAAAAATATACCTACCTTGTGTAATAAAAAAAAATATATTTTTTTACCAACACTGTATAGATAATATAGATGTATGCGTAGTGCCGATATTCAATGATATGACGGCAACAGTAATTTTATAGACATATTAGACATATTTTTATTTGACCACATTTTTGTAAACTACAAATTGTAGCAAGTCACATAAAATATAAAGCACCGTTGAGGGATCCATCTAACTACATAAAAATGTATATTTAAACACATTCTTGTATAAGACAAAATAAACCAACTTTGTAATTACACATTAATAACAAACACAAGTTATAAATCAAATGTTGAAGTTCGCGAATTAACAACATCAAAGTATTCTTTCGCTGAATAAAAAGCATATGATTCGAGAAATTTTTTAACCACAATTTTAAATTTTTTTTCATTGTAGTTTTTACCCGTTGCAGGAAGCACATTGTAAAGCTCTATTTAAGCGAATTATTTACAGATTTAGTAAGTCTATGCCTGTTTGGTCTAATGAAATGAGCCGATCTGGTACCATAGAATATCTGAATTAAGCTGAAAATTATTATTATACCTACATTTCAATTATTTGGTGTAAAATAAATAGTGATGGCGAACTAATAAAATGTGGCCTGCAGTGGTCCAGCACACCAACACCCGCAATCACCCTCACAGATTTTTTCTGTAATCTAAAAATACGTAAGGAATTGGACGAGTTTCCCCACAAAATGACTCCATAAGAAAGGTGGGCGTGAAAAAGTGAATAATAGATACATATTTATCACTGACTGGTGATCTAGAAGTGCCCTTAATTTTCTTATTACAAAAATTGCCGATGACAATTTGCTCCGCAGAGACTCGATATGAGGAGTCCAACTAAGAGTGTCGTCGACTATTAAATTCAGTACCCTCACATTCTGACCCTCCATAGCGCCACGGCTTGTTGATAACCTATGAACAATCAGCATACCTTTAAATTGAGGAATGAGCTCCTCGGAGCCCCGTCTTTGTAACGTCCTTTCCGTAAGAACTTTACCTTCACTATTGAAATACGAAACTGTAAAATCCTATATTGGATACGAAGAATTTATTTGTACTCAAAATATGCCATATTAAACTATTGATAATTTTAAAATTTTCAATCACATCAAAGAGATGTGACATCGAAATAAAATATCGATATCAACATCGACAATGAAAACATCGATGTTTCTTAACATTGATATACCTTTTCTTGTGTGACCTAACTTTCTATAAAAAATGAAGGACCAAAATACGTTTTAATATCGTGATTTGTTCGTTAAAACTTAGCTCACTTCACAGCCGCCTTAGACCTTTAACTTCTTTTCAACCACATGTTTCTTTCTTCTGCTATTCCGTATGACCCACTTATTTTTCCCTGTTCTGTCAATTATTTGTGTCACGCATTCTAAAGTAGGTCGGTTTTGTTCCCCTCTTTCTAAAATAAGGGAGAAAAGCTGTTCTAATAAAACGTTAGAAGACAGCGACAGGCTAGTTTTCATTGCGGCTTCATTCCCCGAAGAGTTTAACTTTTAATGAATATAAATTTAAAATAGACATTTAACAAATTACTCTGCCCAGGTTTCTACAGTGTAAAGAAAATTTTACACGGCTTAAGAAGTATGGATTTATTCGGGTTTGAATAGAAAAAGTGGAATTAAACTAAAACTCACAGATAAAAGACTGCATCAGAAATTTTTATTAGGTGGTAACTGTTTTTAATGAAATTTTTGACAAGCAGCCTCTTTTATCGAGTTTATCACCTGGTTTTTCACTTTCTAGAAAATATTAATATGTGAGCTGTCAGCGGTTCTACTTCTCCTTTAAATCCCAAGCACTTCATGGATTATTAATAAATAAACCTATTACATAATAGTGGCAAAGGTCTCTGTTATTCTATAGACTAAAGATCTGGATAAGGTAAGAGAGTCAAGAACTGGAAATCTATATCAGTGTAGATAGAGAAATTATCTTCGTACTTGTTGAAGAGTTTGAATGTTTTGGACCTACAATGGCTTTGACCTTCAAAAAAGGTAAAGATAAATTGAGCACCTACATATCAGAGAGTGCACGGAATCATGGAAAATCAAAAGATTATAGAACGTAAAGCTGAAAGCTGCAAGATGATTTATTATATAGTATTTAAAGACTGGGAGTCGCAAGATTCTATGAAATAATGGCAACAAACCCAGTTTATGGGATTTGCTTCTGGATAGAAGGTGGCAAGTCTTAAATCCACTAGTAAAAATTTGACACTAATTGGTGTTAAGAAGAACCAGATTTTTCTTGGGTATCAGAAAAAGAAGGCATAAAAAAAAATTAACGCTTCAGTTCTTAAAATTAGCGGTCTACGTAAAACTATCACCATTATGAACGGCAGTAGAGTTTTGGACTTGCATTGTCTTTTTTTGTTTAGAATCACTACGTTTTAACTTGTAAGCATCTTCAGTCGTCTTCAGGTGAATACTCTACTGCCGTTCAAGAAACGTCATTGTCTCCAACCTTTAAACTATCACCATTGTGTTGAGGGTCATCTAGATTTTCATAACTAGGTCGGGAAGATTTGGTAAGGCGCCAGGCGGTCAAAGAAAAAGCTTCAATGATATGTAAAAACGACCGTCTAGTCTACTTTTTAGGTTTTTTAGCCTCCCCACGACTACTACTACCTTCAAGTTTTTGTTATTTTTTGATTAAAACACTTTTTTCGAAATTAAAATTTTCTTATGTTTAGTGAGCTGTCATCGACTCCTAAAAATACAACTGCCTATCCCTTAGATTGCTGCTAACCTGTTTAATGTCTTACAAGAGCATTAAAAAGTTATTTCGTGGAAGCTTAGAGAATTTTCTAAAAAGTTTTTTGTTCAATGAAGCATTTTATAGCCATAATAAATTTTGATTCTATCCTACGATTTAAAAAATAGCTTACATGTGAAATATTTTTGCTATTGTGTTCGGTTTTATTATATTTTATTGCTGAGTTTTAAAAGATGTGTTGTACGTAAATATTTTTATGATTGGTATGTATGCCCCAGTTGACTTACAAACAAAAATATATTTATCTACAACATAAAATATTTTATACAATTTATTATCCAATAAAACACATTTTTGTTTTTGGTTATATATATCTATTTTTTTTTTGATAAGTATTATATTGTTGAAAATGTGTAATACGATTACATTCAATCATGGGCGTCCAAAGTTTTTTTTCCAGGGAGGGGTCAAACATTTTTTCCTCGAAAGACTGATTGCGGGAGAAGGGGGAGAGGGGAGCTTATTATTTGACTACTTGTCTAAGCTGAACTGACTTAAACTAACTAAGTTGCCATTTTATTTGGCCAAGTAAGTCAGATTATCTTAGTCAAATCCCTCCCCCCCCCCCCCTCCTTAGCTACACTAAGGCTTCCGGATTTGTACTTGATATCGTTCGTTTTGGCTAATCTATGTGTCAACTATCAATTCGCAAAATGGTCGTTTTATTTCCAATCCAGTTATTTCTTCCAGTTAGCTTAGCTAAGACAAGTGGCCAAGTAATAAGCCAAATAATAATTCTATATAAATTCAAAAACTAGCAGTTGGGTCTGATATTTTCAATATGCCTAAAATGATTGCGTAAGGTAAGATATCTGTGAAGTTTTTAATAAAGGTAATTTTATAAAATAAAATGTCTGAGCCGCTGAGGATAAGAAACAAAATAAATTAACAGATTGTAACAGTTCATTCAAGGCAGATAGAAGATAAGTTCCAATAACTGTTTTAAACGATCGATGGAAACGTGACTACAATATTGAGTCAGCGTCATATTATCGCATTTTAAAAGAAATGTCCAATAAATCTCCATTTAATCCCTATTAAAGTAGATACTTTGGTTAGCATTTGGAAGTATCTAAATTATTAAAATATCTATTTTTACATATTTAGAGGGATAAGATGGGATATTATACTAGTCTAAAATATATTAAGTTTATAAATACATAAGCTGTCATGTATTAGTTTTGATACATCTCAACTTATATCAAGCCTATTATGTATTTTAGTAACAAAATATCATCGCTAACCTATTTTGGATTACCAGGAAAAAAGAAAAATTAAACACAAGCAGAAAAAAATTTAAAAAATTTGTTGAATAATATGATTCTGTGAATGTGAGATTATATCTGTTTAAAGACAAAATGATTAAGCATATTAAAAAGGATAGAGTTGACATGAATGTTGTGGTGAAAGAAAGGATTTTCAGAAGAATACACATTAGTGTACAACAGAAAATAAATGAAGACTGATATTTTAAAACTGAAACATTTTGATGAGTGAACATTTAATTAAAATTTATATTTAGTAAATGACCATTTTAAAAAAGAAAATGGTGAAATTAGTTCTGAAATATTTATGAGGTTACATGAGTAACATTTAAAAAAAGTAGTTAAGTTAAAATAGAACACCACTTAAGCCTTTTTTACTTAAATAAAGACGTGATTTTCTTTTTCCGGCCCTTGTATATATCTGACGGTAACGCCACCTCATTTGCTTGCAATACAACGTCCTGCAGGATTTATTTTACTGCCTTTTCAAATTCTTAAATCTACAAAAGTACTAAGTCTTCCCTATAGGCAATAAAAATGTCTTGAAAATGTCCCTTTTAACATTTTGCTGGTTTGAAAACTTTTTAAAATCTTGAATTTGAAACTAAGCTCTTTCTTAAGGTTGAAATGAACGTTTTTAATGTATATTCAGTTCAAATGAATGTAGAAGAAAAGGGGGCGAGTATAGGATTGCCAGTCGGCCTGATTTTTCGAGATTGTTCCGAATATAAAGCAGATTTTCTTAATTCGCGCCACAGTGGCTTCTCTTACCGCCTTTTTTGATATTTGGATAAAAAGCAGCCTCCTTGCCAACAATTTTTAAATTCATGGATCGGGATGCTGTTGTGACTTTAAGAGAAAGCGGTTCTTTTTTGTTTTTTTGAAAGCTCTGTGTTTAATTATAATACCCTCTATCAAACAATATTTCTTTTACGCTAACTCTGACATTGTTGTCCTACAGGCCTGCCATATAATTTCGAAGTGACGATGCAAGCAATATGAACATAATGGCATCCCAGTTCCGTTTACATGCAATCGTTTTACTTTCCTTGCAATGCGAAAAATATGTAATTTTATCTTTCCAATAAAAATTACTTTTTGTTGCTGATGTTCAATATTTAAGCATCATCGTTTTTAAAGATTCAGGCCCATATTTCTTAACAACAAAGTGTCCTGATCTTTTGAGCTTTACGTATTTGTTTGAAACTTATACTCTGAAGATTTTATTTACGTATTGTGAGTTCAAAACTACTATAAACTTTATGGTTGTCAGCTTTATATTTAATTCAAAAATGTTTTTAGTGAGCTTTAGCTGCAATGCCGTTTAAAGTCAGTTTTATTATCAAGTCCGCAAACACAGTTTTACTTCAAATAATAAAATTACTTTGTTTTCAAACTATGACGGGTTTTGGATAAATAATTATATTTTTATAAGAAATCAAATACCTTGTTGTGTTATAAAGTTAAGTTATTAAGTATGTATAAAAAAATTCCGCATACATGTGACATACCCCTAATAATAGTTTTCTATTTTTATAAAAAGTGTACAAAAAAAAATAAATATTCTGGGATATACTGAAAATTTTACATATATAGTATCAAAATTTTAAGTATACAAAGCAAATCAATTTTCTTGTACTTCAAATCTAGCGTAGTACTTCAAATTTAGCGTAGTAAATTGTATATTTATTTTCAGTTGTTAAATTTTAAAAATAATCATCAAGGATTTGAAAATATTTAAAAAGTGTAAGTTCAGTGTAGAAAGTATTTAAAATCATGTGAAAAATACACACGACAAATTCAGAGTGATGCCGAACATGAGTTTTTTAGTAAAATTTTCAATTTTAATGCTTGGGAAGCATGGAAATCCGTGTAAAAGCTAATATATGGTAAATTACACAACTACTAAAAATGTTGGTGTCTATTTTCTTACTACTTCTTACAATATTTTGATATTTTTTACTCAATTGTTTTTAACTAAGAGTTTATGGTAATCTATAAATGAATGAAAATTAAAAACCAAATAATAACCTTTAATATTTTATATTCCTTTATAACTATTATACACTGAACGATATTTGATCGAACATTTTTTAAACAAATTTCTTTAAATGAAAATTTCAAACGCATAACGTGCCTTTTATCAGATCATTATGCAAATGTAAAAAATATTTTTTTTTTGTTAATTTGTTATTTAAAAGAGATTTATGGAAATATCGTAAACAGAAATAATGGAATAAACAATTCCCTTAAAAATTAAATTTTAAAATCCACCGTTTTTCTAAACCGTATATGATTATGTTTTCAAGTTTGTAAATTTTTTATTTTTAAATTAAAAAGAAACAGCGAGGTATTAAAATATAATTTTCGCGACAATTGCCCGACGTTTTTACTTTCATCCCTATAATGGAAGTATTGTTATAGCGAGAAAATTACTTTTTGGGGTTTATAAAATAAACATAAAGGGGCGAATCTTGCTAGTGAAAATTATTAATAATTTCAGATGCATTTATTCCAAAAATAACTTTAAAAAAATAATAATTAATAAGGTATATCACTGCTTAAATAAAAGTATTTATACCAGATGTAAATAGAGAGTCATTTACGGTGGGTGGCCTACTAAAAGATTTCAAAAACTAAAAAAAACTATTTTTATCGAAAAGTAGATGAAATTTGCTAGAAAAAATATTAAAACCGCAGCTCGATATCTCCGTCCGTTTCAGCGTTATCGCCAATAGAATAATTTTTAAAACTAAGCGATTATATATTTTTTAGAAAAAAAGTGGTACGCCACTGATATGTTTCCATGTGGATATTATTTCTGATTAGCCTGGTCAATTCTGCATAAAAATGGTATCTTGCGTTTTTCTCCTCAGGCACGCCGTTCTTAATTAAAATAATTAAATTAAATTAGCTTCATGCATGCCTATTAAGTGAAGGTGGTCATTTCCACCAATTTTTATAAAACAAAATTTTGCATTATCAATGTTAATAATAATAGTAGAGGTAATTTAATTTAATTATTTTAATTAAGAACCTGAGGAGAAAAACGCAAGGGACCATTTTTATGCAGAATTGACCAGGCTAATCAGAAATAATATTCGCATGGAAAAATATCAGTGGCGTACCACTTTTTTTCTAAAAAATATATAATCGCTTAGTTTTAAAAATTATTCTATTGGCGATAACGATGAAACGAACGGAGATATCGAGCTGCGGTTTTAATATTTTTTCTAGCAAATTTCATCTACTTTTCGATTATGGTATCATAATTATACCGTATGTTTTATTTTTTCAGAGTAAAATCAAAAAATTTGTTATTATTGCATATTGCAAATTGCGCCCTTTAGCATTTTTTTTAGAACTATTATGGACAACTAAATACGATTGGTGAAAGTGCATACATTTCTCTTCCAAACAGTCTTTAGTTTGCTAAAATCGAATAAGTCGTTTATAAGTTACAGCGATTTAGATGATTACACTTTCAACAGCTTCCCCCCTCTTATTAAAGTCGGTACGCCAATGAGCATAAGACCAAAATGATGTATACTTGTCCAAGCTTTTTAATGCTGTTATTAAAGATACACCTTAATGTGGAATTTTCGGAGATATGCAAAATTTTAAAATTTACTTTTCAATTACGCCCTCTTGCGGCAAAATGCGGAACTTAAAAATAATTTCCAGCATTTTCTCTTGGGCACTTTTGTCATAAAAAAATTTACCCGGATGCTGTACCATTACTAGTTTCTGAGATATGGCAGGTGGTCATTCTTAGTTGACCACCCGGTAAATTTTACATCATTTTAGGAGGGAATTGAAAGACCATTAAAATAAGGTATCACTCGACCCCCCTTTCCATTTAAGATTTTTGAGGGTGGCGCCCACTCCCGAGCAGGGGGCTGCATGTGTTTTTTGCCAATTTTGTGTCTCCCTCAAAAACAACGGGTCTGAGCGTTTTTCCAAAAAAAATGAGCTGCCAGTAAATGTCTCTGTTTCGTTTTCGATGCGCCACCCTGTAGAAATTATTAAGAATTCCATGTAAGCATTAGGTTTATTATTATTATTTTTTTCTCATTTTATGCAATTTAACCTTTACTTAAACTTAAATTAGGTTTAATTTACACTCATACTCACAGTCTATAGTAGGTTAAAGACATTTTGTCTTTGTATCAAAGGATTCAGTCCATTTAGTAATGGAGAATGTTTGCATAAGTCAAACACGCATTGCATGTGAAGTAAACAAACATATAAGTACATAAACTCGAAGTAAGTTGGAGCTATTTCGGAATTTACGGTTTACGTAGGCACATAAGTATATCAAATAGACTTCCAGCTTAAATGACAAAGTAAGATGTCAAGTTGTAGTTTGTTATTTGTTGGAAATTGAGCGTCTAAATAACCCTAAAGCATTTCATTTTTAGTTTTTGTTTTGTATTTTTAAAACTGAACCCATTTGAGTAAATTCTGATTAAGAAAATTAAAATTTCCTTTTAACTCGGAATAATTCGGTTCGTTCACGTTTCGTACGGAATAATTTTAATAAAATCAGCGCTGTTTATACATTGAACTCGCAAATGGAAGGGCCGGATGCGCTTGTAATACATGATATTGATGGAAGTTTTCCAAATGGATCAATATAATACATCAAGCCGTTTTAAATCAAGTTAACAGTGTGGTTTTCAAGCGGCAAAGAACGCGTGACTTGAAACCGACATCTGCAGAAGCATGATAAATATTCTTATTTTTGTTTAAAATATTTTTTAGGGTGGAAAATCGTGTTTTTCAAATGATTATAAACAATATATTATATTCCCTGTACTGGGCTAACTGTAAAAGAATATTGTCCTATAAAATTATATAATTGTAAATATGTTAGTTTAAAAATAAGACCAGTTTTCGGTCATTTGATTATACACTACAAGGTGATTCCTATTGATACTTCTTTTTTAGATGTGTATAGAGGGTTTTAAAATAAACAACATTTTCAAATACCTTTTCAAAAAGCACAAAAATAAGGTACTTACATTCATTTTTTACACTATTGATCAAATTCGGTCCTGCCTAACTTGTCCGTTGAATAACATTAAGAAAACTTCTGGGTGTAGGATGAGCCCGCAAGGGAAAGCGTTCTGCGTATAATCTCGAAGCAGCAGCCCCACTTTAACGACACTCACTGTAAATTAGCACCATATACTACTAGCTCATTGTTTTTAAATTCTACCATTTTCACATGTCACCAATTTAAATTTAATTTGCTTCAGAAAAACACACCGCAGCGGATTCCCAAATAAATAACTGACCACCGACCCTTAAATTGCATGACTAATAGGACAAAAATAACATAAAGTATAGCAGGTTACTTTTTGATGACCAGGCCCGCACTTGGAATTTTTACTTCCGTATCTCGCCTATTTTTAAGTTTTTTGAAAAAGGGTATTGAAAAATGTTGTTTATTTTACTGACTTCTATACACAGCTTAAAAAGAAGTATTAACTTAGGAATCACCCTGAATAATAAAATAATTGTTTTGAGAATATAATATAATATGACGTAAAGGCGTAATACGTATTTTAATGGCATAATAGTCTATATCAAAATTGTATGTGTATGTGTGTAATAAGAGTTTTCAAAATTTTTAATAAAAACTGAAAATAATTCTAGCACCCTGTATATCGAATACCAGGCTTTTTATGATTAACGTTTAAATAAATTTTTCGACATAAAATTGGTCATGAAACTACTCTAAAATAATCATATACCATATCACCCTGTTTATTATATTTAAGATCAAAACACATTTTAAATGTTAAAGAGTATTAACATAAAAATCCATTTTTAATTATCTGTTATTTACTGTCATACTATTATTGGTATTGTTCACGACTAATATTAATCCATAAATTAAACAATATGAAATGTTCAACATTTAAATGTCAAACACTAAATTGACTATAATACGTCAGTTGATAATGTTTTGGCATGAAAATAAAACGATTGCCATTTGAAAGTCAGAGCAGCATTCATCATTAATTTTAACCCTACACATTTATGTTACTTAATATTTAAAAAAACACAGTACCTATTAGTATCATGCGTCACCGCACCTGCCTAGTGTAAATAGAGCTGTAGTTACCGTACTTATTTAGTATTCACCTGAAGACGACTGGAGATGCTTACCAGTTGAAACGTAGTGATTCTAAACAAATAAAGACAATGCAAGTCCAAAACTCTACTGCCGTTCAAGATACGCCATTGTCTCCAACCTTTAAACAGACACAGTAATATTAAATACATTATTTTTCCTGTACAAGATAGACTAAAAATAGTTTTATTTCTCTCTCTTTATACGTTATTGTTATATTTTTTTCTTATGCTTATGCATAACTAAATATTTGCTGATTTTTAATTAGGAACGACACGGAAATAAATAAAATGTGGTAAATTGTTGTAATTTTATACTAGCTAACAAAATTTTAAATAAATAACTTACAATAAAAATATTATCACAGGCAACATATATCTGTGATATTATATAATGTCATGAAAACTTTGAGGTAATGTGAAGGTTTTATTAGGGTAAATACTTCAAGGGGAACTTAAAACGACTTAATTAAATTTTGATTGTTTTATAATAAAAAATAATTCTTATAATCTCAGATGAATTGCTCTATATTCCGTTACGTGACATTTACTTTGACAAATATGTTTGTTTAACTTTAAACCTGTAATACATTTTGATGATGATAAATTAACTGCTCGTTAAAATTGGTATAACCTTTTCTATACCTATATCAACGCGTTTTATTAGAATATCAAGTTTTTTTAAATATGATTTTTTCAAGCTTGCAATCAAAAAAATGTACATGGATACTCCATAGTGATATTAATAAGGGAAATATTGTTAGGGGCAATGTTTTCTAGAATGCTTTGACAAGAAAAACAGTTGCACTAAAATATTTATTGCGGATTTTAAAAATGTCAATTCTGTTTCTGAAAAATGTCACGCTTGGGATTTTCAAACGAAGATTTTTTAAATTTATTAAGTGTTTATATTGAATGTGGCAAAATAAAATTAAGAGCATGTCGGATATATCACGATAAATATCCGAATCGACCAACTCCTTCACCTGATATTATTAGACTTAATAATAATTGCTTAAAATATTTTCCTTTTAAATATCACTATGGAGTATCCATGTACATTTGTTTTCATGGCAAGCTAGAAAAAATCGTATTTAAAAAAAAACTTGATATTCTAAGGAAACGCGTTGATATAGGTATAGAAAAGCTTATAACAATTTTAGGGAGCAGTAAATTTATTATCATATAAAATAAAAAATATACAGGGCGTTCCATTTAAAATAAGAATGTTTTTAATGTTTAAAGTTGTTTACAATGAGCCCTTAATTATGACCTTCCTGTATATTTCATGCCAAGTTTAATTATTTTTTGAGATTTGTTGATTCTATACCTATACAATAACAAAAAAGTTTTAGTCCAGGAGCTAAGGTAAAAAATATTAGTAGACTTAGGTAAAAAAAGTGTTCCATAAAGTTTTATTGAAATTTAATGCAAAAACGAAAAGTATATTAAAAAATGCTATATTGTATTTAAAAAATGAAAGTTGAAGCTACTTCCGGTATAACTGGAAGTGACAGAAACTTGTTAATATTTTAGTTTAACAGAGAATATCGATAAACTCAAACCTACAGATTTTCAAAAAAATATTTTTAGTAGTTTCCTCAAACGTTCTAATGCAAGCTCGCCGTGAATCACCCGGTATAGTGCGATTTACCCCACCCAGCACACAAATTCCCTTCACAGGTCCCGAAAGTTTATTATTTTAAATAAATAATTTTGCTCTCAAGTTGTCACCATCTGTTGGACCTTGAAAAATATCATGACCGTCTACGATGTACTACGCAAAGACAAAATTCTTTATCTACTTAAATATCTTGAAGGGCCATCAAAAGTACATTTTAAGGCAACACACGTATTCAAAAGGGTTTTTAATACGCGTGTGATATAAACCACTTTCTAGCCAAGTAAACCGTGCTATTTTCTCATTTTCATAGGTGGTCGTAAAAAATAGTACTTACGCCTCTCTAATATTAAATTTCTAAGGAAACGAAAACAAAACTTCTTGATTGCTTGCCCATTTAGAAATGTATTTCCTAAAAAGACCTTACTTAACATTTTATTATGTATGTACTCTAAACTCTAAAAATTTAGCTTGTTTTTCTTTGCGGCCCAAATTTTATAAAGTTCATTGAAATCCAAATTATCTTCTATGTTGTTAAACGCTTCATTATATTTACGGAGAATTTTTGATGATTTTAAAACAGTTTTAGAATGTTTGGAATCCCCTGCATCACTGGAATCTCTTGAATCTTTTGAATCTTTTGAATCACTTGAATCTTTTGAATCACTTGAATCTTTTGAATCTTTTGAATCTTTTGAATCTTTTGAATCACTTGAATCTTTCGAATCGCTTGAATCATTTGATTCACTCGAGTCACTTGAATCACTTGAATCTCTTGAATCGCTGGAATCGCTTGAGTTACTTGAATCGCTTGAGTCACTTTCACTTGAATCACTTGAGTCACTTGAATTGTTATCATCTGGTGTGGTGGACGAGGATGGCCTTCGAGTAGATTTTGTATGTGGCCCTGGTGTTGTCGTGAAAGGAGATGTAATTCTTGTGACAGGCGTTAAAGTTGTAGAATTTGTGATAGGTTGCCATGGAGTTGTGATTCTAGTATTAGGAGATGGAGTTGTATTATTCGTGACAGGATGCCATGGAGTTGTTATGTTAGTTACAGGAACAGAGGTTGTATAATTTGTCACAGGGTGCATTGGGGTTGTTAAATTAGTCACAGGATGCCACGGAGTTGTTATATTAGTTACAGGAGCAGAAGTTGTAATGTTTGTTACAGGAGACCATGGAGTTGTATTATTAGTTACAGGAGACCATGGAGTTGTGGTAACTGTGGGCCATGTTGTATTTGTTACTGGATTCGTAACATTAGTGATAGGAGCAGAAGTTGTAGTAATCGTTGGCCATGTGGTATTTGTTACAGGAGTCCAAGGAGTGGTAGTGACAGTGGGCCATGTCGTATTTGTTACAGGATTCGTAACATTGGTTATAGGAGCAGAAGTTGTAGTAACCGTTGGCCATGTGGTATTTGTTACAGGAGTCCAAGGAGTGGTAGTGACAGTTGGCCATGTCGTATTTGTTACAGGATTCGTAACATTAGTGATAGGAGCAGAAGTTGTAGTAACCGTTGGCCATGTGGTATTTGTTACAGGAGTCCAAGGAGTGGTAGTGATAGTTGGCCATGTGGTATTTGTTACAGGATTCGTAACATTAGTGATAGGAGCAGACGTTGTAGTAACCGTTGGCCATGTGGTATTTGTTACAGGAGTCCAAGGAGTGGTAGTGACAGTGGGCCATGTGGTATTTGTTACGGGATTTGTAACGTTGGTGATAGGAACAGGAGTTGTATAATTTGTTACAGGGACCCATGGAGTCGTAGTAACAGTAGGCCATGTGGTGTTTGTGACAGGATTCGTAACATTAGTAATAGGAACAGGAGTTGTATAGTTTGTTACAGGAGACCATGGAGTTGTAGTAACCGTGGGCCATGTGGAATTTGTTACTGGATTTGTAACGTTGGTAATAGGAACAGGAGTTGTATAATTTGTTACAGGAGACCAAGGAGTGGTAGTGACAGTAGGCCATGTGGTATTTGTTACAGGATTCGTAATATTAGTGATGGGAACAGGCGTTGTATAGTTTGTTACAGGAGACCATGGAGTTGTAGTAACCGTTGGCCATGTGGTATTTGTTACAGGATTCGTAACATTAGTAATAGGAACAGGAGTTGTGTAGTTTGTTACAGGATACCATGGAGTTGTAGTAACCGTGGGCCATGTGGAATTTGTTACTGGATTTGTAACGTTGGTAATAGGAACAGGAGTTGTATAATTTGTTACAGGAGACCAAGGAGTGGTAGTGACAGTAGGCCATGTGGTATTTGTTACAGGATTCGTAATATTAGTGATGGGAACAGGCGTTGTATAGTTTGTTACAGGAGACCATGGAGTTGTAGTAACCGTTGGCCATGTAGTATTTGTTACAGGATTTGTAATATTAGTGATAGGAACAGGAGTTGTATAGTTTGTTACAGGAGACCAAGGAGAAGTAGTAATAGTTGTTGCATTTGTCACAGGCGAGGTGGAGTTAGTTACTGGCGTCGGAGTTGTTACTGGCATCGGAGTTGTTACTGTTGTGGTCACTGGTGGAGCTATAGTGGTAGACCATCCTTGTCCAGTACATTGTGCTGTGCTAGGATTTACACAGACGTCCAAAGTAGGACTAAACTCTAATCCGGCCGGACAGTCAAACATGTAAGGAACTCCATTTGAACATTCCCAAAATCTAGAGCAGTTCACACATGGGAAATATACAGACACACTGGGATCTCCTGAAGTAGTACATGAAGCTAAAAAGATTTATATAGTTACAATACATTTATCCTAAAAGAAGTTCTTGTCATAAACAGTATATTAATGATGGAGTAACTTAATTATATATTTATTATTATATAGTTATCATATTAATCGATAATATTTGAAGGATTTTCTGTTTTTTATACAGGGTATCCGGTAAGTATGAAGTAAACTGCCGGAAACGTGTAGAGAACGTTAAAATATTTTTTTTTCTATAGGGCTCCCTGACCGAGATATGGGACAACAAAGGGAGGCCAAGCGATTACCCCTTTTCGCATTCATTTTTAAACCACCTCGTATACTTTTATACATTTTTGGTATTTTGTACAGGGGATAGATGCCCGAAAATCTTTTTGCTTTTTTGTTTTTATGCGGCTTCATCAATAAATAAGAATTTTCAATGGTCCCTTCTTTAACTTTAGGTATATATTATATATGAATGGATAATAAAATATAATAAATTATATACTTACGAATCGGTTCATAGGTGTCACTTAATATAGCTGCTTGTCCAAGAAAAGCTAAAAAAAATTGCGTTAGTATTTTTTTTTTTTATAATTTTGTGTTTAAAGCAAAGAAATTGGTCGCAAATTAGAAGCAGATTTATAATCATTCCCGTTATGAATTCGAATAACAATAGCCGATTTAAGACATTATAAAAATATTCCATTTTCAAAAGAAATGTTTATTGCCTGTATTAAAGCTATTAAATCAGAAATAGAGAGTGGTGAGAAAATATATAACAATATGTGATACGCAATGCATGTCGAGTGATTTTTAGAAGTAACCAGTATGTGTTATAAAAACCATAAAGAAAATAATTTAATTCAATTTTACTTACATGCCAAACAACACCCTAAAACAACACTTAACAAAAAGTTAGAAATAAATTTGTGATACTCCATGTTTGATGAGCATTCACATTCACTGAATCCTAATAAGTGCCCAACACTTTTTCTTGTTTTAGTTTATTAAGATTTTATTTTAAAAAATCACAGTATACTTATCTACGTCTAATCATATAATAAGTAGTTTTCGAATATAGAACTTATCTTAAGTAGCGTAAGATTTTGTTTTGTTTGATAATGATTCCGCGTAAACTGCAACACTCAGGATGTTATTATCGCTGTGATCGAAAATGTTGCAAGAAAATGTATATTTTACTAGCTTTAAAAATTTTAATTTCTGGGCTGGATTTCGGGACACCAGCGAGTTAATTTAAAACCATATTTTCGTTTAAAAATTCATACTTATTTTGAAACAGACTAATGACAATTTAAAATTTTGTTTCGAATGAACCGATTTTATAACAAATGATTTTTTTCAAAATTTTAAGACGCCTCTGGACTAATTTTTAATTTTTTTAAAAGAAAAACTATACATGTACTAGACAAAAACCAGTATGTATTAAAACAAAAAATATTAGATATTCATTTATTAATTTAAAAAAATTAAAATAAACATTTCTGAACAAAAATTTGGATTTTGAACACAAAATATAAAGAGAAACGACATTTTTCTATATTTTTTTTGTATCTCTAAAAAAAGGAGACGTCGACAGTTTAACATTTTTAACTGACATTTGACTGGTGTAAAGCACTTCATAACTGTTAAGCTTTTTTTTTAATTCTGGGTCATGTATAACCTAATGCCCACAACAGGTTCATAAAAAAGTTTTCCATACTGTGCAAACTTTTCCACGATCATTATATATTTATGGTCACCTTTATCACCTGTATCAATATTTCATTCTTATTGTGATATTGTTGTATATCTTTTTGCCATTCTTCTATTCAAATCTAAAACTCTATAATATAAGTCTAAAATTACTGTCAGTGATTCGTCGTTTTCATATAGAGCGCAGCGGGTTGTACGAAGTTAGAGGAAAAAATTTCACTGTATTTTTAAAATTGTAATCGAGCAAATTTTTTTCCTCTCACTTCGTACAACCTGCTGCTATCGATATGAATAGTTTTTTTTCGAATAGAACATGAATTGGATATGCTGATTAGATTACCATTTTAATAACATAAATATATTTTAAATTAAGTAGTCCTATTTTATTTTAATACCTGTTATAACATATAACATATATTTTAATAAGATAAATAAAACACTAGATGAATTAAGACATTTTTTTTTATATTTAAATGTACTGTAATTAAAACTAATTCTATTAGTTTTTAAAGTAACTGTATTTGAATTTAAATACAACAAAAGCCAATATAAAATGGATATGAAGGAAGTAAAGAATTTTTATTAATTAATATTGTGTTTAAACTTAAAGAATTCGTATTTTTATTGACTTCCGTCAAATCCTGCCAGTATCCTCTTAAGTAAAAATGAAGCCAATGTGCAAGAACAAATAAATATTAAGAAGTAGAGATGAATTTACTTATAAAGGTTTCCGAGGTTGTATATATCTACCAACACAAATAAAGGAAATACGACAAAATAATTAAACGTACACATAAAAATAATTTTATTTAATTGAAACAAATTAAATTTTAGAACAAATCAAATGTTCGCGTACACGGAAAAAACAGGAATATGATAAGAAGCTGAATAAGTGTTAATAAAACGATAAGAATTTTGGTGTATAAATATGAAATACATTTTGCTGTTATTTAAAATATGCATGTTTAATTTATTTTTAAAACACTGAATTTTAAAATAAAAACAGTTATTTAAATTTTAATATAAGCTTATTTTCATAATTATAAGCAGTCTTTAATATTAAAAACCAAGTATTTTAATTTGATGAGATCACAAGCTCTTATAAGATTTATAAAATTTGTTTCGTAAAAATTTTGAAGGAATGATATTTTTCTATTTGAAGTAAGTAATAAAGCGAATTACTAACTTTAATAAAATTTTAAGTATAAAAAATTTTTAATATTAACTTCACAAAGAAATATTTTCATTACAAAAGAATGTAAACTCATTTTAACAAAACTAGCGCATTGCTTTTTTTTTGCGATAAAAAAACAAAAATCATCAATGAAAGTTTCGCTCAGTTGTATAATAGAATTATTTAAAATGTTTTATTGCTTTTATTTGTTTTTTTTATTCTTGATATCAAACAGGTCGTTTTATTGTTGTTAATAAATAGGTTTGTCACTACTAAGGGATGTTAATAGTTTTTTCTTTTCTCTCTCTCTTTTCTCATACTTTTAGAGTAGGTATATAATTATCATAATTAGCATAGATCTATAAAACCGGAACCAACTGAGACTTTTGCACAGATAAAATAAGTAAGATTTGGCTATTTTGGTCTGGGAAACATTTTTGTTATTCCCTAGTGTTATTTAATAACCATTGTGTATAGATTCCTTTACGTATTCTACATCTACCTACATAATATTTTATAACCACCACCACCGTATTTATACTACTAAATTTTATACTACTACTATCACAACTCCGATAATGCAAGTCGAAGATATAAAGTTATAATGTTATGCCCTGTATTCACTAGGTAGCAAGGAATATTCCGCAACATTGTTTCATTTGTTTCTTAACATGGAAACTCGCTTTATTTAGCAGGATAAGTACGCAAAGTTGTGCGAAATTCTAAGAAACAGCTAACCGCATATTTACATGGATGAAATGTTTCTTAATAACTGAATTCGCTGTTAAAACTAATTAAGTCCACTTTTGGAAAAACTTTAGTTAACTATTCCGTTTAAGAACCAAGAATTTATTGTTTAGCATAACATTTTGAAATCGGTAGATTATTTCTTAAAGTAATACACTCATCAGCAAAAAAAAAACCGGACAAGGAAAATTATTACCAACTTTGATATTAATTAACTTTTCTGATTTTAAAATATCTTTAATTAAATTTTCGTATGATGGTAGCTGCATGTATTAAGATTATTACCTGCTTTTCGTATTAAGAAAAATATTGACATGTTTGAAATTATACCGAGGGCAACAAATGATACTTTTTTGCCTTACGTTCTTAACACCCTGTGGAAAAAGTAGGCAGTGCGATGATATTGCAGTGCATTTCATATGGAAGTCGCATGTTTTCTTAACATTTTGTTTTTTAATTCTTCCCAATAACTGTTCATTTTAAAAAGATATAATCTTTTTAAAAAATCATTTTAATTTTTTCAATGTTAATAAAAAAAAAATTAAACGTGATAAGATGCCTATCAACTAGCGTTTTATTTTATTATCAGTGTCAAGCTTGAAATATTGCCCAAACATGCATTGTTGTTATTGGGACGAATCAAAAAACAAAATTTTAAGAAAACATGCGACTTTTATATGAAATACACTGCAATATCATCGCACTGCCTACTTTTTCCACAGGGTGTTAAGAACATAAGGCAAAAAAAGTATCATTTGTTGCCCTCGGTATAATATCATACATGTCAACATTTTTCTTAAATCGGAGAGCGGGTAATAATTTTAATATATGCGGCTACCATCTTTCGAAAATTTAATTAAAGATATTTTAAAACCAGAAAAGTTGATAATAATTTTCCTTGTCCGGTTTTTTTTTTGCTGATGAGTGTATAATGTTAAAAAAAATTTAAAAACCTATTATACTGCAAAAAAATTAAGTCCATAGGATCAACACCCTATATATTATTCTATATTTCAATTACTTGTGAATAATAAAAAAATTGTCATATATTTATATGTTATATTAATGGGTTTGTGTTTCACAAATAAATCTATATATAAATGGGATTCCTAGATGGGTTTGCCAGATGTGCGAAGTTATTTTTATATCTTATGATAACGATATTTATTTTTTTGCAGGGTCCCGACAAGGGCCTCACGAGAAAAAATTGCTCATAAAGTTGTTAGAGAACTATAACGTTTTGGAAAGACCGGTCGCCAACGAGTCAGAACCTTTAGAAGTAAAGTTTGGCCTAACTTTGCAGCAAATCATAGATGTGGTAAGTAAATATAACATTTCATTTAGCAGTTATTACACAATTATACATTATCGTCTTTAAAAACGGCCGAACCTGATATAGCATTGGCGCCATCTCGTATGGTTTTATACGTACTTATATTTAATCAAATGACCAACATGAAATAGGATCGGTAAATGGAAAGCATTGGGTACTTACACTTTTTAATGAATTTTTTTATTATCTTTTTCGCATCTATCTGAAGAATTCCTACACAAATACTCTTTAATTAAACTGTTCATTTATGAGATAACAGATATTTTAATCGAATAAATAAGACATTTTATTTTAATTTCTATATGCAAAATTGAAGCTACTTTGTACCTGAATAAATTCATGCTGTTTTTTTCAATCGTTTTTCCAGCAAACACCTAGCAATAAAATTTGGTAAACAGCAATCGTAACACAACTAATTTTCTAAGCGAAAGCTAAAACAAACTTTTAAATGGCAGTATAAGGGGTTACCAACAACAAAAGTCATTTTTATCTCCACCTTGTGGGCCAAGACCAACCCCACCAGGGCGTTGGGCATGTCCTGGTCAGCCGTAATCAGCAAAACCTAATAAAAATACTGTATTTGCGTATTTGTGTATTATACCGTATATATAATTTACTGTAGAGAAAAATGGCAACAACAAAACTATGTACAATTAATATACTGACTAGTTAAAAAAATTGTAATAAGATATAATATAAACAATAAATGGTCAATACTATTGATTCATGAAACATCCTTATTAAATACCTTAAAACTCTATCTCAGATTTTCGTACTAAGCAAAATAACGTAATAATAAGTTTAAATTATAAGCACTTGTGTCGCTTTTGTGTAATACAGATATTAATTGTTATTGAATTTTAGGAAGAATCCGGGTTTGAATAATAATATACAGGGTGGTCCACCGGGAAACGCCTCGATCTATATATGAAAAACTATATATAGGCAATTTTTTACAATGATTAGCTATGACTCTTGAAACAGTTTAAACGCCCCGGCATGATTATTTATAATTGTCAAATGGCAAGTAACAGCTTTATAAATGTAATTGGCATTTGACGGCTTTTTAACGCCGTTATTGCCAACTAGGAGTAACTTAACTTAAAGTGCGCCATTAAATCGCCACATAAAACCATTAAATTGGCAATATATCAAAAACTAAAAATTTTCAGAATAGACAACCTTATAAAAACTTACCCTTATTTTTAATGCCAAATAAGAAATAATTATAAAATCTGGGGGTTCTATTTGAAAATGTAGACATATTGCAGTTTCTTCAATTTTATTTTAAATTAATAGTTATTCAAATATTGTAAACAGTCTGTTAAAGCAGGTCCATATAAAAAGGAATTCACCCAAGTTAAAAAAAATTGATAATTTTTTTAAGGCTTGCAAACGTCATTTTTGTCATACATATAAACTTAAATATGTCAAAAACTTAGGTATAGGATATGATAAACGAAATCTGCTTATAATCTTACTTGGAATCTAAAATGTAATTGGATATAATGTGTTCCAACTAAATTATGAAAGTTAACACCTACTTCCGGTATAACGGAAAGTACCACCATATTGAAAAGATTTTAGCCGGGTTGCCCCCATCAACATTTGTATACTGTTAAATTTACAAAATTTTCCTATGTATCGTTTTTCATATACAGATCGAGGCGGTTCCTGGTGGGACACCCTGTATTGACTTACGATAAATGTTATCTATAAATATTTTTGCGCTATGTCGCTTGTCGTCACAAAATATTTTTAAATAGAGCACGACACGATGTGATGTTGAGTGCTGTAAGCGATAAACAATAAATAAATATCAGTTACATTTATCGATATGAGTATGAGTGAGTATATGTGTGTTCATAATTGCTAAAATCTCTACAATTGCCTGTTAGAAAATAATATTTTTATTTTTCGTTACGCTGAGATCCAATAAGAATACATTTCGAACGCCTTCGCTTTGCCGGTAATTAGTTTTATCGCATTTCTATTTTTGCTTTATGCTATAGATCATCGAGATATTTTAAATTATACATTGTTGATTGTGGTTGAATGCATATTTTTTTAAAGTTTATTTTAGGAACAAAACATTTCTATTAATGAAGAATTCATATATCCTTTTCGTTCTATGACTTCTTATAATAAGTAAATAATAAAATGTTTTAAACAGAAAATTACATTGACCGACTGGCATTTTGTTTAATAAATGAAACCTATTTCAAAACTTTTACCTCCGTTTTTTCAACTCCCAACTTTTTTTTATAGCTTCAGCAATATATGATGCTTTATGGGTATTTTTATAGGTTTTATATGAAATAAATTTTGTTTAATCTTTAATAGGCATTGATTTCCGGACTGATATATTGTTTCCGATTATAATATTATTTCAACTGCTGGTAGTTTTTAGTTTATTGGTATAGATATGTCTGTATAATGGTGGAAAAAGTTTATTTTTACAAGCGCCTGAAGAAGCAGTTTTAATAAAACCTAACATAAAACTTCAGTTAAATGAAATCTAATATCAGTAATTAGCATGACTTGGTATGATCATTCAAATTATTTTGTTTAAACTAGTATATAAAATTCAAAGTGTTAGGTACGATTTTTGAAAACTCCTTACTCAGGTAACCTGTTGTGCTGCAAACTATGTTAAACTTAATATTTCAGATTAAACTGGGATACTTTATTCAGTAAGATACGTTCTATGATTGAGCGACATTTTTTTTAAATTCAACTAAAGACTAAACTTAAATACTTCATAGTTTTACCCTTAATAGTTTACACTAAAAATGTATTTTAATAAAAATAGCTTTTATAAAAAAATACACAAAATTATTTGGAGCAGGCAAAGAAAGCGTAAAATAACTTTAAATTTATTCAGATATTGAAAATTATAAAATATCTATGAGGTAAATATAGAAAAATATTACCACTTCAATTTTATCAATTTGATGATTATTAAAAACAGAAAAAATCTTTTCAATTTTAATATCGCCAAGATATTAAAATTTTATTATGTTATATCAAAAACTCATTATATTATGCTACTTAATGTTTAAATTAAATTTTTTAAGTACCAAGATTGTGTTGATTAGTTTATTGAGTATTTTTAAGAGGTATGCTAATACTAAGTAGCTACAAACAATATTTTTATAATACGCATTCATTCTATTGTTTTCACTAATATTTTACACATTTAAAACGAAAATTTAAAAAATGAATGGTACTTAATGATTTGCAAGTGATTTATTTACACATACAAGAATGGAGGAGCAGCGGCTACTATGGGTAGTAGGTATTTTATTTTTATGTTTAAAATTCTGAACTGATTAAAACATATTATATCTAACGTTATTGTAAGGATTTGTTTAGCATATTCTTTTAAATATATTACTACTGATGAGCCATGATATGTCGACACGCGTCTAGGGATGGATCTGACGAAATGAAAGGCAATTCTTCTTCTGTAAATATATTATTGTTAGACTAAGTATTTCAAATCACCTTTTTTGCTTATATGGAAAAGTAGGTACTAGGTAGGCATTTAAGGGCTAAAATATTTAAAATGAACAGTTTTTTTAAATTTTACGTCGGCCTATTTCCGCAGCGATGCCAATCACCGACGTCAGGGAATTTGTCACATACTATCTGGTAATTTTGCCGAATCCCTCTTTGTCAAGGGGTAGGGTTAAAATGAACAGTTCTATTCTTGTAATTTTCTTCTATGGCATTGCTTTAAACAAAAACATTTATTTATACTTGCATAATATGGGTTTCATATAACCTGACCTACGTCGAAACTTTGAATTTTATAGGGCAATCAACCAAAAAAAAATTTAAAAACTTGTTAGACATTATATTCTATCTCACCAGTAAACCTAACAAACCGAACATGTTATACAGGGTGATTTCTAAGTTTATACTTCTTTTTTAGCTGTGTATAGAAGGCATTAAAATAAACAACATTTACAAATACCTTTTTCAAAAAACTTAAGAATAGGCGAGATACAAAAGTAAAATATCTAAGTGCGGGCCTGGTCATCAAAACGTAGCTTGCTATACTTTATGTTGTTTGTCTTATCTCTTATTATTCATGGAATTTACGGATCGGTGGCCAGTTATTTGGCAATCCGCTGCGGTGTGTTTTTCTAAAGCAAGTTAAATGAATGTACCTTACCTTATCAACTTAGGAATCACCCTGTATATAAAAATTCATCAATATTTTCTAGCCGTTATGAAAATTTACAGACTCTAAAGTATGTTATGAGAAGTCATTTCATCGCTTTTAAAATAATTTTCCTTTTAGAGGAACAGTGCAAATTAAAGAAAGAAATTATTTGCTGTCATTTCACTTCTTAAAATAAATCAAATTTTCCTACGGTAATAAAATTACTTTGCAAGCGCCGATAATCCAGTTCAGTTTTGCCTATTCAATTTGGATTAAAAACTTTGATAATAGTTTTAATATTAAATTTCTCTACTTCTATAAACGCGATTAGGATTACCAGGCAGGTGAACTAGTTCCTCGCATAAACTAACTTATAATTTAAAGTTAATATTTATGAGCAAGTCGAAATGCATTTCCAGTATGGTTAAAAAAATTAAGTGAATACATGTTTATTTTCTATACATCTAAAGTAAGTTAAACAAACCATATCAGCAGTTGAATAAATACGATTTTCGTTGCAACTACCCTTTAATATTTTTATTTTCTAATTTTTTTTTATCTAAATAGCAACGAAAAAAGGGACGCGTGAACCTAATAAACGCTTATGTGGGTGGTTTATTGCCACATAGAACGTTAAGTTTTGAAATTAATATTAAACTGAAACCTGTTTTTACTGAAACCTCTTCAAATTCCTTTATTTTGTTTTTCTTAAAAGTTATTGCTCCTGATATTTCGCCATTTATATGTACTGGTTTTATTATAATTATTCTCAGCTACCGTTAATAACACAACCAATTCAAAAACTGATTATTAAGTTAATTATGCCATTTAATGTAGATTTTAGGAAAAACTTATGAAATAACAATCAAAGAGCCAAAATATACAGGGTGGATAGATATTATCATTTTGGGGCACAGGAAAATACAAGCAAGATGCTAAAGTTTTTATCGCTGCTGTGTTTTAGGAATTGAGGCCGTTATTTAAATGGTTATTTTTACCTGAAAAATGCACCACAAATAGGGTTCTATAGTATTTAAATAATCTTATTTTTTATTGGAATAAGGTAAAGTTAATTTTATTACCTCAGCATCTTATACTGCCTTTATATTAATTTTTGATTTTATAGTTTTACTGTTTTTATGCTTACTGCTTAACGAGTATATATGCCTCATGTTATTTCAGTAGGTTTAATACTAAAATAAGAAGTTTTATATAAAAATGTTAAAACAAAACTTTTTTTAATTGAGAATGCTGATACAAAATAGAAACATAATACCTATATGATAACAAACTGTTTGAATTATTCTTTCTTCTTTAAGGAAATCCGTCAAAGTTTCAAATTAATTTTGTGTATAGTACAACTAAAAAAAGTTTAGGGCAATCCTATAACTGCATTAAACAGCTGTTGTATCTTACTTTCGTTGAATGTACCCAAACTGTTTAATTTTGCCGTTAAAGCGCTGATGTTTGAGTTTAACATACATATTATATACAAGTATTATCTTTACGCTTACTTAAATCATTAGCATTAACCAGCAACGAAGCTTAGCTATCTACATGAATTGTATTTTTAAATGTATAGCTAAAAACAAACTAAGTAAATACTGCTATTTCTATATTATTCTATAAATCTCTTTATAAAAATGCGCAATTCCTTGGTAGGTGTTAACTGAAATAATGCTATAGTATTTCTTAATGTTAAGAAAACTGTGTTTATTCATCGAAAAGGATAAGCAGAAAAGCAGTTTATAACTATTAATTTCGTTAATATTTATCCTTCCAACAATTATCTATTTTCGTAAGTTAAGCTATAACTGACACTAAAAAGACAAAGCAACTCTCAAAACATAATTATCAGGATTGCAGGCAGTAAAATTATTTTTACCAAAGAATTAGCTTATGGAACATTGAACGACCTTTTAGTTTTTGAGGAGTACTTCTTTTATTAATTTGGTGTTTTGTAAATGTAAGGCAATTTTAGATTGTATAGTTAAAATAATGTAATATGAAAAGTATGGCAAAAGTTAGTCTGTTACATAAATTGTTAAACCTTACTAGTTTTTAATTAACTAGAGCAAAAATTATAATTGTCTTCTTCTTCTTTTTAAGAAAATTAATTTAATTATCACCAAGAAAAAAAATAAACAATATGTTAATCATTGACATTACCTATAAATAATAGTATGATTTACGTAGTGTTCATGATTGTTAGTATATATTATTATATGATTCAAATTATTTTAAGAAAAGTCCGTACATTCTATATTATGACTAATATTGGTCTATATTATTTAATGTTTTACAATAAAGACCCTTTGAATAATTTGATTTTTACTACAAAGAAAATTGTTCTAAAATGAGTTGATAAGTTTATCTAATTAAGTTTGAAGAAATAATGATCGCATACAGGTTTTATGTGTTCTTTTTATCATAGGTATACATAAATTAAGAGGTAATGATTTTATTACCGATCATGAAATTCATTCTTTTAATATCTTTGCACCTTAAAGAAAATGTTTTTCTATTTGAATTATTTTAGTCTCATTTGTAAGGTTGTATTTTGTATACTTTTACCGTGTTGAAAAAGATAAAAAAAAAAGGTAAACACATTATTTTTACTTTACATGCTTAGTCGCAATCTTTAAAAATATTAAGATACTACGGCGCGGCGGCGAGATGGTAATAAAATAAATTGCTGTGTCTGCTTTATCCTTGCTCTGATTAATGCTCTGTAGGTAGTACATAATAATATGTTATAACAAATTTATTTTCAGATATATTTTGTTATTTATGATCCAAATTTTCGACAAACATATTAATAGCGACATTTAAGCTTTGTCTATTGTAATGAATTATTTCCTTAGTGGTAAAATTAATTTATGCGACTAGCTTTAGTTTTGGAGATATTCGACAAGTTAAGTAACTTAAGGTACGTTTCCACCAAAATAACATTGAGAAACTTTTGTGTTTCTATTGCTTATTTCCGAAAATGGTCCCTCAGAATTCCTAAATGTTTCTTACTCTTTCTGTAACAAATATCGACATTTCTCTTTGTCGCCGGTTTTGATTTCGAGCGATAAACTTGAAAAGAAAATCGGAAACCAAAGAAAACAAGTTTTTGCTTTTTGCCGTCACAGTGAAAACGAATCCAGTAACTAGAAATAGAATTTGTTTCGTTCAGTCTTGTAATGTGAGCTTTGTTATTACGGTGAATATAAATAAACATTTCACATCAGTGGAAACACTGAGTATCGTCTTTTATGTGACTAGAAATATTGTGCAATAATTGCTCTGTGCAAAGTTTTAATAATTAAAAAAGATGTATATTTCCATTGATTATCGAGCCTAAAGCTTACTGGTCGCCTTAGCAAACCAAAGCAACCAGACTATCTGTTAGGATACGTTTAAACCAGGGAGGTCGTTAATAAGAAAAAAGAAGAACAAATTTCAAATTGTTTACAACAACAACAACATTATCGGTTGAGAAGAGTTTCTCTGCCTCTGCGATATGCTCGCTTCTCAGTGGAGACCAAAATATTTAACTGGTATAATGAACAATAAGTATAAATAAAATCCAAAATAAAAAAAAAATTAAATACAATTTGAGTCAAACAAGGAAGTTTACATGATGGCAAAAGGTTTCCTTTCCATTTTGTTACAGTAAAAGTAAACCTCTTACGGTGGGGTTGATTCGTTTAACTCTAAAAATGTAAGTGGTTTAAAACAAGAAGAAAACTTATTTAATGGCACATTACTAACAGGGATCACGAAAATTGCAGCTGTTGTCGATTTTACTTTTAATTTAAAAACTTTTCCTTTTGTTTCGAATAAACATATTGAGTGAAAATGTTGAGAAATAAAAACAACCAATAAATTTGTGGTTTTGAAATGAATTAGTGAATATTGATTTATTGACATTAAATGTTAATATCTTTCGTCAAATCTAAAATAAATTCGATTGTAATAATTAATGACAATTTGTCAGTAATATTAGCTAATTCTCTAATATTGGTATAATTATTTTTATGCACGGGGCAGCTAACTCTGAGGCTACTAAAACACAAATAATATTCACTTCAAATATATACAGGGTGACGGATCGAGAACGAAACAGAGGCATTTACTGGCAGCTCAGTTTTTTTTTGGAAAAACGCTCAGACCCTTTGATTTGTTTTTGAGGGGGGCACAAAATTGGTAAAAGATCACGTTAACATGAGCAGCCCCCTGGGCGGGGGCGGCACCACCCCTAAAATCTTAAATGGATAGGGGGGTCGTGATACCTTATTTTAAAGGTTTTTCAATTCCAAGAAATTATTATTTTTATTTTCATTCTCCCGTTGGCTTTGTTATGTAAATTTAGTTCTTGTTTTATACATTTCAGTGCAGCCACTAAACCTTATTATCCTGGATAAAATTGTGTAATGTAAAAAATATTTTGTTAATAAACGCATGTTTTTATTTCTTTTATATCGGGACTAACTATCTTGTATCCCTATTAGTAACAAAAAGGAAGACAATCGTAAATTAAGTCGCTATACCTAAAAAAGTTGAATGGTCATCAACAAGTGTCGCTATTGCCTTTCAAAGTACGTTGCAACATTATTTTATGTTTGCCTTTTTAAATGGAGAACATCCCCCCTGTATATACATGATCACTGATCAGTGTCCCTTACGTGTCAGCTATTATTCTCGCAATTAAATAAAATATGTTTTTGTGTATCCGGTAACACAGAAGTGTTAATAACTCGTTATCACGGAGTGATAAAATTTAAAAAATGATAAATTGATTAGAGTGTTTACTATCCTAAACTTTGATTGGAATGGTCGGTAAACAACCGCTGAACTATGTTCACTTGGCAAAGAGCCAAAAATTTATAGAGGCCCCAGCATTCATGCAATACAATTGAATTACCTGATAACATTCCTACTCCCGACGAATAACATTTATTGAAGCCAAACATGGACATACTTTTTTAATCAGGTTGACTATTTAAAGTGCATAATTAATAATTTACTTCTATTACTTTAATTAAATGAATATTTATAATTTTTTTATGTCCTGTTAATTTTAATGAAGACATTCAAATTAAATAAGAAAATATAAAAATTATAGAGAAGATAATATTTCGATAGACTTTATAAAGATGACTCAAGCTGAGTTAAGAATTGTTCTAGAACTTGAAAATGGAAAATAGGAAATATAATTCTTAAAGAAGAATTGTATGATACTAAAACCACATAACAAACAAAATTTAAAGATAACAATTTCCCATTAATAAAAGAAACATCTATCTAGAAGGTTTGGTTACCCAATGGAAAACTTTTTTATTTTATGATAAAATATTAGTCTTGATTAGAAGTAGTGCTTGCTTTAAAAGTAAGACTGGGCATTGAAAAAAGAAATACTTTGTGCAGGGCATAACAAAAATCAGGTAGTTAAGATAAATAGCATTGGATTTTGGTTAGTAATTTAATTTTTAATTGCAAATAAACCCGTTTTAATTAATCTAAAATACAAAAGTGTCTCATTCAATAGTCACCAAATCTGGGCAGACGCTTTATAGCAAACCCAAATTATACCCGGTCTTGAGCAGAGTTATTGCCTAATCTACATACAAAATTTCCTCATTCTCCATCAAGTAGGTTTTAAGCTTTCCAGCCACCAGACAGACAGGCCAAATGACTAACGGAAATGGGAAACTTAATCTTACGTAATCAGTGACCCTAAAATGTCGATAGGTGATCATATTTAAAACGCGTTTTTTTCTACATCCACATGTATATTTTCTGTTTTATTTACAATCTTTTGATTGCATATATTTATGCATTGATTGCATAAATAAGCTATACCAGTCAAATAAACAGATATAATTTCATATTCATACTTGTTAGGGTATAAAACTGACCAATCATAGTTTGTGTTTACTGAGTTTCCAGCGTCGTCATTGATATCATATTAAATTACTTTCACTACAATTTCTAGCAACGACGCCTGGTCGAGCAGTTAAATGTGAGGGTTTGGACCGTAGCGTACACCCATGTTAGTTATAGGCTATTAGCTCTATAAACATCATAATATCCTTCTTATACGAAGACTGGTTATGGTAGGTACTGATCTTTTACTACATGTTCGAGCTGGGACCAGTGAAGCATTTGCTATTAAATTTTGAATTAATAAGTCCTTTCATTTTCGTTTTATCTCAAAAGCACCCAAATAACTTTTTGAGTAATTACCTACAGTTTTAAGTTTAAAAAAATTTTGATTAATACAACAGCAAAATTTTTTTGTTAACTTAGCCCGTACTTCTTTTTTTAATCTTATTTCTTTATAAATCAAGGATGAATATTTTGCAGAATTTCGAGTAAAATATAAAATTACGAAATATTGAAAAAATAAATGGTAAATGCGTCAGTAGACCAACCTCTTAACGAATTTAATTATAATATATTAACAATTAACATTTATTTTTCCAGGACGAAAAGAATCAGATCCTCACGACCAACGCTTGGCTAAATTTGGTAAGTTTCGACAATTATTAATATTGTAAAAAAAACAGATTTTTTTTACTATTTAAGTGGCATCTTGAGATCTAACCGAGTTAGACAAAATACGAAAATCCTGATTGTATAAGCAGCTTTGGGTACTTCGAGAACTATTTTAATTAATGGCTATTTCACAAACACTACCATAATCCTTAATGCATGGAAACAAAATAAATAACCAAACCAATAACAGACCTTAAATTACCCAAACTTAAAGTACTTTTAACAAGAAACCTTTAAAAGAAGTTTAGAAAACCATTACTGATAAAACTAACCAAGAAGTCGAAGAAAACTTTTCAATCAAAAAAGTAACGAAAACACCGGTAGAAATTGAGTCAATATCACTTACAGGAGTTACAGGATACCTTATAACAATTGTACTATATTGTTATGTGGGTCAAATGGTAGTTATCTTAGGCCGGGTTCGTCCGGACAACGAAGGGATAAACAAAAGCGGAATGTGACTAACCCTACAATCTTAGCGAAACCCTCCAGGCAGTGGGATCGTTTGTATAAATTAAAAATGACCCAAAATTTGAGAAAACAAGCAATATTCAAATATTACCGATTTTATCATAAGTTAATATTCATATTAGGTATCATTAAATTTTAGAGTTTTTCATATAATATAGAGTCACAAAATATATAGCTGGATTTCGTGGCAGGGTCTTTATAAACAATTTGGTAGAACTAAATGTTAACATGTTTTACATACATATCTGCGTCATTTAATTTTACTTCTAAGCTAATGATCTTCATCACCTTGGACGGTTGGCCAGGTTACCATCCAGTTTGATACTTAGCCAGAGCCCTAATGACTCTAGGAGTGTATCATATGTTATCCAGTTTGGTAGTATTTTCGTGGAAATGTTGGGTGGTCGTGTAAATATCTTAGAAAGTCAATAATCTTTAATGTTTTAGACGTGAAACTTTTAGGTGACATATTTTCCCGCCTTTGGTAGAATCGATTGCGATAAACATACTTAAATTATATTTTAGTTCTCACCGAACAGACCCGAACAGACCCGAAAATTTTCTCTTGAAAGAGGAAAAATTTTCTCAACTAATGTAAAGTTTAATTTTGTCATCTCAATAAAATCACCAACGTACCATCGCGTCGGGCTTCTTGTCAAATTACCGATGAGACCCGATGTGACAAAATGCGTCTAAGGCGTATTAAGAAATGTATTTTTTTAAGCATTTTTAATCTTATTTAGTAATAGTAGTAACAAGATTTATTTAGCATTATGCTACAATTTAACAAATTTTATTAACTAATAAAATACATAAAAATATTACTCTTGGGCATTAAGTATTCTTAAAACGCTTCGGAATCTTAAAAAATAAATTTTAGGACTAACTTTAAAACTACTTGTTTTACTTTTATTCCCTTTAAGTAGTTTCTGTAAACAAAGGCATAGGCGACATATTTTAAGTTCATTATTAACATATTTAGACTCATAATGGACTGAAAGAATTTAGGTATTTTGCCAATGTAAGCCAAGGCTCTCGACTAGGCATTTCAGACATTTTATAAAATATATATAAATGGGTAGAATCTTATATGTAAGCAGATATTGTTCATGTTTTGAAGAAAATAAATATCATCAAAATAGTTTCAGATATAAAGAGTTTATTCCTTGTTTATTTAATAATGCGAATACATAATTATTTTTTAAAAGTATTTTTAAATTGCACAAAAACTTAAATTAAATCTATCATCAAAATTATTTTATTAGTAGTTATACATATTATACCAACAATATGTTTAATTAGTTCTGTTCAGAATATTATTTTTATAACAACTATGATCTGTTTTTGTTTTTCTTCCCTATATAAATGTATAAATATATAAACATAAAAGAAATACTCTGCGCTACATCATCTATTATAAAAAAATTTTAATAGCATTGGTATAAAAAAACTGACACATTTCTAATGGCAAATCTGTTAAAGTCATTGATACGTTATCCATAAGAAAAATGATACATGTTGGGCGATTTGTAATAATGTCAACTCGGACAGCAAGGCTCAAACCACTTTATAGAATAAACTGATATTTTCTACATCAATGTTTTGTAGATGTAGTTTCTTTTTATATAATATTTACTATCAAATAGTAGTATATTTAGGATAATATCTTATTTAAATTATCCCTTCTAACAGTTTTTTATGATTAATGGTGTACCAGTGGATATGACAATTAAAAGTACTTATCTTTCTATTTCAAATAAGTTTAAGTTTGCTAAAATCGGATAAGTCGTTTAGAAGTTACAGCAATTTAAATGATTACACTTTCAATAGCTTCCCACACTCTTTTCTAGGTCAGTACGCCAATGAGGCTTAAACCAAAATGATACAGAATTGTCCAAGTTTTCTAATGATTTTACATATACATTAATTTAAGAGTTTTCGGAGAAATTTAGAATGTCAATATTTAATTTTCAATTGTGTCCTCTTGTGGCAAAATGCGGAACTTAAAAATTATTTCAAGTTAATTGATTCAGCCGATACTAGGTGGAAATCCATAACTATTATATTATATTTCTGTTGTGGGTCTTGAGAGTCATGTATTTGGGAAAAACACTGTTTTTTGAACACTTGTCGAAAAACCATAAGTTTTGTGAACAAATAGCACATCTTAAAAGGAACTTGAAATACCAAACGGCGAGGAAACTTACTGAAGCTTCTTTAAACAAATTAATTGATTCAGCCGATACTAGGTGGAAATCCATAACTATTATATTATAGATTATTTTTTTTTTTTTTTTTCACATTGTCATCTGACGAAGCTGCCGTGCAGCGAAACATGTTATGTTTCTTCTTTTTAATATAGTGGAAATTTACAAGTTCAACTTTGTTTTACTGTATCCTATAATATAATAATTATTTCAAGGTTTTGTCTTAGCTACTTTTTACGAATTTATTTTTCCTGAGTTTCTATGCCCTATAGTTTCCGAGATACGGCCGGTGGCCATCCATAATGGTTCACCCGGTATATCATAAATTTTATTTAACTTATATGTTCCAAGTTAAATATTTTTATGTAAATTTATTATGATCTTCTGGTCATAAAATGCATTGAGTATTCAAGTAAATAATTTCCATAAACGCAAATGATCTAAAAACATATTCTTAAATAAAATATTTAATAATTCAGCCAAAATTATAACATGTTTGTTTTGGTTTATTTTATATGTAGGTATATTAAAATCCCAAGATTTAATAAAAACTAAGATGGTAATTTTAGTCTCTTCATCGAGTACAGGTTAGATAAAGTTTAATATGTTCACACATAGCTCTTTTAGTATAGGCATAACCAAACGAGAGTTTACAAATTGTACTATAAGTTTGAATTATATAAATATTGACCAAATCTTGAGCACTCCAATCTATATTCTTCTTATTCTATTAACATTTTGAACACTCATATTTATGAGTTTGCTTTGTTTATCATATGGAATAGAGTTGTTAAACATTCAACACTAGGAACATTTAAAATTAAGAACATTATAATAGCCATTTGCCAATTTCTGCTGAAGATCAATGCACATGGGACAAAATACATAAGTGGTCGGTTATGCTTTTGGCATTCTTTTACTTGGATTTATATTATATTGACTTGATTTATAAACACATTATTATAAAATATTCTTTGTACGCAAGGAATTTGGTCAACCATTAAAAAATGTATGGCCTTTATACTTCTTTGTGGATCCTCATACAAAATCACAAAGAGCAATGTAACAAGGCACTTGTATAGATGTAACATAACTCTCACTAAGGGTTCAAATCCTGGGTTTAAATCTTTGATTTCGATCAATTTCTGTTATTTAAGTATCAATAAGCCTCCTAAAGGATTCAATATCAAAGTCAAAAATAGAGCTTGGGCCTTGTCAACTCGAAATCCTCTTGACAGAAGTTTTTCCAATTTAAGGTGAATAATATTTTTTTTGTAGAAAGGCGTCTTTATTAATAATAAGTTGGTATTTTAATATAATAACACTCGACAATTACATTTGAATTTAAAAAATTATAATATAGAAAATTATTTTCCATATAATATGTATATTTATATATTTTCTGATAATGGTTAATTTTTGAAATAGACTTTAATATAGCGTTTCGCAAAATGTCCACAATTTATATTACAACCCCCATCTATTAGGGACCCTAGAAACTTTTTAATCCAGCAATCTACTGTAGCTTTAATTTGTTAAAGTTATATTTTTTTACTTAATAAAAATACTTAAATTATATCTATTATTTAAATATCTATGAACAAAATGTCAACGTAGCCTTCCTAGTACTGAAAATGACATGTAATATTATATAAAATATCGAGAAATATTTACATGCGCTACATGGTGAAAATACTCAGTAGTTCACCAATACCGTAATTTATTTTAATAAGTTGGGTGATTTTTACTGGTATATCTTAATTTTACATGGTAAATTTTTACTGTCTAAAATTTCTTATTGTCTGTGAACTATGTCTGAGTCTAGACATTCTGAAAAATTGTTTAAAATGTTTAATAAGGATTCTTGCTAGTCAAACATCTTCTAAATTTTTCTTAAGATTAAACCTAGCCTGACGTGGCAGCATGCCGCGTGCTGTCCTGAATATTCAATGTCAGTCCCAACTTCTATTGTTTGTGTGAAGGTAAAGTAAATTAATCTTTTTTTGTCTCATATGATTTTTGTTATCTATTTACATAAAATGGGTAAGAAATAAGAATTTCTAATAGTTAATATTTAAAGAGTAAAGAGGTAATTTCGTATTTTATTGATTTTATTGCTTCTTAGATTTGTTAGGTTTTGTAAAGTTCTCAAAAGTATTCGAAAGTAGATTTTTAAAACAATAATAGTTGATATTCAATTTTTATTCTTATTTACTTTACTTTAATATCCGTTCTAGTTCTAAACTACATGCAGAAGTATATTTAAGAAGTAAAAGAACACAACAAATGTTATTGTTCCGTTAAACTACTCGAAACTTACTTACTAGTTTGTCGTTCTCGAAAGCAATAAATTGCAATCTTGCAACTTGTCAACAACAAATCGTTGAAACGAAAAGTTATTTAAACTTCTAAAGAACATGTTTAGTGGGTAAATAATCCTAAAGTTTTATTACTTGCTTAGTTATTATGCATTTTTCAAAAGAAACATTGCGTTGGTGCATAATGAGCTAGCCGATTATCATAGTTGGAACACATATTTGAAAATCAATCAGCAAGTGTTGCATATAGTCACCTAGTGCCGTTGAAATATACTTTTAAAGCATTAAGAGTGTCTTACGGCACTAAATGTCACTTTATGCAGCAACTAGTTGGTTGATTTAACAAAAAACTGATTAAGCAGTAGAGAATTATTCCTTTCTTTCATCGGATCCTGCTCCACTGATAGTTTTTTCTTAATTTCGTAACAAGTTGCCATACAAATTTTAAGAAAACTATTTCATTAACGCTACTATTACATTGTTATCATAGCAATAATTTAAAATTACCCGGTAATAAATTATATTAGTTGTAGACACAATAGAACGACGTGAATCAGTGGCGGCGCCAGGATTTTTGGGATGGGGCCCAAGCGAAAGCGACGATTTTAGGCTGGGCAGTACCCAAATCAAAAATGACTTCTAAATTCCCCCACGCTCTATAACGCCATAACGAAACTACCCTCTTGTCAAAATTGATGTCTAAAAAAGAAAAAAAAAATCATTGTTCTCTTTATCGCTTATTACATTATTACAAAATTTCATAGTCCAATCCCCCTTCCCCACGGAAATTCCATTACAAAACCGAATCCCTTAATTTTGGATGGGCACACTTTCTCTCCGTTCTACTCATTGAACCGGTTTCTTTGTGCCTACAAATTTTGATGGTCTGTTAAGGTGATATCTAATAATTCTTCTTTTTATTTATTCTCCTGAAGATGAATGCTTCTGCATTCGAAACATGTAGAGAATTTTTCAATCCTTAAATATTTCTTTAATATAACAGTGGAGGAAGACTTTGTGTTCTTATTTCTTTCCTTCTCTCACTTAAGCATAAGAACAAGCATTCGCAAACGATTCATCACTACACCAGGGTTACCTTGTCTAAACGGGCATGAACGGCAGGAGAAATTCCCCTAGGGAGGCTTTTTATCTAGTCGCCAAAAAAATTAAACCATGATCTTGGTTGCTTCTCTCCAAGTAAAAAATGTGTACATAATAATTTTAAAATCACCCAATAACCCATGGCGTGTTTAGTTATTAGTCACTAAAAACTGTTGGAACTAGAACTGTTTTTATTTTAAATGGATTTCTTTATTTCGATTAAATTACAAACCAGCTCATTTAGGACTGAAACCACTGAAGGAGAGAAATTTTAATGAACGTTGAAGAGATCTTTAAACCTTGCAGCAAAATTGGTAAATAAATTTATACTGGTACATATTTGTTTAGGCTCTAATCAAATTGACTTAAATATTTTTGTAAAGCTTACTTTCATAAAGGTCGACGACCCAACAACTTTGGTTGTTGTTTTTTTTAAATAAAAACAACATAATCTAAGATTTCAAAAAAAAACTCCTGAAATTATATCATGGATTCGATCCCGCAAGTCTTAAATTATTATCTTTACTCTAGAAAGGTAACCTAGCTAAAAAGGTGAAGATGATTGTCAGTATCAAGTTCTGGAGTTTTTATTTTTGAGAAAGTTACATTACTCTAATTGCCATTACTTAATACCATTTTTTACAAACCGTTATCTTTCTTTCTATTTTTATAGTTAAACATTTAAAACTGCAACATTGTGACATTTTCAAAATAATGAGTTGAGTAATAAAAATGGAATTAAAAAGTTATCAGTCAAAATAAGAGCTTCTTTAAGTTACTGAACACTTAAAGAAGCTCTTATTTTGACTGATAACTTTTTAATTCCATTTTTAATACTCAACTCATTATTTTGAAAATGTCACAATGTTGCTTTTCTTAAATTTATCGTGTTGCTAATCATTTGTAAGTTAAAATTCAAACTACTAAGTAAATATAACAATTAATTTCTGACAGTTGTCGTCCAAATAGTACACAAAGTCATCCAATTAAGCTTAGTTGTAATCCAGTTGTAACAATGTGTAAACAGTAAACTTATTCTTAACAGCTTGGTACAGTAATTAATCCTTAGCTCAAACAAAATACGTTTTAGCACCTCAACTGTTTGCGAACGGACAATTGCTTCAGTGTTTAAAATATATTTAAATTAGTAAATATTAGTTCGAACCACATAAAATCTTAACCAACCCAAAAAGGTAACTGCCATTTCATTTGTCATCACTAAATGAATAGGACGTGTTTAAAGGTTTTTTGTTAGGTATATCAATTTTTGGATGCAACCTTCATACGAAAAGGCTGCAAAGGGTTTTCAGATTATATGCAGCGCAGCGTGTACCAAGATTTTGTTACCAAATGGGAAACTTCTTTATTTTAAGAAGGTTGAAGAGGTAGTTTATTCTTGCAATGCTTATTGATTATTTAAATTATATAAAATACCTACGTTATATAATACCTAATGTTTTATTTAAGGAGACTCTATTATTTTAAAATTGTCTTTTTATGAGATTTCTCAGCCTACTATTATCTTGGTTAAGCCAATTCCAAGGCCTCCTTATTCAAGACACCTGGGAATAAAATTTATTTAAAATGGCGAGAAATAAGATTATTTGGAAATAACTCGGATACGAGTAAGGATATCAAAACCCGGTTTCCGCCAAAATGTAGGTATTTTTATACTTTTTAAATATATTGTAAAAAAAGTACACCGTTCTATTAATTTTTTTAAAGAAAATTAGGAGAAACTGAAACTTGTCTAAATAGCGCCCTCTGTAAAACAAACTACGAATAGACCATCAACAGAATTACTTTCTAATTAAGCATAAAGTTATTATTCAAACGAGCCTAAACTTATTAAAATTGCATGAAAGATGTAAAGGATACAGTATAGTAACTTATTTACCAGCTTCCCCCACCCTTATTATGGATGGGCTTTCAATTCCCGATATTAAAATAGTACCTTAATATGGCTATTTTTAAAATAACTTGGATCTTGTCCGGTCAGTTACGCCCGCTAGCGGCAATCGTACAACTTGAAAAATAATTTCCAGTACTTTCTTTTTACCGATTACCCTATAAAAAATGTATGCTCAATACTTTCTGGGATACACCCGCTGGCCGACCTTAGCGGGACACCCTGTATATAAACTAACCTGCAAGAAAAAAGTTTGATACATTAACAATAAACTTCTCTTTATAGGGGGCAAATTAAAAAACTAGGAGCGTAATCAAGATTTAACTAATAAACTTGATTAAATCAAGGTTTGGTGTTTATTTCATTTTGATTCATTATACCTCATAATAAGGGCGAGGTAGTAGAAATATAATATATTCATTAATACATCATGTTGCAAGCGAGAGTGAGTTCATGCAAATATTTTATGATTATTTGAACTTGACATTGTTAATAACTAGCATGAATTTCTGGCATAATAAACAATGACTTTGTTAGATATGCTTATTATATATTGCCAGACAATATTGGTAATACAATATTACTTTCATAATATATCACTCTAATTATGATCTGGTGTGAATTCGTGCATTCGTTGTATAATTACTTAAACTTGACATAGTAGATAATAATTGGTCAGAGGGTTAGTTAGTTACACCGGCTGGACTTTTTGAGACTTGCAGGCCGGAAATAATGATATTGTGATATTTGAACTTGAACTTGTTAATAATAACTGTTAATGTACTAATTAAATACACCTACTCTATATTCCTAGCAATATTGTTATCAACTTAATAGCCGCATGTTAGAAATTCAGTTTCTCATTATAATTTTAAGAAACTAATTAAAAATATAGTACATCCTTTAAATATGGAATAGTTGAAAAATAACTTGAATTTCAAAAGCCCATATTTTTATCAAAAGTCGTTCAATCCGTCTTATTTCCAGTTTATCGGGTAGGACCCCTTGGACCACTAAGTACAATGTATGTGAGTTCACTTTATGTCTTTTTTATACATGGTGACGGCTAAAATATCAAGCTGTGAAAAATCTCCTTGCTTCGTGTTTGATAGTTGCTATATCCATTACAGAGTCGTTTGTGACAATTAAAAAAAAATAAAATTACAAAAATTGTCTTTGCCTCCCTTTTCGATTATGAAAAATACGGAAAAATGTTAATTACAGCTTTGTGTTAGGTCCTTACTGTTTCTATTACAACGCACTCAGCACCTTTCGTTTTAATGGCTGTGGTAAGTGCATTAAGTACCTAATACTGAGTGATTCCTAAGTTGATATCTATTTTTTAGCAGTCTATAGAAGGCATTAAAATAAACAACATTTTCTAATACCTTTTTTCAAAAAACTTAAAGATAGGCGAGATACAGAAGTAAAAAATCTAAGTGCGGGCCTGGTCATTAAAACGTAGCCTAATATACTTTATGCTGTTTGTCTTATCTCTTATTAGTCATGCAATTTACGGGTCGGTGGTGGGTTATTTGGCATTCCGCTGCGGTTATTATTATCTAAAGTAAGTTTCTTTTAAATTGGTGACACGTGAAAATGGTAAAATTTGAAAACAATGAACTAGTAGATATGATACGCAGAACGCTTTCCCTTGCGTGCTCATCCTACACCCAGAAGTTATCTTAATGTTATTCAACGGGCAAATTAAGCAGAACCGTATTTGATCTATAATGTAATAAATGAATTTAAGTACCTTATTTTTGAGTTTTTTGAAAAAAGGTATTTGAAAATGTTGTTAATTTTAATGCCTTCTATACACAGCTTAAAAGGAAGTATCAACTTAGGAATCACCCTGTATAAAGCTACTAAACTATTAAAAAAATTCAAAAAAATAAAGCGGGGGTAGCTGGTGCAAGCGTTTACAAGACCCACAGAAAAAAAAATACGCTGTTAAATTACTTAAACACCGTCTTTTAGTCACATGGTTTTTTCTGTAAATGTAATATTCTTCCAAACCTAAAAATGAATTCACTGATATAGGCAAGGAATATCGATGATACATATAGACAATTACGATTTGATCCATCATTGGGCTTGTCAACCTGTGGCTGGATTCATATAACGTATAAACTACTTGTACGGAAACTTTATGCAAATGTTTAACAAAACTCTACCAGTCGTAGAAAATATTTGACCATCATTTTCAAAGGGACCTTCTTCTTATATGAGATCAATAACTCACAAAACTTCATTAAAATGATTGATGATTGTAAACATGTTTGGTTAACCCCTTATAAGTTGCACGAAGGCAAAGTTTGGATTTGTCAATGACCAACATAAGAAATGTTTAAATAACTTTATTGCAAAACTTAATATTTTAGGTATAATGTCTTTAATTGGTATTATTCAGGAAGCTATATTGTTAAGACTATAGCAATGTTTATGATGTTGGGAATGTAACAAGATTATCTTAACATAAAATCGTAATGTTAACAATACAAAATATTGTTAAAATGCGTTGTTAGCTTTACTTCTTTCATAATAATTGAATTATTGTATCGCGTGTTAGATAAATTTTGTTGAATGAATTTTACCGTCACATTTTTTAACAAAGAGCACAACGTCCTTTCAGAAAAAGTTAACTCTAAATGCAGACCCTATTTTTTAATTATCTCAGTGCATTTTAAACACGGCTTCTCGCTATGTCGTTGCTGCAGGCTGGTTCTAAAATGCAAAACCTTAAACAGAATGAAACGTAATTTATTTTCAAAACTCCGGAGCGGTAAATGTTTTCGTTAAACGCTTGCCAGCCATTTTTCCTTTTAAACGTTTTAGGGTTTTTGTAATCTTCGCGTGCATTACTAAATAATTGTATTAATTAAGGAACAAAACACTAGATAGTTAAGTAAGACAATTTGGTTTTTATAGGAGGTAGTTCTAAACGTCGCCGACAAAATATTAGGAGAATTTTGGGTGTGTTGTTACAAAGGGTATATTTAAAGCAATCTATTCTAAGACTAAGCAAAAAAACTTGGTTTTGCAAGCTTAAAGGAACGAAGGGACTATAACGTTAAACCATTTGGATAATATTTTTTATTTCACTTTGACTACTTAGTCAGTGATGTTGTTTGTAGGTACTTCTATAAACAAGACCTTAAAACTTGCAAATTGATTCATTATCATCTGAAATAAAATAAACATTGTTAAAAAATCACTTTAAAAAAAGACTTAGTAGTAGAAAGTGATACTTGATTTTGTAATGTCAAAGAAAATACAATACTATGCTATAATGGCTCTTCAGGATTCTGTATACGGAAGTCTATTGTTTTTGCTCACCCTTCGGCGTCGATGCATTATTTTAAGAGTGTTTTTTACAGGGCCAATAAAAATAAAGAAAAATTATTTTCTCCTACCGGGGTAAGGATTTCGTACTCACCTCTATCTCAAAAATAACTAGTGGCAAGAATGTAGTAGCAGAGACGGCGGTCAATATCCTGCCAGAACATCTTGGCTTGGAAGTAGCCTCGTCAATAACCATCTTCAGCGATAGGCTATTAGGGTAATCTGTTCCAGCAACGTAAAATCATAGCTCGTAAAGCGATGCCGCAACAATCTATGGACACTGGGCAACCAACATCGGGTTACTCTGTGCTGGGTTCCTGGACACTCCAATATAGATGGCAATGAGGCTGCCGATGCGCTCGCGAGAGAGGGCGCAGGCATGCCAGCTGATCTTGCAGACAATACGATAAACAGGCCACTGGGATTAGTCAAAGAGGAGACTGATTACACGGCCAAGCAGCTTGCCCAAAACAGATGGACAGAGTTAATAACACGTAGCACATCCAGGCAACTGTTGCCCACTTTTGATAAAAAAAAAACGAAATCTATTGAAGTACAGTCGGAAAGATGTTAGAAATATTACTGCGGTTGTCACCGGACATTGCCTCTTCGGTAGACATGCCAAACGTATGAAAATACCCACTAACGACTTCTTCAGAAGTTGTAGAGATGAGGATGAGGAAAAAAGTATTCAACAATTTCTGTGTGAATGCCCTGGCCGCGCAAGAAGAAGGTTCACTGCCCTAGATGAACCATTTTTCAATAGTCTGGAGAGAATAAGCAGGTTACAACTTGTTCGACCGAGCAGTTTTCTGAATAGTAGTGGCTGGTTTGAATGAGTTGTTAAAATCCTTCTGCGGTGTACGCTTCACTAACCATCAGAGATCTGAGGAAGGTGGGTTCTACGAAACACGTATGGTATCGCAACGGACCTAATAGGACTTCTCTTATTAAAAGTTTTAAATCGTGCAGACTTTTTTGAAACAGTAACGTTTTTCTAATAAAAAAGTTTTTCATATGCAGCCAACCTAAAGAGACACACTGTATATCTAAAAAAAATTATTTTTTTTATTATTTAAATCTGTTCTGTAATAATTCTACCTTCTAAAAGCGTCTATTGGGCTTAGTACACAAAATAATAAATTTTATTAGCCAGCACACTGTGGGCCAGTTTTATAAAGACGGCAAAGTTATTAAAATGTGACATTTAAAAATATATATAAAATAATTGGAGGTGTTGTCGCAATCAGGGTCGAAGTATAGATTGTGCCCAAGTCTACAGTTAAAACGCGTTAGGAAGTAGTAAAATGTAAGAAGAAAAGAATAATTCTATCGGTATGCGTATTTTAAATATTTTTTAAATTCTACTAATAAACCAATATAACGACTCATGAATTAGGTTGTATAAACTATACTGTACAAATTAATTTTTTTTTCTTAGATTAAAGTAATTTTGTTCGGTTACAATCAAAATTTAAATCACAGCCTTTGTGGCAAATATACAACAATATGCCCGCGTAACTGCGGAAATACTTATAGATTTTATTTTGCGAGCAAGAAACTACTTTAAATACTGGCTAATAGCCTTTAAACATTCTCGGCTGGTAAAGAAACGGATTTGCAACAAGTTGATGATCTGGCAAGTATAAATGGATAAAATAATGTGGGAATCCATTAAATATTAAAGAAAGAAAAAAACAGTAAAAGCATATTATCATTAACACTTAACAAAGAACTTTATTAAAAGAGATTACAATTTTTAGAATTTAAGTCTGAACGCTGTTGTTTGCAGACCACCCTAAGACTAAAAAAAAACTTTGCCTCGTGGACCGTGTTACTTTTTCTATATATTTAAAAAAATTATATCACGTTTGTCTAGTGCCAACCTAAACCTCGTCTTTTCTTTGATATATAGCCTGATAACGAGATTGCTGAATCTATTTGCATGTCACAATATAAGTTTAACTATTCATAATGCTGCATTGTTACCACCATCATAGTTCACAGAGCCTTATTACTATAACTACGGCAAGTTTGAAAACTTTAGAACTTAAAACGACGTTGAACTGCCACCGAACTAAAGCTTGTATGAAAGTGTTCTATAAGCCTTTCCATGAAGGTACTGAACGGATAATCTAATAATTATTACAGCAACTATTCGTTTATTATAAATATCCAAAAATTAATTATTAAAGTTAAGAAATACCTATTAAATTATATATAGCAGTAAACGAAAATAATAAAATAGTAATATAATAATAAAAGTTGTTTATTTTTTGAAAGCACGACAAGAAGATTCAGATTTAATACTGTTTGGGAAAAAAATTGATAATGATAAAAAATGAAATTCTATTTTGGTTCACTTCCAGGAAAAAATATTTTTAGTATCCTTCTAACAAAATCAAAGCCGCCCCTGTATCTAAGGCCTTATAAATTTTTTAAAATTCTTCAGACGTAGATGTTCTGGTACATCGTTACCCACCATTTTTCTTCAAAGAAACGTTAGAGGCTTGTTGTCTTGTTATATTAAACATCACTGATGTTTATGTTTTTGAATTTTTAATAAATGTAAAAGCTTACGTGGCCAGGGAGACAATTTTGTTTTCTTATTTACATAAAATATCGTATATGCCATAAAATATTTTTCTTTAATTTTGCTTTTGCAGATTTTAAAATGCTACTTCGCAAAGTGTCAGAATCTAGAATTAGAAATGGAAAATTTAAGGCATTTTTATTATTGTGAGTTTTTTGCCACTTAGAAGCTCAGATGGTCATAAAAAATTATTTAAAACTGTTCCTAAAAATCCATAACTAAAGCGATAGTTCACATATTTTTGTCAGTCAAGTCACATAAAAACTCAAAAGAATCTCTTACAGTAAACTATATCAAGCATTAAACTACGAGTACATAAGAATTTCTTTGTCCATTCCTCTTCGTCCAACCCTGTTTAAGTTCTTGGTGAGGGACGTGTTCTTCATGTCACCTAATCGCAGTATCGTCTCGATTTAAAAATATTTTATCAGTAGGATGCACAGTCCTATCGGCAACATATTGTACCTTCTATGGTTAGCCTGAATTTTCTATTTTATTGAGTTTTAGGATTTCTTCGGTGCCTGTGGCTCGTTTTTGTAAGTATACTGAGATAAATTTTATACGGAATCCTGGGCGTATGAAGCTTTATACTTGACTGGCTTTATTGTATTTTCCCTTTTTGTTAACTTTAAACTTGATATTTCGGCTTCGTATCGTACCATTGTCAAAAGAAAATGTTTAGAACAAAATAATATTATTTTAAGCCGTAGTATTAATTTAAATAATTATAATTTTGTTATTATATTAAACAAAATGTTACAAATATTCTTTTAAAGTTATCAAATATAAAATTACTTTTAAACTGTTATGGAAATAACTTATTATTTATATTTAGCCTAAATATTTTACACAATAATCAACTAATTAGGAACTTTAATTGTTACATTAATGACATTGATAGATGTGATATTCTCACATTCAAAATATTCTTTAATTTCTATTACCTCTTGAGTATGCAAGTTGTAATTGTTTTATGTGCATCATATTATGCCACGTGCACCACCGCCACGCTATGATTGGCTGCGATCCATCCTGTCGAGTTTAACTTGATGCGCAGAATTATTTAAATTTCCATCAGATTATCTGAATATTCTGGTCATTTTCGGAATTCGGGTTGAAAAAATACGGACAAAAATAATATTGGATTTACAACGTTGTCATTTGATCTTCTACAATGTAATTATTTATCAAAGCCCTATTAGGTTACATGGCACTTTTATTATCACAACAGTACGAATTAGCCCCGCCATCTAGTTAACCAGTCTTTTAATGGGAAACTCTAATATAATAACAACAATTATGGTTAACAATAGGGATTATAGGCAAGATGCCATAATATGGTTATTTTAATAGGTCAGAAAAATATACATACCTTTTTAGAAAAATAATAGCTGTATGGTTGTCTCTTTTTCCGCATCAGATTAAGGTGTGTATATATATATTTAATTTTTTCTTTGGCTTAGGTTTATGAAATGAACGAACCTAAAGTATATATACCTATAACATATTTTTGTAAAATTTTACACATGTCATGTCATCATGTATGTAAGTTGGAATAAAATAATCGGAAAAGCGTTACTGAATGTATTTTTACCTTTTCTATCGCATCAAATACGTATTACTGTATTGCTTTAGTTATTTTTCTTGGTTTTGCGATCTTAAAGAAGGTTAAGCATATTTGAATTTACTTCATGAAACAGACACCTTAATGACAAAGTAAATAACAGGAAAATAAATACATATAAAAATAGTTGGTTATAAAATTAATCACCAATTTTTTTAAAACATTTCTACATTTTATTGCAAATTTAATAAATGATATAAAATGGTTAATGTTTTATTATCAGATACGGATCAGTATCACAAATAAACGAAACTGATGTCGCACAACTTGTTGAATCAAACCTTTTACAAAAAATATAAGCCCATGTTCAGATCTTACTTATTTTCCTGAAAAGAAAAAACTAGTATTGTTTTTCTCGAGTGGCCCAGAATATTTAGGTTTGGTTACTATATCACGAGAGAAAGCAATTAATAATGTTTTTTTTACCACAAGTCATTATTTATAAATGTCTCATTTTCAAAACCGAATGCTAGTGGAAACAACAGTGGATCAAGGCAGGTTACGAATTATTTATTTTATTTTACAGAATTACTATTATATTTTGACACTTTCTTACTTTACAGACAGTTTTATACCATGTACAGATATAACAGAAGCAAGCAGTAATTTGGGGAAGGTAAATATCTCTTGTATCTGTGAGCAAAGGCCCCCATAGACACTCTGTTCGGTGTGCGTGCGCAAATCTGGTTTGGAACGTCTAGGGATACATATTTATAAAAAAAATTAAATCTTCGAAAGTTTGGCCAATTAAAAGAAAACTTACATCGAGTGCTTTGTGTATGTATCTTGTTTTTTTATTAAAGGGGACACCAATTTCAACAATTTTAAATAAGTTTCTTCATCCAATTGTAAATAAAGTTACCCAATCTTTTTTTTTATGTCAGCAAGTAAATTAATATAAAAATTTTTGATTCTTTTAAGTAATTAGTATTTTGTCCATTTGGTTCTAATAACTTACCGTTACATATTTTTTTTTTCTTTAATGCCCAAGCAAGCAAACAAAATACAGTCAAGAGCTGTGCCGCTTTGTGAATCTGTGAAAATATGAAAGCGATTAATCATTGACAGTAAATTTGAACTTAATGTATACTTCATTCTTTTAAGAAACTTTTAGAAATTACAACATATACTGAATACTTTTTTTACAAACTAATGTTTAAGCGATCATAAATAGAAAACAGTAAAGTGTATTTATTTTGTTTTAACTGGGCTTATCTATATGCAAAATAAATTTGCTGCTTAGGCTTACAACAGCCCGAATTTCGTAGTTCTCAAACTTTAGGACAACCAAGAAAAACATGGTTTATAATTTAGTACCTAAATATTGTCTTGTTCGCGATTCACGCACTAGTAAATTGGATTCATCATTGGTAAAAGTTTGTTATTTTATCAAGTACTTCCTTTATAAACTACAAACTTCTTGTTGTTGAACTATTTTAAAATTTCATTTATTTCCTGCAAAATATTATATAATATGTATTAATATTAAGCACCCTTGTGTTTCATAAAACCTGGTAGGATTTAGCCCAGCATTTTTCTTTTTGCTGGCTTTCTTGCTTGTCCTAAAACAACTCTCAAAATAAAATGCGTACATTGTGAAAGCGAGGAAAAAAAGCAAAATCATTTTAAATTAATTTTTTTTAAAAAGCACATTATTGTACAGGGTGAGTCAACGATAAAGTAAAGTTCATTTTCACCTTTATCTTAAGAATTAGATAAAAATTCGAAATACACAAGTCGTAGAGACCATTGAGGTGCACATTTTAAAATTATGCTGGAGTATAAGGGGTGGCCCAAAAAAACGTGGCGAATATAACTTGGGTTTTTTTAACTGGAACACTCTGTATTTTGTTTTCTGATTCCCCACAAAATTCCACGCTTATTTTGTAAATTTCATATGTCTAAATTCAATAGTTTTTGAGATATTGACGTCTAAAATATGGCATTTTCAGACTTTGACAGGCTGTAACATTGGAACGATTCATTCAGAAAAATGGTTTCACCTCCCTATCTAAGTTTTTCATTTTCTATCCAAAGAAGAGATAAGATAGGGAGGTGTGTAAACCATTTTTCTCTAAGATGAACCGTTCCAATGTTACAGCCCGTCAAAGTCTGAAAATATCATATTTTAAACGTCAATGTCTCAGAAACTATTAAATTTAGACATATAACATTTTATACTAAATGCGTAGAATTTAGTGGGAAATTAGAAAATAATGTAATATAAGGGTGTTCTATTTAAAAATATTCGCCACGTTTTTGTGGGCCACCCTGTATATTTCAATATTTTATATACCTCAACGACTTTCAGTTAAGTAGATAAATACCTAATAAAGAAAAAACTCTATATCTGTTCTAAAAGGACTACATCTCACCATGTAACCTATATCTTTTCCAAAAATAATTGACTATAAATATGTCGTTTTAAATAAATTTCTTAATATTTACAAATTTAATGAAATCTAAAAAAATAGCTAACAACGGTTTTTCTTATATACCACATTCTTTTTTGATCAAACAAACCTATGTATTTACATATTTCTTACCAACCATAACATATATTTTCTGGATAGTGTTACACCAAAGTTAATTAAATTTAAAATGTATTCCATTCTTTATTACATTTTCCTTTTAGCGGATATTTAAACCTGGTGATAATTTAAGATGATATGTTTCGTAAAAATGTTATAGGTTAGACTAAAAATTAAATATATTAATATAAGAAATATATTTTATAACAAAGAGAGCCCCAAATAAATAACACATTTTCAACGGCACTTAAAAAATTGATTAGAATTTTTCTTTGTGTCAAAGCTGATTTTCCTCAATGATTTTCTTTTATATAGCGTAAGTAGTCCTTTTATAGAAAATAATTAACCCCATTGCTGTTTGACGTCGTAGATTTGCTAATATAAGCAACTTCTAGATTAAGGGTCAAATTTCATAGCCCAATTAGGACGCTGTTAATTATCAATGTACATTACAAAGCAGGTTTTAAACGATTTTATGTCTCATATTTTCGAAAATTAAGGAGATGTTTAAATTATATTACCATGTAGTTAAGAATCAATTTTTATATATCAATTTTTATTGACACTTCTCAAGCATAAATTTCGTTAACTGTAATAATTAAATTGACTGATATGGAAAAGCATGCCTGTATTAACAAAAAAATCCTATAAAGTTTAGTTACATGAAAATGCTTCGAAAAAAGTGCCCTGTATTATTCAAGTGGGACCATAAGGAATAAAAGGTCTAATAATAATATTTAATGAAAAAGAGGGACTTGTTCTGAATGGAGCGCAATGGTTCGCAACAAAAGTACTTTTTTAAAATAATAAGAGCAAAATGTTAAGTGTATGAATGCTGATTAAATTGGATAATAATCTATTTGCTATTACTTAGTTAGCAAAAACTAAGAAAATCATTGAACGTACTGTAAAGAAAACTAAATTTAACTGTAATTTTGGGTACCAGCTACGTTTTTATATATGGACATATCACATTTATGCCTGCTATGATCTATTGTATACAGGGTGATTCCTAAGTTGATACTTCTTTTTTAGCTGTATATAGAAGGAATTTAATACATAATGGCATCAATTTTATTTGGCATAAGAATATCATAATTATCTTAATACAACTCATCCATGTGATATATGAGAATATCAAATATGTGCATGTTCGATGCGCCATGGCTAACGACCAAATTTGTCATATTTATTAAGAATTTCGTGAAGTAAAAAACTGTACAGTATGGAAAAAAATATTCCAAACTTTAGATAATCAATATAAATCCAACACACAATATAAATTTTTCACCAGACTGTACTACCAACGAAATACCGCTCGGTCGCGACTATCACGCCTCTCTTTACCTCTGGTTTGTAAGCAACCGGCAAACTTTTCATATATTTCATAGCTTGGACGAGTTGTACCTCTCGTATTTTAAAAACTCTCTTTATATTTGTCCGCTACAACACAAAAGTATTTTAGTGTACATTTTTTATAATACAAAGTAAACAGGTTTGTAATTATAATTATGTTGAATTATAAAGCATACGATTTGCTTTCCTATAAAATTGGCAAATGTCTAATGAAATATATTCTTTTAAAGAAAGGCTCCATCGGTTAATAAAAAATTACTTGATAAATTAAATTTTCCCTTAAATATGAGCAAGAGCAATTCCAATTTTCCAGTATTATAATTATCCTTAAAGCATCTTTCATTAATAAAACTTTTTCTTTTTAAGCCCCTAAAAACATTCTAAGGGCATTATTATTCCCTGTGGTGGTTTCTTTTTAAATATAAATCCAGAAAATTATATTTAAATTACGAAAAAGAGTAGAAAGATTTCCGAAAGGCGTAATCAAGGGAATGTTTGTTAATATAATATTATTTTTGGTATACCTTGTCATGATACAGGGTGATTCCTAAGTTGATACTTTTTTTTTAGCTGTGTATAGAAGACATTAAAATAAACAACATTTTCAAAATACCTTTTTTCAAAAATCTCAAAAATAAAATACTTACATTCATTTATTACACTGTGAATCAAATACGGTTCTGCTTAACTTGCCCGTTAAATAACATTAAGATTCTAGGTAAAGGATGAGGCCGCAAGGGAAACCGTTCTGCGTATATTCCCGAAGCAGCAGCCGCACTTTGACGACACTCATCGTAAATTAGTACCATATCTACTAGTTCATTGTTTTTAAATTTTACCATTTTCACGTGTCACCGATTTAAAATTAACTAGCTTCAGAATAACACACCGCAGCGTATTGCCAAATAATCGACCGCCGACCCGTATATTGCATGACTAATGAGACAAACAACATAAAGTATAGCAGGCTACGTTTTCATAACCAGGTGTGCACTTAGATTTTTTACTTCTGTATCTCGCCTATTTTTAAGTTTTTTGAAAAATTTGTTGTTATGATTTTAGGAGATTTATCATGAAAAACGAAGAAAACAGTGTTTGAGAGATTTAGTTTTTCTTAAAATTATACAGCGAATGCTTTAAATATAACATTAATTAAGTTAATTAAAATGTTAGTTTAGCCAGTTTAACCATAATAAATAGTATTATTTTAATAACACATTTTTGCTCCAATGTTTGCATAACAGCAGCATAATTTTATATTTAAAATAAGTGAATGAAACTTTCTTTTTCCATTTTAAACTTGTCCGAATAAAATTGTGCTAAATTTGTTTTTTCTTTGGTAAGCAATTGAAATATTATACTTTATAAACTCGTCTCTTTGATCTAATATTTACTCTCTTTTAGTTAAATGCCGAGTTCTTTAAATAATATTTTACCATATTGAAAACATAAAATGAAAGTTTATTGATCATACAAACAAAAGTTTGAAAGCATTTACGTGGTTAATTGATAAATAACCAGAATTTCAAGAAATTACCTTTTTGGACAATTTAACTAAAATATATAGTTATAATTTATAAATCCAGTCAATGAAAATGAAAAAATAGGAAAAAAAAATTCGTTAAGTTATTTTTTTAAGATAAATCGGTAAAAACAGGTATTATTTAAGAAAACGTTCTATATTTTAAAATACTCTTATAACTACTCTTATACTTACGAGATCGGTAACAAAAAAAGAATACAGGGTGGTTCCTAAAAGTGGCTCACCATTCTTGACGTTAACGGTAGAAAAATGAACTTTTTTGATTTTACTGAAAACTTAAATCTGGATTGTTTGGAATAAAAAACTTTATTTGTAATTATGACTAATGTCTTTACAGGTGATTTCCTCTTAACATTTTTACTTATTATACTCCAAAGTGTCTAACAACGGTAACAACGGCGCAGATGTAGCTCCGTGCAACATATGTATTGCTGGTGTGCTTCACCAAATATTGCTTAAAGCAGTTTTGAGTTACTCCTTTCTTTCATCAGGTCCTAGCTTTACTGGTGAGCCATGATATGGCGAAACGCGTCTAGGGATGGATCTGACGAAAGGAAACTATTCCTCTGTAAGCCATGATATGGCGAAACGCGTCTAGGGATGGATCTGATGAAAGGAAACTATTCCTCTGTAAATAACTTTATGTTTAACGGAAAGTGGCTCAAATTTTCGATTTCTAAATTAGACTCCCTGGGAGTTCAGGTTAGATGTAAAAATGAAATTCCTGAATAAAAATAATTTACCCGTCAGGAAGTGAATAACCTAACATAAACAGGGGTTCTCATTTAAAAATAGAAAGGTTGGGTCGTTCCTTGTTAAACCATAAGTAATACAAAGGTGTTTAATTTATCAAACAACGCAGATTTTCATCTCAAACATAATTTTAGAATTTAATTTTTTCCTAGTTATGTTAAAACAATTGTATTGAAACAGATTAGATATCTTTTGAGAATCGCTAAGCATAACATTAAATGTATATATGTTGTGCTATAACTACATTTTTTTTTAAATTTAGGTACAGAATAACTATTTTCACAAAAAATATGTTTCAAACTACACCATAGATGATTCGGAAAATATAATAAAAATCTACAATGACGAATGACGATGGTTTTCAAAAAGTTATTTAAAATTTTCAGAAAGACCTATTCTCGAAAACTTGTAATTACTTTAGAGTATTTTTTTAACATAAATTCTTTTAAAATATTTTAATATTATATAAAAAAAGATGGACTTACCCCTTAGAGAAATTATAATATCTATTAGATAAGAGAAATAAGATAATAAGTATGTTACCACCCCCCCCCCCCCCCATGTTATTTTATGATAAAAAAAACATTTTCTATGAACGAAGCCATTTTATTGAAAAAATCTATGAAAGGTCTAAAGATAAAGAACTAATGCAAGGGCAAAAGAATTCACCATTGTTTCGGATTTTACCTTATAAGATTAAAATATTGTTATTTTATTTATCTAAGAAATCTTATTCAATTTCTATAAGTTTGAGTTTAATTCTCTGCTCGATGTATTTAAATCATGGTTTTCATTCAATTTTTTCTTTATTTTAATTGAAATATTTATTGTACTTTTCCAATTGTCGTCCCTCTCTTTATAGGCTCATAAGTTTAAAAAATGGTTTCATCTCGTACCTACTATGCAAAGAGAGTATTTATACACAAAATATATTTTTGCATTATTTACAAATATTTTTTCTAACCTTTAAAAAATTTGTTCAAATAAAATCAATTTTATTTTTAAAAGAACTTTCCAATTTAAAAAAAAGTAAGTTTGTTTTTGTTTCATCCCATTGAAAAACAAAACTTTATTATCTATATGAAATCCACAAAACATTTCAGTCGGCGAATTTAATCATAACTGTATAACTAAGGATAAAAATTTTGAATTCATTGTTCAGCCAAGAAAAAGCCATTGCTGTCACTAATAATTTCCAGAAAGCTCATCAGAGGATTATGTAACAAATTTAGTTAACTTATAAATAATATTCCTGGATGTCTGAATTACGCTTTAAGGTCAATGCCACGTTTACCTGCTATCCAGCTTTAGGCTCTTAATAACTTAATATGGAGTCAAAGTCAAAAGCAAGTAATAAACATTTTTATAGACTTATGAAGTACAGTAAAACACAAATTAAACTGTAAATTTCCACCATCTTTACTTATGAGATGACATGTTTCGCTAACACGCACTTAGTGTTATAGTTAAATATAGTGAAAATTTACAGTTTAATTTGTATTTTACTATACTTCATAAGTCTATAGTTATGGATTTCCACCTATCGGCTGACTCTATCAATCAATAAACATTTTTTGTTGTAAATTGTATGGTACCTTTTATGATATTAAAACTAAACTTAATACTAATTTAAGTACCAGCTTTATATTAAATTCGTAAAGAAAAAAGTTTGTTTTACATTTTTTTAAAATAAAAGTGATAATACTTAATATTAAGTCCTAAAGAATCCGTAAAGAAAAACAGCTTACTTAAATATTAAAAACTCGCAAAGTAATAAAGGCAGTGAATTTTGTAATTTTTATATAATTATTATAAACATAATTTGGCGGGTTATCTCCTTTTTTATTCTTTAAATTAATACATATTTAACAACAATTGCTAAGATTAGTTCTTACCAGGAGTTAAAGAACCAGAATTATTTACAATATAATAACACCCCAACATAATAAACTAAAAAGTTGATTAGGCAAATAAATTAATCATATAAACCAATAATAAAAAAAAAAACAAGGTATAGAATATAACAATTTATTGATCTATTCCTAGTTTTTCCCTTAAATACTTATTCTTAAATACAATTTGAAGTGCTAAAAATATATAACTAAAGTGATTGGCAGGGCTCTTTGTTTTCATGACATTTAATTTACTTCATTCATTACTAACCCTAAATATACAGTTGTGGGTGTCAGCTTAAAAGAATGGCCTAAATAAATAACTAAATTCTCCAATATTCCTAAAACGTATTTTGTGCCAAAGCAGCTTTCGCGACTCAATTTTTTTTATTAATGGAAGGTCAATAATTTGTCTGTGCGGTTCAAAGTACCATAAATTAGTGTTTATGAATTAAAAGCAACTTTTTGGTAAATGTTTCGGCGAAAGGTAATAATCAACGTCAGCGACGTAATTTATTCTATATTATATGGCCATAGGTTAAAGTTTATGATTTAAAATAAATGCCTGACCTTTTCTGTTATATTGAGAATTATTGATTTTGATTTGAAAATTTCTCTTGGAAAAAATATTTCTTATTATTCTCTTAAATGCAATGTTGACGTTTAACTGCCCTTTTTCAAATTTCTTATACCTAAAATCTTATTATTTGAGTTCGCAACACCGTATTATAATATGTTATTAGAGGTTTCACCAAAAGATGTGCACTTTCATTTGCTTTATTTCATTTCACTTTATTTTAAATGCATTATGTTCATCTGTAGTTGAGTTTTCTGCTTTTCCATTGCTTAGTTTTATTACCTGTTAATTTCATTCACGAACAAATTCATTAAAATGAAACTGAAAATGTATATTTTGCTGAGTTCAAGTTAACCTTTTAATTACTTGCTTAAAATTAATTATAACTTATATTTCATAACAGGCGGGTATCAAATAGGCACAAACATTTCAAGACCATTCTAGAAAATGCAGTAGGTGTATTTAACTATTATAATACTTGTTAATTATATCATAAATTCGTTTTAAGTGCTATTAACGAGTTCAAGTTCAAGCAAATGTAAAATACTGCTATAAACTAAGTGCAGTTCATAATTTAATATATGAAAATATTATTATATTATCGCTACTCTCACAATTTCTCTAGGATAGTACCGAAAGCATATCTAATAAGCTAAATATAGATAGTTATTAACAAGTTCAAGTTCACACTTCACTTTCCCATTATTGTCAGGTCAATCTCGGAAAGTCCAGCCGGTCAAACTGACCAGAATTCGTTAATTAAAATTGTTAATTTACAATGTCAAGTTTAAGCAATTATAAAACGAATGCATGATTTCAGACCGGTTCGTAATATGGTATATGAAAGTAATATTGGATTAGTAACATCATTCGGCAATTTTAGGGAAGTGCAGAAAGCATATCTAACAAACTGATTGTTTATTATTCCAGGAATGTATGCTAGTTATTAGCTATGTCGAATTTAAATAATTTTAAAATAGTTGCATGAATTATCTTGTTTTCAATTATTATGATGTATAAATATATTATATTTATAGCACCTGACTCCTACCTTTAAGAGATAAAATAATTTAATATGAAATAATTATTGCAAAACCTTAATCTCTTCACTTTTATTAAATAATTGAACGGGGTTTTACTTAATGATATATACTTATTTGTTAAAACAATGTAAGCGGTAAAGTGTTAAAACGTTGAAAAGGTGGTAAAACGTAAAATGGCTTATTTCAACCTACTTAATATAAATAATATAAGACCAACTTAATTGAGAAAAAAGTATCCATTAGGACTATTTTATTTACAACCTACTTTAAAAAAAAACTAAAATTCTCAATATTCAAATAGCAACCCATATTTGTATTATTATAATGAAGAATTTCATTTAGTTTTCTTTCTAATTGCGTATCACAAATTTGGGGAATAAAAAACACTAGATTTTTTAAGTTGAAAAGCCAAATTAATAATGTAAATTTTCGACAGGAATGTTGCCTGCAAGTTTTAATTTTGCAAAAACGAGAGGTGGAAACTTTTTCAGCCATCATTAGTAACTAAAGTTTTTAAAGTTTTATGCTTTTAAGAATACGTTATAACGCAGAAACTTGTGCATAAATCATTTTTAAAATTATTTTTCTTTCACGGAAACTTTATTCGTCTGGAAATGGCGTTTGAAGGTTTTAATTGGAAAAGCACGAAAAAGATTTCAATTCAGACTTCATTTTTCATAAAGTTTTAGTTTTTACTGAATTGTAGATAGAAATTTTGACTGTGCCGGGAAATTTTAAATCGACTACCGCTCAAATCTTATGTTACAAAAATTTTGAATCTTAATTTATCCTATTCAGAGCATTAATGCTTATTTCTTTATTATATAATTATTTTAACGATTATTTTATTTAATACACTTTCTCGTTAAAATTTGTACAAAGTAATTTTGTAATGATGAAGATTCTTCTATCTGGGTAAGACTCTTACGGTGTTCCAAGCAGAAATCTATGCTAGCCCACAATGTGCGTATGAAAACAACATGCAGACTTACTTTAATAAGCGGATCCATATATCGCAAAACCCATTGAAAACCGTCAAAAATTATAAATTTTACAGGAAGCGTAAATGAAATTGTGAGTTCAATGTGTGCCCTGTAAAACTTAAAAATGCCTAGTGCTATCTAAAAACAAGCTAACTTTGAAACTCTCTTCTATGATAAAAAGTGGTACCTATAGGGGAAGAAAAACGAAAAAAAAATATTTGGATGTGCGATAATCAAACACTCCTTAGAGCGTTAACATAGTCACGTTAAGACTGTAATGAAAAGAAGAATTAGTGGTCCTGGTAAAAGATAATCAAACAATACTGCAGTGGGTACCAGGGCACGAAGGTATTACAGAAAATAAAAAAGCCGACGAACTTAAAATAATGGATTCGGAAAACACTTTCATAGGTATAGATCCATAACCGGTACTCGGAGTTCCAAGGTTCACAGTACGAAATATCATAAAGCGATGGATTAAACGGCAACACAAAATTCACTAAAGAAACAGACAGTGATTCAACAATAGTAAATCTTTTATTGGGGATCCAGACCTAAAAGAATAATATTCCGACCCTCTCCACAGTTGACCTGCCCAAACTAGTGCAAGGAACTGCGATCACTGAGTGGGTTTAAGAACAAAACGGGGTGAGTACAATGGGCGAAACTTAACCGAAGTGCATCCGGCACATAAACGGACCCTTGGATGAAAAAAAATTACACCATGTGATTCAGAACAACATAATATTCACCTGAAGACGACTGGAGATACTTACCAGTTGAAACATTATGATGTAAAAACGAATATACACAATAGTAAAATCATTCTAGAAACATATTATTTATTTACATTTAAGCCAGTACCTTAAGATTAAAATGGGTCTTTTTTTAAGTTCTTTGTTTTTTGCAAAAATTCATTTTTTATTCTGTAGTGTCTATCCATTCCTATTCTTCTGAAATTATATTATACTAAATTTTCATCATCTGATTGACAGTTTTGCAACTAAAACTTTTGGGCTTGATTGGTCGGAAACCGGTTTAGTAATGGGTTCATTACGACCACAGCTATTTAGTGGAAATAGAGGCGATTCTCATTATTCATAGAGAAGTAATGGGCGGGAGGCTGTCACAACCATCGTGGGTAACGACAAAGCCGAGATAGATGAATGTCAATGTTTGCGAATACGATCTAATCCCCTAAGTTTGGAATTAAGTTAATTGTTCAATTGAATACTCAGCTGAAATTACTCATGTACAATTTGGAATTTAATTGAATCCACAAAATTAATTGTTGGACGGTCAGAGAGGAAACTTAATTATGATGAAATCTGTCTCATGGCTGTGCCATAAAACATCTGCAGTCAGAATAAGAAAATAATATTAAACTTAATTTCTATCAAGTTCGCTGACAAAGCATCCGTATGAAAACCTAATTAGGTCGAATTATTTTTGGTAAAATAAGTTAAGGATATAGAATACAAAGACAATTATAGTAATATTACAGAACATTGTACAGAGAATGATATTTTTTAATTAACAAAGCATTTTAATAGCATTAATAGGAAACAAAAAAATAATATGTATTGTTGATTTTAAGAAGGTTGCAAAGATTATTTCAAAGAAAATTTACCTAATTTTAATCTGTGTTTTAATTTTTTTGTAGTACCTACTTAAATATAACAAGTCTTTATATCAATTTTTAAACTAAATATTATTATCAAAATATGTTCTTCTCTTTTCACTGTTAACCCTTTCCAGTACCATCAAATTTTGATAACCTGAGTCTAAAAATATTCTTAATCCCTCTGCTTTCTGATATGATAAAAAAAAAAGTACAAAAAAAAGGGGCATAGGAAATTTTGCTGGTGGAAGACATACGTAGTTACAATACTAGATACAACCAAAAATGTTTAAATTAAACTAACTTTTAAAAATGTTTCAGGAATGGACCGACTACAACCTACGATGGAACGAGACTATATACGGAGGGGTTAAAGATTTAAGAATAACGCCGAACAAATTATGGAAACCTGACGTTCTTATGTATAACAGGTAACATGTAGAGTTCTGGAATAGCTTTCTTTCTTTCTTATTCTTGATAGTTATGTTTTGTGTTCGGTTGTGACATATAGACATAAAGGTACGGTTTATTACTATAAAGCATGAGCAGAATTAATCAGCTTCAATGTTATACAATATATATGATTAATTAGAAAATACGTTTGTCAAAAAAATCACTGTAGAGTTATCTTTGAGCTATATATAAATATTTCATATCTTATATGGACTTTTTACTAGATTTTAGGTGGTCTGCTGACACAGTATTATTGGCCAGCAATATTCCATAATTATTTAAACACAGACAACAAAATTTATTATAGTGCGAATATATTGTAAATGTAAATAATTATATACAAATTTTAAAGTGGTTAAATATTGATTTATTGTTTATTTAAAAGTAAAGGTGGATTGAATAGTTCAGAGGCTTTAATTAGTCTAACTAAAAGTTTTTTAAAATTAATTACCAATCTAATCTAATTGTAACCAAGTCGAATTTAATGCTAAGAAAACCCAGGCAGCAGTCTTCTCCAAAAAGGTTAACATTGCAGAACCGGATATAGTCATGGCAGGACACGCAATTCCCCTGGCACCGTCTATTAATTTGCTGGGGGTCAATCTGGGAGGTAATATGTCTTGGCATGATCACGTTGCCGCAATTGCCAAGGCAGCTGCACAGAAACTTGGTGTACTTTTCCGCACCAAAAGGTTGTACACACCTCATCAACTTTTGATACTCTACAAAGCCCAGATTCGACCATCATTAGAATATTGCTCTCATGTCTGGAGCTCTGCACCCAAGCACACCCTTCGGCTACTGGATTCCATTCAAAGGAGAGCCATTCGTCTGATCGGCGACCCCGAGCTGACCAAGACCCTCGATAGCCTGGAGCATCGAAGACAGGTTGGTGATTTGGCTCTCTTTTACAGATATTTCCATGGCAGGTGTTCGACTGACATTGCCCACTTGATTCCACCTAGAGCAATTCAAAACAGAAATACACGGCAAACCACTGCCGCTCATCCATATGTTGTTCAGCTTAGTACTCCTCGAACTTCATTGTTCAAGAATTCTTTCATCTGGAGAACGTCATCTTTGTGGAATGATCTTCCTGAGGTCGTGTTTCCCAATGAATACAATCTTCAACGTTTCAAGACCAACGTTAATCGCTTTTTTCGCACTCGCACCGCTCCCAGAGCGCCTTAAAGGATTTTTCCTACAGTGCAGGTGTTTTATCATTAAAAAAAAAAAAAAAAATAAAGATATATCATCAAATAAATATTTATTTGTCTCTTCATTAATATAAGTTAGTTTTATTTATTTGGGCCAGACAAAACATTCTGTCTCTACATATAGTGCGCTTTAAAAAAAACATTCTCTAAGTATGCAGTTAAATCAATAAGCATATCCTAAATCATTACTCTTGTAAGGTAACCTAGGTAGAAAGTAAACGTGAATAATAAATAGAACTGTCAAGTTAGAAAAATTAAATATGGTAATGGTATAAAATGTTTTTATGATCAACAGTAACTTTAGAAACGTCAGCAGTGTTGATGAGCAGTGGGTTTATTTAACAAGGGACGCCATTCAGGATTTTCAGACAGAAGTTCCACACGTAGTCAAAAAGTGACGCAAACATCCATAAACTTTCTATTAGGAGTTAGTAAGTAAATGTATCCTACGAAACCTCCAATACAATACTGAAATATGAACTACATAACACCCTTATTATCTAAGCTCAGTTAAAAAAAATTTACCACTAAAGAACAAGCAATTTCCAGAGTTATTTAAGCACAATTTGCATCATAATGAAAATCCTTAAAAATAATTGTACTAAAGAAGTATGACTACCCATTTGGGTATATTATTTCTTAATAAATGAGAATGTGAAGCTCTAAGAATTCACTTTTCTTTATAGGAAACGGATTTCTTAACGATACCTTATTTCGAAAAAAATTTTTAGAAAACCTTGTAAATGCATAAGGTGATTTAAAGGGAAGCGATAAGGCTACTTTTGGCAAGCGTAACTCTTAATTATTTAATTTTTTTGGAAGACTTGTTTGATGATTGAATCATTTGTTGTAATAAGGTTTCCACCACACAGCCCTGCGATCTCATGTCGTACCACCTTTTTTCTTGACCTAGCAATAAAAACTTGATGTTCAAAACCCCTTCCAAAAATTTTAAAGACCTACGAACTAGAATTTTAAATACGTTTCAGGATATTAATAATCCCCTCCCCCCCTAAAATGTAAAATGGCAACATGTTTGAAGGAAGAAGATTAACATGTCTCTCATATGTTTAAATTTATTATTTTTAGGGTTGTTGTGTTTTTACATTTTGTATTATGCAATAACAATGACACCAATGTGATTTTCTTAAAAATTAAAACTTCAGAATTTGAGAGTTCTAATTTTAAATCACCCTTACCTTTTACTTAGGTTACCGTTTAAGAGTAATAATTCAGGACGTGCGAGATTAATTTTAGGGTATACTTTGAGGATTTTTAAGATTATTATACCTTGAATTTAAATTATAATAGTTTAGATTCCGCAATGCTAGGTATAGTTTAAACAATTCACTTATACATATTTTACCACTCTAAAATTTGCTGACGCTCAGCCTACGTATCACCAGTTATATTTCGCACTGTCCTGCGGGTGCAAATCGTTACTGAAAATTTTCAAATGGATTGATGGCCAAACCTAATAAAATTTTCCATAGTTTAGCATGTGCTTATGGTACGTGTCAAATTGTGTTAAAGTAACATTACATTTGACTACGAATCCACTAACATTTAAATAGAGCATTAGGTCTGCTAAAGATTGTTCATGCATGGTAATAACTTATTTTTGGGTAGTTTATAAAATACTTGGTAAAGTTTTTTGTTGAATAACTTCAATAATTGACCTCAACATTTTTTAACACACGTTTTAAATAACGTTTGTTACCTAAAACAAAAGGTTTTCATAAAAAAAATTAATATTGTCATAAAAGGAATCTATATATAAATGATTAAATTTCAGAGAAAAATTAACTTACTCCGATGTTCTTTATTGCTTTCATCAAGCGAAAAGACTGAATGTAAATGATTGATTATCTCTTTTATATTCTTCCACATTGCCTAAATTAAGGCATCAATTCTTTCTATCTTTTTAATTTTTCTCTATGGAATTCTCAAAATCTATTGTTTTTGTCATTTTGCAAGCACATTATTTTAGGCCACGTTTTATTCATAAGAACTTCTTTATTTCTTATTAACCCAAATCAAGATATTTGCTCTAATACAGTGTCAAATTTTAAAAAAATATTTATTAACAGCAAAGTTGTATCTTTTTATCTTAAGTGATACAAAGATGATATTTCAAAAATAATTTTTTATACTGAATATTTAAAAATATATATACAGAATAATCGAGTTATATGCAAAGTAGATAAACATTCTGATAAAATGGCGAGTCTAGAGAGTTTTTACCTTTATTTACTTAAAATATTTGTAATCCTAATTTAGCATTTTATTCGCTTTTATCATATTAGTACTTTTTGTGTGGTCTAATCTATTGTGCTTGTAATAGCTTTAATGTTATTCATTTTATATTTTTTGGTAAAGAGAATTCTACAGTTATCTTAATGCACCGATAATAACTTTTAATCTATAGGTACAATAGAGGAATTACTTCGCACTAGTCAAGACTGTTTTTTAATTAATAAATTTTAAATTTATAAATTGCTGGTTGCTGATCAAATTACCAGTAGATATAGAGTTGCAACAGATTTGTAAATTAAACTAAATATTTATTGTTTTTAACGAAATAACACCTAATACATTAATCATGATTATTATTAATTATTTTTTTGCTCAATATTTGTAATTTTTACATAATTACGATTTATATAATAATTCTAAATTTGCCAGAAGTCACATCTACTGTTAAGTTTAACATCCTAAATTACCATACATTCCTAGTTTTATTTTATCAACGGTTAGATGATTATTTTTGGAATAAATGGTTATACATACACCTTGTTACCTATATTTTTGCAATTGCCTCGTAGAATTTTTCCGTAGTGGTTGTCATATATAGTTGCCTACACCAGCTATCTTTCTACCTAGAGTCTATATTAAAAAATTAACTTGTAGACATTTAGATATTTTATCTTTAAATTGTAGTATTTTGACTTAGTGCCATGATCAATAAATTTACCTTACCCTGATATTTCTTACGATTAAAAGTATTCGTGTTTGTTATTAAAAATGTGGCATACAAACTTTATTACGTTAATAGCACTCTGTATATTTAAAATAAGCGTTTATATTAAGTTAATACTTTGCAGTTTTAGTAATCAGAAAATATAAAAATTATCAATGATCGATTTCAGCCAACGTAACAGCAACTTGCAGCAATCAGTTGAAAAAACCCTGTTTTGTAAAGAATACTAGACCAACAAACCTGCTACCGAAATTTTTAAAAAATAAGCTCTTATTATTATTTTTATATTTATTATTAATTGTATTTATTGTCTAGAATTATAAGTTAAGTGGGCGTCAAAAAAGTTTGGAATATTGCAATGTTTCAAAAACTACTTAATTTAATTTTTTTGAAAATATCCACATTCATATAGTTAATAGTATAAAAATAAAAAGTATTTTGTTGTCAAAATAATCTTGGGTACAGATTTCAAGCTGCCTACTCGCTACTTATCTTCAGATCAATTGACTTTCTTTATTTGCCGCTACAACACAGAAGTTTCTCGTCAAGAAAGTCGATTGATCTGAAGATGGGTAGCGCTCAGACTGCATAAAGCCGATATAATGATTTTTTTTATTACAAATTACATAATGGGTTTATCTCACCATTTAAAATTAAATACTTTATTCATTCAAAAACATCTTCACTAGTCAATTTTGATTCAAGTTCAGCTTATTCCTTGTTTATTGGAAACATCCTAGATAATTGTTGGATCTATTTAAAAATTCCCATAATTTTTTTCGAGAGTTTGCAAAGAATTATCTCCAAAGATGAACTAGTATTATTAAAAATTGATAGTAGCTAAACTAGAAAATGTTATTTTAGAACAGAAGTATCGCCAAAAAAACGATTTTTATGTATTGAAGTTCATCTACGAATGCTGGCTCCTTTCATAATAATTCTTTTAAAGGAGACGTTAGAGTATACTAATTATAATTTTCCTAAAGCAATTTGGTAGTTACAACCTTAACCTATTCCTAAATATTTATTTTCATTTTTAACGATTTGATAGGGGGACCCTTAAATCTGTGAAGGCTGCATTCAGTCCATTATCGCTTAACTTAAATAGCTCACCCTTATAGCCTGTTTTCACAAAAGATTAGGTTGCTGTATCATTCATTCGTTGTCGAGAAACGCTACAATAGGGCAACCGCTTTATAAAAATGCCATTTAGGTGTACGATTTGTTATAAAAAATGGGGCAATGCTAAGGCTATACCATAAAGAACCAGTATAGGTTTTTTTTACTTCTTTAAAACCTGACATTTTTGTTGATGCTTATGTATGTAAAAGAGGAATATGATAATATTAAGTTGATCGAATTTTTATAAAGAACGTTTTATAGGTTCGATACTAAAAAGATATTTCTAAATGTATATTTCCTTTGTTGTCTATTTTATCTGACTTGGAACTTAAAAGAACTTTAGTATCGCGGAATTTTTTTAAACATTTCGCTATACGTAGACGCATAAATCGTTTGGTTAAAGGCGGAGCAGGTGTCAGGTACGTAGCCTAACCTTTTTGCATTGCAGCTTATTATACGCCTCTTTCTCGGTGTTTTGGGGACTTTACACTCTCAGGCTTTTACAACGGTCAATATGCTCCATGATATTAGAGCGTGTGTATATAAATGATTTGCCCAAACGAGACGCTGGCCTGGCCTGAATAAAATCCACAAAGTAAACTGTAGAAGATGTAGAAGTAAATTATAAACTATAGCTTTGAATATCCAAACTATCTGCGCAGTCAAGTCGCACTAAAATCTTGAGCCTGGTGAAAGACTTGTTCTTGTGAGATTTATTAAGTTTTTTCCTATTTAACTCCCACTGTGCTGAAGTAATCCAAATATATTGAGTCTTCTACATGTCAGTATACATACCTATACAGGGTGATTCACGTTGAGTGGCCTATTAGAAGATCTCGGAAACGAGTAAACTTATCTTTCTAAAAATTTGATAGCAGGCATAATTCGCTTTGAGCTTTTAAAACATTATATTTTGACGTTTTTATTACTGCCGGTTATACCGGAAGTTAATGTCAACTTTGCTATTTTAAATGGAACATCCTGTATATTTTAGCATTTTTGATTACCTTGTTAAAATCTAAATAACTTTTGTTAATAATAATCTATTCCTATCTCTAACCGTTTTTGAGATATGAATTATAAAAGGATTTTTTTGTGTAAAAAGGCTCCGAGAAGAAAGTTTAGTAACTCTGAAACTAATAAAAGTAAACTTTTAAAATTCTGTAAGCTTTTAAGTAATATATAGATCTTTAGTTTAATTTACTTAGGTTTCACGTTTTTTGTACAAGGAGTTCTTAAAATTGTGCCAATGTTTCCATTTAAATAAATATACATAAGTCAATTTTTGCAAATGGAACACCCTATTTTTAAGCTTACTAACGTGTAGAGAATTAAATTTCCTATCTAAACGCCTAATGTGTTACAATCCACATTTTTAGCCGTTTTGGAATTATGAGCAAATTAAATAAAAAATCTTTTAGATTAGGGATCATACTACACCATAACCAATGGAATTCTGTGGAGTCGCTTTTATAGAAGTTTTAATATATGTCTTGCCACGTAAATTAAACAGTAAAATGAACAGTATATCAATAATCTGCAAGCTTTAGAGTTCATACACTAACGAAATGTATAAAGTTTTAATTAGTTTTAATACTCTAGAAGTATTAGCGGTGCAAATTAATTTTTGACTGACTGAGTTTGCATACCATTTGTACACTACCATTGTCGGTAATGACCGGTGTTGCATCAAATACTAAATGACTTTTTTAATAGTCATAATGTCATAAATAATAGTTATAGAGGTTTACATGCTAGTAATATTTATTATTTAGGTATATTATGTATGAGCCTATTATTTTTGTTAAAAACTACTTTTTACAAATACAAAAATGAGGCAAAATTATGTAATTATATGCATGAGCCCTAACAACCAAGCGTATGCGTATACGTAAATGATTTAGATAAAAATCCCTAATTCATATACTTCGCCCACATATATTTTCATTTCTGAAAGTATTTCGCAAACGTAAAAATCTGAATTGGCTGAAATGTTGCAAAAATTTAAATATTAATACTGAGACCCCGCAGCTTATGTCTATTGGCTTTTTACCACCATCCCCTCATATTTTGAATTATTAAGAAACGCGTGCCTGCAATATTTAAGAAATAGAGACATCATGCTTAAAAAATGCAAATATTTCTACTACTGTTTAATAGCACAAAGATTTTACCGTATTTCCTTTAATTTCTTTACTACTTTTAATAAATGAAAAGTAATTGATTTTCCACCAGATTCTTCTCTAATATTACAATAAATAATCTTACAACTTTTGATACATGATTTTTCAAATGCCCGTATTTTAAAAATTATTCATTTTAAAATAATGACATGTTAAACAATAAGTTAAGAATTTTGAGTAAGACTTAAAAATGTTATAAAAATTGCCTTATTCTAGATTTAAAAAATCAGTATTTACCCTTGACATGGTATAACGGGTAGTGACAGAAGCATTAAAATAAGTTTTTCAGAAAGGTAATTATTATACTCAGAGTAAAAGTATTTTAGCTTCCGAAATAACCCTCTACCTACTATATTTCTGTAATAAATTAATCTACATATTTGGTATGATCAACATGTTACCTACAGATTTTTTTATCTACTCTTTCTTAAACACGCTCTTGCTAAAAAGGACAACGATTATTCAACCCCAGACACGTGTTGCGACATACTGTAGTTTATTAAGGTTTATTTAAATTGAGATATCAATTTAAATAAGCCCATCCTTACAAAAAGTCAGTGGCGTGTAAAATTAAGTTAATATAAAGAGGAAGACAACGTGCAAACGATAAGTGTTTTAATAAAACACCCAGGCGGCTGAATTATGTTTTGCCATGTGCTGAAAATTTAGGCAGTTGAAATATTCAAATTGAGTAATGAATTGCTCGACATTTCTTATATCCAATCTTTAATATTTTTAAATCCAAGACAGGGAAAGTCATGAGACAGATACCTAAGATAATGTAAGAATACTATACTTCCTCCCGAATACCCTTATATGCCAAATGCACTTTGGTCAGGTTTGGTACTGGTGCTCATCCTAGTTTGTTTTTACACCCACTCGATGATCCCAGTTCATTGCACTAGTTTGTCTAGGTCAATTGCGGAGAGGGTCGGAATGTCCTCCGGCTCTAGTTTTGGTTGAGCGAGTATTTGTTGCCTATTTCAATCTAGTAACTCGCAGTGTCATATTGTATGCTGTACTGGTTCCCTATCTTGTCCGCAGAGCCTGCAGCATAAGTTTCCTTTATACAGTTTTATTTGATGCAGGTGATTCTTACAATCATGTGTGTGGTCACTGGGCAGAATAATTCTCACCTGATTCCTGCTCATCAGAAGTGGATGTTCCGTTATTTTGGATTGGGTTAACAATTTAGTATGGTTTAATCCCTGTTTGTTGTTCCAATAGATTTATTATTACCCGAAGAAAACCAAACCACGGTAGTTCCGGGTAGGCGCTGGCGATAAGAGGAAAGGGTTTTAGTCGGTAGGCATGACCTCCGAGAGGGGCATGAATCCGACACACGGTAGACACAGAAGATCCAATTTTTTGTCTACCACGGTCTTTTTAGAAGATTTCCTACACCTCTATAAAAAAAAATAGATTTTATGTTCACTCCTGATAGTCCATCGCTTAATGGTGTTTTGTTCTGTATACCTGTGAGCTTCGACTGCCGGTTCTTGACCTATGAATGTGTTTTCCGATCCATTCCTCGCAAGTACGTCAGCTTCTCGTTTTCTATAATACCTTCGTGTCCTGATACCCACTGCAATTTTTGCTTGTTATTTTTTCTACTGCCTCTAATTCTCTTTGATAGTCGCGTAGCAGTCTTAACGTTACCTTATTACACGTTAACGCTCTAATGACCTACGGAACTGATGAGGTCACAAATTATAAAAAAGTAAGTATAGTATAAAAAACGTTTTTTTCGATTTTTTCATTCGGAAGAAATATTAATTAATAGTGAGGTAAAAAATAACATATCGAATGCTTCGATCGCGTGTTCTTAAGAATGGAAGGTGGGAGGTAGGGAATAGCGTGTTCTTTGTTTAACGTGTTAAAAGCTACTAATAATCTCCGTCTGATGCGTTTATATCGGCACCCTAGATTCGAGTTTGCCAATAGGGTATATTTAACTTCGCTAAGAAGAAGAATTGTTCTAAACCTCTTTAAATTCGCGTGCAAACATACTGTCAAAATTAATTGGATGGTGTTACTAAAGCATTTTATGCCCGCAGATCCCAGGTCATGTACCAGGTGTACGATACCTATATCTCATAGAAGTTAATGATATTTTTAAAATAGGCGGTTTTCTATAAAAAAATTTTTATAAAAAAAATTTTTTACATTGTTAAAAATTATGACGTGCAAAAACTTAATTCGTGCATTAATTTTTTTAATTCCACCGACTTTAGTCATTATTTTTGCAAGTGGTATATTAAAATGCGCTAGAAAATAATTTAATGCTGACGGGCAACGATAACCAAGCGTATGATGAACATGTCGAACTTTATTTTATTGTTTTTAACTGTATTTTTTTTCCGTAAATTTAAATGAACCTGAGTTCATAAGGGCATGTGAAATAAATTTAAATTTTTCGTCCGCTCTCTGGTCGAGTGGCTTTTACCTGCGAATCTGTTTACAATAAAAATATTTCATGATTTTTTTTATTGAATTTCTAATAAAAAAATTTTTTATAATTTAAATGTGACCTGTGAAAAATAGGATTTTTGTAGTATTCAAGACTGTTAAGCATGGATCTATGTAAAAAAACATTAAATTAAAATTTTCTAATAACAAGGGGCATAGGTACAATTATTTCTAAACTTTTATTTAAATTAACTTCTTGCATTTTATTACTGGTTGTTGCGGAATCAGAAGATAATATGGGTTTAGAAAATATATTTCTGGATTGGTAGGAGTTCAAGTTATTAATAAAACTAACGATTTGCTTGGCAACAACTACTATATTTTTCAATTCGATATTGCTATTTGTAAAATTAATAATGTGTCGACATCACTTTCTGTTGCTTCTTTCTTTTTATTAATATTAGCAATATATCTTGATATATTTAGTTGTTATGGAGCAATAGTTTTAAATACAATGCGCAAGTGAAATACTTGTCTGATTGTTTAAAATCTCTCAAATTCTAATTCAGAAGAGCGTTTAATGCCAGTCAAACCATGTAATTTAATGTAAATTATTTAAGTTTAACATCGTAAATATTACCACATCAAAAAGTGATACATAGTTTTAATAAATTCAATAACTTAATTCATGTCTACGGAACTATAAGCCTATAATGCTTCAAGCATAAGCTAGCTCAAATATAGTCAATTTAGCCATTCGACAACTTTTAATCTACCCATTGTTTAACTGCTAACCTGGTTTAAATTGGTTACATTCAGACTTTACCCTACCTTTTGCCTAATATAAATTCCGGGTTCATTTAATATTGTTTGGGTGTAGCCTAATTTGTTTTAATAAATAAACCAAATAGGTTTTGTTAATACTACCTATCCACAATTATTTATATAAATGGTTTTTTTAATAAGTATATTAAACAGTTTCTTAAATTTAAGAGGATGGATATATTTTTGGAATGTACACACATCAAAATTATGCTGGAATACTAACTTCGCGTTCAGTAACAAATATAAGTATATATTTGGTTTTACAACTGTAAATTTTACATCTCCACATGCAATACTTTTATAATATTGTTCTGGAGTTATTTCAATAATCAGTAATATTTTATCAAGACAGCCAGTATAAATTTAACTTCAAACTAATTCTTTTCATTCGCAAAATAATTAACTCTCGATCTCCCGCTGATATTCTTAGTGTTAGCCAAGGGCGCTGACTTGTAATGTGAAAAGGAACGCGTGCTTTCGACAGTCTGAAATTTTAGGAGCATTGCTTTCATCGAAAATTTTACGTAAGGTAAAAGGCCATTAGAATTTATGTTGATCAATCAAAAGCTTACTAAAATTCAACCTGAAATAGGTATTTTATTTAACTTTTTTATTTTAACAAGCGGTCTATCTTGTTTATTCTGATAAAGTTATGAATTATACAACTAAGCAGACACAACAACTTTCAAGGGCTTAATAATATTCAAAAAATAAGAGACCCAGAATATTTAGGCAGTTATCGTGGGCAGTACTAAGTTATAAAATTAATGTCTTTTAGGTACTTTACCTTTTGATAATAAATAATGATATCTAACGGTGATGGTCAAAAATTTATTTTAATTTTTCATAAAATTGCTTATAATTTAAGAAAACATGGTGATATTTTTTCATAAAATATTATTTTTCATAATATTAAAAACTATGACGTGCATTTTCTAATGGATAAGTCAATTTTTAAAAAAATTAAGGTTATTTATTGGAAATGTATTGTACTTTTTGTTTTTGGCCCAACCCATTCTTATATTTGACAAGTGGTAGAGTAGATTACCGAGGTAATCCGATTTTTAGGAATTAAAACAAAAAATAATTGAAGGGGGAGAGGTCCAATGTAGCGCCGAAAAAAATATTTTTTTAGTAATTTGTCATTTTCAGGGTTATCAAGGTCAAAAACCCAATTTTTCAATGCCAACGTCTTTTTCGCTTTATTGTTATAGTAGGAAAACCAAATATATCTATTATTTGGTAAATCAAGTTAAAAAAATTGGGTAAGAGGGGAATACATTATAAGATAAATTTTAACAAATTTGTTAATACTCAATTACAATATGAAGAGAAAAATATAAAAATGTATAACCTACTTCAAAAACTCTCTATAAAATGCTATAATAATATAATTTTAACAAAAAATTGTCAATGCTAATACATAACTTACCAGTTACCTTTTAGTATCAAAAATTTCTTATAAAATCCTTCAAATGATATTATTTAAAACTTTTTACAACATTTCATAAATCCTAATTCTATAGCACAATCAGCAACGTTAAATTAAATTTCTTGCCATATATTATTCAATATTTTCTATTTTCTCAGTTTACCGGGGTTTATATGTTAGTTAATTTAAAACTGTAATATCAAATATACATAATCGATTGCTTGCATGAAATTGACATGCAAAATGCTTTAATATAAATTTGCACAGACATCGTTATTAGACCTCGTACCTATATGAGATACGAGTGCGAAGAAATGCAAGCACACGATTTTCAATTTTCAATACTTAATTACTTTATTCAGTTTATGTCTGCATATTTTCATATAAATTTAAAACGTATTATGAGAAGAAATCGATTTCTCTTGTTCGGAACAGATTAAGCTGTTTGAGATTTTTTTTATAAATTTACTGACGTAATATTTTACTAACGGTTTATTGTGAAGGTAATTTGACAGCGCACAGTTAAATAAAGCGGAAAATATGAAAATGGATGCTTGTATCCTACAAGGTTTTCTAGATTTATGCCTAACCAAGCCAACAAACAAAAAAATTTGTCATTTGTATTGTAATAAAAGGAATAATAAAAAAAAATAAAAGTAGAGATGGGGTTATTATATAATTAATTAAATTTTTTACTTTTCTCAGTTATAATTCTTAATAATCTATCATTGATTGCAGTAATTCTTCGTTATTTTTAGCGGAAATGTAAAAAGAAGAAAATTAGTACTAAAAGACAGAAAACACAAATTATCGCCAGAGCCAGAGCTATCAAAGTGCTTGTTTAGGCAGTTTTTTTTTTGGTTTTTAAAAAATAATTTTATAAATAAATATACTTACAATTGTGACGAAATTAAAGAAAAAGTTTATTTAGACAAATTTCGAAAAATTTTTAAAATCTTCTATATAAATAAAAATATTTTAATATCAAAAATAACGAACGTTTAAATTTGTTATCGTTTACAACAGCAAAGGGCCGTTAATATTAAAAATTCGCTTTTTAAACTAAAAGTATTGAAATATGTCCATTATTGTCCTCTTGCCTCTCGCGCCTTGAATTTTTTAATTTTCGTCTAGATATCAAGACATTCCAGATTCAAAAAATTGTTAAATTACTCTTTACTTTGATATTGCAAATAATATGACACCTCTTAATATATTCATACTGGCAACAACTTTACTTCGAAGCCTAGCAGTGTGAAAAATACCCTCAAAACAGATTTGTCATGCGACATAATGGCACTAATAAATTATAAACCGTAAAAATTGTATTTTATATCTTGATATAAGGGTTCTACGTTGTGTACCAGCAATGTAAAAAATACTAAAAATTAAAATGAGAATACTTACTTTACTCTACCTTAATGTAAGGTACACAGCCAACAATCGTCGTGGCCGTTTGAATGACAAATAAAGAGCTTTTTAATTTAGTAAGTATTAGAATACTTACCAATTTTTATCTTAGTTTATTCTTTCTTCAAAAAAATAAGAAACTATTTTAAACTGCTTACATTCATTTAGTTACACAATATTGTTACCAAGGTATAATTTTCACTAAAACTAGTTAGAAAAGCTGTATAAAAATTTAAAAGCAGAACAGTTTCAAAACCACCATTTTATAATAACTTAAATAATCAAAAACGCCTAACAATTTTATCCTAATTAAATGCATTGTCAATTGATTATTAAAAATAAAACAATTTTTAAACAATAAAGGATTTTTCGGTCCAAAATCACATTTATTCTGTTATTGAAATAAGTAGAGAGAGGTATAATCTTTTTTCAAAATGGCTACACCGATACCCCTTTTACCCTGCATATCATACATTTATTGTTGAATGAATTTGGTAGCAATGATAGCATTTTTGACAGATTACTCGACTGTTAACGTCCATTCGAAATGGATAGATTAAAATTGCCGCCATCAATGTCATTAGCCATGTAAAAGGAATTTACTTCAATGGTGTCTAACCTATAAAAGGAGAAAATAATGATACTCTTTCAATAAAAAATTTCTAAATATTAAAACTCTGAATTTTTTTGTTGTGACGTGAAAAAAATGTCTCTCTTTCTCTTTCTCTTTCTCTTTCTCTTTCTCTTTCTCTTTCTCTTTCTCTTTCTCTTTCTCTTTCTCTTTCTCTTTCTCTTTCTCTTTCTCTTTCTCTTTCTCTTTCTCTTTCTCTTTCTCTTTCTCTTTCTCTTTCTCTTTCTCTATCTCTTTCTCTCCACTGAGTATCAAGCGTAGGATTGTATCAAACACACTATTATGTTCAAGTAGGTCATTCAATAAGACTTTGCGTTTTGCGTTTTGCGTCTTTAAATAAACAAAAAGATTTCGGCACTGAATGTTTAGGAAAGATTTAATTTAACAATTAATAATTATAGAAAAAAAAACATTTCCAAAAAATGTATTACTTAAGTAACTTTCATTACTTTAAATTTCAGTGTACGCTTATGAGGGACTGCTGTATAACGACCATGTAAAAATAATTGTACGCGGATATTTCGTCGTGGTGCTTTAGTAAATTAAGTTTTAATTATAAATTTGGTTTAATCCGTAAATTTTTGAGGTCCTGCAACACTGGCGCGATGTTCTTGCTGGCCTTTAAAAACCATGCTTTCGTTTTATAATTTAGGAGTGGTGCACATCATCATAAATTCGCATCCAACTTAACGGATCAAATACCACAACCCTGTAATAAATTAAAATTAGATTTAAGTCAATAGTTATAAGATTTTCTAAAGATTACTCAGGCAATGTAGTGGGCTGTAATTTTTATAGAAAACGTGTGGTTCTCACTTTGAAAGGCTTCTAAACGTCTAAATATTAATCTTCACAATAAGCGTACTAAACGTCTACTAATGGTTGTTAGTCAACTTTTTTGTCTAATAAAGGACAAAATGTCCGCTTTGTTAACGTTTATGATGGATTTTTTGACCTTGAATGTGTAGATAGACAAGGTGTACGACATGTCATCCAATTTTCAAAAATACTTAAATTGAATAAATATATTCTTTAGTATAAAATCATTTTATCATCAACTTCAAACACTTTGTTGGAAAAAAGCCAGAAAAAAATAAAAATATTATTGCCTGAAAATATAGTTTCACGAAGTAACAGCTGCAAACCTACATTCTGTTAAATTTTTTATTTTCTGTCCTACAACTTTTAACATTTACTCTTTTTAACACATTTTAAGCATTTTCGTTTAATGTATTCCTTCTGTAAGTGGCTTCGCCTCGAGGTTTAACAGCGAGACTAATACCCAGAGAATATCAGTCACGCCGACAAGCCATGTAGGTAAATGATATAAGGCAAGTTTTCCAATTCGTGTTAAGTGCTGAAAACATGTTTTTTTTTCCTTTCGCAAAGTACTTTCGTCGGGGTAATATTTAAAAACAGGAAAAAGTTATTTAGTTATTATAGTTATGCTTAACCAAATTATAGTTGATGGAGTTTGATGAAATATGTGCCACTTTTAGTTCATTCAAAATTAATTCTGTTAAGTTTGCATTTTACCATCGCACTGTGTTTCGTATATTACGCTCCATTATTTTTTAATTGTAAAAAATTAAATTTTTTAGGAATTTAAGCCAATTATCTTAATAATTTACTAATTATTATTTATACATAAGGGTTGGAATGCTGTAAATTAAATAGAATATTTTATATACAATAGTGTGATCTACTTATTATGACAATGTGAATGTTTTCTGAAAATAAATTTCTGTACTTATAAATTGGTCAATGTGTTAAGAAAAAAACAAGTTATCTAATATATTAATCATTACACAGTAGGTAATTCCCGTTTTCTATACGAGGTAAAATAATTTAATATTTTGCGTACGTATAATAAAAATCCTTATCATCTAGCCATAAAACCGAATATTTCAAGATTATGGCGAAATGGAAACTTTATCCCCTTATATTTTAAAAGTTTACAGTCTATATTTAAATCCCCTTGCGGAATATATTCTCTTCAAGGAAGTATTTACTGAATGTAAGTACCCAGTGCGTGAACAAATTCTCTCACGATTCTATTAATTAATTACTTATTTAATTACAACATCCAACAACAAACAAGTATAGGATAAGGGAACAAGATATATTATAGTTTTAATAAAATAAGATATAACACATTCTATTCAATTAATGAAACAATAAAATACATAGGTAGGTATAGCTACTAATAAGTAATAGAGGAGTCATTAAGACCAACGTCCTTTTTATTTATAACATAATTATTACAATGAAGAATGTCAATAGTATTTTCAATATTGCTATAAATTTTAAACATATAATAAAATAGTAAAGATATCAGGATGATTGTCTATGGAGTCGGCAGTAAAAAAAGATAAAAACATTCTATTTTTCAGAATAGAAAAATAACTGTATAACAAGAGAGTCTGTAAATTAATTCAGCAATATGAAAACTTCTTAGCAGCATATCATGCGGAAATTAAATCCAAGGCCACATTCCATCCAAAATGAAAGTGATAACATGGGTGAGGTAAATTATGAACTTCACATAATAGAGACATACTTACTCAAGTTTAGACCTAATGAATGCTATATACATGGTGGAATTTTTTATTTGCTCTATACTTGGAACAGCTGTAATAAAAATATTATTTGATACACCAAATATTGATTTGTCGAAAAATATATTTTAAAATTAAATACTTAAATTTAATTGGCATTTGGCTTTATTGACACTGTAAGTTTAATATAATATTTTATATGAATACTAACGAAGGTAACAATGTCTAAGATGTCAGTTGCATGCAAATGGAATTTAATTTAAACTGCTTAACATTTTAATTATTGAAGTCTCAAGCTATTAAAATTCTTCGGCTTCAGCATTTTGTTTGTGAAGTATTTTTTTTGTTAATTTCTTTAATAGTAAAGGCATAAAACGAATCTATCAGACATCTAATTTTAAATACCCTAGTTATAGTCATTAAATATGTGGTTGTATTTAAAATTACTTTTAATGAAAGTTGTTTCCAAAACTAAATGACAAATTGTTTTGTGATAATGATTTTAAAATTTATAATGGGAGTACTGGCCTTTTTTTACCCCAGGTAGATAAGATTTAGGTTAGTGACTAAAGTTTCGTAACAGCGTCTAATGTTGACATCATCAAGTCTGTTTTTTTTTTGGCAGCAGCATCTGGAGGAGTCGCATTCTGGGATTTTATGCGACACCGTTTTGTGCTTTTTGGAAAACGGTCAGAAAACTTAGTAAATGCAATTATTTGAAAATATAAAAAGTGTTGCCTGCTAAACCCATTAGTAATTTTATTAAAACTTAATTATGAACAAATTATTTGATACTTTAGATATTCTTTTTAACGGGTAAAATGCTCAACAATGTCAATATCTGATGCACGTTGATCGTAAATGGAATAAAATTGAAAATTGCATTCAATGTAAAACACGGTCTCAGAGAGATTAATCCAATAGGATGATGTCGATGCATTCCCGATAAGGCTGTTTCGTGTTTGAAAAGTGTTTTATAAAGCATCCAACGAGAAAAAGTTGTAAATCGACATATCTGCCATACAAAAATACCTCAAATTTTTAGTTACCGTGTTTTATTATATAAAATTTGGTCTAATTTATAAATAATAAAAGTAACAGCACGTAAACAAATAAATATGAATATAGAAATACGTTAATAAAAATGTACCATTATGTCAGTAAACAAGAAATGGTTTAAAAATTTACAACGAAATAGATTACATACCCAGATATTAGAATCTTTAAAGGTTTTTGGTTTGTTTAAATCGATGAGTCATTTATCCAGTATGTCAAAATTTAAACACATCCTAGTATAAACATATCAATAGATAAGTCACATCTGAGAATTTATTACCGGGGAAGACTGTACTACCCTTTCTCTTCAATCATCATTTTCATTTATTCAAATGCGATTTTTCTCTCGAATATAATACACAAAAACCTGATAATTAGTTACTATATAAATTTTAAATAAAATTTGAGAAAGTTGTTCAAATAAATAAAAGATTTACTAAGCAAAAAAGTCTGATTAAATTATCCAAAAAAGAAATCGTATTTACTTATGGGTGTAGTAGATATGGCCATTGTTCTCTTAAGTTGGGATATCTCCACTGCAATTTTGGAGGCTCCCAAATGCTATGTTTTGGGGATTTAAGACGTGTCAGTCAACTAAATTTTGTTTTAATGAAAATCTTTGAATTTGAAAAGTGCGTTGTTCAATTATTGTACCTATATAGTTTTCAAAACAGTTATTTTCAGTATTCCCCTGAAGACGACTGGAGATACTTACCAGTTGAAAAGTTTTAATATAAAACAAATAAAGACAATGCAAGTCCAAAACTCTTGTATCATTCAGTTATTTTTTACTGTATTTTCCTTGTTAAAATTTCAATGAACTTTACGTTTTAACCGCCGCTATTGTAGCTATATTTTTAAAAAGATGTCTTCATATGTACGTAGATATGTAGAGTATACAGGGTGATAATTATTTAATTGATCACTATTGATAGGTTTATGTATCACTCAACCGAAAAAAAATTATCAGAAAAATTAGATTAGATTAAAAAAAATTTAAACGTGGATAAAAAAATAAATATTTTGCTTAGTAATTTCATTCATATAAAAGCTCGATATGACCTTGTTAGTTGACTACGTCAATACAAATATTCCAACCTCCTTGGAAGTTAAAGTGACTTTCTTAACTGTACAGGTTTTGATATTAACAAAATTTAAAAAAATACTAAATATTGTACACTTTATATTGTACCTAGAGGCCTGGTAGAACTTCAACCGCCTCATGGCTGTTATCACCACCTCACAAACAAACAAGGTATAAATGTTAATTTATATTTGTTTTGAGATTAGCGTCCTTATTCAAATTGAGGCACGTAGTTATCAGCGGGTATAAGACGAATGAAAACAATTCCTTCTTAACAATTGGCTGTCAAATATTCGATATTTTGTAAGAAAAGAGACACGAAATTTTGAGGCCGAGACTTTGTGACTTTTTTCTTACCAAATATCAAATATCAGGTCTCTTTGAGTAAAAATGGACGAATTCTTCGAATGCAAATGTTCCTTTGCTTTATAAATAGCCTTAATAAAGACCAAATAAAGATCAAAACGTCAAAAATTTGTTAATTAATAAGGAATTGTTTTTATTGGTCCCGCTAATATCTACCTGCGTTAATTTATATTATTAAAGTACATATAGTTTTCCAAAAGGAAAATGTAAATACGAAATAAATCTGCTTACTCTTGCAACCAAGTTAGTTTAGATGAAAATTAGGTTAAATTATGGTTTTAGAAATTTAGCTTATCGTCAAAGCTATTTCGCTCGTACAACACTACAGAAATTCTATTTCGCCATTTTCCTTTATATAGTTATTTAATAATTGTTTTCTGTTTTGAAAACCAAGACTCGTGCTGGGAAAATGGAGATTATTCATTCAATTTACACATAAACATAGTGTAGTGTACAGGCTTATTTTTACATATAACGTAAAAAAATTGTATGTAAGATTACCATGATCTTTATTTGTAATAAATTTTGTAATAAAATGCCTGGCACACAAAGAAAAAATATTGTTGTATCCAGCATAACATGGCCATTAGGTTGGAGAAAAGTTATACATGAGGATTTTTTTCTTTAATTTTTAAAACGGAATAGCTACTTAAAAATCTTCAGCCACTGAAAAAATTGTGAAAAATATGGATTTCCCAGATGAAAATAAATAGGTATAAAAAAGGCAATATCTTACCAAGGGTCTGTTGTCATTTCTTGTCCTTTTGAATTAGGCTATGTACCTCTTCATTCGCTGCCACGGCCAATCCCAAGGGGACCTACAGCTTAACGTGGTTTTCGAACAACGATCCTTAGTCATGCCACACTCCCTCCAAGGGCTATCAACCCTCAGTTTCTTGCGTCATTGCATGACCTACCGATTGGGGAGTGTGTACCTTCTTCCGCACCCCACGAGATATCCGATCTCATCCGGCCTGGTTATGGGCGTGAAAGGGGTGGGTTGGGAGATTATACATTTTACACTCTTCCCTGCATTCTTAAACTTACTAAATTTCGGACATGCTTTTTTTTTGGGTGTATGCTCACTTCGAGGATCTAACTCGGAACGCCACGGTCGAATGCCAATAACCCGCCACTGAGTCACCGCCTGAGTTAACGGGTCTGTTCTTTACCAATTGTTAGATGTTTTCTAGATATTCTCTCTATTAGCATTTAGGATAAAACTGAATAAATTAATTTTGCAGTAAAAAAATCAATTATTTTTATTTTCTAAAAATCATGGGGGGTGCCCCAAACGTTGAGCTAGCCAAAAAATAATTTTTACAGTTACTTTGAGAAATATTTTTAAACGTTTTTAACCATCTGCCCTAAAGAATGTGTTATTTTTTTAACATATTAACCTAAAAAATATAAATTAAATTTATTATATAAATATTAATACTGATGATAAGGAGAGTCGTATAGCTAAACTTTGTTTTCTACTTTTTCTTATTCTTTTCTTTAGCAAATAAAGAATAAAGAAAATAAGTCATCATTATTGACATTTACCAATCTACAATCATTATTACTGTGATTCCCTTATTAAGACTCTCGGTCTAAATAATCGTGTGAGGTCTGCACATATTGACCGAAACATTTACTATCTAATTTTTAATAATATCGTAAAAATAATTATGGCTTACGGCAGCATCGAATTTAACCACAATAATATAATAAATGGATTAAATATTTGCAGATTTCCGCAACCTATAGTTTCGAGAATAATGTTAATATCGGCAATATTTCATTTCGTTTTTGGTTAATTAAATGTTGAATTGTTTATTCACATAATTAATTTTCATTCATTATTTTAAATAAAATGCTTAATTTGATGTATACTTAAGTACACAGTAAAAAAAATAGGTCGACTCTAGTCTAAAATCAGCGACATACAGGGAGAAAATTAAGGGACCCAAAATGCTTCCTTGAACAACGCCTATAAATTTCGAAAACAGGTCTGACCTGTTTACCATATTCCTCTCTTACTAAATTAATCTTTAAAACAATATAGTATATTATGATCTAATACTAATCATCTCAAAGAAATACTGACGATATCGATATCATGGCGTACAAAAAAAGAGTCAGTATTAACATAAACATTGGTGAACTTTTGCAAGCCAACAAAATCCCGCTAATTGATTTTTCAGGCCGTAAAATCTTCGCACTGGCTGATACCTGAAACCGGATTCTCGATTCGCTGACAATAATGTTTTCCGCTGAATATGAAACAGGTTTTTACAAAATTGCTTGTGTGAATTCCGAAAAAATCACGTTTGAAATAGCGTTTAGAGGGATTTTGTTGGTTTTCAAAATGTCACCATTGTTGACAAGTACTTAGGAATTGTTTTTATTTTCATTACGAATCTGCCTTCTAGATTTTTTTAACGTTGGGGTTTAAGTTTACCGGTTTTTTTATTTAACGTAATTTTTTATATTCTGATAAATGATATTATTTTAGGATATGGTAATATCATAATTCGGTTTATTTTTATTTTCTATTTATTATCGTAAACAAGCCTAAATAAACATACTTGGAAATTTGATCGTAAGAACTCTCGAAAGAAAACTTGTTCAAAGAAAAATGGACAGTTCTTTAAACGAAAATTTGTTCAAACACAATTTTTTTTTTAATAAAACGTCAAATCGCCATCCGTATCGCTTTATTTTAAATTATATCGAAATAGTAGTTTGTACAACTATAGTGGATATGATGTCTATATCTCACGAAGAAGTAAATTGAGCACGCTCACGGCGTTAGATTTAATATTTTTTGTAAATTAAATATCTTTTTTTAGCAATGGAAATTACTTTTCAAACTTTTTCTCTTGTTAACTCATTATATTTTTCGAATTATTCATAGTGTGTTAGTCATGAAACTCTTTTTGTGTATAAATAATTGACATTTGGCTAGTTTTCGAAAATATTTATATTAACAGTTTAACAGGCATACATCTGATACATATCGAAAAATTGCTCCAATTCCGTTAACCAAATTACCGTTTAAAATGCTTAAATTCATTTCTGTTGCCTAGATAAAAGCATTTTCAAGCGCTCGCCTCTAAATTGGACTTTTTCAAATATTTCACTTCCATTATTACCATTTAATTAAAACTCAAAACATCCTGGTAAATTATATTGCAAAACGTGTTTAAAATGATTTTTAGTGGTAAAAACAATGCAATTTTTATTGCTTAACCATTGTTACTTTTTTATTTTTAATAAATACCAAAGATGTTATATTATTCTGGTTGTTAATTTGGACTGAAAATCCTAAATTCTAGATTATAATTACTCTTTAGAACTACATAGCTACTGATGTAGTATTTAATTTAGACTTTAATTATTAATATTAGTAATCGTTCCTACTCAATGGTTTTTATTTTTCGTATAATATAATATTGAACAATAAAACTTTTTAATCAAATATTTTTGTAAATGAAAATAATTCTTTCTCTATAGACTAGGAAGGCTAAGTTAATAAATTCTGATATTTTCACACCTGCTCACTGGTATTTAATGGGATTATCCAAGGGATTATCTAGACAGTGAGTTCTAACTATGTATTACTTATTAAGTTTAATTACAACATTATCATTAAGCGACTTGTGTAAATTCTCAGGTGACAATGGAGTTTATGCAACCTTGCTAGTATGTAGAACACTGTGAATAATAAACACACGCCAGACAACATGTAGGTCATCATCAGTAGGCTGGACTAAACAATAAAACAAAGACTTACCTATAATAGTTTAGATTAACTTATTTACCAGTTATGAAGCGTTCTATTATATTAGTAATGTTAGTAAGCCATAAAATTCAAATAAGTTTTATAACAATTTACAGTTTTACATTATTAAAATTTATCATAATTGTATTATGAAATAATAAAAGATTTATCCAAGAAGTAGCCCTATTTATACAACTAGACATTTTTTAAGACCATAACATTTGCTTCTTTCCCCCTGACGCGGCAGGCCACTGTAGATACTTTTGTATTAGTTAGTATAGTAATATACTATTACGGATAACTTATCAAGAATGAAGTATATATAATTTTATAGAAAATTTAAAGTGTGATGTGAACTAAAATGTGGTTATAATGACCAAAAAAAACTCCAATTTAGGTTTTTAAAATTTTTTTTTTACAAAATTGTATGTAAAATAATATATTTTATAATTCTGTTAAGTTTATATATATTATCTACATTCTTAAAAATGACTTGGTATTTGGTACTAATTTTTATTTGTTCTCGTGTTTACGTTACCAAAAATAACTATTTTTAGTTAGGAAAACAAAAAAGATTTTTTTCTTGGTTATATTTACCAAAAAATGATGCCATCAGAACAAAGAAAATATATTGATTTTATATCAGTTGGCAGAAAAAAAATATTTTGTTTGGCTGAATTTTACTCTGTAGATATCCTATTTAAATGTTACATCAAGGTTCCTACAAACTTGTATTTATCAATTAAGCTTGTTGTAATAACACATTATGAATTGGTAGTCCCTATAATTTTGTTAATTTTGATTAAGATACATTCTTAGTTACCAGAACTAACTTTTCTTTTCAAGTAATATTATTCTTCATATTTATAACTAACGGCATCAACAGAGACTTGACGCCCTTGCCCGGTGGGTGACATGTGACATCATTCTAGCCAGGACTGTCAGGAGGTTATGTTTATGTTACGGTGCTTTTGCGGTTCCGTGTCCATTTTTGTGTGTTTTTAAGGCAATAATTGGCCATTTTCATGGCCGTGCTCGTGTGGAAAATGGATGTGACAATATTTGGTGTAATTTATTTGTGTTCATTGTCTTTCTTGTGTACGTTCTTATTGGCAGAAGGAAGTTAAATCATAAGTAAGTAAACATTTTATTTTTTATCATCGCAGTTGTACATTAGAAAGTTTAAATGAGATTTTTATAAAGCATGGCAAGGTGACCCGATGAGAAATAACTTAAAAAATTTATTTTTTGTTTTGTTTTTGTTCTATGTTCCATTTCTATAAAAGAACGTCATATTGATGACTTTTTAATCTGACCAAGTAAAACAAATTTCATATAGCTGTATATTTTAAATAGAAAGTCCAGGGGATATTTTTTGTTTTTTAATAATCGCAGTTGTAGATAAGAAAATTTAAATAAGGACAATTCAGTTCTATAAGCAATTGAACAACCCAAAAGGTTGAGTAAAATAAGTTAAAAATCTAGTGTTTCTGTTTTGTATTGCATAAGTATGTATTATTAAGAACATGAGAGAACAAGGATATTGAGAATAATTTTTTTTAAAGAAACCATAATATCCCTGATAATTTATTCCAATTAGTTTACGCATACCTAATAGAGTAGTAATACCAAGGCATTTTTTTATTTAAATGGGGACCTAGGAAGGAATATTTTTCGTTACTAAGTATAAATTACACATGACATTTTTTTTAGAAATGAAACAGACTTTTTTTAAAGTTATTTCTATGAAATCAACTTGCTAATTTTGCCATGCGTTATAAGCAGTTTATTTAAACTTTCTAATGTGCAACTGCAATGACAAAAATAGAAAATTTTTACTTATTTATGATTCAACATCTTTCTTACAATTAGAAAGTACAGAAAAAATATAATAAACACAATGTTGTGACTACATACGTAATTGTTACTTTATGAAAATTTCAAGTTTGGCCCAAATAAATGATTGCTTTGGCAATATTTTGTAGATTGCATCATTAACAAAAACAATATAGCCTTGAAAAAAAATTTTCAATTTTCCATATTTACACATTAGTTGTGACAACTAATTTTAAAAGCGGGAGTACCATGTAAATTTAGTTATCCGTATATAAAATTTCGTTGTGACAACTAAAATTTGTAGGTTGGATTAGTTAATGTTATTAATTAGTTCAACAGTTCAATAACGACAATTTTTTTTGGTTGTACAAACTCATTTTTGGGTTGAGTCCGATTTCACGAAAATAAATAGTTGTCAGAACCAAATTTTAGTAATCCACACCATGTTATTTTTAAGAGTGTATTTAATTTTGACAGCGCGGCATAGTTTTCATAGAGACGTAGTTACATTTTCTCAATACCTACAACTTTTTGATAACCCGAAAATAATAATTGGGATTATTTACAAAAATTTAGAAATTGATGATTAAATAATATTTTCAATCAAAAAACTAATCACCCTACTTTTCATTAAATGTTGACCTGATTGACATAAATGGTGTAAAGGAATAAACCAGTAGATTATCTAGTCATGTCAACAACATTACCATATTAATCATTGCATTCATCGTTCAGATTTTGGGTGTCATTAAGTACCATTTAATGCACAAGAGATTAAATGGTGTAATACTAATTTAATACTTATTATAAATTACTAATACTATTTCAATAGAAAAACCAAATAAATTTATATTGTATTTTAAAACATCAATAGTTTTTAAAGAAACAATACAAATATTTTTAACAATTTAATTATTTTTATTATGGACGTAGGCGAAATAATAGTTTCAAATATAACCAGTGGACGTTTAAAATTAATTTTATGGTAAAAAATATGATAAAATACATCAAATATATGACGTCAAATTGGTTATTCTAAGGCGCAGCTGCATGACGTGTTAATCTTGTTGATATAGGTACGACACCGGCTAAAATATACAGAGTGCTATTTAAAAGGGTTTCAAGAGAAAAAATATTAACAATATTATATTACATTTAAACTCTCATAATTCCATTTTTTTACTATATTTCTATTCTAAAAATAAAATTTGGATACCATCAATCGTGGTTATTAATTGTTCGGCTTTTAGATAAGCATTTTTCATACCTCCGTTTTCTAAATAAACTTTCCTTTATCCTTTTTTTTCGATTACCCAAAAGTTGTCCTTTTTGACAAATTACAACTGAAAGATATAATTTAATACACTTTGACAGGCTTTGGGATACAACTTGGAGAAAGAAGCTGGCACAATTGTACAAGTCACTATAATCCAATATTGGATTTAGGCACTTGCTTGTTGTAAACATGTATTTTAAGCACTTGCCTTAATACTAGTTTTAAGTGACTTGTATAAGTTACTAGCACCATATAAATTCGCCTTAAGAAATGTGCTAGAAGTGCTTTCTTTATTTGTACCATAAAGTTTCTGTATCTTGTCAAAGTGTAGAAAAAGTAAGCTAAAAAACAACAATTGTTAGGTATAGAAAACATAAAAGAACTTTACGTAGTGTGATCTCTAGAGTTCAAAATTGCCCAATTTTTCAATATATTAAAATTGAACATTTTACAATACCCCTTAGAGTACTCTACATTTTTGGTATCCCTAGCCACTTGGGACAGCATATATAAATTATGGAAGTATGTGTATAGTTAAAGATAACATTTTTTCCATTATAAATATTTCTTTCTTCATTATTGTCTGACGAATGGACGGAATTTCAGTCTCCATGTTACGTATTTTTTAAAAAGATCCCCGTTTCTAAGTACAAAATCAGAATTAATTAACCCTCCATATTATTCTCCTTACAATTGGATCTGATGCTCGAGTCTAAGCTACATCGCTTTCAAATTTTACCAGCTGCTACTCCTTATTTTTTAATAATACAGCGATTAATATATTATAAGGTACGAATAGGTAGATCCCCTAAGCTACAATTGCGAAAATATAGGAAACAGGTAGGTTACGAAAAGCGTATTTTAGCCCAATTACATAGGTCGTCGGAAAATTTATAACCTCTTTCTGGATTTGTACACAAATCTTTATTTTAAAGTTTTAAGTATAACAATCTCCCAAATCCATAGCATGTTCACTGCTAGACTTATCCAAGGTCAACGACAACGACCATTTAAAGATAATTAGTTTGTCATCGGCGAAGCGATAATTATAGTTGTGATAAAATTGACAGGTTGGAAATATTCTCACTTTTCCATGTCAATATCTCCAACCTTTGGTAGTTCTTCTGTGTCCTTTTGAAAATATGCTGTCTTTACTATATGAATGATCCCATTTTCAAATGACACCCTGTATAGAAATTTAGATGACACTATTGCAGAATCGTTATAAGAAAAATTACTTTTATTTTACGTCGAAATTAATGTGAATGTTTCCAATGCATCTATAACCCTTGTCTTGCTCTACGCAATTGATGAATGGTGAGCTATATAACCTTGAATGTTGCTTGAACCTGAGGACATGTACTGTATAACCTTTTTGTGAAGAATATGTTACTCTATATATGTTATATATTGTAATAACCATTATTGTCGCCTAACCAATAACAAGCGATATATCTACAAGATACAAATTGTTAAGGTATTTAACCATGAGCACATGATAACGATGACGACTCATCAATATCCACAATCCCTACTTAATATGCCAAGATAAAGATTTGTGCAGAAACTCAGCTAGTTTAAAATTTCTCCGACTATATCACCCTATTTTGTCTTATGTTATTGGGCTATTAAAAGAGTGAAGGATGCAAAAATCGTATTAAGGAGTGAACGATAAAATGAAAGCGTGTGGATTTAAAAACAATAGGCGGGAAGTATGACACAGCCAGCCGTTGCTGTGGGCCACAGCTAATCCTGACCCTCTGGAGTCGAATACAGATAAGTTGATACCTGTATTGCATTTTAAAGCGTTCTGGCAACATGTGACAGTAACAGCCCACATTCGCTGTTTCATTTTTAAAGTTTTCGGGAGAGATTTACCGAAGCTGGGAGTTTCGAACTGATGACATAAAAGATTTATAAGAAGGATGTTGTAGGGTAAAGCTGTTATAAAATATAAATTTTACGCTATAAAATGTAAAAAATTGAGGTTTTAAACTAAGCGTACTGGCATAATTTTTAATATAAGAAAAAACTCATTTGATGGAAGCGGTTGAAAAACTCAAATATGAATTTGTGCAAAGTTTATGGCCGTGTTGTTTTGGTAAAAAAAAAGTTAAGCTGTATTTACACAGTGATAGATGAAACTTTTAGTTCCTGCAACAAGCAATTAATTTTTTACATAAAAAGTTAGAATGTAATATGTGTATTTAATTAAACCGTTTCTGAAAATTTACTAACTCTTTAATTTAATAATTTTTGGAATATGAGGTAACATTTTTGAGAAAAATATTCCTACAAATTGTACCAATTCTTTACTCCAAAGTTATGCTCAAGTTAATATAATATACGCACATGTTCTAAACTGTTTTGTTTTCAATATACAGGGTGTTAAAGTTTTAATTTTTTCTGGGTTTGTATCAAAAATCTCGAAAACCGCATGAGATAGTACAATAAATTTTGGTTTAGACTATTACGATATAAAAACACATATTTTCAGCCCAAATAGTTTTTCCTTCTTAAAGCAGTGGTGTAGGTACAGCTGCGCCTCAATACAATTTTAACCAAAAAATATGTTACGCCATTGATTTTTTTGAAACAATTGCATTATTATTGGGTATTATTTAATTTTAAACAAAAAAGGTTTATTTCATCTTTATCTTAAAACTTACCGTTTAAAAGAAAATAATTAAAATAATAATTATTACGTAGTCGACAACATTGCTAACTTAAATTAACGATTTTATTATTATTAAGGCAATAAGAGATACTTAATTATTATTTTAATTATCTTCTATCAATATATTAAGTTTTAAGAGAATGTTGAAAGATATCTTTTTTGTTTAAAATTGAATAAGTAATAATAAATTGTTTAGAAAATCAGTGGAGGAACATATTTTTTGGTTAAAATTGTATTAAAGCGCAGCAGTATCTACACCATTGCTTTGAGAAAGAAAACATTTTTGGGTTAAAAATATGTGTTTTTATATTGTAATTTTTTACCAAAATTTATTGTACCAAGCGGTCCTCGAATTTTTGATAAAAATAAAACTTTAACACCTGTATATCAAAAACAAAGCATTTTGGGACATATGCGTATTAGAACTTTTCGATTTAAAGTTGGTCTAGGAATTTTTGCAGCCTGTCAAGTGAGATAAATATAATTGTCGTCATTTATTACTAATAATTTTTATTAGATTTTTCTCGTAACTTAATGATGACAGTACAAATTAAAAATACGAAACCTTACGAATAAATTATAATATAAATATTAACTTACCGGTATGTTAGAGAACTATAAATTGTAATTAATAAAATGATTGACAAAGCAGCCATCAACTTCTTAAGCAAACATTTGCCCTTTAAAGAGAACTTTGTCCTTTCTAAAGGTCTAAATTATTCAGTAACACCAAAAGTAGTTTCCAAGTTTGGTCTTATAACGGTTGTCGAGAAAACCGCTCAAAACTTGCCTTTTGAGTTTGGAATTAGGTCAAAAATTGTTTTAAAACAAACTTTTAAACTAAACAATATTTGATTTGGAAGAACATAAAGGAAGTTTATTTTATAAAATATTTAAAAATGATTAAAGTTTTATTTGGTTATACGGGTAACACAGCTGAATTGTAACCAAGAATGTCAAAAAATGTATTTTAACAAAAATGTGTGATTTAAAACCTCTAATTTACAATTCAATGGAATTTTGTTTAAGTTTTTTTAAAAATTAAATTCATTATTTGTATTTAAAATAATTTATTGTTCTATATTATTTTAATTGTTCATTATAAAATGCATATTATATAATGATAAAGTTTTAACACATATTAATATATATGTATATGCTGTTACTGTCATATTAAATAATAAGCCTTATCAATTCACGATGTACATATAAATGTATAGCAAAAGTATGGTAGCAACTTGGTTATGCGACTCTTGCTTGGTCGGAGGTCCCTGAATACCTTCAATAACAGCACTACTAAACAAACCAGTTTAAACAGTATTTTAAAATATACCGTATGAATAATGACACAATGTCTATTAAAGAACAAGCTAAAAATTAAAATAAATATAAACATTAAAATAAACAATTAACCATTGTAGATAAAACTGAAATGTAAGCAACCATATTGTATAGATAAAAAAATAGCTTGGTCACTGCAAAAATGGTTGTTGCTCGCCCACATTTCAATGTACTAATGCTTTTATATGTTCAGTGTTTCAATGTCAAATTAGATGTTGTTAAAATATTATGTCTATTAATTGACATTTTTTCATAGCCACTGTCCAGGTTCAGTGATTTGATGTTTATATGTTAATTTTTGCATGTTTACTGTAAAGGAACAAACTAAATGTTGCAATCAATGTTTGTGTCGGAGCTTTAGAACTATAACAATATGACGTGAATGGGTACTGAACTAGTCCTGTAAAATATACAAGAGTTAATTATTACATAAATCTGTTGACGTTTATTGTAATAAATGCTCATGTTGTGCTCATATATATATAGCTGATGTAAATTGTGAAAAAATTGCTTTTTAACAACCAATAAGTCGTGATGGAGCCCTTGAGTGATAAATGGTTTTATGGAAACCAGGAAAACCATATGCCTGACACATTATTAGATCTTCAGTTAAATTCTTAACGTGCCTTGAGTGCAATATATATAGAAAAATTATATTTGCATTTTTATTGGCCTGTCATCCTGCTTAGTTTCCCACTATAGACATGAAATACTGGCCACATGAGTTTTAACCTTTTCTCACTTTTTATATTCTATGTACGTAAGGTAACAAATTACTACCATTTTCGTGTTATTTTATATTCAACGATAAAACGTATTATGTTTGTGGATTATATATTTTCTTTTTATGTAAAAACCACACAGCGATAAAAACAAGTTGTTGAATTACTAATATTAAATTTTCTGTGTAGATTTTTTAAACGCATTCGCTATAAAAGATCAGATATAATTCAATACTGGCTAAAGATATAAGGTAGGAAACCATGAACAACATTGGTGACATTTTGCCAACCAACAAATTCCCACTAATCGATTTGTCAGGCGCTAAAATCTCAACACAGACTGACGCATCGACGATTAGCTGTCAAGAACAATATTTGTCGCTGAATAAAAAACAGGTTTTTACAAAATTGTTTGTGCGGATTCTAACTAAATCATGTTTGAAATATCGTTTAGCGTGATTTTTTTTAGGTATATTTACTATACACGGTAAATATTTTAACTTGAATAAATTTGGTAACAAATAATCCATCCATTCCTTGAAAAAATCCAAAAGCAAAAGGGTACCTCCTTTTGATATATTTTTTTTTATTTCCGTAATTCTTACAGTTTATCCGGTGATGGAAACTGATTCAAGTTTTTTTTTGTAAAAGCACGTATTGTGAAATCCCGAAACGGGCATACAAAATGGTATTGTGTGTGTGAATCATCGCTTTTATATAGAGTAATAGAGGAAACAATTCCAGTATATTTTTGAGATTCTAATAGAGCAGAATATTTATTTCACACAACAATTTATATGGAAGCCATGAGTCACTGACAGTAAGTTTGGACCTGGCCTGGACATGAAACTTAGGGAAATAGCCAATGTTGGCTGTGTTGTCAAATTGATTTTACAATGGCGTCATTCATATATAGTAATTTTTAATTTAAAATAATTTTTTAAGTATTCCTCAATTGACAAATTTTAAAACACAATTTTCTTATTTTCCCTGTTGGATATAAAATATGCTAGAATCAAATTTTTTTACATCCTTGCAAAACTTACCGAAAATTTATATATTACTACAAGGAGAAAATCACAAAATGGTGAGCACGGGCACACTAGGTTTGCTTGTAAATGATCCAGTGCAAAACCAATTAATTGTGACATTTTCGTGTAATTATTTAACGCTCTTATTTTTGATAATTAACCAACCCACTTAATCTCCTATTTCTCTGTTTTCCCCTTTATAAAGATAATTTAAATGAAGAATGATAAAAATACTATTCTCTGTGTGTATGTATATCACCGTATCAAAGTCTAATCAATATGTATATAAAAATATATAGAATATGTCACTGCGTATAAAGCACTATATTTTTTCCATCGTACACTAAGAAAATATGTTAAAGCATCGTCGGTTAAGCTGCATGCGGAAAAATGCTGAATATGTTTTCCAGATTGAATTTTAAATTTGTCAGGATTCCAGCACAGGAATCAATTTTCGTATGAGGTAACAATCCCGAACAAAAAAATATTAGGAAGTAAATCGTAGTCCGTGATATATTGGTCATTTCGTTGATATAGTAAATTCAACGAATTTAACAGATTTTATATGGAAATAATATAACTTTCACTCCAGCACGTTTTCTAAAATTCCTAAAAAAATAAAACCTATAAAAATCTGAACAACCTAGAAACAAAATACCTATTATTCTATTCAACACATTTTTCTCTATATTTCTAAATGAATAGTCAACTCCTTTATTATTTACTTAGCACAATGACACCCAGGGAAATGCTCCCCCCCCCCCTTAGATCCGTCCAAATAAATCATCGTGCATCTATCCACCGATAATAAATGAAACCAAAGATTTGGTGATAGCGGCGACGATTATTTTGGGGATGAGACCTTTTTTAGAAGTTACATTTGACCGGAGTAGGTTTGGGAGGGAAATAAAATACTGGACATAAATAAAAAGAATAATGACGAAGATTTTCCTTTTCATTTCGCCAGATCCATCTCTAGACGCGTTTCGTCATATCGAGAATAATGTTTTATAATATGTTAATTTAATTTTTTTTCAAATTCGTATACTAAGGTATGGTTAATTGTAAAATAATGATTTAGTTGAAAAGCAATTTTTTCCAATTTATCAGCAAACTACTGAGCACAATGTTGTCACACAAACCGTAATAATTTTTGCGCCAGTCAAAACGTTTAAATATATAACCCAAAGGATCTAGAATTTTCTGGTAATGCCATCGCTAAAAACCAGATCAGCAGCAATAAGGTATATAAAGAGCCGATTTTAACGCTTTATGTTGTTATAAAGTGCTGATGAGGGTTTCGACGGGACTTTCCAAACAAACGTTGTGGTCAAACATAACGGCAGCTGCTTGTACATCCCTCCGGGTATCTTCAAGAGCACATGCAAGATAGACATTACGTGGTTCCCCTTTGATGATCAACACTGTGACATGAAGTTTGGTAGCTGGACCCATGACGGTAACCAGGTATTGCTGCAATGTTTACATGTTTTAGTTTTACACCTAAATACACAAATATACTATATAAACCAGTAATCAAGCCCTTAAGATATAGCATTTTATTGACTACATAATATATCGGTTAGCCAAATAATATGATGAATAAAATAACTTTGTTGTGGTTAGAGATTTTAATCCAAATATCATAACCGATAGAGTTATAGTTTTTTAAATTAAATACTTTCTCTATTAGACATTTTACAATAATACATAGAATTCAACACTTACTTTACAAAACATGCCATAGGTCCAGAATATTTTTTTTTTTGAAGTTTGAAAAATAATATTCATTTCAAACGAGCCAAACTAACAATAAAAATTACCTACGTACGTACCCAGCTGGAATATTAAAGCTTTAAACTGGGACGGAACTTGCATTTTTTAAATTATTAACGCATAGAAAATATGGTCAAATGTAATAAGTAAATGACTATCATGCTCAAAACAGTTGTTGCCGTATTAGAAAATGAACCTCACTTTTAGCTAAATTTTTTCACAAACGATAGGAAAATCTGGAATTTTTAGCAGTGCTTGTTATGGCTTGCTTTTCAACCTTTGAATTATTTTTCAACACTGATAAATTACTGGTAGTTTTTGGTAACTATGTTAAAAACCATTAATAATTAATGACTATCGTAAGCAAGAAAATTGTGTCTATTTTAGAAATGTATACCATTGCAAACAAAAATTTTAAATTGAAGATTCAAAAAACTATATTAAACCTTACCAGACAGAGACGATAAAGATGCTTACCAGACAGAGATGCTGGAGATGCTTACCAGTTAAAACGTAGTGATAAATAAAGACAATTCAAGTCCAAAACTCTACTGCCATTCAAGAAACGTCATTGTCCCCAACAACTTTAAACAGACACTATAATAAACCTTATATCAACAAAATAGTTAATAATAAGACACAATAATATTCAGAAACAAATTTCAAGTTAAAAATTAATTTATTCTTAATAATATCTCTATCTAATCTCTTTTTAAAAAATGCTCTTTTTTCGTAAGCTAGTAGTACTTGTGCAAAAACAAAATATCCCAATTTATTTTTTAGCGTAGGTAGAAATTAAAATTTTAAATTATTAAAAACAAAGTTTTATACGTAATAAACCAAAAAATAACTGATTATTTCATATTATTAACGTAAGCTTTTAAAAAGCCTTTAGTTGTACCATTAAGATTAGGTAGCGCATTTTTAAATTTGCAACAAAAAGTATTAACATTAGAAAACTCATTTAGCTTATTCTTACTATAAGGATTTAAAATCTCTAGTTGTCAAGTCGACTGGTTTTAAATTTATGCCTCCTTCGTAACTCTGACTATTAAAATTTTGATATCAAGTAATAAAGTTAATTACCTGAGCTGCTTAACGTTACATTGTTTTAAAGTAACTAAAAATGAAACCATCAGATCAAGGAAACTGGCTCAAGGACTAGGCCAAAATTTATTTATTTTTTCCTTAAAATAGAAGGTTGAGCAATGTCCACAGCATGTGCAAACTTTATTTATTTTCTTAATTAAAAATTTAATATTGCGGTGGATTTATATCTTATGAATATTTACCAGTTAATAATAATATTAAAATTTATTATTATAATAATTATCAATTATGTAAGTAAAAAATCCATTAATAGTGGACACAATGCATCCCAGCAGATTTTGCATTTAAAACTTGTTATTTTTATCGGTTCTATTAATTTCTAAAAAAGTTAAATTATCACAGACACTTCATTTGCCACTGCTGACCCCTTTAAAAATAATTCTCCTGGTGCCCATGAACATAAAAGTTTATAGGAAGCATAAATAAAATAAAAATAATTAAATGTAGGTGAACAGAAGAAGTAAAATTACTTAGAATAAACGGAACGATCAAATGTAAACAGTACAAATGGAAGACACAGTTATCAACTAACTATTATTTTTTCGTCTTAATTTAGACAACTAATAAGTAGATACGAACATAATCTAGGATTTATTGGTTACTTAAGCTCTCGCCAACTAAATTTATGTATCAACGTAGGATGATAATGAAATAGGTAATAAAGTTTATAACTTTGAATGTAACCCTTTAAAACTTCTCGGCACTAATAATTAAAATTTCTGAAGTGCTTGGTTCTCGGTTATAATTATTCGTCGTAAACATATAACTTAATACCCAATACTTGGGTATTTTACATATATGTACGTTACATATATGCCCTCCTCCTTAGAAAAAAACATTATAGATAATGCGGTAAAAAGAAATTACTGAAAATTATTTTTAAAGTTGTACTATTGACGGAACAAAATTCAAGTTATTTTAAAAATAGCCTTAATAAGGGTACTATTTTGATATCGGGAATGGAAAGACTATCAATTCCTGCGGCAGTTCAATCCTAAGGATTTTTTTGTATCTCCAGTAATAAGGGTGGGGGAGCTGGTAAATAAGTTACTACTAAAAGTAGTGTATCTTTTATACAATTTTAATAAATTTGGGCTCGTTTGAAAGATAATTTTACTCTTAATAAGAAAGTTATTTTGTTAATGGTCACTAATTCGTATTTTCTTTTACAGATGGCGCTATGTATAAAAGTTTCAGTTTTTTCTAATTTACTTTAAAAAAATTAATAGAACGGTATACTCTCTGTAAAATATATTTAAAAAGCATAAAAATACCTATATTTCGGCGAAAAACTACGATAATACAATACATTCTTTATAAACATTTTTCCATAAAGTGTTTAACAGCTGTTAAATATATCGCTGGCATGTTAATAAATTATTACGTTTTCTAAGTATTGGATAAATAAGGTAAAATAAGTAAGAATAGCAACTGCTGCCAAAAACAACCAGGAAAAAATAATTTTTTATGTTAAAAATACACAATAACTTACGATTGATGCCGTTAAATCTTAAACTGTAAAGTAGTGTTATAAACTGTAAAGTAAAAATATTGATTAATTATAAATTACATTTTTGTCAAAAGTCATCTTTGATTCTATAAAATTAATAAGCAATTATAAGCAGACTTCAGTAGTAGCGTTTTTAGGGTATTTGATATAATATCTTATATCTTTACCTCTTAAATAAATATAGCTTTACTCTGCTATCAGACTTATAGGGATATAAAGTATCAAAAAGACCTCGAAGGCATATTAAACCGATTAACTATAAAATTTAGGAACAATAACATTCAAAGAGCTTTTAAGATTACACCATTATTGAAATTATCTGTCAAATCAAATTTTCTAAGGTTGATTACTGGTCTTTATACACCGAATTCGCTGAGGTCTACACTACAAATGACGTTACACAGTTTTTAGTTTATTTAAATTTCGTAAAGTGTTAGAATTTAGGCAAAATATTTTATTTTATTGTGTCAAGAGCAATTGTAGTATATGCCTAACTCGCGCTATTTAGCATTGCTATGCGAACAATCCCGAACAAATTCGCGCTTTCGTAAGCTTGGCACAACTTTGGCTCACCGACATACTGCGGTTTTACATACCTCTATGTCATTTCCTGTCAATGTTGCCTGTCCCACAAATATTTCCAAATAGTTTCAGCCCGGAAAGTTTACTCGTAATGTTTGTACTCTTTCACAAAGGGTTAAAGTTTAATTGTGAATTGAAACGGTATCAATACCAGTAACACCACAGGTTGGTGTTAAACAGGATGTTTTATAACTAAAATTGATTTAAAGTTTGTAGCAAAACTCTCCTTTATTACAAAAACTAGTAGTCATATTATATATCGAATTGTAATAGTAACAGTATATTTAATTCTACTGTCAATTTTAATAATTATTTTATTTATTAATATTAATAACTAATATATTTAAAAATTGATTCACTATTTAATAAAAATAGGTTTAAAAATGATAAGCCTTAAAATATATCTTATAATAATATATACATATTATTTTTAAACAATTAATCCCAAGAAACGACTTATGAAAAAAAAATATATTTTAAAAAATATGAGTGTCCTAATTATGGAAATTATAATTTTTCCATATTTTTTTATTGATTTACTTCTTTGATATGAGACACAGTTTAAGTTTTAGAATTTCAAACGGGCAAATTTTAAAACATAAGGTTATAATACAATCTTTAAAACAGCTTAGAAAAGTAACCAATAATTTTATTTTAATTTCAATTTATAATTTCAAATTTCTTTTCAAGATGAAAGTGATTTTCTTCAAGCACTTTTTACTTAATATTCGTAAAGATCAATTAAATCTATTAAAATGAATTTGTTCATCAATAAGCAGCATTTAGTAGCTGTTATATCCTAGTTCTTGTAAAAATATGACGATTTTATGCAAACAACAAGTCGACCTTGCCAGCCTTTGATTTAATCTTATCTTTTTTTATTCAAAAAAGCTAATCGAGAACTTTATGTCTTGGTGTAACGAACGATGACGTTTGATGAGTATTAAAATTTTTATTTAAGTTCCTCAGATACAAAAAATAATCTGTATATTTTAAAAAACTTGAATAATATTGAAGGTTTTCTTTAGTAAAGGTCACTAAAGGGGATGTTATTTGATTCTTAACTGCTGTTAAGTTAAAGACATAAAAATTTGTAAAATTTGTTAATACTAGTAGTTTTAAAGGAGAGTTTAGTTGTAATGAAATAAAGGGTTGTTCCAATAGTGCGATAACACACAAAAACTTTGATTGATGATAGGTCTACTAAACTTGTGTCTGCATATTTTAAAACATTTTGATATATGTAAAAAGTTTTTCAAATATAACTATACCCTAAGTCCAAAATTACTATCATATAGAGTACAGGGGATTGTACGAAGTTAGAGGAAATAATTTCAGTGTATAGAACAGAATATCTATTTATTTTCATGACATTTTTTTCCTCTGGCTTCGTGCAATCTGCTAATATCGATATGAAAGTGATGAGTTGCTGACAGTAATTTTGGATCTGGAATTATAGTTAGTGTAATGCTTCTTAAGGTAATAGTGTAGTAGCGAGTAAAGACTAATTATTTTATTTCCTAATCCCAATTTCTTAAATATTAACCTTGTTATTTTTTTGCTATTTGATAGGGGTTATCTCAAATTTAAGCTGAAAAAAAAACTAGACGTTTGACTTAATTTGTTTTCTAAACTTTTAAAGAAATCCAGAACTTTTTGTTTAAAGTTTAGCTCTCTCTTATTATTTTTAGATTAATGGTCACAATATATTTAAAATAGTTTTTAAAGTACACTTTTTACACAAACAGTACATTTTTTTACAATCTTTTTAAATAATAAACCTACTACAAAATTTTCCTACCAACTAAAATAGATATTTATTCTATGTGGTCGCTATATTGGAACTCCCCTGTATATACACATATTAAAATGTATAGGCAACACTGATAGTGGCATACACAAAAGTCACACTTGCCACAAACAGACCGTTAGTTGATTGCGTTCGTCAACCTATAGCCATATGAACGCTTTAGCTGCTAGGCTAGCCGTGTTAAATTTTTAATTTTTAGATTTTACATTGCGATCGCAAGTACATCATATATTTAATTGGGAGTTTTCATACTGACATTTTATTCGTTGTTTTAATGCGACACAAGCTTAGTTTTAGAATATTTAAAATCACTACAGAACATTGTCGTTTATAAACTACTTTATTTTTGTAAGAAAGTCTTATAAACACAGAAAGCATTACTACAATAAACAAAGCTAGATTAATTCTGCATTGAGTTAAGAAAAAATCCATATAAGAAATACGCCAATTTGAAATAAATATGTCAAATTTTACTATACTAGAGACACATAAAATGATGAATATGTTCAAATCTGAGGAGATATATTTGTAAAGTACCGAGAGTTTATATTCTCGAAATAAAGAAACGCAATTATTGTCTGGTGAAGATGTTAAGTTGTATACAATCATTTATTCCTTGACACTCACGAGAACGTATTCTCTTGTATGAGAATCGACTTCCTGAAATTTTTAGATAAAGGCATTACAACAATGGCCACGTTAAATATGGTTGGAGTATTTAAGTGAAATTTTACTCTCCTAAAACTCTATGTATTGAGAGTAATCTGTGTTATATATTTATATCAGTTGTCAAATACTGCTACCGTAATGACTAAATAACTAAATTTTTACTGCTGTACAAAGTTACAGTATAAAATGAAGGCTTATGCTGTGATAAAAGTTAGAAATGGTCATTTCATGCAAGTTATGCACCATACTTTGATTACAAATAAAGCTAGCTCAAAATGCTGAAATTCATTTAATTTTTTAACCAATATCCAAATAAATTTTATATATTAGGGAGAGAAAATATGGTTCATTGTATATTTAAACGAGCAGGTGTTTGACAACCATATTCTTTAAAATTCTAGGATTTTTTTGTGCAACACAATTCATAACATATGACGGTTGAAAAATAAATCAATAGAGGATAGTTCCATTGATCTCTAGGAGATTTAACATTTTCTTTGTCTTATGTGTTTTTAACTGTACGGTGTTTATATGCATTTCTGCATATGTTTATCTACACAAGTATTACGATTTAACTAAGCATTTCCTAAATGTTGTCAAAAATTTTATACTTACAATAATTGGCAATTGGTTTAAAAAACTACTTGGACGAAGAGAAGTTTTTACATTTTATTTTAATTATTTTTGCGATATTATTTCACACATTTTTTGTCCTTACACAAATAAACAAAAAGTATTATTACAAAGAATATAATAAATTTTTATTGTAAAGAAGTATGTTATTTGTTGAATGGGCCACAAATAATTTTGGACTAACGTTTTTGTATTAAAACAGAAATACTTGTGTCATTGTCGAGAAACTCATTTTAGGACAGCGACCCTTTCATTAGGGAACCATGTCATTAGGTTTACTATTTTGCATGGAGCACAATGCCATCAATTTCTCTGCTATCTACTTTGCAAAAACCACTTACCCCGTTATCCAGCTTAAAACGAATTCCTATTTTACACATAATAAATATATTTAGGTAAGTGCTATATTAGAAAATGTTCGTAATCCTCTAAGTTATGGCAACATTTTTAATTACACGACTTATCTAAATATTTTATTAGATAATTAAATCATATTGAACTCATAAATATTTAACTAATTTTTCTTTGGACTATAATAATACCTAGTACTTTATATAAAATATTGAAACGAAAATTTGCCCAAATGCACAGGGTTCATGTACACATCATGATGTAATAACAAAATATATAAGCTTAGAAGGGAATACAATAGAAAAAGATGTGCTAAATGGAAGAGCTTTTATAATAAACAACAATAATTCCATTTCAAAATATTGCTGTTTTAAAATATCGATTGGCCGCAAACTCGAAATATATAATCCTTGAAACTTTAATTCACACACCCTTTAGAAGTTACCTCAAGGAGTTTTCTCTTTAGTGGTGAGTACATTTTCTCTTTTTAAATATCACTCTTAAAATATAATACAAGGGACTACATTTTTGTTTATTTGCACAAAAAGTCAACAAAGAACATTTAAAAGCAAAAAATTTTAAGAACAGAATTACTCAGAAAACAAACCTAATTTTACTTCGTGTAGTAAAGAACACATCTCAAATAATTACTACAGGCCTTTTACCGATTAAGGAATAGGACCTAACGAATTACCGAGGTTGTTATTGTAATATTATGGAAAATAAATACCGAAGAAACAGTTTGTGAAGTTACAGAACATTAATTTATATATGAAAATTTTTTAAAAATATTTTGTATCATTACATTGTAATATTACAAATATGTTTTTTCTTATAAATATTTCGTGATTTTACAATGACTTTTTTCAGTTGAACAATTAATTAACTACACGAGTTAAGCCTTTATTTAATAGCAAGCCAGTATTGATTAACAGCAATATGCAAATGAAAATGAAAATTTGCATATTGTTAAAAGACTATATTTTAAATGAAAAATAAAACAGGAATAATGTTTTAGGTTTAAACGTGATAAATCGGAATCTGCAGTAATGTTGATTTCACAATAATGATATATAATTTATATTCCTTAAAGTTGGCCTATATAATATCTTTCTTAATACTAAATACAATTATTGTATTTCTATTATTGCAGAATTTTAACACTTGTTAGGTTTTATTAGAATAATTTATAATTTTATATCTGCAATGATAAAAAAATGTGTCATTTGCATATAAACAACAGACATTAAGTTATCTTTACGGGTAATAGTTTTAAAGTTTAATCAGAACAAGCGGTTTTTTTAGCTTGGTAATTTCGGTATATTTCTCTAACTTGGTAAGAAGTTTGTAGTATGTTTCTTAATATTTTTTGTTTTATTTACTTCAAATGCATATTTAAATAAGCTATTTATCAATCCATTTATCGTAGCAAGATTACCATAATTAACAATGTATAATAAGAAAAAATGTATTGTGAAATTTTTAGTAACATTGTGTTTGAATGTCTTTAAAAAAACTTTATAGTTCAAATAGAAAAATTAGTGAACTGTACACAAACATTTTGTGTCTAATTTTTTAAACACAGTATGATGGTTGCTTTAACAGATTCAACTGAATTTTCCTTATGCCCAGTTAAAATTACCCGTCCTTTTTACCTTTTTACCAACTAATTTCTACCTGTAAAGTTCTAGCAGAGATATTGTTTTTCTATTCTGGTGGGGATGTGATCCAAGTGAGCGATTTGTGATATATCTACTCCCATTTTTAAAGGTTACGCATGTGAGATTTTATAAAAAGGTTTCAGCCAATTAGAATTTCTACAGTTTATGAAAGTAAGAGACAACGTAAAACCTACAATTGACTGTGCGCAAAAGTAGTAAAAAAATATATATTACCCAATTCAGGTTGCTAGGGTACAATTTAGACAAAAGGTAAATAACACATAAGCAATGTTAGACTTTTGTTTATTTTGCTTTTTCATAATATACAATACTAACAATTACTTATGAGTAGCCATTTTTACTATAACCACTGTATACATTAGATTTTTAAAAATAATTCAAGTGAGTAAAACACCGATATTCCTCGAACTACGCATTTAGTTTTAATGTTCTCGTGACAAAACTGGATCTATTATTTTGGATTGGGCACGACAAATAAAAATATACCAGTTTTGGTATCTTTAAACCATATTTTAGGTAAATCACTAGTCCAACTATTTTGGAAGTTCTTGTATATAATTTTTAATTTTGTGAAGCCCACCAGTTTTAATAATTCCGTTTATACTTACTTTGGAGCTCTTTTAAATCATTTAAGGACATTATTTTTCTTATTATTATCATATTGACTTAAAAATTTAAAAGAACAGAAATATATCGTAATACCAAAAAGTGTGTAAATAAATGAAATTCAAAACAAACACCTGTCATATCCAAAGAGGTTGTGCAAGATATACTATTCACAAGGAAATGATGATAGTAACTATAAAGGTTGTGAAAAATATGAAATTTTAAAAGGAATGAAGATTGTATGTCTGTAGCTTATATGCATAATATATTTATTTCCAATCGAGTTTCAATTTTTTATAACTGAATTATTTATTTTCAACTAGAGCTAGTAAATATAAACGGTTAAAAAATCTATATGTTTTATATCACAGCAGGTTAGTGGCCACTTACTTAAAACCCTATAAAAATGTTCTATTGCATTTTACATATATGTGCTGTAAACTGCACAAACTTGGTTAGAAGGTAGCACGGTTCACAAATGCCTATATTATTAGCGACCGCCATAGTTTAAGTGCCTCTCTACTTATATACATTATTTTATGAAATGTGCGTCTTGAAATGTATAATGAAGGTTTTTCATATTTCCTATAATATAATATATATTAGTAAAAAAAGGCAGTCATGTCTAACCATAATCTATTATTTATCTTGCCTACTGATAATAAATAAAAATTTAAGTAAGAACAGGTGATAAAATACATTAATAGATTTCAGGCAGTAAATGTTATTCTAAATAATATTAATTTAATTTTTAGCATGGTATAATAACCCTTTCTGCATGATTACTTTTTACTATCTTTTTATTAATAATAAATGCAAATTAATTTATTCAAGTAAACCTGTTTTTGAAGTTTTAAGTATTCTTAGAACTTATATTTCCTTGCACGTCTATTTGAATGAAGTGTTTTGCACCAACTTCAGCCATGTTATCTAATAATAAATGTCATATAGAAATGAATATGTTGTTGCACCGATTTCTAAGCCTCTATGTTTTTCGATCGGAACCAGTTTTTAAAAGCATAGATAAATGACACAGGCGAGCTTGCACTATTAGAGTTACTTTCCTTTTATTATAGCTACAGTATACCAATATAATTTTCCTAATTATTAAGAAAACTTAAGAGTAGAAAGCTTCTATCTGAGCATGTTTAAGCACTTTTCATTATTTTATAAAAGATTTATCTTTTTTTCTGGATATGTGTTTAAATATTTTATTTTGGTGTAAACACAAATATTTGTGATTTGCATAATTCACTTTAAGGCATCGGCATCGCCTGGATATTATGAAACTGTAAGTAACAACTATATTTTTTAAAGACGATCTATACATGTATAGATTTGAAAAGGAGCCAAAGAGTACACCCGAACCAATTGATGTTTCATTTGTGTATAAAGTAACTTTTTAACAAAGGACATTATCCGAAACTGCACCCGCACATAAAAATTATTTTAATACCAAATACGAAAAAGTCTGCACCATATGGAAAAAAATTTTATTCGTGAAATATAAAAACATTTATTTTAATTAAGCAAATAAGTGTATTTTTCTATTTTATATAATATTTTCGGGTTTCATTTAAAAAAACACTGAACATATTTCGGGTGTTTCAGAATAAGATGCTGATCCTTAACGGTGTGAATCCTTAGGTGATTTTAAGAAGAAAAGTTCAAATTAACATATATCCTTAACCTATCAACTTTCGAACTACATTGCGTTCAAGTTTTAAGAAAAAGATCTTTTTTCTATCATAACTTTAACAACTTACTAGGTATTTTTATGAATTTTTCACACATGTCCTCTAAGAATCAATAGCCATTTTGGTTAGGTTAAAGGTGAAGACATTTTTTTTAACCATTGACAGGGTTTGGACTAGACATTTTGGAAAAATATTATGTACGCGACTGCTTTTTCTCAAGATAACTTTTCTTCTTAAAATCACCTAAGGATTTACACCGTTAAGGATCAACATCTTGAATGATAGAAGAGTTTTGGACTTGCATTGTCTTTATTTGTTTTACATCACAACGTTTCAACTGGTAAGTATCTCCAGTCGTCTTCAGGTGAATACGACTGGAGTATTCACCTGAAGACGACTGGAGATACTTACCAGTTGAAACGTTGTGATGTAAAACAAATAAAGACAATGCAAGTCCAAAACTCTTCTATCATTCAAGAAACATCATTGTATCCAACCTTCAAACAGATTAGCATCTTTTTCTGAAACACCCGATATAATCTATTTATTGGGTAAAATATCAAAAAAATACCCTTTTAATATTTTGCGTCAAACTTTAGATTTAGAATATCCATGTAAATACAAATAACTTTTTCTTATGCCTTTTGTTGATGTTACCAATGAATAATATAATTATTATAGGTTTAAAACTGATTTATTTAATATACTTTTATTATATTTTAAATTGCTGCAGTATTTTAGTTTATTAAGTTGCTGATAAAAGTGCAGTAAACTTAAATTAAAATAACACATTTCATTTCTATATGATTATTCTATATCTAATAAAGTAGTTCAAAGTTATTTGATTTATTTCATATTTTTAATAAAATTTAATATTAAAACATGGTAAATTTTGATTCGAATTTAGTGATAAAAGCATTAATTTTCAACCTGCCTAAATTTTTAATTTAAAAAAAATGGATTATAGTAGTGAAATTACAACTCCAAAAATTAAATAAATAGTTGATATTAAATACAGGCGGTTAGAGAATTGGTGCCCTTTTTTAATTTATGACTGCTGTGTTGCTCTTATGAATATTTTCAAAAACTGGTTATAGAGTAAGTACTTGTTTGTACATAAATTACGTTTCATACCAAACTATTAAAAGCTAGGACAAATGATTGAAAGAACTGGAAACTGACAATAAAGTTAAACCGATATTTCAATTTTTTGAAAAAACTTTATAAAAATAAATAAATTTATTATGTGAGGAATATTTTGGATACAAATAAATACTTTATAATCGATTATTGAAAACAGCACTACAGGCATAAATCTCATACATGTAAAAACGTAACAGATTACCTTAATCTGTAATTAAAAATAAAAGATACACATTTTGGGGAAAATTTATCCCTAAATTTTAGGTGAAAGAATAATAAATATATAACTTTTTTTTAATACAAAGCTTTAAACTTATTAATTCCTGTTTAAAATATTTACTATAATATATTTTCTTATTAAAATATAAATTTAAACAAGAATTAAACTAAACCATGTTTAGATATTGCTTCCCAAGTGGAAGTTGTTAAACTCGTATTACAATTTATATTGAAAATATGGAATATCGAATTGATGATTGAACCTGTTATTCTTAATTAAATTGGATGATAAAAACCATTATACCATGTATTTAGTTATTTTCCAGATTTTCCGGAATGGACATTTTCAATAATTTAACATACTTATATATTTTTAATAAATGTTTAGGGTCTGGGCTGTTGATAATGACACGAGGAATAAGGTAAATCTCTTCTAACCCAAGGCTTAATGTGACATCAGTCAGTATGTGTGAACTCCCTTATTAACCCCTGACTTACTTTTATATTAGGTTTTGGTAATTATGGCCAATATTTTAATTTTTAATCGGTGAGCCAATCATTTTGCTTTAAGTGTTTGTGCGTTACTCATTATATCATTATTGGGTCGAATCAATGGTATATTAACATAGCTTCATGTAGGTTATTTTTTTTTTAAATGTCATATTTAAAATAAATTGGGAATACCTAAATATTTAATTGATATGATTTTATTAGAATGCAATTATTTTTAATTGAAAGTATGTCATCTTTCTTCAAGAGCGAATTAGTATAAATAACACCTTATAATAATAATGGTATGTAATTATATCGTTTTATTTCTGGGTTGAATATAAAAAAAATCCAGATAGTGCAAACAATACAAGAATTTAATTTAGGTTTATACCTATTCACAATATTTAATTTGAATAATTTCAATCCAGTGGAATTAATTCTGTAAAAAAATGTACACTCTCTTGTATTGTTTCTGCAGTAGTTTCTTTTTAAAACTTTTTAAATAACAAGAAAAAAGCACTTTTTTTACCCTTTTAATGTTTATAATTTATTAGAGAATAACTCTATTATGTGTTTCGCCTTATAAGGGTTTTTCAAATGTACCGTTACAATATAAATATGAACTAAATAATGTAACGGTACTCTTAAAAAAGTCCTATTAAGGCCAAACATATGAACTACTATGGACAGATAATCTATTAGAGTATTACAATTACTATTATTATAATCTATTAGTAATAGAGTATTATTGAAAAGCAAAAAGAAAGTATTCTTATTTTTAATATCTAAAAAATTGTACATTTTTAAATTCGGTATTCGATTTTCAATATCGCCCATTACACAGTAGTCACAACGCCGAGTAAAAAAAGTTAATTTTTTACTTGTAACAGCACTTAAACGCTTATTTAGGATGTGAATAGTCACCTTAAATTTTTTGAGATATATCCTGACGATTCTACTAGCCCATTTGTTCCCTTACATATGCCATCTATAATTTTTCACCGAATGACTTTGAAGAAGCCAAAATACTCGGACCAGTCTATTTTTTTTGCTAAAAGACAATTTATTGATAAATACATAAGATTAATATGTAGAGAGGCAACTCCATTTTTATTATTTCTTGGATTATATAAATAATTTTAAATAACTCTTATGTACAACATCCTGTATATAAGTTAAGCGGTTTTTGAGATATATACTATTAAAAATTGACATCTTCTACATTATTATAATTACATAAAACAAATTAAGCAATAAAAAAATACCAAAAGTTTCATAATCTATTATTTTTTTTTAAATTCAAAAATATTTAAACATGATATTTGTTTTATTTGTCGTTTCAAACTATATCCTAATAAATCAATAATATCTCACAATAATAGATGCATATTTTAAAATCATAGCACTTAATAGTATATTCCAATTTTTTTTTTAATTAGAATAAGTGGTATTAAGAAAAAACATGTTGAATTATTGACAAAACATTCAATAACTTTTTTCAATATTACAAGTTTCATAAGGTCATGTAAGTAAATATTTAAAAGTACCCTCAAAACTTTTGTAATTATTAAAAAGCAAAAAGAATGTATCGCGGGAATTTATAAACTAGCATTTAATTTTGTAGCTTTAGTTTTGATTAGTAAAGTTTTAGCCAATTTTTATTAGTTTAAAGCGGAGATATTACATTTTAACCTCGGTTTAATATGAACAATACAAGGTGATTTAAGTTTTATCACAATTACCGTTGTCTTTAATTAGTTGAGGCAAAATTTACATGGCTTTCCTTTTATGCAGCTTGACCTGATTTTAAACTCGGATGCCGGAGGCGACCTTTCTGACTTTATAACAAATGGCGAATGGTACCTAATTGGTAAGTTACTTTAAAATTTACTAAATATTTAGGTTATATTCCTATTTTAATTGTTTTGCTCAATTTTAATAATAATAATTAATTAAATAATTCATATTAAACGTATTTTAACCCTTACCCAATATTTCTTCAATTATTTAGCGTTTTGTACTTAGCATACATCAAACACTATTTTACAATGAGCACAAAGTACCTAGATTAAAGCCTGCGTCAAAAATTATATCAAACGTACTGTATAATTAAAATTAGTATTTTATGTTTATAAATGTTAATTTTGAGATATAGTGAGTAGTTTCTTCTCTACTTTTTATTAGTAATTACTTTTGCATTTCACTAATTTTGGAGTAATGAATTTGCGATGTTTCATATTCTTGACAAAAAGCCAATGACAATACACCAACATAAAACTGAAAAACCTAATTTCACTATTTTTTTTAGTGTTTTATTTCTTTGTTGTTAAAACTAATATTCTATTTGTGATAAAACATTTTTCACATTGTTTAACGTTTACGTGGTGTACTAATGATGTTTTACTGAAAAATTCTCTTGTAAATAAGCTAAATAAATACATGATTTATGATGACTGTCTGAACTGAAACCGAGAAGCTATTTTCAGTAGTGTTTGGTTAAACATAATATAACTACGAATTAAATATGAAAGTTTTCCTTTGTCGGAGAAAAAATGATTCATTCATTTATTCAATTTTTAATACATTTTTTACCGGTCACGAAAAAAATTGTTTCTTAATTTAAGATCACAATTTAACATAAAAAAATCGTAATCCTCTTAGATAGAGATCAACGAAATTACTTCGAAATTATTAGTTTAAAATTAATATGACACCAATAAATAACAAAAATTTAAAATCATGATGAGAAATAACTTTAAATAATATTTTTAAATTCATACCAATACAAATCGGGTATCTACTGAACACACCACCCTTAAAGATATTTCAGCAATTCTACAAAACATGAGAACTTTATTTTCAAAGGAGACATTTTTTAAGCTGGTTTTTAATTAATGTCTATCAACCCTCTAGCGGGGGTTAAGTGATCCATCATTTGAAAGGTCGTTTCATTACCTTTTTAAAAGTACTTTATGGTATACTTACATTTTATAATATTATTTTAATTCATTAAAATCGATTTAGGTTTTGTTATACACTTTATACCTAAGCTTATTGTCGATTATTATTTGATTTTTCGAAAACTACTGAAAATAAAGGTCAAGTATAAAGTACTTTTTATTTTGGAAAGTTGTTTTTACCCCCGTTAAAGTGTTGATATAATGTATTTTAAAACCTGTATGAAATAAAGTTGATTAACTTTTTGACTCTCGAAAACTTTTCTGAAACTGAAATAGTACCTACCAAACCATCAGAAATAATTTATATGGTATTCGAGAAAGAGTGTATCATAATATCATTGAATAAAGCCTGGAAGGGTTCTATAGTAGACGTGGCATAATTAAAAATTCTGGTATGAATAAAGTAATTTTTCATGAAAGCTGCCATTAATTTTTGATACTGCCCTTATAACTTAAGCTTATGGCCTACTATTTTGGTTTGAAAAGAAGTATATATTTTTTTTAAATTCAAAGAAAAAAATGTTTCCATATGGTCCCCATTTTCCACCTGTTCTCTGTCAGAAGCGACTATTTTACCTATTACTAATTTACCATTTTTTACAGGAATGCCTGGAAAGAAGAATACGATAATCTACGCTTGCTGCCCGGAACCATATGTGGACGTAACATTTACGATTCAGATACGGAGACGTACACTTTACTACTTTTTTAACCTCATAGTTCCTTGTGTGCTGATATCTTCAATGGCTCTACTGGGATTCACGTTACCGCCTGATTCAGGCGAGAAGCTAACATTAGGTACATGACTTATGTCATTTGAGCACTCAGTGTTTGCTTTCCTGTGTTGCGTGAGTTTTGCTTAAACACACTGGCTATGCTAGTAACCGCATCGCGCAGTGTTTTCTCCAAAAAATTATCACACTGTACACTGGCATCTTCATTATCATTGAATATTTGTGATGTTTATTGTAAAATTAAATTTCTATTAATTCTCCATCCATCATTTATCGTAAAACATTTACAGACCAGCTATGATTACATAAAGTTGCAGAAGTAACTTACTTTATCGCCCCTATGTGCTCAACGTGACGGCTCATTATACGGACACAAAACACGTTCAAAACTCAGAATCTTAATTTCAGGTGTCACCATTCTTCTTTCATTGACAGTATTTCTGAACCTAGTAGCTGAAAAGATACCAACCACGTCAGACGCAGTTCCGTTGATAGGTATGATAGGCCTCCTGGGAGCATCGTGTGTTTTGACGCCCTGTTGTCCTCTATGCTGGAATGCCGGTTGATACTTGGAGGCCGTTTTAATTAACGCGCCCAAGCGATATTATGAGAATACTATAACGATTTATCAGCATGTATCCACGCCATAATATCCTTTCTTTTCCTTTATAGCTTTTATTACTGATAGCTTTATGAGTAGATGCCAGCAGTAGAATGGTAAGTAACATACCACCGTTGGCCCCCAACTTTACATTTTACCCTAACAAGCAATGCATACACAGAAATAATAAGTTCGAGCGGCTAGCCTTGATATTACCATTGCGCGTAATCAAGATGTGTTCTGTTGCAGGAGTGACCATCTTGCTCTCGTTGACTGTGTTCCTGAACCTCGTGGCTGAAACCTTGCCCCAAGTATCTGATGCCATTCCCTTGTTAGGTACCAATCGTTTTGTCTGACCTGCCTGTGCTGGCTACATCCTCAGTGCTGCCTGATTTGATATTTTGTGTCGTTGTGTATATGTGATTGCTGTGTCCGCGGCGCCTTTGTATCAACTTAACTTCAAATGATTGTTTAAATGCGATCAAAGAAGAAATGTTTTAGGGCGAAGCCGTGGTTGAGCGAAGTGCTGTTAAACGGGAAATCGTTGCGGTTGAATATTTTTGGAGATGCCGCAAACATTTCCTCTTTGACTCGTAATGTTATTGGGGGTGAGCCGGATACTTGGAAAGAAGGGCCGCAATGTAAATATTATATTCGCGGCACAGGTCACAGGTCAGACGCCTCGCGTGACGCACTATCTGTTGCAGGTGTGACCATTCTATTGTCACAGACTGTGTTTTCCCTGCTGGTGGCTCACGTGATCACCCAGACGTCCGACGCTGTGCCCCTGATAGGTTAGAGTCTCGGTTCAAGTAATAATTAGTTTCTTCTTATTTGCAAACACACTGACGGGCACGGTACGGGCGCGAACCCCTCAGTTGGCAAATTCGATTTTTTATTTTATTGGCCGTTGTCGGGTACGCGCTCTGCATGCATCGTAACAGCACTTCGCCCAGCCACAGCTACAGTATACACAACTAGTCGCTTAACCTCTTCAGCGACTAGTGCTTTTCTTACTGTGTTCGGGTGAATGGTTGGCTACTGCGACCGAGGTTAAACATGCTTCTTTATCTTCTGTACAAAGCAATGTAAGTATTAAAAATCTATAATATTTTGAATTGTTTTTGCAAACTTTATTATAATGCATAATTAATTACACTTTATACCAATTTCTCTTTTGTCAACAACTGTGTAGACTGTGCAATACAATTATTACATATGATTATTTTGACAAATTATTCACTAATTTATATTGATTTTATTAGTTTTTACTGCATTCTTTAAAATGACAATGAAAGCAACACCTATATTAAAAAGATTGCATATAACAATGTAATTATATTTTTATAATCCGCAGATAATTCTAAAATATTACTAACTTATTATTTTTTTTTGTTTTACTACTACCGAATAAATTAATGTTATTTTTAGGAGTTTAATTTCTGGTATTTAGTTAAATAAAGTTTTCCCCAATAACCATGAAACTTAATTTTTAATAATAAATTTAAATTAATAGAATCGATCGATTGGTTGGTGGAAATTTATTACAGTTAGCAATATGAAAGTGAAAAGAACAATTTAAAGTTAATTTCCACTTTTAATCTATTAGGTTATTTAGTAAACATCCTGAATTTTTAAATTTGTTTATTTCCAAAGACTCTTCTTTAGGTGAATATTGTACTGGAGATAATGAACAGTTGAAGCGTGGTGATTTAAAAACAAATAAAGACAATGTAAGTTCAAACCTCTTCTATCATTTAAGGAACATCGTTGTTTGAAACCTTTAAACAGATATTCTAAAAGTTTAATTGGATAATTTATGGTCCGTTTTATTGACAGGTTAAACAAGAGAGTGTTGATATTGCTTTGTGTTGAAGATAAGCGGTTCATGACCACAAACATATGACGTATTTGTTACAAAAATAAGGTCCCTTTAACAATATTTCTAGAAAATTAGTTGACAATATTTATGTAGTAAATGGTCATATGAAGAGAGAACCGTTAGCACTATTAAATTTAAGATATAAACTTACAAACCTACTAAATGTTACATAAACTAAAATAATATATTAATATTATTCCCTACTCCTTTCCCAAAATTTAGCCTATAGCCTCCTCTGTAATGGCAAGAAATCCTCTTTTAGCTCTTAAGGTCCCATAATAGGGATAGAAGGGCAGCTGGCCTGCTCAGCTGAAAACCTTATCTAGCTGCTCCTGCAGACTCTCAAAACTCTCAGGGTGCGCACGCTCGCTCAGCAGACTACTATTTGCCAAAGACCTTCTCAACCTCCAAGTATCAAATGGCTCTGTCCCACTAGGAGTATCAATCTGTATGTTTTGCTGTTGACATGTTTCATTTTTCCTTTTATTATTTTTTTATTATCTTTTATGTTTTTTGTTTCTGTTGTTAATATATTTTATTAATTCGTTACCTCCTCGTCAAATTAGTATAAATTTTAATAGGTTATTAACTAAATCAGCCATTAATAGAACACCGCTAACTACAACACAGTATAAATTATTATTGCTAAACGCGCTATGCGCACTTTCTGCTGTATGTCTAAACAAGAAAACTAACTAACCATACAAACTCTATGTTTGTTTAAAGTAATGGTTTTGTGGTGCATAGATTGGCGATCGTGGAGGAATATACTAAGGCACTTAACACTATGTTTGATGGGCAGATCGGGCCAACTAAGTCGCTACCAAGCCGTCTCCACGCGTCTCGCCAGGTAATCATGCACACTTTTAAACCAAATAAACCGCCTTTTAAAACGCTACTTAGCGTCTTTTCACTTAACGGTTGTTTCATACATTACTAGATGCTTTGCAATTTCCTTTTATCTTGCTCTTTAGCTTTGTCCTATCTCAATACCTGAAACAGTTAAAAAGAACTAAATAAAATATAACTGCAAAATTAACCACAATAATAGTAATTGCGTAACATTATTATGGCAGCAGTGTGGGAACCTACTTTAAACTCATCTAGTGAAGAATGTGGTCTCCACATTGCTGCTTTACCTCGGCCTTAGAGCTTTGTGAAAATATTGGAGGAGGATACGATCGTAGTTCATCTTTTGAATTTTCTCAAATTAACATAAAGCGGTCTATAGTATAGATACATGCTACATGCCATTATAATTATTTAAAGTATTATGATATTTTTTAAGCTTTACAGTTTTACAAAGAAGTATCTAGTTTAGGGGATTTTTGTGCAGTCAGTACTTGGAAGTGTAGCAAACCAAACTTAGACTAAAAGTTATCAAACCAGACTATTATAAACAACATCATTAAGTTATAAATGAAAGATAATTAAAGTGAATAATTGCAATGCCCTGATATTTAGAAACTGGCATACAGATGGGATGGCATTAGTGTTTTCAGTAGAGGCTAATGGAAATCGTGAAATACGTAAGATAAAAATCGTTAAATTTCACAATAAATCGTGCGAATTGGGAGCCCTGGATGGTACCCAAGATTTAAATTACACTAAAAAAATAGGCTACTTTAACTAATTACAAACAAGTGAAAATATAGTATAAAAATGTTCTAAATTACAAAACGATCCGAAATATTAAAAACTCTACCCTAAAATAAAGCCTTACAATGATCCAGAAAGAACGAAGTTCTCTCCTCGTAACGCAACTATATGCATCTCTTTCTACGAAATATGCATGTCAACAGCTACTGCTGGTCGCTCCGAATCTATAATTATTATGAGTACGGGTCCTGTCCGCTCGACGGCACGAAACTGCCTAGTAGCAAAACATTCATATCAAGAAATATTTTTTGGATTTATAAATTTTACTTAGAGTTGAAAATTTTCCAATTTTCGATTTTTTTTTAATTTTGGGTTGTAACCTCATACCGAAATAGAAGAACATTTCCGGATTTTATAATTTTATGATTTACAGAGGTTCACAAAGATTGACTGGATAAAAATCTTAACTGAATACCACAAATAATATCTAAGGATGGGCAAAATATTCGACTTTTGAATTTAACTTGGTTATAAAAATTTGAAAACCCGAATAATTAATATATTATGTCGATTAATCGATTATTTATATTAATCTATTAATTATCGAAATCGAATATTTGATTAATCAATATTATTAACTATCTAGTAACTGATTAATCGAAATAATCAGTTATTTTTTGTAACCGAAAATCGATTATGAAATTCTATAATCACCCAACCCTGGGATCGATTAGCATTTCAAAGTGGGTTTGCTTTAGTTAAAATTGTATGGCAAAAAATGATTCCGAGGATATAGACGTATTCGTATGATTTCAAATATATAAGCAAGACTGAAACTAAGGTTATGTTGGCCCTTGCATCATATTTGCTGTACCAGAGCTAGTATATAATATAAAACGTATGTTTAGCGTATGCAAATTCCAACCAACCTTTACTTTAAATTTAAAAAAATATGTATGTTCTCGAGATTGATTGATTTATCTTTTTTGTCGGATAATAACTTTCTTCATGTTACTACCTACTCTTTTATTTGTTATTCTAGTCATTTTCTTGATATTCCTATATTAATGACCAATAATTTCCTATCAATCATCATTTAATTTTCTTCTATCGCTATTAAAATATTCTTTAAAAATTAATAAACAATAACTTTCTTAAATTTGATTAGATAGGTACCTAACGCAAAAAAATGTTTTTTTTTGTAATTTTCACATATCCACGTGTTTTATCTTTTTTTATAATTCTACTACTATTTCATTAGCTATTGCATTTTCCTGACATACCTTTCGTTGTTTTCAGTAGAAATGTTTTGTATCTCTATCTATCTAAATATTACCTTTTAAATGAAGAGACATCATCTTTGATGAATATGTCATTTAAAAAAATATTTAACCTGCTAATAAGTAACAAATGGTACGTAAGTTGCTCGTGAAAGCACAATTCACCAAAAAATTCTTTCATTATTTAAACCAATGTAGATTTCATTTATATCAACACATTAAAAATTATTTTTATATTCCTTTTTTTCGTTTTAAATATAATCCCATCACATCCGCAATGTTGATTTGAGAATATTCTAAAATAGAAATATTTTCTGAACATAGCCTGAATGAAAGAAATGTAGATAACTGTGTCCTTGTATATAAAATTTCGTAATAGAGTTTTCAGTGTGAATGAATGTATAGGTTTAAATCATTACATAAAATGAGTGAATTTTGCTTGACTGTACATAAAACTTTCTTTTACTTTTTTAGTGAAAATATAACTCAACTTAATATTGTTTTTTTTCGTAGCTAGTTATTGTCGTTAATCTGTAGTGTAGAGTTATTTTTACTCATCTAACAAACAGTTCTACTACAGATACTAAGTAATTTGACTTTACAGGTACCTACTTCAATTGTATTATGTTTATGGTTGCATCTTCTGTGGTTTTAACCGTGGTAGTTTTAAATTATCATCATCGAACGGCTGATATTCATGAAATGCCACAGTGGGTAAGTTGTTTGACAAACACTTAAACATCTTATGATTAAACAAATAACATAGTATCTATGTTATTTGTATACCCACTATTTTATTTAAAGTGAATAGGTACTTAATGTTTCACATTATGGAACAATATTGTTTATCACCATTTATTTAACTTAAATTAAATAAATTGTCCATGGTTTTTCACAAGATATAAATTTGTGCACCTTACTTTAGGTCTTTAGGGATTTTTCTGTATATTCAATTTTTAGAAAAAGTTAGGTCTATTTTTACTTCACTATCCCTACTTATAAATCCATTTTTAAGACAATAGTTTGAATCATCTCATGACGTTTACTGAATCACTCAAGTTCCACTTTCATCCCTAATAGTTTTTACGAAATTATTGATACATCTCGAATTTCTAATTCATAAGCCATTTGAACTTGTAGTTTTTTTTATTACTATCCATTGGTATGGCTTCTTAAATTCATACGTTTAAAATAGTTTTATAAATATTTCTATATAAAAATTATTATACTCCCCAACATTAGCAAATAAAAACTTAAAAGGTTCGTAATTGTATGGGACCGTCATTATTTTTAAGCAGGGATCGTCGTTACACAACAGCGAATATCAAAGAAAAATCGGCTTTTAGAAGTTGTATAAATTAATAAAAACATGCAGGCAACAAAGTAAAAACCTATTTTTCGTATTTATTTAATCCCAAATAACGATCGTCGTTATTTACGGAGATGACGTTGAGGCTATTGGTATGGGTATCGTAACTTTTTTTAAATTGTGATGTTGCTAAAATGTACTGTACTTACTTTGTATTACAACAATGTCATTATTTATACCGACAGCTGAATTTGTATATGTACGTTTTGTTATTCTACGCATTATTTACTACCTGTGCCAGCTAAAGTGACATAAATAAAATAGGCGAACTGGCTGTAAATGAATCTGTAAATTGGCGAAATGTGTTTTTTTACAAAGTATTTTTTAAATAAGGTAAAATTTGACACTTTCTTGATTATTTCGAATTGAAGTTCTAGAATTAGCAGTGATGTAGCCCTGTTTGAAGTAGCTTCTAATATTTTTCAAATATTGGATTGAGTAGTCCGTTACTTTGTGATCTTGCATATTAACAAAAACAATATGAGTAATTTACTTGTTTATAATATTACTTTATTAACTTATTAGTGACTGCAGTTTCGTAGTACTACTACATTATCAAACTGAAATTTGATGTGTAGTAAAGTGGCATTCTGTCTACGAAATTGACAAAGATAAAACAATGACATAACATTTTATTTTTACATTCAAATCTTATAAATTGGTCCGTTTTATGTACGTAGAACCGTCTTTGGTCACTTATTATTGAGTATAAAGGAAAAGACAATATCCATGTGGGAGTAGAAAAAGTTGTTTATATGCCATATTCTAGAGATTCAATTTTAAAAGGTTCATAATATCGTAACTTGTACATTATATTTCACTCAATCACTAATAAATATGATAAATTTAATTTGAGGTATTAGTCATTGTGGGCACGCATTAATGTATAATAAGGTCAAGGTCATCATATCAAAATCAGGTTTTGTCTATTATCTTTCTACTAAAAATAATTTCAACCCTTCACGCATTAAAATTTTAATCTTTTAAAAATTTTATTTAAAGCTGTGTCTGCTGCGCTGCTTAATTAATATTAATTTTGCTTCAATGAACAATTTTTCAGTGTCATTTTTCGCTTTATATTTTCTACAGGATGATTAATGAACAAAAATATGTTTAGGCTAATTTATTAAAAGTTTAAATTTACATTTATATCTTAAAAGATGAAAAGAGACCTTTTTTATTTTAAATCCAATGACATCTAATAAAAGATGTTTACCAATAAATTCTAAATATATAAATAAAAAGAGACATTATATTTCAAATGAAGTACATAAAAGTTCACCACTGCGCATGCAATAATTTCTGATTTTCTGGTAACTGTAGGTATGCCAATTCTCAAAAAAAAATTTAGTGTTTTTTTTAATATCATCAGTATTCCCGATTCAACAATCCTTTTAAGTATTCTTCATTTCCGAAAAACACACCAATGAAAATCAGGAGTAGTTAAAGTTTACGAATCATTTTCTTAAAATAAAGTTAGTTTAGTTTTAAAATCTCTTTATTCATAAAATGGTTGTTTTTAACATTTTACACACTTAAGATATTACATTACAATACATAATACCTACTTAAAATAGTTCCTAGTAGTTACAGGTACTAAGGTCGCCCATATGGCAGCGCTGTGGTGGCTGTGTGAAATAAAATAACTGCATTAAAATTCTTTACAAGGCAAACATTTGTCCTTGAGATATCCATCCGACTCTTGCAAACACAACTACTATTATCTACTGTTCAAGTAAGAGGGATGTAGATGTTAAAGTATTTCCATGATGTCAACTAATCATATTAACGGATTTATCTTAATTTTGATGGTGCGATTCTGTTATCTATATTACAACGCTATAAAAGTCTAGTGTCTCTATAATAAATGTAAATGGGGCTAATTCGTCAGCATTGTAATATTCATTTATCGCTTCAAATTTATAACGATGCAAATTTCATTACAGAATCTATCTATTTTTGCATAATATGTAGTTAGTTCTAGCAATACTTTAATTTATTACTTTTTTACAGATTAAAACAGTTTTCCTACAATGGTTACCTTGGATGCTTGGAATGAGTCGACCAGGTAAAAAAATAACCCGCAAGACGATAATGATGAATAGCAGAATGAAGGAATTGGAACTAAAAGAACGTTCATCTAAAAGCTTACTGGCTAACGTATTGGACATTGACGATGATATAAGGAACGTTTCCGGTGCGTCGGGAAATAGTTCCACAATGACTACGAACTTAGGTGCTAATTTCGGACGAAACGCAACAACTATTGAGGATGCGGCAATACCCGGTACAAGTACTGGACAACGCGATTTGCAACTCATCCTTAAAGAGCTGCAGTTCATAACAAATAGAATGAAGAAGGCAGACGAAGAGGCCGAGGTGATTAGCGATTGGAAGTTTGCGGCGATGGTCGTGGACCGTTTCTGTCTTATTATTTTTACCATGTTTACGATAATAGCAACGGTGGCAGTGTTACTCTCAGCACCACATATAATTGTGCAATAAAATGGCAGAATACGGTATCAATCACGAGAGACTGTGAACTTTTCTGTGATAGACAGCGCAGAACGTGTCGGCAGTTCGGTACAAAGCAATGTGCAGACGTGCCTTCCCTGCGTGGAATATTCACGAGCTAAACCAAGTAAAAGGCAGGCACTTATGTGCACTTTTATGCTAGTGCTGTTCCGTGCTGTAGTCATTTCTATTGGTTCATCGTCAGTCAGTCCAGATTATCAGGCGTCGCTTCATCAAGACATCCATATCAAGACCTCGGTTTCGACATTCACTTAAAAACTTTGGGCAAGTTACAAGGCCGTGTTCCATCACCCAATTTGAGTCTTACTTAAAAAAAAAAACAAAGTCAGTTACGGCACTTACTGTGCCAAGTACTTCATGCAAGTAGCTAGTTGGTAGAGTATCATTAGTTCGAGGTACACACGTGTCTGCCTTTTGTTCGCCCATTGATAAAAAAATTAAAGGTGTCCACCTGTATAAAACCTATTGTGATGAACTTCGCAAACTAATTAATAAAATTAAAACTGAGTTAATAGAATAAATAGATGTAACGTAAACGTGACGTGAAATTGGATTAGTGTGTCGGACGATATTACAATAATTAAGTATTTTTAACAAAAATTATATTTTCCAAAAACCCTACAATAATTTAAAAACTAACATAGTGGTGTTGTTTAATTTTTTTTTTTGAGTTATACATAATTATTTATTTTACCAAACTGGCAAGTAACTCTTTCTTTGGCATGTTTAGCGCAATTGTTTTATTTTTCTATATATAAAATACATCTCAAAAATGATGCTGAAGATTAAATTAAGCTTTGTAAAGTCTAAATACAACACGGCACGGTATGTTTACGCACAATATTTATAAAACTTCCTCATACAACTAGTACCACAACTGTCCAAAAACAATTAAAAGCATAATATAATCAACTATTTTTATATTTCTCTTACGAAGCTTCAAGATTTTTAAGAAACCCTAAATATATCAAATACCTTTTTATGTACCAAATATATCTGCGTATTTTAAAAATAAGCATGTGCTCTAGTAAGAACATTCCAGGCCCGTCAGAATTAAGCCAGTGTTTAACTATTTTAACTTTAAAATAGGTCCCTGGCCTGTATACATTTTCTATAATTTATAAAGTAACTTATACTAATCATTACAATAAATTGTAAATACATGCGTATTAAAAAATAAAAAATGTACATTCTCTTTAATGGTTTTAAAGGCTGAAAATAAACCTATAAGTAACTAATATTAAATTACATTACATCATTGTCCAATTTGTATCAACTCTGAATTTCTGTTTTAAGAAATATTTTTACTCTGATTTTTTTTAAATATAACTTCTATAATATATACAGTGATGGGCAAAAATATGGAACAAATTCATTTAAAAATCAGGTATTAATTTTTTGAAAAAACGCTCGAACACGTCGATTCTAATTTTTTCTTCCGGATTTTTTGCCCCAAAAAGAAATTATACAGGGTATGTCAAAAAGTAAATGTGGCAACAAATTTTGGTATTTTAAATAGAACCCTATTTTTTCAGTCGAATTTTGAATTCTATGTCAAATTCTGCGCATAATTCATGTAGCATACCATATCCTTATCTCTAACGGTTTTAGAGAAAAATTACATCATAAAACGAAATTTTTCTTTAAAAAAAGGTACATGTACCTACTTAAAGGTAAACAGGTAACTTTATTTATGTTTTAGAAGGGTTTTTAAGTAGATTAACATATTGTCAACAAGTTAATGGTTTGCATTTTCAACACTTAATAAAATAAGAAAAAATTATAATTGAAGTGTTTGAGCGTTTTTTCAAAATATTATTTTTAAATGAATTTGTTCCATATTTTAGCCCATCACTGTACGTACATTCTGTATTCAAATATTCCAAAAGTGGATTGTTTTAAAAATCCGCCACAAATATGTAGCAGAAAACAAAGTATGCATAAAAATTAGCGGATTGTGGGAATACCAGAACAAATCGTTTCCTTTAAACGGCAAATTTAGAAAATTTAAAAAATAATTTAATATCTGCCATTTAATTCATTTGCTTTTAAAATTATTATATTTTTACATGACTACTACACCAGTGCTATCTTTTTAAATTTTAGTTTTATGTAAAATCGTTATTATTACATTTTTTCACTTAATGAATATTTTAAAGCTTCTACCACTCTATGGAAAATTGGGTTAAATTTCTTTTTAAGTTATTTTTTGTTAAATTGCTTAAAACAGATGTAAAATCGTCCGAATAAGAGACGTTGTTTTTTATACTTGAGCTAAGCGACTGAAAGCAAGTAGCGAAGGAAGAGGACAAAGCGGGGGCCCAACCAAAAAGCGTCCAGGGTTAATCAAACAAGACCTCCCACACTGTAATAATCCCTAAAGGTTCTGCATACGATGTATTGTTGGAGCAGTCGATATAAAATTTATTAGGGTCATAAAATCATTTCCGTTAAATATTAAGAGTGTCGGTGTGTCGGTGAAAGTTTCTTTACCATTTCATTTTAAATCTGGCTTAAAAACTTTTCTTTATAATGACGAACACTGTTATGTAAGCTCTCGAGATTTATTTTTTTTACACCATTAATGAAAAAAAAGTTAGAAGTACCTTTTTCTATAATAATGTATTGGTTGTCTTTAGTCATATAAAGAAAAGTCAAAACTGATTTTAGAGAAAAACTGCCAACTGTAATAAAAGCAAATAATGAAATGGCAAAGGAATTGTGGTCAATTCTGTTATACTTACTCGAAATCAGCTTTTTAAATATTTTTTATATGTAAAAAATGTACCATAACCTCTATAAAAAAATAAGTTCCTGCCGTGCTGGCCGTGTCCTCCTATGGATTTATAAGTGTACTCAACATTATTTTACATGTTTTATTACAATATCTGTAGTTCCTATATCGATATAAAATATATAGCTAATTAGATGGTTCATAATTCTCTTCTGATATCATTACATGCTCAAAAGACAATTTTATTAAACTCATATAATATGTATAGTATGTCCCAGTATCCAACGATACATTTTGCCTAAAATTATGTTTAAGTAGATGGCCGTTTTATACTAGAACCTTATACCATAAAGTCAAGTTTGTTCGCCTGTCTTATTCGTCGTCGTAGCTTTAAAAATTCTTATAGTAATAATAATCGTAAAGTACTAAAAGTGTTTTAAATGTTTGAAAACGCACCAAAAGTTATGTCAGGCAACGTTAGGTCTTTAGTGGCAATAAATGCATTTATCGTAATTACAATGTCCAGTTTTCTAAACAAAGCATAGAGTTAACAAGAGGCAGTTCATATAATATGTAAGTGAACTATGGTTCACTTACTACCATGATTCATACTATGGTATGTGTGGTGACTATTTGGATATTTCAAAAAGTGGAGCAGTCGGTGGGATAACAAAATTTTTTTCTTTTCCACGGTTGTGTTTTACTGCCTTTTAAATAGTATATTATCTTTGTAGAGGTCAATGACATTTATAATTTCCTGTGATTCCTAAATTAAGTAATAGTGATATTCATTAATACCAATGCACATAAATTTTAGATATTGACTAAAAACATTTGTTAAAAGACATGCTTACTTCTCTAAAAGCCAAAAAATAAAGCAGATTTGCACAGTTCTATATTTTGCTAATAAACATCCTCCTTCTTCAAATATATTTCACTAATCATACCTTAGCATTTGTTTTATTTTACCAGTAATTTCAGAGCAGAAAATTAATATCTGTAACGATAATAACACTTAGTTTTCAAACACTTAAAGTTTTCCTAAGTAATAAACGAAAATAGAAAAAGACTGAACAGGCAGACAAATACTTATTAATAATTAATTAAAGTTTAATTAGTACGTGACAGAGCTTTTAGGACTTAGAGCAGTGTCTTCCGAACCAATCTTTTCTTGTTTGGTTGGCCTAAGCAAGTGTCGTGTCCCGTATTTCAATCGCTTTACGTCAGGCCCACGCCGGAAGTCCCGGCTCCGATCCAACGCTGCTTCCGGTTCAGATCGCGCTCCCGTGTTTTCGGAACGCAGCGCCATGTACGCGGTCGACCTATAATAATTGGGCCCCAATTCTTTTGATCGAAGATTTTGTATAACTAACGCCAGATACGTGACTGCGGATCTTTCGAAAGGCCGGTCATTTATTTCGGTATTCATATATCGAAACGTGTATTGCATATTGCGAACATTTACTGGGCCCATTCGTTTTGGGCCGTTATTAGTATATGATGCCGATCCGCATTTAAAGATTCCTGTATATTTTAGGGCCCTTGTTAATTTGATTGGCCTAATTTTAATAATAACTGAACAAGGAAAAGATAGAGAATTCTGAATAGTTTCTAAATGCGGATTTGAACCTTACACGAATGTTACATCGAGGCACACTAGAAGTGGAACTATTATAGTGGAAGTGGAATATTAGCTAGAGAATAAATAATAAAAAATTTAGGAATAATATAGGCTCCGGCAAATGATAATAGGAAAAAAACAAATTTTAATTTTGATTTTTTAAAATATACCTACTTATCTAAATATTGTCTGTTTAAAGGTTGGAGACAATGACGTTTCTTGAACGGCAGTAGAGTTTTGGACTTGCATTGTCTTTATTTGTTTAGAATCACTACGTTTCAACTGGTAAGCATCTCCAGTCGTCTTCAGGTGAATACTGAATAAGTACGGTAACTACAGCTCTATTTATACTAGGCAGGTGCTGTGACGCATGATTAGTGGGTGGAGTCATGCGTGTTGCTAGGTGATGACGCATAACTGGATGAGTCAAGCATGACTCATCCAGTTATGCGTCATCACCTAGCAACACGCATGACTCCACCCACTAATCATGCGTCACAGCACCTGCCTAGTATAAATAGAGCTGTAGTTACCGTACTTATTCAGTATTCACCTGAAGACGACTGGAGATGCTTACCAGTTGAAACGTAGTGATTCTAAACAAATAAAGACAATGCAAGTCCAAAACTCTACTGCCGTTTATCTAAATATTGTTACCTACGATTAGTCGCAATATTTCAATGAAACTGGTCTACCCAAACTAAAAACACTGGACCATCAGCCAAATAACACCTGCAATGTTGAATTACACTAAATAACAAATTTGATATAAATAAAAAGCGCAATTTTTTATTTTCAAATAAAAACGGAATATACATACCGGGTAAACACTGTCATTCTAGGACATAGAAAAACAAATTAAAAACTTTGAAAGTTGCTTTTTTTACTTTATATTAGTTACCATAATCCACTATAAGTATGACTACTGATACTACTTTAAGTTTAAAAAGGAATTATATTGAAGCGATTTTGTTACCTAAATTATTATTTTTCCAACATACATCATACGTCCTCTTCGATTGAAAATTACGACGAAAGACAAAATTAAAATTAAGAAATAAGTATTTATATTACAATTTACAATTTTTTTACCTCAAGTCCCGGGTGACGACTAAAATAAATACAAAAGTTGTTATCAAAAAATAACTAACTTTGAGCATTTATTTTTTTAAACTGTAAATATTTAAACTTGGTAAAATTTTTTTAAAAATATTAACAGCGTCAAGCCCTAATATATTTATATAAAAAAATATGCTTTCAAAATTTTTCTTTTATTTTTTTATGTCCCAGAATTATACATATTGTTCTTGATATACATTTATTTTTCTATATATGTTTTCTATTTTTTTCCATTTTTATTCTACGTTTTGGAACCCTTTACTATATTATATTAGCGTTTAAGATAATTGGTATAGCGTGTAAATTTCAATTTCCATTTCGGAATTGCCTATAACATTATGTCGTCGTTTCAAAATCTATTCAATATTCGTGTATTATCCAATCCGTTCTGCACGGGTGTTAAATGTATACAAGACCATTTAAATATTATTTGACCGGCCTTATTGAATTTTAGGATGTACTAAATCTTTTTGGCTACCTATCTCTAGACAAAAAGAGAGAAAAAGAACTTGACTTATATATTTTTTTATATACTTGTTTTCGTCTTCCCCGTACATGCCGTGTAATACCCTACTTTTATATATCATATATTTATACTGATTTGTATTAAATAATAAAAACATTATTACTAGTTTATTACCAAGTTGTTTTGGTAATAAAAAAGTAAATGACAAACCTGAAAAGTATAACAATAATTGTTTACCTAAAAGTATGTAATTAAAAAAATAGAATTTAATACAATTTTAATAAAAAAAAGAGAAAAACTGTCTTGGGCATTTTATAATATAGAGTTAATTACCACTTACATATCTATTGTTTAGTAGTTTTAAGGCCCCGATTTAGGGCTTTTTTGCATTACGTCAAAGTTAACTTCTAAATTACGACCAAATCTCCTTTTGGCAAATTGAGATTCTAGACCGCCCATCAACCCTAGCTTTTTCTAAGTCCAATGATTCTACTGCAGGAGTGTAAAGGAATTTAAAAAATCAAATGACCAAATAGTCTAAAGTCCTTAGCCAAGTTTGGTTCAATTTGTTGCTTATAGTGTTCGCAGAGATGTGTACCCGACTTTAGAAATAATTGATTGCCGTCAACCATGGGCTTTAAATATTATTTTGTATAAAAAATCAACGTATAAATAAAAAAAAGATTATGCTCAATTAACTTACGTTGCCTTTGCTAGATCACGTTTATGTTTTGTTATCCAATGCTGGACTTACAGTTAATTCTTGTCGAATAAGTGTAATCGTATGATTGAAAATATACATGCAGATATGAGTTTTGAAATTTGAGTTTTATTTAAACCCTCCATCTCCTATCTCCTGCAACAAAACTGTATACCCTAGACAAATGACAACTATAAAGTTGGCTGAACGAGAAATTAATAATTTTTTAAATTAAACTTTAATTTAATATTTATTTCAATTAAAATAATATTAAATTAAATTTTATTTAATTAAATTATTAGTATTTCTTTTAACACGTTCGCAGCCAAGTACGACTTTTCTCTTAGTGAGTAAATACGGACAAATAGAGGGTGTTTGACCTATGAGACTGGGATAGGAATGAAAATGTGATACTGGCATTTAACAAACCATTAACTAACTTAGATGAATTAAATTACGATTTTTTTTTAAATTTCTGGGAATGGGTATTATTTTTCTATGTACATATATTATTTTAATGCTGTTATTATGCTATTTTCAAGAACTGTCTATAGAAAAAATCATTTGTACATAATATATTTTAACGACAGTATAGATATTTATTTGAAAATTTAATGAAAAATCCGGAAACATAGAGTAATAAAAAAGTTATTCCAATTTTCAGACAAAACTATTTTGAAAAATGCTTTAAATTTATTTTTTTTTAATTCAATTCTACATTAAAATACAGGGTGTCCCAAATCCTGGGGTAACCACTGGAATCTCGGAACTATAAGAGATTCCAAGAAGTTGAAATTGTGGCAAAGTTGCACAAGTTTTAGCAAAATCAAATAATTTTTAAATGTTGAGGAAGTACTTCTGAGGATCTGTAAAAATGCGAATTTTTTAAAACTTTTTCATGATTTTATTTAAAGGGATATTATGAATAATTTTGGACAAAGGGTATGAGCTAATTAAATATAATGTTATATAAAGAATTACCTAACCAACCTCGGAAATTATTAATTTTTTCAAACTTTACTTTTATGTTAAAATCTTTATTTTACTTTTATTATAATCTTATTAATTTTTATCCTATCATCAAAAATCGATATTTTTGACTCTCACATCCAGTTATTATCTACCCTATTTAAAAATCTTTATTAAGGTTATTCTTTTATCGGAAACTAAGCTACTTTATTGCGACATCAGGGTATAGTTTAACCATCTTACGCCACCATCTATAAAATAATAGTATTATCCTGTCCGTCATAGTGAAAATAAATTGTTCATTAATCCTAGGCCTTGGACCCTATCCCCTAGAACAAAGCGGATTTAATGGATTTTTAAAGGCCGCGTAAGGTAAGTAATAAAATAATAAGATAAGCCAGAAATATCATTTTAGAGGTTTAACAAAGACTGATTAAAGATGTTCAGTCTTGCGGAAATTTATGACACCTCTGTGCCTGCTCAAAAATCTCATGGCCATACAAGATGTTACAATAAATGCTATAACCCATCTCAAGAATATTTTTACGAGATCTGGTCAATTGACCGCAAACAAATTGGCTGAATAAAGTCAACTGACTGAAGGCAATTGTCCCTATACGTAAATTTGACGAAAATTTACTTTACTCTTAGTATGATTTAAACTATGTACCTATGTTAAAAAAGAGACAGTAATACTATTTTTGGCATAAAGTGAGGCTATGTCGATATTTGCTTCAATAATATATAGCTGCAAAAAGTGCCCTGCGACTGAAAGAGTCGAAGTTCTGGAATTAAACCAACCACGGGCACAGCAGTATACTAAAGATACACCCGGGGAATAATCTACGCGACCCGACTGATTACTCTGTCCCAATAACATGCTTCGATAGAAGGTAAGTATTCTATACTCGTTCCGAGTAGGGAAGAGTGGAAAGGCAGTCAGTATATAACGAAAACAGATCACGCAATCTTCACAGACGGTTCAAAAATGGACGTTGGTGTGGGAGCCGGGGTCTTTTCCGAAAGTTTACAAATACAGAAGTCTTATAGACTCCCTAACTATTGTAGTATTTTTCAAGCAGAAGTACTGGCAGTAGAGAAAGCGGTCAATATCCTGCAAGAACACCTTGGCCTGGGAGCAGCCTCGTCAATCACCATCTTCAGTGATAGTCAGGCGGCGATTAAGGCAATCTGTTCCAGCAACGTCAAATCAAAGCTCGTAACGCGATGCCGCAACAATGGCAACGAGGCTACCGATATTAATCATAATGGCCTAATTTTAGGTCAAAAATATCATTAAAACTATTTTCCTATCTATATCAAAGGGTATTTTTAGGTGAATTATTTGTAATATATTATTATGTCATCCTTTTAAGTTGATTATATTTTTTATTAGATCTTAATTAAATTTTTAAATAAATTATAACAGCTTTAATGGTGGATAAAAAAAAACAGAAAATTACGCCCCAAAAATACTTTTATTATAATCTTATTCGAAGTTAAATTTAAAAGCGGTTTAAGTGTTTTATAATTTAGCCGCAAAAGGTGCAATACAAAGTGTCATTTTAAGCCCAACGCAACGGTCGCAAGGATTACGTCCTTTAAATTTATTTTAATTTAAATACACCGTTTTTGAAATGAAATAAATTACGAGAATGTAAAGAATTTTTGCCGGGCATTATTAAATCTTGTACAAAATTTACCCATTTAAAATTGCTTGTGAGTATTAGAAAATAACCAGTTTTTGCAAGTCACCAAAATCCCGCTAAACGATATTTCAAACGCGATTGTTTTTAAAACTACACAAACAATTTGGTAAAAACTTGTTTCATATTCAAAGGCAAATAATATTTTTCCTAGCGAATCGGAATTCAGGTATCAGGAGTTTGTGAATGCCAGGATATTAGCGTTTAAAAAATCGTGGTGTCGACACCTAAGTCAAGGTGGTTGTCGACACCCAAATCAACAACAAAGATAATAAAAATTATAACAAGAAATATCCCAGATCCCCTGCGAGTGTGGCCGATCTTACATTGGTGAGACTCTAAGGTCCCTTGAAACTAGGGTCAAGGAACATAGAAACAACATGCTTAAAGGAGAAACCACGCCTGGACACACGGTCATCACATTAAGTGGAAAGAAGCTCAAATCCTGCATAAAGAACCACATTGGAGGAAGAGGCAGTTCAAGGAAGCTGCTACCATATACCAGAACCCGGATTGTTTTAGTAACCCATCATTAGATATAAGAAATATCTGGAAACCTTTGTTAAGTAGATGTAAACTTAAAATACCGCACAAGCGTGGTTTTGCTGGGTTGGCAGAAACTAACTAATTTTGTCTTTGTAAATATTTTTTTTTCTTAAGAACCGCTTTTATTCCGGAATTAGTTTCATCATCAGGTTAAATAAATTAAATTTAAAAAATGAATATGGGCTCTTAGATGATCCAAAGGTAGCATAAAGATATGTTTACTTTACACAAAATAAAAAAAATTTATTTTGCATAACGTGATTATCCTTTATTAACAACCAAAATCCTTTATAAAAATACTTTTTTTGGCCTTTTTTCCCTTTTCTAAACCCCACCTCCGGGTCTCTACGTACTGTAGAGCCTTAAATTTCGGACACTCTGTATACCCTGTATATAACTTTATTTATCGGTAATCTCTTCTTCGACTGCATTTCCACTATTGTTGGATGTTGGCGACCATATTTCCATACATTTCTCTGTCGGTTGCTGTGTGGACCAACTCTCCTATCGTTCTTAACCCCGTCCAATTTCTTATATTTCTTAACCATGATATTTGTTTTCTGCCTATCCCTCGCTTACCCTCTATTTTTCCTTCGACAATGAGTTGCAGCAGTTGATATTTTCAGTTTCGCATTATATCTCCAAAATACGATGTTTTCTTCTTTTTGACGTTAAGCATTAACTCATGGTCTCTGCCGATTCTTCTTAGAATTTCATCGTTGGTTACTCTGTCTGTCCATGGCACAGGTCTCTGCACCGTACAGCAACACCGACCATACATAGCATTTGGCATAACGTAATCTCAGCTTTAAATTAATGTCACGACTAGTTAGCAATGAATTTAAAAAAGTTATTTCGAGCTGTTTCAATTCTGCATTTAATTTCTTTGTCATTATCCCAATCTTCATGCAACCAGCTTCCTATATATTTATATTGTGCTACACGTTCTAAGGTTTGACCATCTGCTATTAATCTTGCGTTGTTGTATGGGAGTTTGCGTCTGCTTACTATCATGAACTTTGTTTTATTGCTATTTATTTTAAGACCATAATTCGTACCAATACGATTCAGCTCATCGATCATTTGTTGCAGATCTTCCACATTATCTGCAATTAAGATAGAGTCATCTGCATATCTAATGTTGTTTATATATACCCCATTTAGTTTAATTGGTAATGTGTCTATAGAAATATGACTGGACTATAGTTAGTCCCAGGGAACGTGTAAGAAAACAACAACTCCTAAAACACGGTTTTAATTATTTATTGTTATCACCCATGAAAGATTTAAGACCTGTCCAACTGCCCTGCATTTTCCTTTCCTATTGTTTTTATAAATACAAGCTACTCGATATTTTTTTTGAAACCCCCTAAAACCAAGCAATTTTATAGGTTCATAAATTTTAATGTACCAAGCAAAGGTTATTCATAACGTATCTTCAATATAATTTCTACGCTACTAAGGGTAAAATAAAAAGGTCATCAAAGTTAATACACCTATAAAAAATATTGTGGTCTAATCCAGTTTTTTCCCTCTGATACTTCTCCGTTTTTTATTTACACACTCTGATTCGTATATTGGAAAAGGTCACACGTTATACTTCACAAAAATTTGAGACCCTTGTTTTATTTTTACTATGCCATTGTGCCACGCAGGGTACTTCTGTCAGGTATTTTAGTGTAATTTTGTATACAATAGACTTCAAAAATTCTAAAAGAATAAAATATTATTATGTTAAGTACAGTACTCAGGAAGCGGGCAAATGGAATTCCCCCCCTTGAGCCATAACCTCGGCATAAATTCGATATATGGTATGTACTTTCCAGGTAAATTAAAAAGTTTTATGCCTTCTCTGGAAATTGAACCTAGATCATCCCTATCATCAGTCGAACGCTCCTCCAACTAAGCTTCGTAGACTCTAAAGTTTTCTCAACCAACTTCAGCCAAAATTTGGCGTCTAAAATGTTATTTATAAATTTGTTATTAAATAACAGTTTTCACCACCGGCCAACCGATTTCAACTATCCAGTGGCGGCGCCAGGATTTTTGGGATGAGTGGGCACAAGCGGGCCCGATGATTTTTGAGTGGGCACTACATAAATCAAAGATGACTTCTAAAAAAAAAAAGGGCGCTGCCTCTCCCACGCTCTATAACGCCATAAGCAGAGGCAAACAAAACTTCCCTCTTGTCCAAAGTGACGTCTAAAAAAAAAAGATTATCGTTCTCTTAAAAATAGGTACCACTCCTTTCACATAAACTTGCATAGTCAAATCCCCTTTCCCCCCGGAAATTCCATTACAAAACCGAATCCTTCAATTTTGGATGGGAACTAAGGTGGGCACTCATGTTTCTACGGTGGGCCAGTGCCCCCCTGCCCCCCCCCCCCCCCTTTAAAGCCGACGCTGCAACTATCGCGGGACAAATCGGGACTTCATTTTACTCGTCGCTGCAATAAGGTATACAGCCCTCTGTGTGTTAATGGCTTTTTTTGTAGGTATCATTATGAAGCTCTATTTTTTATAATAGAAACGACTAACTTATATAAAAAATACCAAACCGCGTTAATTTAATTTAATTTTTTTAAGTACCAAAACTAAGAAACTTTATCCCTTAAGGGTAGAACTAACAAACCCACCAGTGATTTATCAATGCCACAAAAGATAGAAAGCTGGAATTTTGAATACAGCTTTAGTTTAGGCTTCATCAGGCATCCACTAAGTTGGGATTTTGCAAAACATACCCTCTATGAGGGTAAAACCAACTCCCAAAAATTAAATAATATTTTATTTACAAAAATAAACTAAATTTAACGTGTTTTGACGTCTTCCTTAAAAGTTACTTTTTAATATAAAAATAATTTAATATTAAGGGGTTGCTTTTATACCTTTAAAGGGCGAGTTACTATATTTCTTCTGAGTAAATGTCTGGTGCCTAAACTAAGGATATATGCAAAATGCCAGCTTTTATCTGTAGTTGTTACAGCTGGGCGTTGATAAATCAGTAATAGGGGTGTTTTACCCCCAAGGGGTAAAATGACTACACAAAATAGTATTATGTAAAATAATAAAATAAAGTTCTCGTATCTTGGCATTTTCCTTAGAACTTGGTAGTTTTTAAATATAAAAAAAAATAATTTTACAGCCTAGCAGAGGCACTGCGGAATCGTAGCGCGCTATCGCGCGCGTGACAATGTTTGACTTTCAGGGCGTTTTTAGTTGTCTATATAAATTTAAAAAAAATTCTAAAATATATATTTAATTTTCTGTGTTTTTTTAGTATTATTTTGCTATTGTAAATAAATTATATACATATATCTGCACAACAAAATAGATATATTATATTCCTTATTTATTTCCTTTAATTTCTAACGAGAAAATGTAGAATATGTCACTTTTTGACATTTTGAAATATTTAGATCAGTCAAAAAAACATTACTATGTAAAAAAAATTGATTTACAATATTAAAAAGTCTCTACTAATATTTTTTAAAGGGCAGAAGATGGGACACTTACAAATAAACATTATAGACAGCACCTTAAATCTTCATATCTAACTAGAATGGTTGAAAATAAATATTGACAATTATATTTTTAAAATGATAAATATAATTTATTCAGAGGCGTGCGATCCATGGACGCGATGAATTCACCGCATCCCCTGCTCATAACCCAAAGGATTAATTTATACGTGTCTCAGGGATATTTTTATTTTTAATTAATAATCGTTCCTGGCTAATATTTGCCTGGTTTAATATCGGAATCATTGCTTAATCGGTATAGATTATATTGTTCTTAGGTTTCGGGAAGTTTAAAAATGTATCAAAATTTAATGATTGATATTATTCTAAGCAAAGGTAACATCAAAAAGGAAGATAAAGTCGAAACTCTTCGTTACATATTAAAAATAGACGATGCTTAAATTATTGCCCCGGTCTATAGCCGATATATAAAAAGAAGTAAGATCATCAAATCAGATGGGATAAGGTCGATAACCTTTTCTGGTAGGTACATTGTAATTAATAAATAATCTTCAGTAAATAAAATCTGCGGGCAACGAAAAAGCTGATAAACTGGCTAGAGCTGGGTCATTTCAAGAACGCAGAGGCCCTGACCCGCCCTTGGTATATCAAAACAGGCAACCAAAGCAAGATCAGACAGGTGGGCGCAATAACAACACCTATCCCGATGGAACAGGATACCTGGTCAAACTCAAGCAAGGGCCACAATTGGGAAACCCTCCAAAAAGCTATTAACTGGAATGTTGCTTCTAACGCTCACCCAGCTAAAACAAGTGGTCGGCCTACTAACAGGCCACTGCCACTTAAGAAAACACCTACGCCGTATAGGAATTTACAATGGTCCTATTGAATGCAGACTTTGCGGTAAAGAGGACGAAACCGCCTCACATATCATATATAACTGGAAGCACTGACTCAAAGAAGATTCAAAATCTTCGGAGGAATCCAATGTGGGGATAACCTCCCGCATGATAAACTTGGTAGGAATTTACTGGACCTTATAAAAGGAACAAATCTTTTCTAGCAAGAGAGGGGACCACAATAAGCCACTAGGCTGCAGTGCAGGAGCTTGGGCCGAACGCCCGATCCCCGCCCTAAATCAACCAACCAAATAAAATCAATAATAATAAGCAGTTATTTTTCTCTAACCACAAATCTTCTGAAAGAAATTCATACACATTGCAGACAAATATTTTTAAATTACGCTTTGCTATATTAAGATAAAAAGTTAACCATTAGTCTTTTGAAATTTATGACCCGACGCTATTGTTTTAATAGTATGTTGTCGACGCCCAAGCGACCGGCGCTATATTCTTGCTCAGACCAGGTCATCAGTGGTGGCATATATTATGTAAACTGATTTTTGGGGTTCTAGCCTAACTTTTTAAATGGTCAAATAACACTTGGATACTCCAGGAGTCTCCAATTTAAATATAATAAGTACTTTCCAAGCTAGCCTAAAAAGAATATTTAAATTTTTATAATATTTCTTCCAATTACTAATTTTATTTTTGGCTGGAGGCGCCACTGTGCTCAACTCGGGCTTGTGGGAAACACCGCTCTATAGCCTCTAGCCTCCATACCATCCCTCCGGTTTCAAGGGTTATCAATAAAGTAGTTACGCCACTGATAAGGTAAAATTACATCCAAAAGGTACGCATGGCGCAACAAAAATTATACCGTTCTCATGTTAAACGAATTTCAAGGTACATTATTAAAAGCTCATGAATTGTAAAATTTGTGTTAGTATTCCGAACATTTAAATATTTCCAATAAGGCGCACTTTAGTCGTGGTTTGTCAGTAAGCACGTATTTTTAGTTGCGTTTTTAATTAAAAGAGCTTTCTCAAACTAGGACAAGAAATGATGGGTGGTTGGGTCTAGGACTTAACCAAAAATCGAAATCAGTAAATTAAATTCAATATTTGCTTTTGGAACGATAAGATTTTATAATATTCTCGACACCCTTAAAAGGGACGCGCAAGTAAATAACTCTGATAAGCACATTGTTAGTGCCAGTTTAACGGAACTGAATCGAAAGAATTAAAATTAAGCGCTTGAAGTAGTTTTCTGTATATTCATCAATGGGCTATTTAGTCATAGTTTTATCGATATTTTTAGTTTTGTGTCAGGGTAAGTACATTGCATTAGTATAATTTAAATTGTATTTAAAATAAACCTGGCATCTCAATGATCTGACAGGCAAAATAACTTCCCGGAGATTACAGATACAGAAAAACTTCGTTAATAAGAGCCTAAGAGCCTATAGGAACAACAAAAAATAGTTGTTAACGTTATGTTAATGCTAACCACCAAATAACGGTTTATTACCTCAATATTGCACATATAACGTTGTAATAATGTGACTTTCGGAGATATGTGGTGATGCCATTGTAATATGTATACAATAGATTATGTCTCAGGTTGTAATATAACAAATTGATCTTCAATATCACTCAATATTGCAGCAACATGCATATTGTGATATAGAGATGCCTATAAAAAGCTATCTTTTTTGTGATATGTTTTTTTAGATATATTTATTTTTGTGATATTAAATATTGCCTAAACTCCTTTCTAAATAAAAGTTTAATTAGAAGTTTATGCGCAAAAGTACTATTTTTATAATAGTATTTATTTTCTTACTAGTGTATACCTGCAGGGGTTCCCAAACTTATTTTGTCTACTGCCCACTTTGAGAATACATTATTTTCTAGCGCCCCCCTTTTTTTCACCTATTTAAAAACCACTATAACAGGGGTTCCCAAACTTATTTTGTCTACTGCCCATTTTGAGAATAAATTATTTTTTAGCGCCCCCATTTTTTTAATAAAAATATAATAGAATAATGTTTATAATGCCTTAGGTCGTCGGTACAGCTCTGAGGCAATATTTGTTTCAATCTACAATTTGCTTAACTACTTAACCTATAAGACAAAGTGGTACAACTAGGGAGGGGGGGGGGGGGGGGGAGGAGAAGCTGGGTCCTCTCACCAACCTATAATAGTTTTTGAGGGAAAAGCGCTTTTTATATCATACAATTTTTGAGACGACGGTGCCTTTCTCCAATTGAATCAGTAATTTTAGAAACAACCCAAGTCCTTGTTTTTGGTTTGGACTTGGGTTGTTTCTGCACTCAGTCAAGCATCAAGCAATTAATAGATGACTCTGTAGTCTGAATAAATATGCCATAATACATATAATTTAACCTATACATTAGTTATTGTTTCCTTATTATTCCTGTTTTTCTACTTTTTGTAAAAAAATTTAAACTGATGGTTTTCACTGATTGCCGAAACAACCTACGTCCTCGTGACATTTGACCTTTTAACTTTTTCGGACATTGGTTGGTTGGTTGGTTCAAGGAGGGTTAACCTGTTGTCAGTATACTGCAGCCAAATGGCTTATTGTATCCCTTTTTGCTTAACGTCGGGGTAATGTCAGCCAGACGGGACCTACAGTTTTTTACGTGGGATCCGAACCACGCGTATGCACTGGTTTATCCGTCAGTCCCCTAAAGGCAGGATTATCCGCCCTCAATGGGTCGTATTCGGGAGTCAACCAGTGTCATACTGCATTCTTACCTCTAAAATCTTGGGTATACTTTTTTTATTAAGCGTACACCCGTCCCGGGGATCGAACCCGGGTCACCTGCGGCCGAATGCGACAGCTCTACCACTGAGCTGCCATACCGTGGCACGGACATTACCGACAGTCTTTTGTTTTATCATATTTGATTAGCTTTATATCGTTATATAAGTAGTGGATTATTTTACAATTCATACGAAAGTAATTCTAAGCAGCTAATTAGTTTTTTAATTATCTCAAAAGTCGTTAGAGGTACATGTGACTGTTGGTTGTTTCTGAAACCAGTGATTCAATTATAATCCCTTCCTGTTCTGTTATGCTAGTTAAGCCAATAAGTTAATCCATCTATGCACTCGGCAACTTCTTAACCTCATTTGCTACTAAATCAAGAGCAAGGTTTGTTACGGTTTCTATTTGCATTTCCTATATAATTTAATATTAGAAAACCAATTCAAGTTCAATAGGTTAAGGTTAAATTTGTTCAATTAATTAAATTTCAAGCCAGGAAGAGAGTTAATTTTATTCCCTTAAAATAGACCCGTTGCAGTACATCTTGTTTTATCACTTAATTAATATAAGGGAATATTCTAATTTCATCATCAATACTGCGCTAAGTGGCAATAATGCAATTTCCAATCACTCTCTATTAATTTACCGTAAACTCACTGCATTGATTATTATGATAACTATTCAATTTTACATTTAATTACCTATTAGGTATTTATATCATACGAGGGATACTACAAATGTCCAAAGACTTTTTGATCATATGGAAAATTTATTTCTAACGAAGTTAGTAGTTTTTGCTTTAAAAGTAGTCAGTAATAGTAGTAAAGATTTTAACTACTTCTCAATAAAATTATTTAAATGTAAATTATTTATTATTTACATGTGTTTATATATATAATATTTTGATAACATTTGTCGGAAAAAATTAAACGCCAAAAAAATGGGATACTTGATAAAGAGTTGATCTAGCTTACCTTGACTCCCCAAACATCCGCTGCCGACGCACACCTTCGCAGGCAGCATGAAGTATTGCGCCTCAACAATGACCTGGAAGAAATTTTGGCTTGGGGTGACAGTAACCAAGTCGAATTTAATGCTAAAAAAACCCAGGCAGCACTCTTCTCCAAAAAGGTTAACATTGCAGAACCGGATATAGTCATGGCAGGACACGCAATTCCCCTGGCACCGTCTATTAATTTGCTGGGGGTCAATCTGGGAGGTAATATGTCTTGGTATGATCACGTTGCCGCAATTGCCAAGGCAGCTACACAGAAACTTGGTGTACACACCTCATCAACTTTTGACACTCTACAAAGCCCAGATTCGACCATCATTAGAATATTGCTCTCATGTCTGGAGCTCTGCACCCAAGCACACCCTTCGGCTACTGGATTCCATTCAAAGGAGAGCCGTTCGTCTGATCGGCGACCCCGAGCTGACCAAGACCCTCGATAGCCTGGAGCATCGAAGACAGGTTGGTGATTTGGCTCTCTTTTACAGATATTTCCATGGCAGGTGTTCGACTGACATTGCCCACTTGATTCCACCTAGAGCAATGCAAAACAGAAATACACGGCGAACCGCTGCCGCTCATCCATATTTTGTTCAGCTTAGTACTCCTCGAACTTCATTGTTCAAGAATTCTTTCATCTGGAGAACGTCATCTTTGTGGAATGATCTTCCTGAGGTCGTGTTTCCCAATGAATACAATCTTCAACGTTTCAAGACCAACGTTAATCGCTTTTTTCGCACTCGCACCGCTCCCAGAGCGCCTTAAAGGATTTTTCCTACAGTGCAGGTGTTTTATCATAAAAAAAAAAAAAAGCTCCATTAATCCAAAAATGCACGTTAAATGATTTCAAGTTATAAACAAGTGCAAAAAAGTAAGTTCATCCAAAATATCTCCTATTTGGCAAGCAAGTAGAAAATTGAAAAAAAAAGCAACTTTTTATTTACCATTGTTTAACATTTGGAAAATAACCTAACTTTTTGTTGCTTAAAAATTTGTCAACATTTTAAAATATACCAAAATTAACAAATAAATTAGAATTTTTTATTTTTATCTATTTTTTTCCCATAATAAGCGCACTTTACCAGTGATACTGGTATAATACGAAGAAGAACCCATAGTCTATAAAAACTTCATACGGGTAAAGTTTTTTTTCTGGAAAAAAGTTGCCTTAATTAAGTAGATCAAGCATAAGAGTTTAATAAAACATTTAGTTTGATTAATATTTTCTAGAAAATAAATATAGGATACCCAACAATTTTTATTATAATACCCAAGTAATTTAAGTATTTTAAAGTCATAAAATAAAGATAAGGCTGGGTTTCTATATTAAAATCTGTATTTTACTATTTTCTATTCGGTTTTATTGCAATCAAATTTTTTTATATAGCAAAAACCACACAATGGGGAACTTGCATGAAAATTAAATTTAAAAAATATTACTCTTAAGCATAAGCTAATATCATCAAAAGGCCCACAAATCACAAAGAAGTATTTTTTAATCCTGTGGATTAAAGGGTGGCGATTAAAGTTTGTAGTTGTGACGGTAAAGTGCACTACAATACAGAGCATCAGAGCGGGCTATTCATACTACATGACATCACACGGCAAGCTTTAATTATTTATAGAAAATTAAGGAGCGATATTTAAGACGCAATAATTTGCACGTTATTTTTTAATATGACTGAAAATGTTTAAGCAAAAAATTAAAATAATGGGAAAGTTTCCTAATCCACGGTTTACCTAGTGAAGTTACCGACTTATTGAAAATTTTGCTAACACGTAGTAGGCCTTGCCAGCATCTGATTAATGATTAATACGCGGTTAAGCTAACCGAGAACGATTTTTCTTTTTGTAACCCACTGTATTTTATCCAAAGTTTAGTGGATGCTAATTTTGCTTGCTCTCCATTTACATATTACAGTAAAATAAATAATTCTTTTTGGATTTTTTCTAATGCACATATAAGGAAATGTCCGGTGTGATATGGAGCACCGTCAGTGTTGGAACTAAAGTGTGTTTCTTGTATTCAGTGGTAGTCAATGAGAAAATTAAATAATTTCCTGTCCTAAAGGTTAAAGTAAATTTCACCGGTAATATTTTCTTTAAAAAGTACGGTCCTACTAGTTGGTTATTAAAAACGCGACATCAAATATTTGTCTTAAAGACAATTACAAAGTGAGGATTCTCCTCACTCCACCACTTACAGTTTTACACCGCGATCGCTGATAATTCCTCAATCGCCTTTTGATTTCGAATAATAAATAATTAGATAGGCGCTGAATTTTTGAAAAGTGTTGTGCTTGATACCCCCCCCCCCCCCAACAAGATCCTTAATACGCCACTGCTGTAGAAACACTTGTGGATATATGTATGTTGTAAAGGGCGTTTGTTTTAATAAGTTCTTGTACAGCAACACTTACAAAATATATCGGGTGTTTTAGAATAAAATGCTGATCCTTAACGGTGTGAATCCTTAGGTAACTTTAAGAAGAAAAGTTATCTTGAGAAAATTCAGTGGCGTACATCATATTTTCCAAAATGTCTAGTCCAAACCCTTTCAGGATGCCACTGGTTAAAAAATTTTAAAATTTTTCTACACCAAAAAACGGCTATTGATGCTTAGAGGGCATGTGTGAAAAATTCATAAAAATATCTTGAAGTTGTTAAAGTTATGATAAAACTTGAACGCAATGTAGTTCGAAAGTTGATAGGTTAAGGATATATGTTAATTTGAACTTTTCTTCTTAAAATCAGCTAAGGATTCACACCGTTAAGAATCAGCATCTTATTCTGAAACACCCGATATACCTGTTTACCATAATATTATTTTTAAACGACAATTTTAACTTAAGGGCCAAAGTTTGTCCAAAAATAATCTTCCTTAAAGATAAATAAATCGTCATATCATAAAGATAACGAGCCAATAAAAAATGTTGATGTCCCATTTTCGTAAAGCTTAGCTTAGAATACGGGTTGATGAGGGTGTTTTTAATTTGAGTCAATATTTTTATGGGTATAAGCGTCAAATTATTTTTATAAAATGAATGCTGAAAAAAAGTTCGTTAAGGAACTGAATGTTAGATGTTAGAAATGTACATCGGATTGAACAATTTTACTGATCATTATGAAATATTGGAGAAGTTTTTGACTCTCCTCAAGTGATGAGTAGACAGATAATAGATAAATGGACAGAAATTGAAGGCATGTTTTTTTGATAATATCTCTAAAATTTTTCACCGTTATCTACAATAAAATTTAATTTAGGTAGTCATATTTCACAAAAAGCGCAGCTCTATAACAATAACAACATATTATCGATAGAATGATATAAATGCATATTTTGAATTAACATTGCAAATAATGCTATTGGTTTGTTGCTTTCCAAGTATTTTCTTGTTGATTGTGAATCGTTACCGATTATCGGGCGTTCCCAGGAATAAACTGCGAATTTGTATTTTTAGTCAATACCTTTAATTCTGTATTCAACTCTTGACATTTAACCTAGATTTGCATACATTTACTGATTTGTTGCTTATTATTATGCTTATTTTACTTTAATATTATTACTTAATATTATTTTCTATCATGTCATCATTTTACCTCTAGGGCATAAAGCACGCCTACTAAAGATAGAAAGCTCGAATTTTGCAGGTGTGCAGGGTGTAAAAGCAACCCATGAATATTAAATTATTTTTTGGATTTTGTGAAAAAATGCCGAAATGTACATTCGTGTTGGAAAACTCCTGAAGGGTATAAGCACCTCCTCATCAGATCTCCTAAAATTAAATAAAATCTATATTGCGACCTTTCTTCATGAAACCCAGTGGTTTTTGAATATAAAATTATTTAATATTTGGGAGTGGGTTTAACACTTTGGAGGGTAAGTTTTGCAAAATCTTAGCCTAAATCTGTATGCAAAATGTCAGCTTTTTATCTTTAGTAGTAAGGGTTGACCGTTCATAAATTATTGGTAGTAAGTAGGGGTAAAATTTCTACACGGGAAATAATTGGTTTTATTTAAAAAACTTAAATAAAAGTAACGTGTATTGACCTTTTTCTTAGAAGTTACCCTCTTAGGAGGGGTGGGGGGATTTGGCCAATTCCTTTCTTAATGGACGTCTATAGAATAAAATAAAGCTGTATGCAAAATTTGCATTACAATTTGATTATTTATGATAACTATAAAACAAGGCACTTCGCATTAACACAGCCGTATACCTTCCTGCAGCGACGAAAAAGATGACGTCACGATCTGTCCTATGATTTGGTGTTGTTCAAATTGGTTACCCGGAACGCGAAACTTTTATAATTCATAATTAATTAATTAATTAATTAATAAATATTTTATTATTTACGTCGGTTGGACTATAGCTAAATTTAATTTTGTGGAAAATGACAGGTATTTGTAAAAATGTGGTTTTTCCAATTTAATAAATAGAAAATATTGTTGCCTTCGTTCGGGTTATAGAAAAAATGTTGTTTTAACAATCTTGGATAAGAAAATAACTACTTGAATTTAAGGAATTTCTTTTTACATCTGTATATATGCACTTTTTACCAAACACTATAAAATATAACAGTTAAGCTATAATTCATGGAATTCTATAAGTTAACTGGCATAAGTTTTATTAAAATATAATTTGGATCAAGGCCGAACACAGAACTTTAAAAATCTAGCCGTCACCTATTAATGCATACCTACCTATTGAAAAATTTTACATATTTTAAAATTCATTCATTATTACAACAGACACACACCTAAATCAATGTGACTAAAAATATGTCTACCTTCAATTTGATTGGGCTTATTAGAATTTAACGCATTTCGATATGGTTAAAACTGAAAATTAGAATAAAATAATTTTTTCGCTGTACCGTTGTTAGTTATATGGCTTAAAAATATCAGATCGCCCTACTCGTTTCCATTTAATTATTATTTAACAGCAGTAGAGTTTTGGACTTGCATTGTCTTTATTTGTTTTAAATCACTACGTTTCAACTGGTAAGCATCTCTAGTCGTCTTCAGGTGAATACTAATCAATCTTCTTGGCAGAAACGGGCTATCTGCAAAGTATGATTCTTTAACGGAGACAAATTTAAAAAATTCGTAAATTGTTTTTAATTATATTTTATTAGTATTATTCTACGCTGCCACGAGCAAGCAAAAAATAACATTCCTCCACTTACCAAACGCTCAGTCCTTTTCGAAAACATTTGATGGCAAGCCAACTAGCTGACAGCAAGTCTTTTTTATAGTAAAACAATCCGGATTTGATTAGGTTAAGACAAAACTCAACTGTTTATTAAAATACCTATGTTTAAACCTTTATATAGATACAATATAACTATAAAACAACGGAACCTCCACATCCACACATACGGTATAAACTAGTGGCGCGCTGTGACAAATAAATTACATTATGATAGACGAAATAAAAATGGTATTAAGTCCTTTGATTTTCAACCTTAACTTGTTTGTGTTTATAAACAGATTAAAGTTGTTGCACACAATTTTCATTTTTACTGCACGCAGACACGCTGCATTGTCGTTCTTTTATTTTAATCTTAAGGAATAGTATACACCCGCCCATGCATTACTAATACCAATATTTAATTTTGATGATGCCGGATAATCGATGCTGGATGATGAATGATGGAAGCTTATTAAAAATAATAATTATTCAGCAAAAATATCGATTCCTGTTCATTATTCAATAAAATGAATTGAAATAAAAACATTTACCTAAAATAAAAAATTCTGAGAAATATCAATTTCTACAGCCATTCTCAATCGTAATAAAGTTACGACGTTCGCACTTCGTCCTATCTTTCTCACTCCCGGTCGTAGCATTCTCCCTGTGCCGCCTGGTTCTATAATAAGCGCATCCCTTAGCTATGCATAAGAAGTAATGTTAAATATAAGCTCCTTTGGTACGATTATATGCAGAGCCTATTTTCCCAATATCCCCGGTAGGCCCGCGCCTAGAACCTAAGACTAAATATTTTATTTGCAAAGCTCAGATGCTGCTAAACTTTCTTATTGTAAAATATATTTATATATAAGAAAATCTAAGCCGATCGACAGATTTATTAATTGTATGCAAAACAATGCTCATGCTGGATGCTAGATGCCGGATGATGGCCTAGTTACAGTTCCCCGCCACCGCCAGAAATTGGCTATATGGGCTCTCATGATCCCGGCCTGTTACGCAATCCCGGGCCTTTGCTCCTAGGGCCCCCTATAACAAAAAATAAGCCTTGGTTTTGTGGAGCGTTTATATGGGAAAAATATTATACAGTTTTATGCGATTTTGCCAATGGTGAAAGATAATAAAAATATTTTTTAAGGTACTTAACGTCTTTTTGCTTGTATTGTATGCATGCCACTGTTGTATACCATGATTCTGTTTTAAAAAAATATACAAAATCGAAATGTTTAATCCATATTTGGGGTAAACTTTAACAGTGCGTTATCGTGCTCTTAATTAACGAATAGATTGGGAGAAATTTGAACAAAACTCCGTGTAGCAGCTGCATCTTGCTCAAAGTTGTCGGAATTTAATTGGATTATGTTTATACCCAAGTTTCTTGTAAATGCAAATAGCTTATGAAAATAACATTTTTTATTACAAATTAAAACTCTGTTTTATCTAGTTTACGTTTGTACGATTTTCTTGAGTTTAACGAAATCTATTACATGACAAAAAACGGTTTAATTAAATTTTATTGGTGATATTTTGTGACAGGCGAACGCCTGCGACTATGTTAGAATTATTTATACCTAATTCTAGTAAGGAAGTTACGTCAAGTCATATTATTTGGGAAAGAAAAGCTCTTGGGCAGATTGGATTTTAATTTTTGCGACGTTTTGGTAGTTTGGTTTCTTTCTTCTTCAGGACTTAACTAAACCCTGGCAAAACCCAGAATTTCTGTCAAATTGGCAACTTTGGTTGTATGTTAGAATTATTTATACCTAATACTAGTCAGGAAGTCACGTCAAGTCCTATTATTTGGGGAAAAAAAGCTTGGGCAGATTGCACAATTTTTTTATTCCTAATGTATTTTAATTTTTGTGACGTTTTGGTAATTTGGTTTCTTTTTTCTTCAGGACTTAACTAAACCCTAGCAAAACCCAGAATTAGAAAACCGAACTATGCAATGTTAACAATCCAATAGTAGGGTAACTAAGAATAAATATATATCAAAATGTGCTTTTTTCCATTTATTCATATATTTTTTAGAAGTTACTTTGCATCGGAGAGAATTCTTTTCCTAACATTCCCAAAATGTTTTGATCTACGCCCTTATAGTGGGATGGCCAATATGAAATTGCACACGTGCGGTCAATACCTTAGTAGCGATCCTGGGTCGAGGATAAAAATATCGCGACTTAAACCTCCACCTCAATATTCTTTTAAGGTATTCTGAAGGTGTCTGTAACTTTTAAATGTCCGCTTCATGAAGATTTTAAGAATACTTCCCATGGAAGTTTCAATGTAATAAACCTAGTGTTAAAAATAAATTATACATTATAGGCCCTGTTGTCCTTTAACTTTTGTTATAACATTTCTTTGTGTATTTTAAATAACAACACAATTTTACTATAACGTTCACGTTCACCCTATATAAGGGCTATTCTGTGACCACCAAAATAGACCGGTCTAGTAAATTAGCAAATAAAATAAAGAGAAGAAAACTTGGAGACGAGACTTAATGTCAGCCTCAAAATTTATCTACAGACCTTTATTTTAACTGGTAACGTTTTGGGGCACTTTAATAATTGAATGTTTTATTGTTTTTTTTGTGGAAAACATGAGTTTGGAATAAGAATCATTTCAGCAATAGATCTTATAAAGTAAAATGTATATCGAGTATTCCATTGTCAAATTTTACAATTCGATAAAGGCTTCTAGAATTAGGTTTCCAATGCTATCATAACCCTTGTTGTTCGATATTTTAAAAATATCAGCATTGTTTAAAACTTACCATCAAAAACGCATTTTTCATATTTAGTTTCAACAATATGCATATTGCTTGTTGTTATTTCTACAACTTGTTAGTTTATCTGTAGAATATTCTAATTGCGAACTGGAAATTCCTACTTGAAAGTTAAAATTACATTATTTCAACTTATAACAAAAAAAAATTGTGATTGAAGTGTTTCAGCGATATAAACGTTATTGTGCCCATCTGTTTCATGTTGCCTTGGTTGCCTGTTTTAATACTCCTAGGGCGGCTTCAGGGCCCCTTAGCTTTTGAGCAGGTCCAGCTCTCGCCATCAGTTTATCTGTCTTTTTATTGCCCGCTATCCTCGAGTAACCAGGAACTTGTAGGAGTTAAACTTCATTATTTCTTGGTGTAAGGTATTTAAGGTCGTTTAGACACTCCATTATGATTTTTGATTTGAATCGCTGGGCGTTTAAAGTCTTGAGGGCAGCTTGACTGAAAGATAACCTTGTTTTTAAACTAAGTTTAATATGTCCTTGGCAAATATATCATTTGGAGGTCCAACAGGTCTATTGTAAAAATGTGTGTCCCTTGGGCTGGTAGCTCTTTTTAACGTTCTCTTGCACGCGTACTTATATTTTGTGAACTTTAGCTTGGTATACTTTTTCATATACCTGAGCCAACTCCGTCGGTTGTTTTTGATGTATCAGTGAACCAAATCATTACTTTTGCCAACAAATCTGAGTCACAGCTAATAATAAGAGATTTTATATGACTATCATGACTACCTAGATATTTTTGTACTTTTCCCCATATAATTTTAAAGAATTTCTAACATAAACATATATCTAAGAATTCTAAAACTCAAACCAGAATGGAACAAATCAGATTTCAGCTTTCAGAGCACCCTCCCCAATAGCAAATGAATAAATGAAATAGATTTTCCCAGTAAATTAATGAAACAATACTATTTTAGGCTTTAACATAAAAACCAGACAGATTTGCTGCAACTTGGGAACTAATTATTCGTCAAATGGGCAAAGTTGTAAATCATTTCAGCCGCCAATATCAGGCGTACCAATCGAAGATGAAAAGGCATGTCTAAATACAATTGATTTCTGTTGCAAGAAACAACTCAGGTAATAGAATTTGAATTTGAAGATAAAGCAATGGTAAATATTAACCTAAACTAGGATAGATTCCTTACTTCGGTTTTGAGAGTATACTTCATGATTAAAAACATAAAATATAGTTTTGGTATATAAATTTTGGTTTACTTGTCAAAATTAAAATAATTTGAATTAGGTATACTTGGTTTGGATAATTTGCAAATTATGAAATGGATATTTTGCCCGCACAATATAAAACCAAAAAAAAAAACAATAAAGAAATTGCTGGGGTATTTAAAAATGTTTTTTTTACAAATTTAAATAAAAAATGTTTTCTTTTAAAATAATAATATTTTCTTATTGATATTGGTTCTATTTTTAAATACATACTTTGTACCAGATGAATTCATTCATTATTACTTTATTTTATAAAGCATTACTTAGGCAGAAGAACTGCAAAATTCGAAGGTGGTTTTATCTTGGCCTTTAAAAGTTATCACAAAAATAGTGGGAGAGTGTAATTTAATATCTACTTTTACCGAAGCTTTTCTTATAAAAAAAGTTGAAATCTTACCTTTTTGGCTAAACTTATTGGTTTTAAACTTTTTTTTATATTAAATTATGTTATTTATTTTAGTTCTGTTAAAAAAATATGAAATATTGCAATATTAATTTATTATAAAAAAAAGTATACTATCAATCAAAAAGTACTGAATATAATATTTTGAAAATTGGAAGATTCATATAGATAAAAACAGCCTACTTAGAAAGGACAGAGTTTTTTGTACAGAGTTAGTCAGAAAAAATACTTATTGTTTTATTTTAAATAGAAGGTTCCATATATTTTTAAAGAATCAGACAACTCTCTATTAATCCATCAAGTCCTGCTATATCGTTAAATCTGTACATGTGTAATTGGTATACTTTTTTTATTAAGCGTTTGGCTTGGCCGGGGATTTAACTGGGTCCGCCATAATCAAATGCAGGTAACTTAGCCACTGTGCTACAGTAGCGGCTCGTCAGGTGAAGTAGGTGAAGGGGCTCTTTATCAAAAAAAAATAAAACAGGAGGAATTTTTTTCGACAATATTAAATATTAATGTACCAATACAGCTACCACTTTAGCCCTTAAAAAATAATTATGTTCGAATTAATAATATTAATTTAATCCGAATGTAGCTATGCATAAAAGGGCCGCGGTTAACTCCGATGGACAATAATTATAAACACTCGTGTATTTTGCCGAACAGACCCGAACGACCGTCTTCGTTAGCTTAAAGCAAGTGAAGACCAAACGCCCAACATGCTTTTGATATTCAACGTTGCTATGGTTACGTGACGTCAGTCACGCAAACAGCATGTAACAATTTGCATTATGATGAAGGACAATTTAAAAATATATTGGTCGTATGCACCATTGTTTTAGCATTGGTTCGCCTAACCTTAAAGTATTTATTTTGAGGCTTCGCGAAACTTACGGTTATAGATATCATTTTTACGTCATTTACTGTGTGATTCAAAAGTTTTGTTTTATTTTTCAGTTAATTCAGTAGTGTACGTACCTACTTAGTTGTGTGTTTTAAAAATGAACCCAATTAATGACATAGTTTGTAATTTGTTGGAAATTTCATTCAGTCGTTGGATAGATGAGGATAAGAGAGAAGTTTTATTACACGGGTTTTCAGTCAATGTTTTTTTAAGTACCCGCACTATACCTAGCTCTTCACCATTTTTAAGGCCGCGAGCCGCCACTGCTGTGCTACCACCGCAGTTTTACTCTTGTTTTGTCTTTGTTTATTTACATTCCAGTATCTTGGAAGTTTAGTACCTAAAAAAATGTATTCTAAGTATTTTGGTCGATTTGTGCGTTTAAAAAATAATCCACCTATCATGAATATCAAAATATCTCAGATGTGAAAATTATATAATATTAAACCTTTTATAACTAACAGGTATTGTTATATACCGAAGCTTTGATCATAATATGATATTTAATAAATAATTATGTCTAACCACAATTTCTTTAAATTTAAACTAAATTTCTAGTATTTCCTGAAGTAAGAAAAAAGAACTAATATTTAATATAATAATTATTAAATCTTCCAATTAGTTCTAATGGTTTGTTATACCAGTATAATACCTAACTCTGGCCGTATTTCTACTACTTCTGGAATAATCTATATTTTAATTGGGATTGCGAGAAAATACTTTTTTTACGTTTTTATCCTATTAAAACCGTTTAAATGACGTTAAAATATCTACAGGGTGGCCCATTTGTCTGACAAAGTAATATACCGTCTCTACTATTAAAGATATCAAAAAAAAGTTTCTATAAAAGTTGTGAGGTATAAAAAAATATATGTTTTAAAATTATTTTTAAACATACAGGATGGTCCAAAAAAGTAGGACAATAAAAAGATACATTTTTTTAAATGGAACACCCTATATATTTTAGCATTTTTTGTTTCCTTACAAAATTAGCCATATGACGCCATATTTAGTTTTTTAATTTTTTGCAACGTTGCCAAACAAAATGCAAAATTCTTAAAATTTTGGAAAAAACATGATAGTAAAAATTTACTTGTATTTCTCAATAAGAGTATCGAAAATCGAAAATTTCTTGTAAGCTCTTAAGTTTAGGGATAGATAAACTGTTTTAAATCTTTAAGAACCGAAAATTTTGTACAGGGTGTTTTCTGTTGACATTCAAATATACAAAATTTTAAAATACAATAACTCTGTTTTTTCAAATGAAACACCCTATATTTATTAGGCTCGTCTGATAGATATTGTAATTATCTTTTATTATTGTTAAGTCATACCTATACCTAAATTTACTAGTTTTGGCAATATTTCGATTTTTATTTAAATTTTGGTGACAAAAACTATAATTTTTATTTTTCTAGTAAGCCATGACCAGCAAACTAAAAACAAATGTAATTAAATATATTGATAATATCCCATATTAAAATATATTGATAACCATAGTTAGTTACGTATTTATTTAATTTAGTAAAATTTTGTTTTTATTACGCAACTGGATATTGAAAATAAGTTTACAAACATTATAAATATAAATATAATAATTATAAATATGACATTATATTCAATTAGATTTGTTTTGACTTTGCTAGTCATGGCTTACTAGAAAAATAAAAACTATAGTTTTTTTCACCAAAATTTAAATAAAAATCGAAATATTGCCAAAACTAGTAAATCTAGGTATAGGTAGGACTTAACAATAATAAAAGATACTTACAATATCTATCAGACGAGCCTAATAAATATAGGGTGTTTCATTTGAAAAAACAGAGTTATTGTATTTTAAAATTTTGTATATTTGGATGTCAACAGAAAACACCGGTACTTAAAGATTTAAGACAGTTTATCTATCCCTAAACTTAAGAGCTTATAAGAAATTTTCGATTTTCGATACTCTCATTGAGAAATACAGGTAATTTTTTACTATCATGTTTTTTCCAAAATTTTAAGAATTTTGCATTTTGTTTGGCAACGTTGCAAAAAAATAAAAAACTAAATATGGCGTCATATGGACAATTTTGTAAGGAAACAAAAAATGCTAAAATATATAGGGTGTTCTATTAAAAAAAATGTATCTTTTTATTGTCCTACTTTTTTGGGCCATCCTGTATGTTTAAAAATAATTTTAGAACATATATTTTTTTATAACTCACAACTTTTGTAAAAACTTTTTTTTGATATCTTTAATAGTAGAGACGGTATATTACTTTGTCAGACAAATGGGCCACCCTGTATATTGGAATATAAACTGCTGGACAATTCAAGCGGACCGAGCTAATTGTTAGGTGAACTTTGGAGTAAAATATTTTACGAACGAATAAAGCTATCGATGCGCGGTTTGCAAAATTTAAAAAAGAATTTAATTCTTAATATGCACATTTTTTCCGATTTTTTTTTACTTCTAACGTTTAACTGTCTACGGGGTTCAAAGAGAAGTATGTTTTTTTACCAAAGTTTCTAAGTACCGAATTTTTACAAAAATAATTTTAAATTATTTTGGATGGCATTTTCTTTATCTCCTATTTATAGAGAACAAAATAAATTCTCAAATTTTTGATATCCCTCTTTGTTCATGATATTTTGATTTTTTCTCAACCCCTGTAAATTTCAGGTATTTTTGTCATTAGACCTTACAATGTTTTGTAAGAACGGGTTTTGGTAAGTGATTATAACTTCTTAGGACCACCTCTTTTGCAACGAGTACATTTTAATTTCTTGCGTTTCGTCGTGACCAGTGGCGTACCCATAATCGGTTTTATTTTTTATTTTTTAATTTTATGTGCCTCCATTTCCACACATCGTGTATTTCGTGCCAGGATAACGTTGCAGTAGGTACCATGGTAACACCATTGTTAATTCAGGAGATGTCATTAAGTCACGTAATTATTTTTAAAAATGACACGATTGTCCCGAACCGAACGCGCAAATGTTTTAAGATTGCTTAATGAAGGCCTGGTAGTTGAGGCTGTAGCCAATATATATAGTTTTGGGAAGGCCGCAATCATTCTTACAAAAGTTTGTAAGGCCTAACGACAAAAATACCTGAAATTTACAGGGGTTGAGAAAAAATCGAAATTTCATGAACAAAGAGGGATATCAAAAATTTGAGAATTTATTTTGTTCTCTGTAAATAGGAAATAAAGAAAATGCCATCCAAAATAATTTAAAATTATTTTTGTGGAAATCCGGTACTTAGAAACTTTGGTAAAAAAACATAATTCTCTTTGAACCCTGTAGACAGTTAAAGGTTAGAAGTAAAAAAAATCGGAAAAAATGTGCATATTAAGAATTAAATTCTCTTTTAAATTTTGCAAACGGCGCATCGATAACTTTATTCGTTCGTAAAATATTTTACTCCTAAGTTCACTCGGTCCGCTTGAATTGTCCAGCAGTTTAGCAGTAGACAAAAAGAATAGGACGCATATGCAAAAAAATCTCTAAATAAAGGGGTTTAAAAAAATAGCTTGTTTTATCAACACTGCCAGTGAGGTGACAGTCTAGTCAGTCGCATCACAAGCAGAAGGTTTCTGGTTCCATCTCGAAGATTTGGCAGATTTATCTAATTTACTTGGCCAATATGCACTTTATATCTTAATATCTTAAGTAGTGTGTAAAAAAGTAAAATAAATATATTGACGGTAAAAGTAATTTCCCTGGTAACTTATAAATTAACTATTCTGTTTTATTTTAAGAGTGCAACAATGCGAATCAGGAAAAATAAATGCCAAAGCAGGTGCCTGTAGTCCAGAAGATGGGGATAAAAAGGTATAAATATTTTTTGGCTCGTAAGTAGTTTACCACCAAATTGTAGGTGGCCAGCTAAAACCCAGTTTGATCTAAATTCAGCCACTAGTGATGCTACCCTTATGAAATTAAATAATTTTCCTATAACCCTGTATTTTTAATGTATTCCAAATTCCACGGACCTGAGTTTAATCTTGCCATCTATTAATGGAAAGTAAAATTTACTATAGTCCTGACATGAAGTTTATAGAAAATTTCGTAATCAGGCCGAACAAAGATTACGTAACTGCCGTTTAGGATCTACCTATTCGGGGCTTAATGTACCCAAAATATGTGGAGACATGGAGTTCCAAAAAAGCAGTCGGCTGACAACGATGTAATATGTATGGTGGGGTCAAGAAATAATATACTTATATATAAATACCAAGGGTTTAGTCGTTAAATGGAATTTTAAATGAAAAAAAGGAATTTTGACAGTATAATTCTTTTCTTACAAATAATCTAAACTAGACTGTTTCTTCTGCTTTATCAATCCAAAATACCTCTAAAATAGGATAATGATTCGGCAATACCGTATTGGCAAATTCGAATCTAGGGTGTGAAATCTCTAATGCAACCAAGAAAGAAAGCATATATGAGCAAAACCTTCAGTTAAAAAGAGACACCTCACCACTCTCCTACATTTCTGAAAGAGGAGATGTGTAGTGTGGCGGAGTCGACGTATCGAACGCTCCCGTGCCTGCTTCGACCGTGTGTTCTAAAGAATGGAAGGTAGGGGATAGCGTGTTCTCTGTTTAACGTGTTGAACGCTACTAATAATCTCTGTCTGATGCGTTTATATCGGCACCCTAGATTCGAGATTGCCAATACGGTATAGATCATGAAGACTGGGATTTTGCTACTCTAACAATCCACTACATTGGCCTTACAAATTTATAGGCTATTCCTTCTGATGACACCTCAGAAAAAGATCAAAACTGGTAAAGAAGTGGTTACTGTCTCCTAAAATACCCAAATAAGTTATACATAAATTTCTTATTTTGGTTACTAGTTTTCCTAAGAGACTGTTGTTATTTTAAAAATCTGGGTTACAATGCTGAGCTGATAATAAAAAAAATATTTTTTATCAAAGTTGATTTATGTAGGTATAGTTGAATATTGTTATCCATAAAATATAGGTACTTACCTGCATATGATACTTTCTCTAGGATTGTTGTGAAGCTTGTCAAATGGGCATAGAAACAAAAAGAACAGGAGAAGCATGCATAGATACTCTCGGATTTGGTTCACCTTATACTGAAGCATTTGTTAGCTGTTGTGAAGAAGCTGTGGAGCTAAAGACAAATCCCGTTGTAACAACAACTTCAACGGCTAAATCCATTATTAAAACTGAGACTTTATCATCAGCTGAAAGCTCAAAGTATACAAAACCTTCTGACGAATTTGCGTTTTATCCAGGTAACAACCAGATTGTAACTTTGTTACGTTTGTGTCCTAAATGAAAATAAAAAATTCCCAAAAGCAATGTTTTACCGTTAAAATTGAAATTTTTTAAGAGTTTCAAAATTTTTTGTTTCCCTAATTGTTTAAGCAAACTGCTTATTGTTTTATTAACGCACTAAACGAAATAAAATTAATTTTAAAAACTTGACCCCTTTTAGACAAAGAATAAACTTTTTCATTTGCCGTCCTATATTGATCAAAACTCAATAAACATGAATTGTTAATTAATTAAGGGATCGTTTTTCAATTTTCCGTATCAAAATTAAAACGAAATGCTAACTTTATATAAATATTAACAAAAAATCAAACTTCTGTAAACACTAAATAAATAAACATGAATATTACCAAAAATGCGAATTATTATCTTTAAATATATTTCATAATTATATAGCAGAACTACATACATATACAGGGTGTTCTCAAAGTTGAGTCATTTATTTGAACAGGTTGTAGAACTCGTAAAAATAAGTAATTGTACCAAAAATCAGTTAAAGTTGCAGAGTAAAGAAGTTATTAACAATTGAAAAAATGTAAAATTAAGACCTGGCTTTTTGATATTCTCGACCACTGCGTTATCAATGTTTTGTTTACTGGTATGGCTCATTTTTTTGTAGGATACAAGTTACTCATCCTCATTCTTATTCATTCATTGTACGGTTTTCAGTGCGAATTTCGGTTCGACTATATATATATAATTTGCTTAAGTGTGTGATGATTTTGATTTTTGGGCATTTTGTGCGATAAAAATGGCACATGTTTATGAAAACAATGAACTAGTGGATATCATATTAATTTACGGGAAGTGCCAACAAAATGTAGCGCAGCATGTCGTTTGTACGCGGAATGGTGTCCTTTAAGAAATCATCCGGCTCCGCGGATGTTTGTAAATTTACTTATGGTGACAAGTGTGAACAATTTTTGTAACATCGGGATGTATTTTACCGATAAGCATGGATTTATTGTGAGTTGCAATAACAATTAAACGCAGTGGTCGAAAATATCAAAAAGTCAGGTCTTACAGTTTTTAAATTTTACATTTTTTCAATTGTTAACTTTTTTACTTACTTACTGATATACCTTGGAATATTGTTTGCTCCCTAGTAAGATCAGAAAGAACGGAACCAAAATGTTTGTTCCTCTAAAAAAAAATAAGGTTTTGCCAAGTTATGAAAAAAGAAAAGGAAAAGAGCGCGAGAAGGAGGGGGGGGGCGGTATAGTTTCAGTAAATTTAGTTTTTAATATTTGTGATTCATGGCCAAGTTTATTTTTTGGTAATTTTATTAACATCATTTTCTTCGTGGAAAGTTAATGCCTTTTAAAATAATTCCCTTGTCAAACGTCGATTTATTTAATGTTATATTTGGATTGATTTTTTTTACTGTGTAGAATTTATAATATTTTTTGGGAACTATATTTTTTATAGGACTTTCTGAAGAAAACGTCTGCGAAACTGGCGAATTTTGCGCTCAATTATGTGAACCCACTGGCAAAACCTTCAAATGCGGCTGTTTTCCTGGATACCAACTTATGAAGGACGGAGTATCATGTAAACCTGTCAAAAGAGCCAAGGGAAGTAGGTAAGTTACATAATTAATTGTGGGTCATATTGCTTGTGCATGGACCTGTTTAACAAATTATTACTTTTAATTTTTTGTGGCTCAGAGGTGGGCATACGTACAATAAAAAAGTATGCCCGAAATTTAGTGAATTTAAGAATGCAGAGAAGAGTGTAAACGGTATCATCTCCCAACCCACCCTATTTACGGTGTTAACCAGGCCGGATAAGATCGGAAATCTCGTAGGGTACGCAAGAACATATACACTCCCCAATCGGTAGGTCATGCAATGTCAAGAAACAATGGTTAATTAAAGTTAAACATGGAGTGTCGCATGACCGAGGATCGTGGTTCGGAACCCACGTTAAGCTGTAGATTCCCTCGGGAATGGCCCTGGCATGATCGCACTTTTTTTTGTCATCCTGTATAATCAAAAAAAAAATGTAAAACGCGCCCTAGGATACAGATAAAGTCTGCAAAATATCAACTTAATTAATAACTGAAACAAAGCAGACGGAAAGTGAACTGCAGGACCCTGTATAAATGATACCTTCATCTGTCACTAAATACGAGCTTTATAACTTATCAGCTAATTACTCGCTTTACAAAAGACATAGATATAACTTACAGATAATAAAATTTAATATCAGTAAAGATAATAGAAAAGGTTGATTAAAAAAGGAAGATGTTCAATTTAAGGGAGATTTGTGAAAAACTTGCAAGTTGGAATATCACTTTTATCTATAGTATCAGATTACATTATAAGGCTATGTTTGTTTTTCGTATTAGTTCAGCCAAATGAAAAAGTATAACTTTTTTCTTGCTCTTTCGAAAACCTATTTTAGTTAACTTTTTTTGGAGAAGTTGTAAGAGAGAGTGAATCAAAAGTAACTTTTATTCTGGGTAGAACATTCCTTTTTTCAAGCGTAAAATGCGTAATATAATAATAGTCAAACATATATATTATATAAGATTTTTTTTAATTATATCGAATAACAGTAATGTAATGCCTGTATTACTCAACGTGAAAGAAACCTCAAAATAATTTTATTTGGGGGGTTGGAGAGAATACGATAAATTTGTTTTCCCGTTTTGATCCTTAAATTTTCTAATATGCTAAAAAATTGATTATAGAAATTTGGATTTATTAGGTTAGTTTATTTTCTTTTTTATGTAGGTTTTTAAATTTTTCAATTTTACTTCTTTTTAGTCTGCTTTTCAATTTAATACATTTAATTGTCTGCATTGCCTTTGCCGATTACAGTTTTTTTTTAATTTAAAATTTGCTCCGTTTTTTAATTTTTTTATTTTAGATGTGAAAAGAATAACCCCTGCGATCACGATTGTTTGGATACAGGTACAGCTATAGAGTGCTCTTGTAGAAGAGGTTACCAACTAGCAGATGATAAAAAATCTTGCCAAGGTAAATATAACATCAATTTTGAAAAACATATAACAATTTTATTTATTTTATTATCAGTATGCGGCCTAATAATCTAATAAAAACAATAGTAAAGATTTTTTTACATTGAGAAAGTCATGATTTTTCCATGGGCGCCGGTAAATTCGGTCCTAATTTCCTAGTCCTTACCCAACTTTTTAGAAGGGCCATTAAAGAAAGATATGGAGTGTTTCTTTAAAACACCAAAGAAGTCTTCCATTTAAATTTGATACACCAATTCCATAACATTTTGCATATTATTATTAATTATCTGTATTTGGTTTTCCTTGAATTTATTACCATTTTGTAGTAAAAAATATGTTTCAAGCGGATATGTTCAAACATGTACTCGTATTTCTGCGTAGAAAATTATAACAATAAATTGTTGAAAAAAGGAAATTTAATAAACAAAATACGATAATATTGTTAAATATGTTGAGACCAAAAGTGCCAGTCGACCAATAGTTTATAATTTTTACACCGTTAAAAGGAAATAAAGAAGCGCAACACAATTTTATCTGATGCTCTTTTTCATGGAAATTAAAACACAAAATCCATTGACAGCTAATTTAGGGGAAAATTTTAAATTTATGAAATGGGTCAAACCGTTATCACGCTATTTTAATGCGTTTCATAAATTACATTGAGGGTTACCTGAATTATTATTTTATACAACAAAACTAAATGGGAAAACTAGAACAAAGGTGCTTTAGCACGCAAATAAGATAAATTTTAATGCGTTTAATTTAAGATTGAGTTTTGAAAACGCTTGTTTTAATGCATTTATGAAAACATGTTTTTGCCATTAATTATTATGGAATAGATAAAAAAATTACTTAAATTTTAAAAACATATATTTTCATCAAAATTTACTTTATAAAAAATTAAATTTTGAAAATTACAACAGAGAAATGTTAATTACAGCTTTGTGTTAGGTACGGAATGGCGCAGTACCATTCATGTCAAGTTAAACAAAATGAAATTCAAAAAAAATCTTAGCTCCTGAAAAATCGATTAGCTGGATTTTTGCTTTGCAAAAATGATTTCCTCAAAATAAAAATGGTTCGGTTAGCTCAGTACTTAATTTATTAACCAGACAATTTTAAAAACGAGCAACTCAGTTCTGCCAATGTCATTGATGTCACACTTAAAGTTATCTAGTTTATTAATTAAAATCTTTGTACAATCTAACATTAGAGTACTGAAATACTTTCTTTACTAAAAAACTTGAAATTTATTTTAAAAAACCAAGTTATATTGTGATCTGTGTCCAAACAAACCTACTTTGTACCAAAAACTTACAGTTAAATGTCACTTTATGTTGAAAACATGTTGTACTATTATATTTCCAAATAAAATATTTTATTACAGTCTTCAAAACTTTAAGTTATTGGTTTCTTATTGCGCTTTAAAAGAATTACAGCTGGATCTAAAATTATTCAGTTATTACGTAAATAAATAGTTTCGTTTTTAAAATATTTTAAATTTAGATTTAAGTAATAAGTATATATTTTTACCAAATTGAAAAAATTATAAGCAAGCGCGGAAGGGAAAATTTTTAATCAAAATCAGTAAAAACTCCTTCATTTATAATAATAATAATATAATTTTTCACACATGCATCGTTTGGTTCTCATTTTTTTTTTGAGGGCATGACTTTGGAGGCCCAAATGAGTACACCATTATTATCAATATCGTTTCACAGTTAAAGTTGTTTGGTTATTGAGTTATTGTTCGATATCGTTGAAAAATTTGGGTTTCACCTTTTAAGGACTCTTTTTTTCAAATAATCAAAAACTTTAAAACAGCTTATTCTGTTCTTACAAAACGCGTTCAATACGGTCTAACTTAAATATTCTATTTAAAATTAACATAATTCTCTTTAACACAGCGTTCTGCACGACATAACTACTATACCGTGACAGAGCCTAATGTTTATAATGCCGAATTAAGGTATACATGCAAAAAGTGCCACACCTAGCCCCTATATTATACAGATTTAACCTTTTTTTTAGATATTGATGAATGCTCTTTAGGAACACATGAATGTGAACAGGGCGAGGAATGCGAAAATGATGAAGGAACATACTTTTGTTTTGTGACTGTCGATGCGGATGAAGATGGTATCGAAAGCAAGTGTCCAGTGGGTCATAGATTTAACGCGGAAAAATCTGTTTGTGATGGTAAGAGATATGATTGGAAAAAATTGTTCATTTTTTCTTAAAAATATAATATTATAATATATCTTCGGAAAAAGACACAAAGTCTCTTTATTTCGTTGTGTTTTATCCTAAGATGAGAGATAGGATGATGCTCTAATGGTGGCTCTCACTAAGTCTGTTTTGGCTTTTCTACAACGTGATACTGTCGACCCTGCTGTTGCTAGAGAATTTTAGTTTCTTTGACTGGTATCAGTTTTATAAAGCTTAGCTCCAACTAATGTTTTTGTTGGTTTAAATAAATATTTTTAAAAAGATCAGGTCTTAATACCCAAAAAGTAAACTATCTTAGCATCAACCCATTATACCATACACCCTCTATTCTGTATATTCATTGTAACTTATAACTATATAAACAAGATATTTTAAGAAATAATTTTAGCTATCCAGTGATACCAAATATATCCATATTTAGTTAATTGATAAGGTGATAATTTGTGAGACCCGAACGCATGCCACTATTTTTTAAATATTCTCTAAAAGTCAAAGTTAAAAATTACTTTAATATACAAATATATCTTAAAATACATTTGATACTTTTAGACTCTCTCTCCTTAAAAAAACATAAAAAAAATATCTCAAAAGCATTATTCTCTGGCTATAAATACCCTATTTTCTACAAATATCTTTTTAAACCCTGTAAGTAGTTACATAATTTTTCAATATATGTATTTTTCAGATGTAAACGAGTGTGAAATCGATTTAATCTGTCCCCCTCCGAAAGTTTGCAAGAATTCCATAGGATCATTTTCATGCGAAGGTCCGGATTGCCCTCCAGGGTTTTATTACAAAGCTTCTATTGAATCTTGTGCAGGTACAAAACTTTATTGTTTTATAAAACATTGTAGTATTATTTAATGTGATGTTTCTATCGACTGAAACTAAGTATTTTATTATTACGTGGAATCACCTTAAATTGTAGTTCGTAGTATTTTAACTTTGTATTAACTACCACAGAATATACATACCGGATCCGCCAACGAAGCAGGGATGGAAGATTATATCTTTATCGGCGAGCAAAAATACTAAAATATTATATTATATTTCCAGAATATTTTTATATAGGTTCAGATTTGTTCGGGTTCTTTGATAAAGATATAAATATTTATCTTATTGTGCTTATAAAAAAACAATTAACAATTCAAGTCGTATACAATAAACTTTAAAAACAAAAAGAAAACATAATTGTATTAGTCTTTGTACAGAAGTAGATGGAAAAATGTCACCGACGCGCCATTCTGTCGTAATAATTAACATGGGGCTAGGATCCTGCAAAAGTATAACCATTTTAGCGCGTGATCACAACCTAGGAGCAATAGCAGGAAAGCCACTTTTGTTTTAAATTATCCTGTCTTAAACTATCATGTCCAAGACCACAACTATTTTTTACCGCTCTGTTTAAAACCATCCCTGTTTAAAACTACCCCTATTTTAAACCACCCTTGTTTTAAACCACACTGTTTAAATTTAAAGTGTTCTAATATGGTTAAATGTTTACCAGATTCTGGCCCCATGTTAATTCTTATGGCAAAATGATGCTTATGTAACATTGTTCTATCTAGTATCTGTTTAAAGGTTGGAGACAATGATGTTTCTTGAATGACAGAAGAGTTGTGGACTTGCATTGTCTTTATTTATTTTGAATCACCAAGTTTCAACTGGTGAGTGTCTCCAGTTGAACCAAATAAAGACAATGCAAGTCCAAAACTCTTCTACCATTGCTCTATCGACTCGAATGTAACGAATGTAAATTATTTTCATTATTCTTTTCATTATATGCATTCGTTTTATAAATGTATATATTGGTAAGCAAGTCTTTGACTTTCTTTGCTTATGGTCAAATTAATTTTCTTCCTAACTCCTGGTTTTCTATTGCAGATATAGACGAATGTATATCAGGAGACAATACGTGTGACAAAGATACCGAGATTTGTCTTAACACAAAGGGAAACTATACTTGCGTAGATAAAGCCTCGAGGAAAGCTTGTCCCCCTGGATTTAAGAAAAATGACGTGACTTTTCGTTGCGAAGGTAGTCAATGAAATAAAAAGCTTGCGAGTAAATCATAGTTTAGATATATTTTACCCAGCAAACTATTACGGATTTATATGGATTTTGCGTTTATAGTTAAACGCATAGTTGTTTAATGTATTTTATGATGATAATTTTTTTAGTGTTCCAGTTCTTACGTTTCAATAATAATTTTCTCTGTAGTACGACAGAAGATTTTCAATATTCAAAACTTTTTGACACTCTGTATATACTCCGACTTTAAAAGCTTTTAAGTATTTTTTAGACCTTCAAATAAAATGTTTATCCATGCAGTATATACATCTTTTTTAGATATCAATGAATGTGAAGATGACATTGAAGTATGCCTAAAAAATGAACAATGTTTTAATGAAGAAGGTGGATACAAATGTTTAAAAACCAATAAACCCATTAATCCAACCAATAATAATGATAATAATATTAATACCACTCCTAAAATACAATCTCCACCCTCGTGTCCAAAAGGTTTCAAGTATAATTTGACACAAAATACTTGTGATGGTAAATATTCTTTTTTTAAGTTTTTCTAATATCAAAGTAAATGCTAATGGATTATCTTTGTCATTTAGGCTAAAAAGTACCATTTTAATTAAAATCTTTTACTGAAATTGTGAAATCTTACTACCACAACTACTACTACTACGAGTACTATTATTACGTTCTAAAAATCGATATGACCTTATGTAATTAATTTTAGATATAAATGAATGCCAATTACGTGTCGACAACTGTTCAGCTACACATCGATGTGACAATACAATAGGTTCTTTCTATTGCACTAGAACCGTCTCATGTGGCACGGGTAAGTTAATTATTATATTATTAATTAGAACCAACAAGAACAGGTATTATAAAAATTGTATTATTTTTTGTTGCCATTAGGTTATACTCTAAACTCAGCTAACGATTTATGCGAAGATGACGATGAGTGTACACTAGGCAATAATAACTGCTATGAGCTAGGACCAAACTATAAATGCAATAATCAAATGGGCACCTACCGATGTGAATTAGTTCGTCCCATCTACCATCCGCCTCCTTCCACTACCTCGACAACTAGACGTTCAACATCAAGCACTCCTAAAACATCCGCTACCTCCACAACATCTTCTACAACATTTAGTACTATTTCAAGCAGATATAATGCTGGTAATACGACAACAGTAAGGCCACCAATTCCAATTACAAATATCTGGGGAGAGCCATTTTATAGTAACAATAGAAGAAGCCAATGGTGGTATCAAACATCACCAAGATCGCTATCGCCGGTATACAGATATCCCATTACTACACTACCAACGTCAATTTCATCTCCTGTTTTTGTTGTTCCTCCTAGAAGGTACCTAGGACCTTACTCTATATTATCAGATCCAGCTACTTCTAAAAACACTTATCCGATAACGACTCAGCCAACTACTGGTTCCGTTGTAACTTCTTCAAGAAACTATCCAAACCTATTCACAGTAATATCAACTACTCCAAAATATCAATATCCTATTACTACAATGCCAAGTGTTACTCCTGCTAGAAGTTACCCAATACCATTTAATCCATACACTAATAACCCTTACGTACCATTTCCCACAACTCCCAGGTGGCAGCAGAATCAGTTACCCATAATAAATGGAATGTTAAAGAAATGTTTGCCTGGCTATAGAATGAATGATCAAGGAGACTGTAAAGGTAACCATTATTTTCTTTAATTTACTTTAATTATTGTAATCTAATAGACATTAAAAATATAAATAAAGACTGATTTTATAGCCATAAAGCTTGGGATTTATAGAATAAATATAAACAAAAAAAATATTGCTAGCTAGTTATCTTATTCCTTCATCTAAATTACTGTAATCTTACAGTATCACAAATACAAAAGAAGGTGAGCTAGAGAGCTCCATTTATTGGTCATCTTACAATTTGAATTATTACTTTTAGACTTTTATTAGATACCTTCCCTAAATGTGATATATAAATATGATAATTTTTAATTTAGGTACTTTATGTATTTAATACTTAAACTGGACGATTTTGTTGTTGTCACCAGATCCATGATTCCCAAAAATCTTTCAATACTATGTTGAAAAGGCAAAAAAATTAAAATCATTCTATATTGATAATAATTTTAACAAGTTTAGTGTTCCTATATTTTGTTTAAACTTATAATACGAGTTGATTATACTCTATTAATCCTTGTGATAAATATCAAGTGGACTTTAAGAACATTAATTTTATTCTAAGTATAATGAAAGATATTTAATAGACTTTCCACTTAAAAGGTGTTTAAGGAAAGAAGTTTGGGAAAGCAAATTTTAAATAATTTATTAGGATCAGGATAAACGAAATGTCTATTATTTAGCAAAGCCCTTTTGTTAAGTTCCGTACGCAAACTTAGGGAGACGTGAAGCCAGAGGAGAATAACGATAAGTAAAAATTATCTAAAATAGAATAACTGCATAATTAATATCAAAAAAGAAATATTAGAATAAAATATTACCATGTAATAGAGCCTTTAAATCCAAGAATATAAAACAAAGTTGTTTCCAAATTTTTACATTTTATTATTATTAAATTTATTTGGTTTTCAAATTTTACATTCAAATTGTCTAAGCTGCAAGAACGATCTTGGATAGCGATATTTACATTCTTTGATTGACATAATAGAAAGGTTCCAGAAATATTAAGATGCAATTTGCCCAACAAGTCTCAGTACGAATTATTTTTAACAATATACAGGATACTTGGGCTACAACATACATATATGATATTCTTAAAACTAATAAAAAAAAATAACTTTTTACGATGAACTAAATAAAAACCTTAGTACACTTTCAAAATTCTCCTCATAACCTATATGAATAATAATGAATAATAAGTGTTAGATTTCCGATTGATATTCGAGAGGCTCTGGGTTCAAACCCACCAGAGGTTATTAATTTTGGATTTTAAAAACCTTGTCTGCATTACGATAAACATTATAAATATTAAATATATTTTTTCAACAGTCATTTTTTCATACTCGTATATTAAATAAGGTTAACAATGAACTAAAATATAGATATGAAATTCACAAGTTAAAATGTTAAATAAAATAGCCTTGTGCGTGCTAAATAACCCGGACTAACAATAATTAAACCTTCAAGCTTTTTGAATAAAATCAAATTCAAAAAGCAAGCCAAACTTTATAATGTAAAGTATTAATTAAATTCTAGATATAAACGAATGCGAGAGCAACCCTTGCCCTAGAGGTCTAAAATGTTTGAATTTTAATGGAAGATATGAATGTAGCTCACCATTATATTGCAAAATCGGATATGAGCCTAATGAATCTGGTGACGAGTGTATTGGTAAGAATTTTTATTTTAGGTATTTAACGGTATTTAATAAGATTAATTTTAAGCTTTAGTCCAGGGATTCAACCACGATCTCTGACAATGGTATAGTATACAGGGTGATTCCTAAGTTGATACTTCTTTTTTAGCTGTATATAGAATGCATTAAAATAAACAACTTTTTCAAATACCTTTTTTCAAAAAACTCAAAAATGGGCGAGATAGAGAAGTAAAAAATCTAAGTGCGGGCCTGGTCATCAAATCAAAACGTAGCCTGATATACTTCATGTTGTTTTTACTATCTTTTATTAGTATTAGTCATACGGGTAGTGTGTTTTTCTGAAGCAAGTTAGTTTTAAATTCGTGATACATAAAAATAGTAAAATGTGAAAACAATAAACTAATAGATATGGTGCTAATTTACTGTGAGTTTCATAAAAGTGCGGATGTTTCTTTATACGCAGCTAAAAAAGAAGTATCAACTTAGGAATCACCCTGTATAGAAATAGTCGTAGGCTGTCAAAAACTAATTCACATTGTGTTCTATCCTTTGACATGTATAGTCGATAAACATACGTTAATTGAGTGTGTTCTCCCTTTTTTTATTTCTTATGGCACATATTTCTTGTACCGAAGCTGTATGCTGCCGATTGATTTTAATGATGACTAGACCAATAGGTACTAGAGGCAAATATGGTCCAACGAGTAATATGAACCAAGGTCTATAATACGTAATTGAGTTTTTATGAAGAATCTGGTCATCAGGTATTACTGTTTATGGTACAAGTATTTAAATATTACTTGATTAAATCACGCGTCTGCTAGAAAAACATGAAAGTCACTGATGGGCATTAGAGGCAGGTCATTATGTAAATTTTCTATGTATTCTTGATTAGATTTTAGATTTAGGTGTTCATACTTTTAACAGCGTAAATTTGGCAAACAAAGTGGGGGGGGGGGCTTAATTCGCATCTGGATTTACTTCAGAATGAAATAAATTAACGTTAATATGTATTACTGTTGAATCAAATAGTAAGAGATTATTGCACCTAACCATTTAGCCTCTTTTCAAGGCATTTACGACCACGATATGTCATAAATGAACACATGCCTCAAATTTACTTTATTTACCACGTCAGTTTGGGTCCTTTAACATTATAAATGATTTCTACATAAATGAATCAATCACATTTTTATTAAGCGGAAAGTCAAGCCAATCGTGTCTGAATGAATAACGAGGTTAATAACGTGACGCGATTTTTAGCTTTATAAATAACTGCAAAATAGGTTTATACCGTTAATTTTGCGGTTGGCCCAAGAGACTGATTTTCGAATTACTCTTTTTAAATAATCCAATAATCAGCGGGATACAAGCTTTCACCAAATTATAAAAATCCTAATGCATCGCTGACAAAGTATGTTTGTATTTATTTCTTTCCTAATTTTGTTACTTTAAATTGTTATAACGTGAAAATGGAACATTGTAAAAATGTTAAGCTAGTGAATAATATCTTGTTTATTTACAAAGAATGTTGACAAAGTGCGGCTGCTGATTCGGCGTTAGGAATAATACATTTCGTCACGGTAAAGTACTTAAGTCGTGTATAACTTCGTATACACTGTATACATGAGGTTCTTATTATCTGCATTACGAACCCAATATAATTTAACAACACCGCCCGGATGATACATGAAGTATTAACTTGACACAGAAACAATAGTACAATTAAATTTTATCGAGTCAGGCTTAAGTAAAGATTTTTACCGAAATAAATCAATAATATTTTTATGGGGCTGAAAGTCAAGCCAACCGTGTCATGAGAATAACGAAGCTAATCATGCGACATGATTTTCAACTTTATGAATAACACAAAAGAATGTTTATGACCGCACTTTCATGGAAACTTTATCAACAGATTTTTATATCTGGCATAAAAAAGGATTTATATGGTAATTTCATAACATTGTACGCTCTAACTTATTTTTACGGCGAAATTAATGTAGACTAATTAAAAACAGACCTTGAAAATTAAACCAATTGGTAGCAAGCTGATTGTTGTGCCATTAAGTAGACATTGTAGACAAGATAATACTTTTTCACTGAATAATAATCTCCCAAATTCCATATGGTCAAACTAGAGTTCGTGGTGGTAGATCAGTGGTATAAATACCTGCATTGGATCATGGCGAGCCTAGTTCGATTCTGGATCAAGGGTACATTTAATTTTTTAAAACGGACGGAACTTTAGTGGTAAAAATGCTGCTAAATTGATATTTAAAAATAAATAGAAGTCCATTTTAACCATTAACAAAACAAGAAAATATAATTTATATAAAAAACTAAAGAAGGTTTGGATCTCTTTATCTATCTTACTTTCATGGTTAAGGAGGTTTTTAAAACGGACAATGTTTATGAAAATGGATTTTAAGTTCGTTTTTTAGACGTACGATAATTTGACCAACAAAACAATAATTGTATTACTGTTATTAGCTATTTTAATAATTTAAACAAACAAATAAATTAAACGTTATTATAAAATTTCTAAATTAGACAATGTCTTAAACTCAATTTCATATGAAAGACATTTATATCTGGGAACAACTCAGGACACGACCAAGAGTTCATAAAGTTTTTATACAAAAAACAAAAACATAGTCTACCTTCATCCTAATTCAGTGGCAGTTCATGAAGGAGAACCCTGGGACTCTACCCTTCTAGGAATTTTTACAAAATTAGAAAAATTCCTGTTTTGTTTTTAATTAATTCCGTCTAAAACAATTTCTTTGCTAACGCCTAAAACTTTAAATTAATATAAATACATCTATCCACTTAAGAGGACTCCGTACATTTTTAGAACGAGATTTTTTTCCATGAACTAATTAATCGATTAAGAAAAAATGTTATAGTTTATAAAAGTTTTTAGAAATTGAACAAAGAATATTGGAAAGTTCTTTTGGTTTGTCATAGAATATGTATTACATATACCATACATATAAATTTTTTACTTTTTAATTTATGTCTGTTAATAAATGCAGATGAATTCGCTGACGTAATCGACGTAATCCACTCTGCTTTACTTAGCACTTATTTATAATAGGGTACCGACAAGTGTTTCATTTTACGATGAGTGTTTGTAACTTAAAAACAATCGACGTCCAACGACAATATGGTTTAGGTACAAAAAAGGTGTTTATTTTTGTTTATTATGCTTTTTCTCTAAATCGATTTTTTTATATTCGCTCCCCCATCCGAAAGCAAACCTCACCAGCCGCCTCCACTGCCTCAATCCATACCGAAGCTGTAAGGGTCCACAGTAAATATATTTTGAACTTAAGATTAATGTGCAGATAACACAGACTCCACATGTCGAGTTTTATCACTACGCTAAGGTCGAGTCCTTGTCGCGTCATACGATGTTAATAACATCATTTTTTTTTTGGAAAATGTTCTTTACGACAAAGTATTAGATAAAATATTGGTTTTTGGGTTTCGGCAGTATGGGGGCCGTTGGATAAAGTGGTTGGAAGCAAGGACTGCGTTCTCTAATAAACTTTTGTTTTAAATAATTTTGATATCTGCTAGTTGTCGTCGAAAGTTATTAGTAGAATAATTAAATTTAAAAACATTGGTGAAAAATTACAAACCAGAACTTGACAGTTTTATTTTTCATTCGGCTTTACCTTTTACTTATGTTACCTTTTAAGAGTAATAATTATTTTAGACATGAGTGAAGCTGCGGCGGTGGCTCAGCGGTGAGTCAATGGCATTCGACCGTGACTTTCCGAGTTCGATCCTCGGAGTGGACATACGCACAATAAAAAAAGTATGTCCGAATTTAGTAGGTTTAAGAATACAGGGAAGAGTGTGAAATGTATCATCTGCAAAGGCGCAAAAAACCTACGGTAAGCCCTTGTGGGGGGGGGGGGGAAGTGTCGCATGACTGAGGATCGTGGTTCGGAACCCACGTTAAGCTATAGGTCCCGTCGGGAATGGCTCTGGCAGCGAACGAAGAGGTAAAATCCTAATTCAAAAGAATGGCAAGAAATGACAAGACATGATTGATCGATTGATTGAACGTTTTATTCGGTATGCCGATTACCAAGCCGAAATTTGAACATCGCTGCGCATCGCTCGATCATTACGTTACAGTTTTAATTTAATTTGCTCCGATTGGCGCTGGACTCTTAAAAGTGGCTTCATTGGCATACCGGTGTTAGTGTATCGTGACCTTAAATATAATAAATTATTCAATCCGCGTCGGGTTCTAGGTCATCGGGACAACTCGTACCATAAAATTGTTGCAGGATGTGGCGTTGGCTAAGTATGTAAATCACATAACCATATAAAATACTGAAGAAGTTACTTTCTTAGGTTTTTACATAATATACACATTATTAAATTATTAAGCCTAAATAAAAATATTATAGCGCTATATTTAAATTTACAACTTCCGCAATTTGTGAAGTTAAAGTTCTTTTATGGTATATGTTATATATTTTGTTCATATAAAACAAAACTCTTTTGGAAATCATTTATCTAAAAATGCCGGAAACTGGCAAACAAAGATTCATAGTTTAAAGGAAACCCTTTAATATATTTCTAAAGCGGACAGCTTTTACGGGGTACTTGTATAATTTATTTTTACCAAGATTTATTGACCAAGACAAATTGTGAAAAATCGATTTTGCTGACTATACTGAAAAATAAAACTCTTAGACCCGTGTCAATTTTTTTACAAGGAATGTGTTTAAGCACAAAAAAGTAAGTTCTTAAAGATAGCTACCTATTTATACTACATATAAATTAGAAAATGTGGATTTCAAGAGCTTAACATAGAGATACTAGAAAGTATTATTTAAAAAAAATGTAATAGGTATCCCATATAGTAGGTATTACCTATATAGTAGATACCTTATACTTGGTTCTATTTTTTTTGGACCTTCCATAAAATACGTCAAGAAAAATTCAAGTATTTTTGACCTCTTATTTCCATTTTTGTCACAATTTTTTTAAACCCCCAATCCAACAATATTTCACAAAATTTAGATCCCCTCAAATGAACGATTATTAGTAACATACAGAAATTATATCTAAAAAATACCATTTATTCATAGAATTTGTATTATTTTGCGATTAACTGCATGATTAATTATTAAAATAAAACCTACTAAAAAGTAGCAGTAAAATTAATTTAGGTACATACTATAACTCACTTAATGTTTTTTAATTAAACCTCCCTTTCCTATTTATTTTTTTTAGTTCCTTATAGTGTAAACATTGTAGCAACTTTACTTGGTTTGGTCAATATAATTTAAAAATGCTATAAAATATACAAATTGTTGATCTTTTTTGAACCACCCTGTAGAGCCAAAAATACTCACCCTATATATAGCTAACCCCAACTTTACCAGGTTATGAGCAGGGTTAATTTGTAATCAAAATATACAAAATTTCGTCATTCCCCTTCAAGTAGTTTTAAACTTTCGAGTCAACAGACAAACAAATGGAACGACAGACCGACAGAAATGGAAAGCAAAGTCTTCTTAATTAAATGACCCTTAAACTTCAATATCTTATAAACTATAAAAAAGTCACCATTAAAATATTATAAAAATGAGTATGAGTAAGAATACAGTTATGCTTTTTATTACCTGAAAATTATTATCGTAAAAAACTTTTTAATGTCCCTTATATTGAATTAAAAAACCCACCCAATAGTATACTCGCTGTTCCACTTACTGAATTTCAAGCTCAAAGAAATCAGATTAAAACCGTAATTAATTCTTGAGGTTGCGCACGTTATCCGTCTAATTACAAAACAACACCTTCGACTTGTTTAAAGAACTTTATGTTAAACAAGATAATTTTATTAAGCCTCATAAAGTATTAAAACAAAAGCTTCTCTTCGTAATAAAAATTAAAAATAAAAAAGAAAGGTAACCTAAGGAACCCAATTATGCAATTTAAGCGTTATACGTGGGCAATTCTGGTTAATTGACATTAAGAAGGCCTAAAGAGTATCTGAGTTACCAAATGTCTCTATACTACTCATACCAAGGGTTTTTGTTGATCAAAACTGTTAATTCATATTTTTAATAATTTTAGTAAAGGTAATAATTGTAATCACTACTAAGGATTCTGCTCTCCATTTAAGTAAGGGCTGGGTGCTACGGGGTTTTTATAATTTTAGTATTTGTTTATATTTACTCGTAATATTATACAGAATTACAAAATACAGTGATTCTGCTTACCAAGGAACAATACATGTATTTTGTAGAAACTTGAATTATATAGAAGTGTTTACCTAGCATTGTCTCTTTTGTTTTAAATCACAATGTTTCAACTAGTAAGTGTCTCCAGTCGTCTTCAGGTGAATACCGAAACTGGTTCTCACGAACATATTAAACTATTTCACGCAAGCAATTAGGCAATATACAAGGTGGCGCATCGAAAACGAAACAGAAACATTTACTGGCAGCTCAGTTCTTTTTTGGAACAACACTCAGACCCGTCGATTTTGTTTTCGAGGGGGACACAAAATTGGCAAAAAATCACGTTAAGACGTGCAGCTCCCTGGGCGGGGGTGGCACCACAACTAAAATCTTAAACGGAAAGGAGGGTCGAGTAATACCCTATTTTAAAGGTCTTTCAGTTCCCTTTACTACCGAACTGAAGTACTTACATGAATTTTACATCATTTTAAAGGAAATTAAAAGACCTTTAATATAAGGTACCTATCACTCAACCCCCCTTTCTATTTAAGATTCTAGGGGTGGTGCCACCCCCTCCCAGGGGCTGCACGTGTTAACGTGATTTTTTGCCAATTTTGTGTCCCCCTCGAAAACAACATCGACGGGTCTGAGCGTTGTTCCAAAAAAGAACTGAGCTGCCAGTAAATGTTTCTGTTTCGTTTTCGATGAGCCATGTATTCCGCTGCCAGTCAAAGACATAAGGATATTTAGATTAACATTTTTTACTAGGTTATAACAATTGCAATTATATTCCCTTATTTTAAGGACGTGTAAGTAATATAGCGCCCTTAAAAGCTTTGTTAAATAATCTATATTTCTAACTCTTTATGAATACAATTCAAAAATAACTAAATCATTGTTTCTTGAGCCCCTTCTACTGGGAGACATATCTTAATTATTGAACTGTTCGGTAGTTACTAATAAATCTGTCACGGATTCTGCTTTTAAATGGCAATCAATAAATTTAAATATTAGATACCCAGTTACTTTACGGAAACTCTATACACCAATTTATATTTCACTTGATTTAAAGACCCCATTTTTCCAGTTGATTAACCAAAGCTGAGATCCTTTTAAACAAGAATTCTATATTTAAGGCGTAAAATTTAGGAAAATGAATAAAATATTTTATAAAAATGATTTAAGTAATGAAATATTTTACTTGGTTAAACCTTAAGTTGTTTTAAGTTTAGATAATAAAAACTAAGCACCAGTATTTTCTGAAAAATATGTAAGTCCTTATCAGTACAAGTCTGTCTAGAATTACTTAAGGATTAAGCACCAGTAATACTTAAATTTTATTATTTTAACATCGGTATTAAGTACTAAATATATGTACTTAAGTATCTACATTTTAATTACTTTAAGCATGTTTTAGAACCCCCAAACTTATTATGCATTATTACCGTTACGGCACTGTTAATACACCACTAAAATTAATAAACCAATTTGCTGTTGGGTTTTCCCATACTTAAACATAATATAATAAAAGTAAATCATTTAAATGTTCGGACATACATAAAAAAATTTAACAGAAAATTTAAGCGGAAAGAACTAAAATTTGTTGAAAGTCATTAAAAATCAAGTTTTTATTATAAGGCTACTAAGAGCTATAGTTCTTCTAACCAAAAAGATGTTTAAACGTAATAGTGATGATAATTACATTTTCCACACTTTGACAAGAGGAAGGGGCATCGTATAATTGAGTATCGTGGTTCGGAACCCACGTTACTGTAAGTCCCCTGGTGGCCCTGGTAGCGAACGAAAAATCGACCAGAGGCGTACCGTTTAGAGAAAATTAGAGATTGGTCGATTTTTCGTTTACGCAATTTTAATATATTTATCAAATAACTTAAACGTGGGTTTATAATAAGAATTTAATTATAATTTAGTTTCGAACAGAAGTTGGCTAAAATGTGTTTAAGTAGGCGTGCAACACGCTTATATCTAAACCGACCCGGTTCATTGAAAAGTTTTTAAAAGTTTGCAACTACTTAATGCATTTTTACTATAAACCCACGTTTTAGTTATTTGATAAATATAGTAAAATTGCGTAAACGAAAAATCGACCAGAGGCGTACCGTTTAGGGGAAATTAGAGATTAGAAAAAAAAATAAAAATTGAGACACGTAACTTAAATTTCGTATTTGGGCTATGTTTTTAATTTGCAATAACATTTCCATATAAAATTTTGCTGTATTTCTAATAACTAAGGTACTTTACTCTTAATGCAATTTCGAAAAAATGGCATTTGCTCCCTTACTATTAGCCGCAGGTGAAATATGCATTTATAGTTTCAAGGCATGCACCAACTTTTATCAAGAATAAAATTTTCTGAGAAATCGGTAATAAAAAACTTTTCCATATGTTGCATACTTTTTTGGACACACTGTATATATATATATATATATAGTTAAAATTGGCAATCCTAGGAAGTTTTTATGATAGAAAATTACTTTAGAGATGATAGAAGGGTTAATGACCAGTGGGTTTATTTAAACATTTGTTTAGAGAAACGGGAAGTGCGAATAGAAACGATGACAGGGATGCGTTCGACAAGAGCCTGTTGTCAAACGCACCCCAACGTGAGACCTAAAATTCATACTACCCACAATAAGTAGAAGAAGTGATGCAAATATTTTATGAATCCACAAACCCTATTCTGCGTTTAAGTCATCCAGTAAATATATCCTTTACGAAACCTGCAATATAGTCCAGAAATGTGGTCGGTATATGCAAAATTTTGAAAACCTGCGGTCTAATTTCAGGAGATTAATAACTTCTCTCCAATATTTTCGATTCTGTAAAAATTAGAACTTGTTTAGGAGTAGAAAACACTCTCTCATATTTAGTTTAAATTTACAGATGTCAACGAATGCTCTAGAGGAACTCACAACTGCAGTAAAACTCAAATTTGTAAAAACGGGCTAGGCTATTACACCTGTGAATGCCCACCAGGGCATCATTTAAACAGAGTGTCCCAAATGTGTGAAGACATCGATGAATGCAAGTATTACAGGGTGAGTATGAAGTATAATATCATCACATAAGTTAATTTAATAAAAGACTTAAGTAGAGGTGACCAGGGTGACGTCACTAGTCACCTGTCATATGTCCACCCAACTTAGATTAAGTTTATTGCTGTATAAAACCACCCTATTTAAAACCACATTTGTTTAAAACCACCCTATTTAAAACTACTCTATTTAAAATAACCATGTTTTATACCACACTCTTGTTTAAGATGACAGATGACAGGTGCCACGTGTCTTAACTTAAAATAAACTCATGGACAACGAAAACCACACAAAAAGAGCTTTGATTAAGTTCAAGTTGAATATGTTTTTTAATCTAGGACAGTTTTTAACTAATCTGTAGATTTTCAAAAAATATTGGCATTGATTTATTATAATACCAGGTGCTCTTGAATTCTTAACACCCTGTCGATCAACTGAGTGATGTAAAAATATTCAAGTGTATTTTATATCAAATATCTATAATTTGCCATCATTAAATTCTCTGATTTATTTCGATGTCTTTCTTCTACAAACTAAGGAAAACAAGTAATTTTGGAGTAAATTTTTAATTAACACAAGGTTTATTCGAAGAAACAAAAATTCATATTTTCTCGGAAAGGACAGATAACGAAATAAATCGATTTCCTTGACTTGGTTCCTTGATAATAAATAATAAATATAAATGAAAATTGACATATTTAGTAATATCTTTGTTTTATTACCATGATCTAATCTTACAGATTACATTTTTTTTTATATTTTAAAACCCAATTTTGGAAACATATCTTATGTTGATTGTTGTATTTTTACAAAAATGACATGAATTCAAAATACAACCAATTCCCGCTATCAGTATAATTTTATTGAATCCACTATTTAAATATTTTTATAAAATAATTCATATTATTTTATAAATATATAATATCAATATAATTTTTCGAGCACAATAAAAATCAAGCCCATTTTCTGTAATATTATATTTAAACTATTATCGCATTTCAACATAAAATTCAGAATAGGGTTTATAACATTACATTTTACGATATGCCAATTATGAATGTAACAATTTTATAATTCATGATGCATTATTCTTCTTTGAAAAATATAAATCATTAATTAATAATATTCCTATACAAGCATAGGACACCAGTCTGGAGTTGTGATGTAATGCGTGTTATCATGGAAATATAAATATTTAATTGCCAGTTTATTCAAAATGGCCTAAGATTTTTAGAGTTTAATGTCTTTTCTGTGTTTATTATATCGAACATAAACCTTAAACATAGCTATTCATTGGGGTTTACTAAAATTTGATTAAAATATCATTGTATACAATACATATACAAAATATACATGTCAGATTAAGGACTTCAGTGGCCATAAATTTCACAAAAAAAAAATTCTTTCTGGTTCCTTTTTAATTATCCTAACAGTCAATAAGAGATATATTGTTATATAATTGCATTGATAAGATGGATTGCAATTTTTACTTTTAAAAACCTTAGATTAATCAACTATTGTCTTTAAATTTTACTTAGAACCCTAAACATTTTTTGTTGCTATTTATATACATCTGATTTTTAATTTAAACTATTCCTAGCAGAAAATACAATGTTACAATGCATAAATTAAATTTTCTACGACTTGAAGATAATAAATTTTATTTCCACTGCAGGCCGAAGTACCTATCTTTTCTATTAGTTATTTTACACTGAAGATATTGAAAACTCGTTTACGCTTTGTAACTTTATGGCATTTAATTAAATTATACTTTTCTCTAAAAAACCTAAAGAATGCTACATTTTATTTAATTCAATATTTTTATTGAAAAGTAACTTTTGTTTTAGCCTTGTGGAAACTACGCCAACTGCGTCAATACCATAGGATCATACCAGTGTGGCTGTAAATTGGGATTTACGAAAAACCAAAGCTATTGCGATGACATCAATGAATGCCAGGAAACGCCTGGATTGTGTGAACACAACTGTGTGAATATTTGGGGATCCTACAGATGCGCATGTAAACCTGGATTTACTCTAAACAGCGATAACAGGTTATTCAATAATCATTTCAATTTTGGGTTGTGCATTAACCTACTCCACTTTAAGTAAAACAGTGAAGTAGGAATCGAATATGTATTATAAACACACTTTTATAGTTTATTTGAAGTCACTACTTCTTTTAGACTACATTTACTTACTACTGTAGCTAATTTCTACACAAGGAAAGACGTTCCTTAAATAACTAATAAACCATAAAACCATTTTACCTTTTACTCGTTAATATTTGATTTAATTATTGAAAGTTTTTCAGAACTTGCTTGGACATCGACGAGTGTCAGAAATTTAAGGAACGCAAACTATGCATAGGGACTTGTGTTAACGTGCCTGGTAGTTATACTTGCGAATGTCCCAAAGGTTACAAACTGGGCAATGACCAACGAGTTTGCATAGGTAAGAATACAAGCATTACAAAATAATTTTTGAATGGTAAATGCCTCCCGTTTTAAATTACTTTGTTAACAGCAGCAATATTTTAAATACATCACAGCAACTTCTTCTAGCCAAATTGTATTATTAAAATAATATAGAATTTTATATATACAAGGTATTACTTAATAATATGTACTTATCTTAGTGGGTGATGCCTGGGCCAATTTTAAGTCGAAAAGTTCATATACCCATATCTTCTAAAATGCTTTGTTTTTGATACACAGGGTGTTAATTTAATGTTTTCTGGATTGTTATGAACGGTAAAACGGTAAGTTTTGAGAGAAAGATTATTGAGACCTTTTTTATTTAAAATTGACTGATAAGTAATAATAAAGCAACAATAAATGTCAATGGCGTAACATATTTTTTGGTTAAAATTGTATTGAGGCGCAGCTGTACCTACTACCACTGCTTTGAGAAAGAAAAAATGTTAACGGTAAAAGTAGTCTTTTTTATATCGTAATTTATTGTAATATCTCAAGCAGTCTTTCTCCGAGATTTTTGACAAACACCCAGAAAAGACTAGAACCTTAACCCTGTATATCAAAAACAAAACATTTTAAGACATATGCGTATATGAACTTTTTGACTTAAAATTGGTCCAGGAATCACCTATTATAATAAGTACATATAATTAAGTAACAACCTGTATAAAATGTAATATATTGTATATGAATAATATTGAATGATCATTATATTCTATTAATATTAAAAGTATAAATATTCCTAGTTTAAGTTTGTCTTTTGACATACACAGGGCTGTAATGCACCTTTTTTTAAAATTAATTTTGGTGGCAAATAATAGCACAGGAATAATAATTATTATTTATATAGTAAAAAAAATAAGATTTGAATTATTTTTTTTTAGACATTGATGAATGTCAACACAACGTATGTGCCTCTCAAGATGCATGTGTTAATACAAGAGGAGGTTATAAATGTTACCCTATTAATTGTGCAGCTAATTATGTCAAGGATCCCAACCACAAGGCGTAAGTACTTTTTAGAAATTTTAGGTGTATACTTAATGGAGATATGTATGATTTATTTAATTATCTAATATTTTAAATAAAATTCCCATCTGAACTGAAAAGCAAAGGTTTATGTACTTAAAATGAAAGTATATATTAATAAGTCTTGCTGAATAAAAGTCAAACAATACCGCACATTTTTCACACTATCAAAAAATAAAGAAAAAAAGGTTTTTAAGGATGCTCATACACATTGTTATAATATGGTTCTCAATTTATAGTTTGATATAATATAATGTGATATGATATACAATTTATAATATAATTAAATACCTTGCTATATAAATAGGTATGCACAAAAATATAGCCACAGCAAATTTTCTACAAAAATAATATGCTGATCTAAAAAAATAAAAGTATATTTCTACACAACCAAGGTATTCTGGTGCTCTGAATACATGTTGCTAGAGTCCTCTCTTGATTTTTTAACTTAACTTAAAAGTTTTTGTATAATTTTAGAAGAATTTTTATTACTTGAACAAAATGTACATTTTTCATGGAACATTTGATTAAGCACCAATATAGGAAAATGAACACACGTTGTAATACAATATCCTTGACAAACGCGCTGAACTAACAAATTTTAAACAATGGACGAACAATCATGTGCGTACCAAAGAAATATTTTCAGAGAAAAAAAATATTTGGTTGCCTGATAAATAATAAGGAAGTAGACAACGTATCGCAGGAAAGCAAGGAAATTAAACTCTTAATTATATATTATAATGATACCCAGTTGTCATAGACCACGACTCTAATATGAACACCTACTTAGTATCATAGACAATTTGCTTTCTAGTAACAAAAAACAATAGGCGTCTACGAGAATATTAACCAAAATTTTAATAAAATCAAGTAAAATGAAAATCAAATCAAAGAGAGTGCACGAATATTTTCGTAACGGGTAATAGATGTTGGTTACAGTTTTATCTAGTCAGGATGAGAGGAAGTTGCGCTCCCCCCTCCGGAAGCCAATGCAAACAATCATTATCACGATACGGCTGACCCGTGCACTTTTCAATCTGGTAAAAAGTTTGACACAGGTGAAAGAGTTGATAAAATTGCTTCCACTGTTCTTTTTTTTGAAGACGACACCACAATAAATTTTCCTTTATTTCTCGGATAAAGATATATATTCCACTTGGAGTTTTTCAATAAATAGTTTAAAGCTCTTTAAAGACACTTAGTAAGCGATTGATGGTTATCGAAGAATAAATTGAATGTGTTTTATTGTAAATATCATTAATACGAAATAAAATAACCACTATACAGTGTGTTTTCGGGTGTGGTGCAAACACCGATTCTTGAATCTTTTTTTATTATTTTTCTAGAACAAACAGGAGCATATTCAGGGGCGGTTGATAATTGTCTCTGCCCTTTTTGATATCAATTGTTTTGTTTTGTAGCAACCTGTTGCAAGAAGCTGTAGTAGTAATTTTTAAGTATTTAATTAAAGTGGAAATTATTGCAAAAAAATGTTCTTTTTCAATCACATAAATTGCAATTATTTTCCACAAAGTATCGACCGATTAATTCAATTAAATTTACATTATTTCCTTTGTTGACACAAAGTACATATTTTTGTATAAAATGTAGTTAAATTATGTTGTATATTGTGGTATATTTACTATTTCCAAATATTTTAATTCAGTGATAATTATATGAAATAAATAAATGCAATGTATGCACAATGAAAACTTAAACACTTAATGCATTTACATAAATATTGTAAAATTAAATAAATTATTAACATGCCTTTTTTTCGGTGTGGCCATGTCCGACAATTGTTTAATGATTAAGATGTTCGATTTATTTTTATATATTATATAAAATGCATTTTATGTAAAAAGGCTCGACACCATTTCCCATTAACGGCAATTTGGTTCATAACAAAGTTGCAAACTTATATTTACCGTCCAGTCACGATTTCCGAAGGTTGCAGCAAACCAACTTAAGCTGTTAAAATGCAAACACCGTTCCATTAAGAGCTTTTAGATAAATTTGCACACAAACTTTTAAACCAAAAACATTTACCTAGAATTTATTACTAGTAGGTCGTGAATAAGTCTACTACTAATTTATTTTTGCAAGTATTAAGTAACCTTGAAATACTTGAAATTTTGCTTCGGAAATAGGGTTATTTTTAATAATACAGTAATATCAGAGATAAACCTACAACAAATGTGTAACAAGCTGACTTTTGCTTCATTATATAGACGAGGGGCTTCTCTTTAACTAAGTAAAAAGTCCCCAAAATCCAGGTGGCCAATGACCTCCAAAGATTAATAGAACTACTTGGCCGGTAAATGAACAAATATTCATAGATTGTACAAAGTAATGGGATGATTTAATAATTAAAAATATATTTGTTTACCTTTTATGACCCTGATGCTCAATGTCAAAATGTCAAAAAGTATATCTTCAGGTTTAACAGGTTCAACTATAGATGTGTATAAAAGGTAAACTAGATTAATACGAACACTCTTTAAAGAACTAAGCTAAAACCCATAAAGAATTAAAAGAATGCTAAAGAAGTAACATTAAATTACAGTAAACAACCTAACAATCTAATAATTTGAATGTTGGACAGTGGACATGTATATATTGTCATAATGTATACGGTCAATAAAATTGGCCATTTAACACAGAGTTTAAACACCAACCAAGAGGTTTTTCTAAACAATGATTTAAGGTCGGTGTTGGATAATTAAATTATTCTATATTATCTGTCCATGGGTTCATTTTGTATAATTAATAATTATTTTATTGCTGATTTTTTTGAGATTTTTTAGTGTGTTCAGTAAAGAGTAATAAAAAATTTATATTTTTAATTTTTAAATATTTTTGGAGCCTTTTTAGTCGCAACTTTTTATTAGATATAAACATTGTCTATATCAATCGATAGGAAATCTACTTTCATATAAAAAGAGTGTTTAATGCTTTTTAGAAAAAAATTACAGTTTTTAATAAACATACAAAAAAAGCAGCTGTAGCATAGTTTTTCTTGGTTGCCATAAGCCAAAAAAAATAATTTATTAGTGTTTATGAAAGATGTTTACTTTTAAATAAAGTGTAATGCAACGCGTGTCATAGACGTAAGCGTAATTGAGATGGGCCAACCACCAAATTGTTAATAATAGAAAAAGTTAGGAATTAAAAAAAACCTCGCTGTCGTTTAAAGAATTATCCTTCCATGAAAAGTGACTACTAAAAAAAACCACTGCCGTTTCAAAAAAAATGTTCTGTGTATGTTTACCCACGTTAATTTCAAAAATTGAAATTGGGGACTTGGGAAAATCTAGTTTATTAGTGTTTATTTCAATACTAAAAATAAATATAGGTAAATTCTGGGAAAGCTCTAACCTTATTGTCATAATAAGTTGGTTGAAATGATCGGTTTTTATTTCCTTTCGTGCTTGTTGTGTCCAATAAAAGAATTTGGTGTATACTTATATAATCTTTAGGCACATTTATTTTGGCTTTACGCTGCTCTTTTCTGCCTTTTCATATACATAGAGAGTAATTTTAAGTAACAGCTGAGAGCAGTACGCAAAAAGGATATGATGCTGCTTGTGCTAACGATATCGTGGTTAATCATTCAAGAATATAACAAATACTACAGTAATTTTTGTGTGATGTTGCCTCCTACATTATCTAAGGACACATTTAAAATTTACTAACCAAACATGTACCTAAAAATGTTTATTGATATTTTATTACTTAAGTAGGTACATTTAAAAATTTAGTTCTCTTGACCGTTTTATTAACCAAAAACGTATAGTTTTTATACCCACCTAGGCTTAAGGAAGTGATTGGTTTAAAATACAATTTCTTGCCGTAACTGAATTTTTCCTTAATTAGGTCATAGTTTAGTTTAAACATATTAAATTGTTTTTCTTATATAACAAATTTTCTGAATTGACTTTTATTATTTTTGAATTGTTATTGTGATATTTATTTTATTTACGGACAAGCCCATTATAATAAAAATTATAATTTAGTAAGTACAAATAATTATATATATAAATATTCGACGTGCAATGCCCTAATGTGCCAGTCCACCCCAGTTAATTGCAAACAACTTCTAACAATGAATAAATACATATTCAAAGTTTTCAAAAAATTAATTCACATTTAATAATATTCGCGTATGGAAATATTATTTTAATTTGAACAAAGTTAGGAAATAAAACAATTAAAATGTTTCCTTCTAACTTTTTGTTTGTCGGCATAATTTACCATAAATTTTAAGTCTACAACAGACGTTAAATTTATATTTCAGTTGTTAGTTTTATTAGCTTTAATAGAAATGTATTTAAAAGTTATTAAATTTGTATGTTAAATGTAGAAGTAGCGTAGCATAAATCAAATTAAGTAAATACATACAAGTGGACGATACCGATACCTAATTTAACAAAAAACAATTTATTGTAGACCACAAACTAGGCTTTCTATTTGACACGTGCGGTACGTGCAATGGGCATAAAAAAATAATCTAGTTTCTATTTTAGCCTACATGTCTATAAGATAAGTCGTTTAATATGCGCTTGAAGATAGATTTTGATTGTGTTCGAATCAGAAATAGCTGCATCGTTCATGAATTTTTTACCCTAATAGATATATTTAGATACAAATTTTAAAAATATGTGTGAAATTGGTTGCCTTTAATAATACGAGATTCTCAAAATTACGAAATTAGGTGTAGGTGTGTTAATATATAGTACGTAATATTCGTGTCCATTTTACCAATTAGTATTAGTATATCCAACATATTTTAAGGGAGTTGGGATGACTTGGCCAGAAGGGGTACATCTAACACATGTTAATAATAATATAGAATCATGAAGAGAAATGCAGATGAAGAACCAGAAAGTCATAGAAACTAAAATAAATCCTAAGTTAAGCAAAGAAGTAAAAAAAGAACTTTTGAAACCTGCCAATATTTTTTAAATGTAAAATTTATTTCCTTGAATTTGTTCAGATTTTTGTCAACTTGATTTGTTATTTGCAAATTTTGCTAAAACATTATTTTTTAAATAGGTCTTTCCTTTAAAAAGGAAAACTATAGGTATATTTTTCGGGTCCTTGTATTGAAAACTTTATTTGACTTAACAAAGCAACTATAGTAATAGCTTTAGCATTTTAAAACTTTTCTGTGGAGTTATTTTTAATTCCCAAAGAAAAAAGGTCTATTTAGAGAGATTCATTTAAGGTACAGCAAATACTATACTATTAAAAGATAGAATAGATTGATGTCCTGCATGGCTAAAGGTATTCCAAAGCTTGAGACGACTGTGACTATCCCCATAAAACAAATAAGGAAAAAATGAATGTTTTAAACTTTTCAAAATGTACTCAATGTAAAATAAAAATCACTACTTGTTATGTTTCAACAATTTAATCAGTTTCCTGACACGTGTTTCGACCTTCCCAGGTCATTATCGAAGGAGTACAAGAAGATACTGATTAAATTGTTGAAACATAACAAGTAGTGATTTTTATTTTCCACACAATGGAAATTCCGTTTCACCAAGAATGTAGCCCAACTCAAATAAGTACTCAATGTAATTCATGTTCATAGACCTATTTTATAACTCTTAGGATATTTTTAAAATTTTATTATTAATTGTGTGACCAGTCACCTGTATGGTCCTTTAAATAACAAAGGTAGAAAGACTTGCAAATCATTCTTTAATTTCAGCCCATGACCTTAACAGTAAACTATTTTGTAGTAAGTTGTATCCTCAAAATTTGCAACCAAAGTTATTTTACTACTTGTCAATGGCATTACCTATGGTGTAAACAAGTTATGTGTTCAATATTTTAATTAACTTTTTTTTGGTTGCAATTAAGTGCGAAACTTTAAAATAAATCCCTAATAGTTACAAAGGTTTGGAAGTCAATTTTCAATTTCCGAATTTCCGAAGTCCCATAAAAGCAAACGATCTCGGTTTGACTGGAACTGGGGTGAAAATTATGTGAAATCAAATTATATTACTTTTCTTTTATTCGGGCTCGGATTACCCAAAGGAATAATTCGGCGGTGCGTGACAGCCACCTCCTCGGCAAAAAATGGTCATGATTAAAAATTAATAACAAAAGCGGACGGCATTGGTTTCAATTTGTTTGCTTTTAGAACATCGGTACTTATACTGCAGTGTTTCTTGTAAATTTATTGAGCCCATTATGGTGAGGATTTTGTTCTATAGCTGAAGTTGGAGAGGGAGTTAAAACCCTCCCCTCTTATAATTCGAGCCTGGGCCGTCGCTCAGTAGAAATGGGCCAAAGGACAAAATGTAATGTGAATTTCTTATCCCATCCATAATTATGGACTATACCTATTAGGACATCCTCTATATAACATGGCTATTTGTAAATGTTTTAAATCCATTTCTGTTTATTGTCAATTTATTTTATTTATATTGTATTATAAATAAAGTTTATAATAATTACACAAAAAATATTACTGTGTAGGAATTAACAAACGATTTTAAATAAAAATAAAACATAACATTTTATAGCAAGGGGAAAGTTAGGTATTGTTAAACGCATTTTACCTTACAAGGAGAATGAAAAAGTAAAAGATCATTATAGAAATTAAATTTATAAATCTCCCTTGCACATCTCTTGGCAACACTCGAAAAAGTTTTCGCGAGAAACTGACAGGGTCTTTTGTGAAATATTAAAGTCAAGTTGATAAAAATTCAATTAATTTTAGTGATCTTTCTTTGCGATGGCATGCAGTGCCGGAGTGATTTGATTTATTCTAGATTCTTTAAATAAAAATACTTAATAGGTATATCAAATTTCTTTATTTTTATGAAGAAATCTATTTTTCCAAAAAATATTTTAAGTTTATTTTTTATTAAAATTAAATATCTTTGCACATTTTGTATTTCTGTAAAAGTACATATTATACGGTTCTTCTTCCCTTCTTATCCTTGTCCAAATTTGTTATTTTACTAGTGCCAAGAGTATCAATTTCTGCGCCCTCATTTTTACTGGTAGAAACTAATTTTACAGTTTCCGAAACAGCATAACATTTTTTTTAAACTGTGTACCGTGTTATTATCAGGGCAGTGTATCAATAGATCGCCAGAATGTGTGCTCAGCATATACATTTTTTAAATTTAGTTAATTTATTTCAAAAACGTTCTGGATATCTTTGAACCAAAATATTACCCATCAAACTAAAGTCTTATGGTATACGAGGAACAGTCAAGAATTTTAAATTACCTTGACGAGTAAAGTACCCTTATTTTTCACTTTAGAGAAAAAATTAAAAAACTTGATTTGTAAGTAAAACCATAAAATTAACAAACCTCAAAATTATCAGAAATGTTCACCTATTCACGCAGCTGTGAAAATAACGAAACTCATTCAGTTTATACAAATGATATGTCTTACAACTTATATTAGATATTGTAGATTCTAAGATAAAATAAAATCATGGTCATATTTAACAATTTTACAATATATGTTGAGATTGTTACATTTTTTTAACAAAATATCTTTGAGAAAACGATTCGCTTATATAATTTATAATAGACATTTATAAGATTTCGGAGTAATCAAATACATGTATATAAATATAATAACCTTATATATTTATTGTAGTGCTGCTTGTTGAAAAAAAACTCTTTTGTTCATAAATGTAGGTATGTATTACACTTTAAAAAAACAGCAAACAATTATATATTAAATCAATAAAAATGTATCGTAGTTTCAAAAACTGTGAACCTATATTTAACAATGGGGAACGGAGAGTCATATTATTATAATATGTTTAACAATATTTGTTTTCATAAAAACATTTGCACAAATTTGAAAAAAAAAATAGAGTAAAGAATTTTAATTCTTTTTTAGGTTAAAAATTATATTACAAAATTGTAACGATAATGCCGAAATTCTTATTAAATTTGTTTATATAAATTTATCAAAATCCACCCATTTCTATAGATAGGCTGGCTTTGTTATACTTGTATAAAAACTTGCGCTTTCACACAAATGTTCAGCTCAAGTCTAAATATAATACAGGGGTTTGGTTATCAGAGAAGCACGATTTTAGACAAAAGGTCCATAATCTCCGCGCCTATTAATTATCATCTCAGTTTAATAAAGGCTTAATATGACTTTCCATAGAAAGCTTGCTAATTGAGAGCATTCGGAAATTAATCAACTCAATTGTTTTATACGTGTAAAAGGTTAAAATGCGATTACATACTAATGCCTCAATGGTACTTGATCAGTGCATGGTATTGGTTCTTCCTGCATCTTTTTACCTTATCAAAAAATAAAGCCTTTACGGTTTTATTTTATTCGTTCATCTTTTTTATTGTTTAATACTATCACACATATTTCTCTAAATTATACCTTTAAATGTTTAAATAAATAATAACCACTAAAGCTTTTTTCAAGGTAAAACATTGATCACGCATCCAATAGTTTTAGGCTTACCTTGTCTCTTTCTAATCAATCATGTATTTGTAAATTTGTTTTATTCGCCCCCCCCCCCCCCCATGGGGGGCCCCCATACATTTTTATTTATAGTGTTCATTTTACCAGAATAAATTTACACATACACTTCACATCTAGCCGCATGAAACATCCTCCTTTCTAAAATGTAACATAAAGTTTATTTATTATTTTAAAAGACATTTTTTCAGAATTATTCTGTATCTAAATGACTTCTGATCAACGCACAATAAAAACTTTTAATTATAAAAATTGAAAAGTTACTTGAAGTTCCCAGCATTTTGTATTTTAAAATATGCAGTAACTTATCTTGAACTCCATTGCATTGCATTTACCCAATTTCATAAAAAACCTTAAATTTCTGTAAAGCAATTACGGAACCACCGATTTCTTTCATCATCAACGAACATTAGTACAAATAGCTACTGATTATTACCTTTAGAAAAGTTATAAGACAGTCAAGACAATAACGTAATATATTTCATAAACGATACTTATATTTATCGACATTGTTTGTCTGTAAATTGTAGACATAGTAAGGATAATAAAAATATGAGAGTGGTATATTTATATGTTGAGTCATAGACAAACTATTGTTTTTTGTAAATTACATATTACTTTAGATGATAAATTAAATACCCAATCCCTTAAAAAAAATTACACACCATCACTAAACAAAAATTAAAGATTACTGGTATTGACCTAAAACAATTAAATTTATAAAATTGTTTTTGACGGGCTTATCTCTTCATGGGAACGCCGTCTGTCATAATTACTCATTTCATTTTATGAGAATTTAAAAAATTCTTACGGACGTAACGTCAAAAAGGATTATTCCATTTAACCATTACTTATAGCTGGCTATTAAAAGCTAATTTTATTTTAGATCTCTGAGTTGTTTTTACGAAACAATATTTTTCTAGTTCATTGTAACTGAAGGCGTTGATATCAAGGAGATTAGTATTAGCATTTGCATTTTGAAAGCTTAAAGATGCCGGAACCGTGTTAAAAACCTAATTTTGAATTCGAACGCCAAGTTTACTAGAATTTCTATCTATTGCAGACATGCAACAAATCAACGTTCAATGAAATGATCAGTTTAAGTTACGTCATTTTTTTAGTTTGACGCGGTATGAATAGGTCCTATATATCCGACTCTCTATAAATATTAAAACTTTATAAAAAACGGCATAAGAAACTTTATTAAGAGTATATTGTAAATATCTTTACAGTTTGTAAAACAGTGTAGCAGTTTATGAGAAAATGTAGTAAAGTAAAGTAAACATAGTGCTCCAACACAATTCACAGTTAATTCTGTTTTTTAACTATCTGCTTTTTATTTATTTTGAATGATAGTATAGGATAATAAATAACAGATGTCAACCGGCCTTGTCTATATACAGTACATTACATAAAAGCTCTACTAATGAGCCATGATATGGCAAAACTCTTCCAGGGATGGACCTGGAGAAGTCAACGAAAAATCGTAATTTATGATATTAATTACGAATGTAGTTGAACAGCGATACATTTTTGAATAACGTATTTGTTGTAGTGTATGACAATATTTTTTTTCTTTGCAGACACTGCAAGCGGTTGACTTGCGATCCACGGGATAACCAGTGCTTACTCATGCCAGAACAGTACTCTTATCAATACATGGCATTGGTTTCCAATTTACCTCTTTCCGAAGGCGGCATTCCATTGTATAAAATTAAAGGTCCTGATTGGACAGCTGCCAGGGCCGATTTTTCATTAAAACTAGTTGAAGTTAATTGTCCACCAGGCGTAGCAAAAGTTGACGAAAGTTATATTAAAAAAGTACACCAACAACATAATTTAATGGAGCTTACCTTGGTCAAAAGCATTCAAGGCCCTCAAGAAGTTAAATTGGAAGTTAAAATGAAGCTCTTTCATGGAAATAACCTCATTGGCAGTGTTGTGGTTTATATTGTTATTGTTGTTTCAGAATTTCCTTTTTAATGTGGCGTTTCAATTGACATTCTTTCCGTTCGCTTCATTATTTTATAGGTTCTCTTTAAAATATTACCTATAATTACATTTAAAAATCTAGGATAATTTATCTTACAATTTATTTTAAGAAATGTCAACTGTCAGAATATAAGATAAGGGCTTATTGAAGTTATGATTATTCTGAGTACCGATAGTCCAAAATAGTAATTAAACTATATTTTTTAAAGGTTTCATGTATGTGTATATACGTTTTCATAAACTCTTTCTAAAATTTAAATTATCTCTATTTATAGAATGGCATCACTAATTGATCTACGTGCCAAAATAGAAAATCTTATGTTTTTCAATCAAAATGTTCTATGTACCAGCGCTAGTGCGGTGTTCCATAATATAAGTCCCAATTCATCGCATTGCATTTCAAGTGAAGCCTAACTGATCTAAGTTCCACGTCGCCATTTATTTGATTTAATTACAACCTCAAATAATTACATTTGCCCTATGTTACTTCTTGTTCATGTTCCCTCGCCTTATTAATTAATTGTTGTACTGCGGAATTAGATTATTTTCAAGTATATTTTGATTTTTGTTTTTCTTGTTACATTTGTTTGCAAAATTCTATTTAATCACCCAATGTATATATTTTTAAAGAATTTTAACGTCCAAAAAATAAATTTATGTTGTTCATTATTCACAAATATACAGTTTTTCCCAATTTCCCCCAAAAAAAATGCCTTTTGGCACATAGATCTTTTAGGTTTTAAGGACGTATAACGCCCAATATGGGTATAATAAAATTATTCAATATTACTGATTCGGGTAAATTATGCTCAGAATATTTTTTCCAGTCTAGATATGACATTTAAAAAGCAAATACCGAAACTAAAACTATATTAAAAATCACTCTTGGTTATGTTTAAAGCGCTCTATGCACATCATAACTCAAAAATTGAGTTAGGATGTGAATAATTTGAAACTATATAAATTTTAAAATTGTATTTTATTCAAGATGATAGCATAAAGTAATAAGAATTGTTATTTACATATAGAAATATACATGCAGCAAGCTTTTTCTATAAGCTGCAAGTCTGAAAGTACTCATTACTAGTTTTATTCTTCTGAAAATTATTGACCATATAGGATAAACCATAAACACAAGGAAACCCCTTCGCGTTACTATTTTGCCCTAGATTCCCCTATAAATTCACCTTCTGTTTGAGAGCATAAAGGTAGGTACTATATTTTAATATAATTTTTAATACATCCCTATAACGTAAAAGTATTTTATTTATATACATGCAAACATAATATTGGGAAATTAAAAAAATTAATAAAAAAAACCTTTGTTGATTGTTGACATTTATTTTAGAAAATAATATATATTTGAAAGAATAATTAAATTTCATATCGCTATTACTTAAACAAAAAAAAATGTTGCAGTTATGGCCCTATTAGCCCTATACTAGATTGGATACATGTGTCAGTGGCGGCTCGCGGTTTTAAAAATGGTGAAGAGCTAGGTATAGTGCGGGCACTTAAACAAACATTGACTAAAAACCAGTGTAACAAAACGTCTCTCTTATCCTCATCTTTTTTAATCACACGGTAAATCACGTAAAAACGATATCCATAACCGTAAGTTTGGCGAAGCCTCAAAATAAATACCTTAAGGTTAGGCGAACCAATGCTAAAACAATGGTGCATAATACTACTGATCTATTTTTAAATTGCTCTTCATCATTATTACATGCTGCTTGCCTGACTGATGTCAAGTAACCATAGCAACGGTGAATATCAAAGCCATGTTGAACGTTGGGTCTTCACTTGCTTTGAGCTAACGGACACGGTCGCTGGTGCGCATCAAAATGCACGAGTGTTTATAATTATTATTGTCCATCGGAGTTAACCGTGGCTCTATTATGCATAGTTCCATTCGAATTAAATTATTATTATTAATTCGATCATAATTATTTTTTAAGGGCTAAAATGGTAGCTGCTTTGGTACATTAAAATTTAATATTGTCGAAAAACTTTTCTCCTGGTGTTATTTTTTTTTATGAAGAGCCCCTTCATCTACTTCACCTGACGAGCCGCCACTGACATGTGTGCCAAGATATACAACTGCTAAATGATTTTTCAATATAAGTAAGCATTGTCACTAAATTCTTTTTTCGCAAGAAATATATAATATAATACCATAGGCACAGGATGATTCCTAAGTTGATACTTTTTTTAGCTGTGTATAGAAGGCATTAAATAAACAACATTTTCAAATACCTTTTTTCAAAAAATTTAAAAATAAGCAAGATACAGAAATAAAAAATCTAAGTGCAGGCCTGGGCATCAAAACGTAGCCTGCTATACTTTATGTTGTTTGTCTTATTGGTCATGCAATTTACTGGTCGGTGGTCAGTTATTTAGCAATACGCTGCGTGTGTTTTTCTACTGAAAGTTAATTTTAAATTGGTGACACGTGAAAATGGTAAAATTTGAAAACAAAGAACTAGTTGATATGGTGCTAATTTACGGTGAGTGTTTTCAAAGTACGGCTGCTGCTTCGAGATTATGTTTAAGTTAGGCAGAACTGTATTTGATTCATAATGTAATAAAAGAATGTAAGTAGGTACCTTATTTTTGAGTTTTTTGAAAAAAGGTATTTGAAAATGTTGTTTATTTTAATGCCTTCTATACACAGCTAAAAAAGAAGTATCAACTTAGGAATCATGCACCCTGTTTAAAATAATATAAATTATTAAATTAAGTAAAGATATAGATATGTTTTACAAAAAGTGTTACTTATCAGAAACAAACAACTAATCTATTTTTCTAATTAAAAAAACACAAAGTGGAATTATTTAAGGTAAAACAAGTTTGTATAAATGACAAGTATTTATAAAAAGTTCAATTCACCTAAAAGCCCGTTAAAAGGGTTGTCAGTGTGTATTAAATTTTTTAATTCTCTCGCAGAGAGCTATTAATCCTATTTTTAATATTTATGACTTTTATCTGGTTTGTAGTCGAAATTCAATAAAATGTTTAGCTTGTTTGAATTTAAATTAAATAAGTATCATAAAACTGAATGATTTCCGATACAGCCAATAACTGAGTTAACTCCACTTAACAAGACATTTTTAATGATTTATTACTGCGTGTCCATGTGTTTCAAAATGCCCTATTTTATATATATTTTTTTAACTGACTCACTGACCTGTACTTCGATCGCAGAATCAAATACTCATTACAAATCATTTAGCAATCCCGCTACGTAGGGGATTCTTACCTTTAAAAATAGGTAGATATAAATTTGGAGGATTTTCGAAAAGATATTGTAACTGGGTACAGTTATCCTATGTTACTGAAAAAAATATATTGGTAAGTTTTATAAATAACTGAAATTTTTACTCGTCGGATGAATTGGACTTCCACGTGCTTTGTAAACAGTGGGGGCGCCAGGATTTTTGGTATGGGTGGGCACAAGTGGTCCCGATGATTTTTGAGTGGGCACTATCCAAATCAAAAATTACTTCTAAAAAAAAAAGGTCGCCGCCTCCCCCACGCTCTATAACGCAATAAGCAGGGGAAAACAAAACTGCCCTCTTGTCCAAGTGACGTCTAAAAAAAAGGTCATTGTACTCTTGAAAATAACATAGAATACCACTCCTTTCTCATCAAAACTTTCATAGCCAAATCCTCCCCCCCCCCAACGAAATTCCATTAGAAAACCGAATCCATCAATTTTAGGTGGGCACTCATGTTTCTAGGGTGGACCAGCGCCCACCCTGGCCCCCCTGGCGCCTCCGCTGTTTGTAAATTTTAATTTAAACTATGTAAAGGTATTGTCATGAATACTTATAAGGCACAAATAAGAATGTTTTTCAGTTAAGATCAATACGTAATTGTGTTATTCTAGTACCCATTCGCATACCTATTATGTTCAACAAAAGAAACTCCTGCTTGGTTCTACAAGACCATACGCTTTCTAACTAAGCCCTGTATGCGGTTCTTTTTGAGATGCAGAAAACCCTTTTGTGTACAATGTTATTTATAATTTTGTGTTAGTGTCATCTCCTATCACTATCTTTAAAAAAAAGTATCTCGAGAGACGTAATTTTGCAGACAATATAGCGAACTGAAAGTTTTTAAACCCAACGGTAATAATTTTTTAATGATGGAATGAAAGTCGTTACAGAACATATTTTACACAAGCATTAAAATAAGGTAGATTGTGTTAAATAAATTAAACCGCTACGACAGTGGCTCAGAGGTAAGTTACTGGCAGTCGACCGTGGCTGTCCTAATTCGATCCTCTGAGTGGGCAAATGCACAATAAAAAAGTATGTCCGAAATTTAGTAAGTTTAAGAATGCAGGAAAGAGTGTAAAATGTATCATCTCTCCATTCACGCCGATATAACCAGGCCGGATGAGATCGGACATCTGGTGGGGTGCGGGAGAAAGCACACACTCCCCAATCGATAGGTCATGCAATGCCAAGAAACCGAGGGTTGATAGCCTTGGGGGTGTCGCATGACTCAGGAACGTGGTTCGGAACCCACGTTTTTTGGTTCATTATTAGGTAGAAAACTTTTCTACTGCCCCTCGTATTAAAAGAAGACAAGATCGAAGGCCCAGAAATTTTTACTAGATGATTTTTAAGAGCGAACTTCTAGGGAAATTTTGACAACGACAGGGTGATTCCTAAGTTGTTACTTCTTTTTTTAGCTGTGTATAGAAGGCATTAGAATGACAACATTTTCAAAAAACTCAAAAATAAGGTACTTACATTCATTTATTACACTATGGGTCAAATACGGTCCTGCCTAACTTAAACATAATCTCGAAGCAGTCGTACTTTGACGGCACTCACCGTAAATTAGCACCATATCTACTAGTTCATTGTTTTCAAATTTTACCATTTTCACTTGTCACCAATTTATTATTAACTTGCTTCAGATAAACACACCACAGCGTATTGCCAAATAACTGACCACCGACCCGTAAATTGCATGACTAATAAGACAAACAACATGAAGTATATCAGGCTACGTTTTGATTTGATGACCAGGCCCGCACTTAGATTTTTTACTTCTGTATCCCGCCTTTTTTAAAGTTTTTTGAACAAAGGTATTTGAAAATGTTGTTTATTTTAATGCCTTCTATACACAGCTAAAAAAGAAGTATCAACTTAGGAATCACCCTGTATAGTCGATTTAAAACGTATTAAATAAAAAAAATATCCGCACTCTCGCGAATGCATGAACCTGTTACTGAATGATAAAGGTCGGAGAGTTAATGTTTATGCGACCTTGCCATCTGCTTAGAATCCCGGTAGACGGTACTAAAGACACGAATTGTAAAATAATTACGATGCTTCCTAAATATTTATTCAAAATATGGTGATAAAAAACTGCAACACCTAAATTTTTTTACGCAGTAGGTATTTTCTACACAAAATGTGTACAAAATTAATCAACAACAAGTGCTTATGAATTTTAGGATTTTAAAAGATTTTATTATTATTTTCAGTATAGGTTAGATGAATAGAGGGCTGTGAAAAAACAAAAGAACATTGTGGATGCCGGCATTTTTCAGTTGTAAGCGTCGCTTTTCCAAAAAGAGCGAACTTGTGTGTGGGGAAAAGTAAAACAGCTTTTGAGATAAACATTTCAATATTAATAGTTCCTGTTAGTAACTAAATTGTGCTCCAAACATTCAAGATGATTGGTGACACCTATATTGGTTCAGCTACTAGTGATTTTAATGATAAATCTATCTGTGATCTCCTAACTTATTTTGCTGAGAATACCTATCAACCAAATAATAAAATTGAAGAGGTAAGTCATTTTTCAATGATATTTAAGTCTCTAGTTCAATTAACTAAGATAATTACAGTTTCTAACATTTTGTATTGTGCAGAAAGCCCATAAAGCATTTTTTATGGCATTAGATGGGGTTCCCTATTCAAGACCTTATAGTGTGTGTGATACTGGGCTTCCCTTGTAATACTTAAACAAGATGGACACCTCCATGGACACTATCCAATGGCTTCAATGCTTTGTTTTATTGTAAAAATAGGTTTCCACAATAATTCACAATGATTTATGTACTGTGGTTCTCTCATTTAACACTAAAAGCTAACTAGAGTTATTTAATACTGGTTTATATAGTTATTCTATGTTATTTATATGTACCGGGTGGTGCAGGATCAGACTAGCCATAGGAAATCGTATATGAGTTTTGTTAACCTCAAATATTGGCTTCCCTATTAATTTTACAGCAAGAATGTATTAGACTTTTTTGAAGGTCTTTGTTTAATGAACTTGCACACCAAATTTGATTATTTTACAATTGGCCAATTAAAAGTTATTTAAAAATGTGGCTCTTTGTAAAGTTATTTAAAACATTAAATAATTTTGGATAGAGATACATTTAAGTAATATTAGATTTTCTATTAGTGTTAGAACTCAGTATTTTGTTATTTTTTACAAGTTTATTTATTTACAATAATTTAGTACAGTGGTTACATCATTACATACAAAGATTTCGGCCAGAGTATGATTAATAACAGAGGCGCAGCCAGAAGCCCCATCCCCCCCCCCCCCTATTCTTAGTAGGTAAATAAAAACATATCTTCGTAGCACCAAGGGGGAGGACCAATTATTTAATCGGTCCTCCGGTGGTACTTCTTTATGCAAACCACAATATTGATATTACCGCGGAGGAAATTCTGGACAAAATGGCAAAAACAAAACGAAGAATTTTATTTTAATAATAGCGATTACTTACAACTTATTGAATAAGGTTTTTGTTTATTTTTAAGTATATAAGTATGATTTATGTGTTATTGATTTTAAATATATTTTTACTAATTAAAATGCAATATCTATTTTTTCCCATAAATATTCTGTTAGGCCCCCCCCCCCGAACAAAATTTCTGGCTGCGCCACTGATTAGTAAACTAGAATAGTATATTTTTGTTTTTTCACATACCTCATAATTTGTAAAGTTATATAGGTAAGGAGTGCACGCACAGCATCTTAGATGCAATTGTGCACTTAAAGCAGTATTAAATAGGTTGAGTTTGAAATACTTTTGAGTAGAATATTCGATATTTTTCCCTTTGAATCTATTCCGGTCTCTTTGAGAACTATGGACGATTTCTTCGATTGGATATTTTGGTGATTTACAGCCGATTAGAATCTTTTAGGAGTTCTTAAAGATCTAATGTGAGCTGGAAGTGGTTAAATACTTTTTTGCCAGTTCACTTTTGAAGTATAAAGACTGAATTTAAGAGATACTGACTGGAGTTCCCCCAGAAACAGACACCATATCTCAATAAGAGCTGAATATAACAATCGGATTGTATTTACATGTAATTCCCTCGATATCACATTCAATGCAAAACACCCTGAAGATATTTTACTACACACGTTTGTAATATAAGACTTAAACGTCAGGTTACTATTATTCTATATTTACACAGAGGAAATTAACATTGGAACAGTTAGAAGACACTAAGGAATTATTTAGGTAGACTTCACCAACAGCACAGTTAAAATTTATTATATTAGTCTTAAAAAGGTTTAAGGTGAGAGAGTTAGCAGCACACCAGCCCTTAACTCGCTCAACATCGTCAGATATCATGGCCATTAGTTCTTCCGAGTTCCTGGCATGCCATAGTAGACTGGTATCATCGGCAAATACAGTTAATTTACCTCTGATCCTTAAAGACACCATGTCATTAATGTAAATTTAAAATAGGATAGGACCCAGTACTGAACCCTGTGGCACAACCGCCTTATGATGTAATTGTATTTTTTTCAGCAACCAAGTGACTATCTAAATGATGTTATCAAATTTATGGAAAGAGATTATAGAGTAGTAAAGATACCAAATTATAATGGATCCATGTGCTTTCAGTATCCCTATGTTATTCCTATTATGGAATCTCATCGTAATGTTACCACAATTTATGAAAATGAAGATGAAAATAAAATTACTTACTTAGACAAAACTAAAACTACGGAGCTGTTTGACAATGCCAAATTAGCTAGGTAAGGGCAGTGGTTTTACACAAAATGTCATAAATATTGTAAGACGTAGTTAGGTAATCACTTTTTTTCAATATTGATGATGTAAATAAAATTTAACTTAAAAGCAAAGAAACCAATTATTGATCTACTTGCAGAATTATATAAAAAGGCCAGTACAGCCATTGAATCACGGAAAATAACTGAATGTACAAGGTACCAGTTGTTTTGATATTGTTAATATACATACTGTATATGGGGTGTCCTAAAGTTCCATTCTTATACAGGGTGATTCCTAAGTTGATACTTCTTTTTTAGCTGCGTATAGAAGGCATTAAAATAAACAACATTTTCAAATACCTTTTTTTCAAAAAACTCAAAAACAAAGTAGGTACTTACATTCATTTATTACACTACGAATCAAATATGGTTCTGCCTAACTTGCCAGTTGAATAACATTAAGAAAACTTCTGGGTATAGGATGAGCCCGTAAGGAAAAGCGTTCTGCGTATAATCTCGAAGCACTTTGCCACATTCACAGCAAATTACCACCTTTTCTATTAATTCATTGTTTTCAAATTTTACCATTTTCACGTATCAATAATTTAAAATTAACAGAAAAACACACCGCACCGGATTGTTCAACACTACCCGTATGACTAATACTAATAAGAGATAAGAAAAACAACAGAAACTATAGCGGGGAATGTTTTGATGTCAGGCCCGCACTTAGATTTTTTACTTCTCTATCTCGCCTATTTTTGAGTTTTTTGAAAAAAGGTATTTGAAAAAGTTGTTTATTTTAATGCCTTCTATACACAGCTAAAAAAGAAGTATCAACTTAGGAATCACCCTGTATGTATTTTAAGGGGAGATTCTACATTATAAAAACATGAAAAAGTTTATATTAAATTTCTTATAAGGAAGCTTAGTCATCCAAAGGTGACCTCCAAAGCTTAGTTTCTATTTTATTTCTTTGCAACCTCTTCTTGAGGTACAATATATATTAAAACTTTACTCTAAGGTGTGGTGTATGGTTTAATTTTGGAAAACAATTCACAAATAAAGAAAAATTGAATAAGGTGGATCCCCCAACTCTTAAACATTTTATTAATGTAAGTTGTATTGTAAGATGTTCCACAACAGTATTGTTTAGGATTTATTAAAGCATATTATTAAATATACTTGTAATAATTGCCATAATTTTGTAGTTATTATAAAAAACTGACCTTTATAGTAAGAAACTTTAAATAACAACTTTCTTAGATGCCGGCAACGATTTCCTGTTCCTGTGATACTGTTTAGAGGCCAAAACATTTGTCGTTCGTCAACCATTGCGAGTTTACCAGAAATATGTTACCGTAATGGTTTAAATGATATCAGCAGCTTCGAAGCATTGATTTCTATAAAAGAGTTCTTATGGCCTCCGGAAGAGATGATTCCGGATGTCCAAGAAGTTCGTGAAGCTGCTCCTATTAATTACACTCCACAACCGGAAGAGCTAGACAAAAGAGCTCAAACTTTCTGTGATAAAGTTCGTAAGGAAGATATAAGGCTGTTAAAAAGTTTGAACGTAAATACCATTGTTGATATTATGGTTGAGAAGCGTAAAGTTAAACATGGTTTATAGTAAGTATTTTAATTTTTCTAAGTACCAGAGCTGTTGCGGTATTAAGTACCAGTTTTACCAGAGGTTCTGGGTTCGAGTCCCAGTGGCGGCATACCATTTTTTCAATTTTAATCTTGTCTGTATGCCGGCAAACATTTTTCATTTAAAAAAATTAAGTACAGACACCAACATACCCACATTGACAAGTGTATTACTTTTTTAAACCAAGCCCAATATATGTTATAACATTTTTTAATTCTGGGTCTAAAGCCAAGTAAATTTGTTACAACGTTTTCTATCCCAAAGTGCACCGTTAACGAGATTTTGAGAACACTCTTTGTCAGCGTTGCGACAATTTAAATCAACTGATTTAATCAATTTTAATCGTGATTTGAATCAAATTATAAATTGCTGTAAAAACAAGTCGCCGAAGTAAATAACTCATCAGGAAATAAAAAAAAGGAAGATATGTAGTTTATTTAAAACGAAGTTTTTTCATCATTATGCGTAAAAAATATTCATAAATTACGCTGCACGCTGCCGAAAATTTTCATGAAAATACAAGGTATTTTGTATGTCGCCGAGGAGGTTTTCTAACTGTAAATCTAGACAACAAATAGTTTTGGGCGAATAGTAGAGACAAAGTAATAAAAATAAGTGATTTTAAAGTTCATTATTACCACATTTAAGGAAAAAATCAGTATAAATTGATAAAAATAAAAAAAATCACGATTTAATAAAAAAATATCAGATTTATTAATTTTTTCAAAAAAATCGTGATTTATTGCGACCCTGCTTTTTGTACTTATTCAACAGAATCGCTAAAATATACTAATATTTTTAGTGTAAGTGCCTCTGAAAAGGTAGACCGAGAACGTTACTCAGATTTTAAACTTGTAAGTCTGCCTTACCCAGGCTGTGAATTTTTTAAAGATTTTCATGATGCAATGTTCGTTGCTGAAGGTCTCAAATACAATTGGGATGATCCAGCTAATGACGCGGATATATCAGTTCCTAATGATAATTTGGCCAAAACTCTGTCTATTGATTGGCAGCAGTATAGACAGTGGGATCTAGTCCTTATTACTCAGAATTATTTCAAATATATTGTGAAGCGTTTACAGGTAGGTTACCTTATTTTTTATTTTTAAAAACTTTCATAAGTGTAATTTAATATATTTGTATTTTTTTTATATTTTAGGAGGATAGTAGTGGTCTACTCGTACATTGCATCAGTGGCTGGGATAGAACACCACTGTTTATTTCCCTAATACGCTTAAGCCTGTGGGCTGACGGACTAGTCCATGAAAGTCTTAATGAATATGAAATTATCTACCTCACCATAGCCTATGATTGGTATCTCTTTGGACACCACCTGGCCAACAGACTTTACAAAAGAGAAGAGATCATGGCCTTTTGCTTTGATTTTCTCAAATACATTACTGGAGAGGAGTTTAGTGTCAAGTAGGTTTTTGTTTTGTAGAAAACCGGGCTGGCATATTTACTCATTTACATCTTGTGTTTGATTTTTTTAAGGAGCAGTAAAAAAAAACTCTCTGAAGAAATAAAAACTGACGATTCTCGCAGCCCTTCGAGATCCTCAAATTGCTCTTCGATCAATTTATCAGAAGAAAATAGTGGGTAAGCGACTAATTTTAACTTTTTTATATTAAAATTCCTAAGTTGATACTTCTTTTTTAGCTGTGGATAGAAGGAATTAAAATACACATTCAAATACATTTTTTCAAAAAACTTTAAAATAAGGTACTTACATTCATTTATTACACTTTGGATCAAATACGGTCCTGCCTAACTTAAACAATGTTTTCAAATTTAAAATGAACTTGCTTTAAATAAACACACCGCAGCGGATTGACAAATACCTGACCATCGACCCGTAAATTGCATGACTAATAAGACAAACAACATAAAGTATAGCAGGCAACGTTATGATGACCAGACCCGCACTTAGATTTTTTACTTCTGTATCTAGACTATTTCTAAAGTTTTTTGAAAAAAGGTATTTGAAAATGTTGTTTATTTTAATGCCTTCTATACACACCTAAAAAAGAAGTATCAACTTAGGAATCACCCTGTATAGATATTTTGCTTGTTTAACGTATCTACACAAATTTAAAAAGGGTTAGTTAATTTGTTTTCTTTCCAATTTTTAGATTGTAAATTGGAAAGAATAAAAATGCTCTGTCAATCGTAGCATTTTGTTTTTCCGACATTTATTTTGTATTATATCGACAAAAAATCAAAACTTTAATTTTCGATCTATTTAAAAAGTTCTATACAGTCCACTCTGCCCAGACTCGACTATACCTGTAAAATTTGTTATTTTCAATTTTTTGAAAAAAGTAATTTTTCATCATTTCATTTGCTTCAGTATATAAATACGATTTATATTTTAAAAAAAATGATTTCGTCGTACAGGGTGTGCAAAAACTTGGATTTACAAAATTAAAAAGTTTTCAAACTTTTATTAAGTATCAAAATAAAAAAATTAGATGAACAAATCGAAAAGCCAAATTAAGGTGTTTCAACAAAAGTTATGGTTTCCACATTATTTGATATTAAAAAAAGGTCTAACACGGATTTTTTTGAAATTAATGGTTGTCAATAATTTAACTTATTACTTTAACAGTAACGTTTAATTCAGCGTGAAATCATCCAACGTCAACGTATTCCTCCATCATTTTTCGAAATTCGTATTACACATTACGAATAATATGTGGTGTCCTTTTTAAATCAAAAAGTATTTTTCTAACAAATGAATATTTTGTAGTCCCAGGGAAAAAAGGACCCTTGATTTCATATTGATTGAATTGAATGAAAATTCAAATGATTCTACGTCCGCTATGATGATGGATGTGTGTTTTGAGGACAGCAACAGGTAATAATAATTAATGCCCGAAATTTAATTTTTTAATGTTATGCACATACACACATCTCTCGATTTGTTTTTTAAACATCATTGATACACAGATTGTCGCTGGTCATATATGTCAAAATTGCAGTAACGGTGACGAAATAAATATATTGTAAAATGAGGTAAATTGACTTAAGTAGAAATAGAAACGGAAATGCGGATTCTAATATTTAATCATCGAGAAGATTGTGAAGAAACGCATGATAGATTTTCTATCTAAACACAGTATATTGAACGTGGCTCAGTTTGGATTTCAAACGGGTAGGAACACTAACGACGCTATTTTTTCATTTTTGGAACATCTATATCAGAGACTAAATGATGGAGACGTTGCCGCAGCGGTGTTCTGTGATCTGTCAAAAGCCTTTGATTGTGTGGATCATGGGATACTGTTGGGCAAGCTTGAGGTCTACGGCTTTAGGGGCACTGCACTGGCTTGGTTTGAGTCTTATCTTTCAGACAGATATCAGACGGTTTACTTTAATGGAAGAGAATCAAAAAGAATGAGAGTTTCATCGGGAGTACCGCAGGGCTCTGTTCTGGGGCCGTTGCTGTTTTTATTGTATATTAATGATTTGGCGAAGCTAGATATATCTGGCAGATTTACCATATTTGCGGATGATACCACGATTCTTTGGCAGGGTTCTGATGTGACCCAGTTGGAGCTTGACATTAATTGTGATATGCTGAAGATTAAGAGATGGTGCGACTCAAATTGTTTGTCTCTTAATGTTTCTAAGACTAACCTACTCACTTTTAAATGCCACATTCACAGTATAGGACCAGAAGCTCAAAGGGTGAATAATTCAGCAATGAGTAAATTTCTGGGGCTTTATATTGACGACAAATTAAGGTTTGAACACCACATAGCGAATTTAAATACTAGAACAGCTCGTGGGTGCTATGCTTTGAGGGTTATATCGCGAGAGTTGGGAGTTTTTAGTGCGAGGAGCGCCTATTTTGCCCTTATAGAGAGTCACCTTCGGTATGGGTTGTGTTTCTGGGGATCGTGCGCTCAATACCTTTTCAGGTCGGTATTCTTATTACAAAAAAGAGCAATACGGTGTATTTGTCAATTGAGTCGCCGAACGTCCTGTCGACCGTATTTTATTAATTTGGGGATATTGACTTTGGCTTCTTTGTATATTCTCGAAACAGCATGTCTTATGCATAAGAAGTATAAATCGGAAATACAGACTTCCTTGACAACTACCACAAGAAGAACACACGTGATATCGCTGCCGATTCCCTCTTCTGCCTTGATAAAGAACTCTCTATATTATAACAGCAAAAAATTATTTAATCATTTGCCCCTTAGTTTACGGAAAATTGTTTGTCATAAAAAATTTCGGAGAGATCTAAAAAAATTGTTAACCGAGAGAGCCTTCTATACAATAAGTGAATTTTTCGAGGTATCGCTGTAGGGTTCTCTTGTTTGTTTTGGGGTGTTTAACTGGTCAGTGTATTTTAGATTTTAATTTGTTTAATTCGTTTTAACTGTAGTTTTGTAATATTTTATAAGTTGTTTTGCTTTGTCAATGAGTAGATCTTATGACAATAAAGCTATATTTGATTTGATTTGATTTGATTAATAAAGTAACCTCCAAAACCTTTTAACGAAATTACTGAAGATGTTTTTATCGTGTAAAGTCATATTCATATTTTTAAAGTAATACTGTTCATATTTAAGGCAAAAAAAACCTTAATTGTCCTCGTTTGACGACGTCGCGTTTGTTATATTTGCGATTTGATGGTTGCCTACCCTTGTCAGACGAGTAGAATGTTTTCAGCCTGCATTATAAAGTGAGCATTTAGTATATTTGAAGTATTTTTCATAAAATATACTGTATATTATATAAAGTATTCAAGAAATTAAGTCCGGAAATAACATATCACAGGTGAGGACAAATTCGGTCATGTTTGGGACCTGATGAACTGTAGCCAAAGCACTTTACAGTAGTATGTTCTCCATTTTATCCGCTCCTCCACGCGTTCCTATTGGTCCCCCTTTTTAAGAGTGGGAGACTTACTTTGTATCCCAAATGTGCCTTTAACTATATCTACACACAACAATAGCTTCTTTATAAATAAAATACTTCGTCTAGGATCACCCTGTAGGCGGTGAATAGAGAGAGGAAAAAATACCATATGCACTTCTTAACGATTCCTAAGTTAATACTTTTTTTTAGCTGTGTATAGAAGGCATTAAAATAAACATTTTTTAAATTTTTTTTGAAAAAACTTAAAGATAGGCGGGCCTGGTCATCAAATCGTATATTTTCTGTTGTTTTTCCGATTAGTCATGCAATTTACGAGTCGGTGATCAGTTATTTGGCAATCCGCTGTTGTGTGTTTTTCTGAAGCAAGTTAATTTTAAATTGGTGAAACATGAAAATGGTAAAATTTGACAACAATGTACCTGGACCTGGTGCTAATTTACGGTGACTGTCGTTAAAGTGCGGCTGCTGCTTCGAGATTATGTTAAAGTTAGGCAGGACCGTATTTTATCCATTGTGAATAAATGAATGTAATTACCTTTTTTTGAGGTTTTTGAAAAAGGTATTAAAAAAGAAGTATCAACTTAGGAATCACCCTGTATTTGCTATTTTCTAAAAATTTAGTCCTTAGTAGGTACCATAAGGCGTTTAGTAGAAACATTATTCAAATTTCGAAGAAATTCAGCTGAAAACCTGCCAAGGTACGGGATTTTATATTTTTCAAAACAATTACTTTGCTTTTTAGTCCTAAATCTGTTGATGGTGTAATACATTCCAATGGTGACGCCATGGATACCAATAATAGATTCTGCGATAGGTAACTATTTTCTGTGGATTTTTTTTCGTTCTAGTTATTTCTAAGCCGTGACACATTACCCATAAATTTGTATTCATTAGCTTAGAACTAGATTTATTTTTTTTGGTCAAATCAATTTTTATTTTTAACAAGATTTTAGGTATCATGCGTTTTATTTTTGTTTTAAAAGAAGAATAAATTAAAATTTGCAATACTTTTTTTTTAGACACAAAGGTGACGATGAATATGAAGTGCTTCCCACTGAAGATGCCTTAATGGATGCTTTGAACACTGAGCATTTCGGGTATAGTAATTTTATTTGAAACATATTTTGTTGCTCTTGTATATTGAAGATCTTGGAAACTCTCATTGATTTTCTAAACGCAAATATTACTCGGAATGGGCATGGGCCTTTTTACTATAATATACTTAATCATATTCAGCACTAACATCCTAAACTAGAACCTTCTTAAGTCTTCTAGTGTCATAAACTTTTTTACATTACCAACTATATTTATTTATGCCTTTATTCAATATGGGAGAATCAGACAGAACTTAAATAATAAATTAAAGGTGGCTATGAGACAGAACATTATACGTTAAACCATTTTTTATTAAGTGTTGAATTTGGGACACCCTGTACTTGTTTCGAGGACAGTTGTCCTTATTGTTACCACAAAAAGTAACAAGGAATATGGATAGAACACTTTATATTTGTGTTGTATCAGCTGATGCTGATTGGCTTTCCCAGCTGTGATGTAAGAATATAGTTATTATTTATTAACATACTTTTATGGTATATTTTATACTTTTAATAAGGTTTTTGTCGATTTTTTATACGTAGTACAAGCAAAGTCTTAACTCCAACCAACTTACCGCCTAAGAGAACTTCGCCAGTACAAATAGGCAACCCAGCAAGACGCACACGCAGCGAAAGTACTGGAAGTAACACAAGTAATATAAGTGCCACGTGGCAATTGATTAATGAATGTGGCAGTATTGAAAAGGAGAATTTTAATTTGAAACCTCTGTGAGTACTGATTTTTTAATTCTTTTTTTTTTCTAGGATTATATTTTTTTTGCCTATTTTTTAAAAATTCAAATGAGTCTTTGTAGAAGTACTGATGTATTAAGTAGCCAAGTATGAGGACTAAATATTTCTACTTAAGGATTTCATTTTAAATATACAGGGTGATTCACTACGAGCGTTCGTTGAAATTCTGTAAATATTTTTTTAAAACCTTGGGAGTTTATATTTTTCGATCAGTGACGGCTCGTTAGGTGAAGGGGCTCTTTACCAAAAAAAAAAAATCAGGAGTAAAGTTTTTCGACAATATTAAATATTAATGTACCAAAGCAGCTACCATTTTAGCCCTTAAAAAATAATTATGTTCGGATTAATAATATTAATTTAATCCGAATGTAGCTATGCATAATAGGGCCACGGGTAACTCCGATGGACAATAATTATAAACACTCGTGCATTTTGGCGCGCCCCAGCCGACCGTGTCCGTTAGCTCAAAGCTAGTAAGACCAAACGTCCAACATGGCTTTGATATTCACCGTTGCTATGGTTACTTGACGTCAGTTACACAAACAGCATGTAACAATTTGCATTATGATGAAGGGCAATTTAAAAATAGATCAGTCGTATGCACTATTGTTTTAGCATTGGTTCGCCTAACCTTAAAGTATTTATTTTGAGGTTTCGTGAAACTTACGGTTATAGATATCGTTTTTACGTGATTTACTGTGTGATTAAAAAGTTTTGTTTTTATTTTTCAGTTAATTCAGTAGTGTACCTATGTACCATCGCGCCGATAAAAAACTGGGACAGGAAATTTTTCTATTTTCTCCTAGACTATTAAGAATAATTTTACATCAAGCCTGGTACCAGTAAAATGTCATGAAAATTTGCATGTCAATAAAGATTGTCACTTTATGATTGACTTGTCAAACATACAATCATATATTATTTGTAAATATGCCACAATTAACCCCCCAGCAAAAGGCAATTATTTATAGTCGGTTGCGAGATAGTGTTGCTATTAGGGATATTGCAGATGAACTGGGAGTAAGCAAGAATACCGTGCTATTGGCAAAACAAAAAATAGCAAGATATGGGACTATTATTAGGAATGCAGGTTCTGGTCCCCCTAAAATTTCTACTGATGATCATGATAGAAGACTGGTTAATTATCTAAGGGATCATCCCTTCGAAACTGCAATCAAGGCAAAAGAAGAGACGAATTTTCCAGGTTCTGCAAATACCGCTAGAGACAGGGTTCGAAATTCCGATATATGAAGCCGTTGTGCTGCCAATAAAAATTTTTTAACGGAAATAAATAAACAGGGCAGGTTAGAATTTGCACATGAATATATTAATCAAATAAATTTATGGGAAACAGTTATATTTTCTGACGAGAAAACTTTTCAGTCATGCAATAATGGGAGAATTCGGGTGTATAGGCCTTCCGGCATGCGGTATGATGAGAGATACACCCACAAAACCAACCAAAGTGGGCGTTTCTCCATAAATGTTTGGGGCTGGATTAGCGCTAGAGGACCAGGACTTTGCCAAATCGTCGAAGGAAGACTAACTGCAGCAGTATACGTTAATATACTAAACGAAGTGATGATACCATCGGTAAACGCTGTATACGGTCAAAATTACACATTTCAGCATGATAATGCTCCAATACACACAGCGCGCATTGTACAAAATTTTCTCCAAGAAAATAACATAGCAGTTCTTCCCTGGGCTTCGAAGAGTCCCGATTTGAACCCGATAGAAAACATTTGGGGTGCCATGGTCAAATCTATGTATAAACATGATTTTCAACCTAGAAACAGGGATGAATTACGTCATAGGATAAATCAAGCTTGGGATGAAATAACTGTCGAATTATGTAGAAACTTAGTTTTAAGTATGCCACAAAGGCTCCAAAAAGTAATAAACAGAAATGGTTCTATGACCAAATATTAATTTTGTGTTGTTTTGACAAACTTTGTGTTCGCAATTTTTTTCTTTTTATTAAATGTATTTTATTACCTGTATTAGCTTTATTTATTATTTTGTGGTAATGGTAAATATAATAATTTATAAAATATTTGACTTTAAAAAAATCTAATAAATTTACTTTATCCATATTATATGATGTCTCTCAAATTTAACCACCCCGTATCGAAAAATACAAAACATTCCATTATGTAACCTAGGTTACTTTTTAAATTTTGGATGTTTTTCCTTTTTAGCTCTAGACACCTTTTATAGTCTAGGGGATATGTATTTCTTACATTGTTTTTGTAAATCTCTTGTCCCAGTTTTTTATCGGCACAATAGTACCTACTTAGTTGTGTGTTTTAAAAATGAACCCAATTAATGACATAGTTTGTAATTTATTGGAAACTCTATTCAGTCTCTATGGAGACGTTTTGTTACCCGCACTATACCTAGCTCTTCACCAGTTTTTAAGACCGTGAGCCGCCACTGCTTAACGGTGCATCTTAGGAAAACCCGGGTTACCGTTCCTATCTAAAGTTTATTTTGTCCGGGTTTTACTACAAGAAATTCAAGATAAAATTAACAAAGAACACACATCTGACGATGATGGGCGATTCTTAACGGTTTAAACGTTGTCATTTAAAACAAATAAAGACACTGCAAGTCAAAAACTCTTCTATTATTCAAAACACATCATTGTCTCCAACCTTCAAACAGACACCAAAAAATAGTTTTATTTCAATTTAGAACCAAGACAATAAAATTATAATTAATAAGATTCAAAATGTTGAGATCACCCTTTAACATTTTAAAAACATAAAACTAGTTATTTTGTATTGTAATTTTTTTTTAATCCATTTTAATAGGTTTTTATGCCAGAAAATAGGTTTTAGGTTTTCCCTAAATGTGAGTCTATTTTTGAGAATAATGGAATTTAGTTTTGGTAATATGGCAATTTTTCTTTCTTCTGGTATTATTTTTATTTGAAGCGGCAAAAGGAAATCAGTTTTTGGTTACTTTTGAGTTAAGATTATTTAATGTTTAACGGTTGCCTGAAAAGCTTAACCTGTAGTCGTGTAGAGCACATTTAAATCACCTCTCTCGTCAAATAATAACCAACGGCCGACGCAACAACATTGTTGTTGCATCTGTTATTTTAAAAATTATTAAGAAGGGCGTAGCTGCAGAATAATGTTCAAAAACTAAGTTTAAAAGGCGTAAAGATGCACTTATGCTTTTTTATTTTATATATGTTACATGTCCATTTTGCTTAGTAATTTTAATTTAAGTGTACTTAGAAAATATTTTATAATGGTTTTTAAATACGTTAGGACTCAGATACGCCTTTTATGTTTAGCCAAAAGGTTGAATATGTGTTGGATGATTCAAAGCTGCCTTAACCCCAATTCGATAAAAATGTCAGTTCCGCCCATCAGGTTAGGTTGGGTAGTGCAATTCTTATTAGATTTCGGTACTTATGTATTTTTTTCAGGAGACTCCAAAAATTGGAAAGAGTTAGAACAATATTTAATGCTTGTTACCAAAAGACCATTAAGAATGATAGCTATGGACCACCAAAGAAATGGGTTATAGAAGAAATTGTCAGTGGTCTAGCCCAATGGCTAGAAAGAAATAGGCCTGATAATTTGGCTAACGCCAGAAACGGTAATGCCATTAATAATGGCAAAGTCGAAAATGGCAACATTACTGGTCATATAACCAGTAAAACCGATTAATTTTTAGTAAGTTTTTAGTATTCATTTTGTTTTGTTACGACTGATTAGTTTTAATTTTAATGAAGCAATGCAATAATTTTATAAGGATGATCTAAAAGTTCGTATTTTACTTCAAGTGCCATTAATAATTTGACTAATTTGACCAGTTACCATAAGGTTAACATTTGTAAAATACGACTGAAAGATAGTTGTTAGTGATTATGTGTATTGGTGTTTTACACTTCCGTCCTTTTATTACAAGTTTCTGAAGCTAATGTAGACTGTCTCTCACCAAACAAACTTTGTGATGTCAAAATGGCTCTTTTAATTCCATATCAATTTGAAGAGATATTGGCATCACTTTTTGCTCTTCCAATAATAAAAATGACGTGAAATGAAGAAAATGTGTAAGAATGAAAAATTAGCAGACAGCGTTGTGTATGTATTTTGCATTAAAGTACGCAGGGACGCCAAAATAATAGGTTTCCTGGGACCATTTAGACTATGACGGTCACCGTTTCGTCTTTATTGGGACTCATCGGCAATACCACAACCTGATGCAACTCCACAGATCAAAACCGCGTATTTAAAATTCAGTATTAACTATGTTTTTAAATGAATTTTAAATACGCGGTTTCGCAGTCTTGTAGATGGCTTACCGATGAATTAATAAAGATGAAACGGTCATAATTATCTACTAGGCACCCAGCGCGTCCTTGCTTTCTTTATGCAAAGTACTGATATACAACACTGTTCACTAGCCTCTAATTTTTCTTTCTTAATAAAAATAACTTGAAACTAGTCACAATAAATTTGATTTCACGAAAATACTTTAGATTTTTGAGAGACGATAAGTGCATTCCTTTGTAGATTACATCTTTAAAATAGTATTTAAGTTTTTTTTTTAAGTTTGTTGGTGTTACCTATTTTACGGGTTCTCATAATCATAATACTGCGACAAAGTAAAATAACTGACTGACTACAGATGACCAAAGTATAATCCAATCTGAAAATTTCAGTTCATTTAAACCTCTTGCATGTTTTTGTCTTGAGCTCTCTGACGATAGCCAGAAGTTATTTTATATTTTCGCACTTTTGGGTCCTGTATTCGGTGGTAGATTTAAGCATTACAGGCTCTTGATATAGTCGTCCCACTATTAAGACACCAGAAGAGGTCGAGCGTCGGTTAACCCACATACATTTTGTGGGTAAATTTTTAAGTGATTTAAACGTAAAAAATTCTAAAGTTGTGCGACATTGTCTGGTTTAAAATTTTTCAGAAAGGGAAAATTACCGATTTACCGAATTTAATCGACCTTCTAAATGGGACGACTATAATAAACTGTCTATATTTCGATATTATAAAACCTATTTGGCGCAGCCAGTAGGTTTCTACTTCAGTACAAACGCATATTAGTACAAACGTTTAGTTGGTTAGCTTACCGAAGATAGTACAAATGTTTGCCTAAGTACAAAAATCCCCCATTGCTTGTGAAAAATTAACTTGGAAACTTGTAATGCGAGACACAATTCTTATCGATTTTTGTAATGTTATGAAACATTTATCAAAATTTCTTTTCTGTTGTGCAAAGTAATATTTTTATATTTATTTTTGATAAAAGCAAAAAGTTTGGTACTTACATTTAGATTTACCAGGTAATATTTAGCAAAGCTAAAACTTAATTAATTTGTTGGTCAGTAAGTATTCAAACTTTTTTGCGTCGTGTTGTTGAATTTTAAGCTCAGATTTTTAACTTAATAAATTTTGTTACTTTGAAATTGTTTTTTTTTTTAGCTATTCCAGTATTTTTACAAAATACAATTAAAGTGTTGTATGCAGTGGGTCCACGAATGGACTTAAAACTATACTTTAATATAAATTTGTCATTTTCAGTTTTTCGAAAGAAAAAGTAATTCTTCATAATTTATATATAAATACGATCGACATTAAAACACTGAGGGAGCATTCATAACGTGAATTCCCCCATTGCGCGCGTCTCCCTTGTCCGTGGCGTGAATCTAATTTATTTTACAAGCAAAAACTTTTATATTATTACTTATATATTTGTTCCTATCTTTTACTTTTTTGTTCATTGTCTTCTAAAACCCTTCCGCGGTTATTACCAAAAAAATGCGTTGGTTTGTTTCTTATTAAGTTAAGCCGGACCCTCCCCCCCCCCCCCCCCTCCTCCTCGAAGCACGGGTCTAAAAGTCTAATTACAACCTAATTTTTCGTCTCGCGCTTCGACTCCTAATTTAAATCTTTAAATAATGTATTCTTGGCCTATAGCGATTTCGGTTTACAGATCTCGGGCACTCTGAGAGTGCTCTGCCCGAGATTTGCGTGTTCGATTATTGAAATCGAGATATCTCACTATATGGCTATGACAGATCTCGGGCAGATCTATGACGTCACAGAGCACTCTCAGAGTGCCCAAGATCTGTAAACCGAAATCGCTATTAGATTACAAAGGTCTTGTAGGAAATGTTTAGTTTTTAAACTTTTCCTTCTAAAAGTTCTATTTTATATAGAGATTAAGATTTCAGGCGCATATTGTTTTATTATGATGCAATTTTAAAGGAAAACAAGTAAAAAGAATAATATTTTGTAGTATTTTTCTATTATCTACTTGTCTGTTCCGTTTTCTCTATTTTTAGAGTGATTTTAAATCAACAAAAATATAACCCAATGCAATAAAATATTTTTACAACAAAAACAGAAAACAATTAGGTATTTATTTTTTTTAAATTTTAATTTAAACATTTCTTATGGAAGAATGTGATAATTTATAATAAAAAAAAAATAGTTCGGAAAGAAACGAGAACGCTTTATCATGAATATACAAAACGGCACTAAACAGCGTTAGTTTTTTAGAGGACCGTGTATCGATCTTTTTAAAAACGATCCATATATCGATACTTTCTGCTTACCGGGAACATCATTGTCCAGCGTCGATCCGTTGTTGAATGATGACACATGCGCAGTAGTAGCTGATTATTAGTGACATCTATCAACAATCATTGGAAGCTTTAAATAACTAAGCACAAAAGAGAACACGTGCATTTTATACAGTTGCCTTCTGCACGTTTTAAATTTAGAAAGTTTACTCAAAATTTATTAAAGCTATCGATGAGCATTTAAAAAATAGTTGCAGGGATTAGACTGTAAAGAAGGTACACACAATAAACTAAGGGTTGATAGCCCTTGGGGGTGTCGCATGACTGAGGATCGTGGTTCGGAACCCACGTTAAACTGTAGGTCCCCTCGGGAATGGCCCTGGCAGCGAACGAAGAGGAAAAAAGCCTAATTCGAAAGGAGGGCAAGAACGGCAAAGAAATCTATTTATCCGAATTTTTGAACGTGCGTATAAATCATTCGACATCACACACTGATTGAAATTTCATGCGAACAAAACGTCCGTCATTTTCGGAAAAATGGCGTGTCCAAAAAGTTGTAAACGACGGTGATGCCATTGGATGTAATTAAAAAAAGTTAACTTTAGTAATTATAATGCTCCGGCAACGGGTGTAACGTAATGAGCGAGCGATGCTCGGTGGTATTCAATTTTCGGCTTTCTAATCGGCATACCGTTGTATGTGTATCGTGGAATCCAGGTTTGAGGAGTGTTGAAGGTATTAGGGAAAAACTAAACTACTAAATAGGATTTATTCTTTATTTATGATACAAGACATGTCTTAAACACAAATAAATACAAAAATCCATATTAAAAATTAAATTACGTAATTTAATTTTAAATATGGTCCGAATCGATCTTGACTATAAAATAAAATGTTACAAAATAATGATACACTAGGACTGATCAGTTCAAAGTTTACTTATTCTATGTAAACTTAATTTTTGCGATAGCAGAATCCTACAAAAAAAAATCCTAATTTTTATTAATGCCCATTTAAACTTTTAGACATTTTTGAATTCTATAACTAATGAGCAATTTCTTTATTGTTTGTGAATAATTAACACTTTCCTGATTTTATAATGCAAGTATGGATTAACGGATTTCTGTAAAATGCAAAAATTATTTATACTTTTACATAAAAAATATTAGACATCAAATTGTATGTGACACAAGTATAATAAAACATACAAATACCGGGTGATTAATAGTTTAAAAAATATAAAAACGAAAATAAAAATAATTCCTTAACTAAAATAAAATCTAAAGTTCTGGTTTAAAATAAAATGTATTTTTTGATCACCTTAATCTAGCTAATAATAGAGTAGAGCAACTAAATGGGAATATCTAATTAGGTAGCAAATTGAATAATGCTGTCACTTTAGTTTTAAATAATTCAGACTTTTTTGCGAATGTTTAGGGCGATTTAAAAATCACGCTAAAACTCTGCATAAGTCCCTAATACCTGATATTTGTTATAAACTCTTTAATACAATGTTGTAAAAATTTCAAATGTTTTGGGTATACATTTTTAAATATCACAGCGGAAAATTTGATTAGGTATACCAAAATTTTACAAAGGCCACATATTTATTATTGCTAATTTGTTTTAATTTTGTTAGTGTTGTCAAATTAGTGTAAACAATATGTAATTTATTTTTTTAAACTCTTATTTAAGCACGAGTGAATGCCAAATCTGACAACACCACTTAACAGTAAATAAATTACTTGGGGAGTATTTATCATAAGTATATTGCTCTGGTTCTTTTTCAAATCACAAATTATTGCTCTAAGTAAGTAATAAATTCTAACATTGTTATAATCACTATTTTCTTAAAATACATTATGGATTAAAATATTTAATATGTCTCAATCAATATTTGTTGCTTCTCATTGACAAGAATTAAAAATTCGAACTTTTAAAATAAACTATTTGTTGTAACAACTTAAGAAAAAAAACGCTCTTTATCCCGTAAAGAATAAGACCATTTAGACTTTAAAAGCTTTAAAATTACACTGGGTTTTATTTTCTTAAAAGCGTTTATAGTTTCATTAGTAAAGATATAGGGTCTTTAGAAATTATATTATCTTACCAGGAGACCAACAGAGAGACCATTTCCCATCTGAATGAAATTAAGTAGGTACTGTATTCGGGTTTGTGAACTATTTAGGAACATTACAACCATTTTTTTTAAATTCACCCTTTCCTATTGAATTTTAAGATACTTCGCACACATATAATAAATTATAACATTTATTTATATTTATTATATTATACAGGGTGTCCCATAACTTATGGGCCGTAGAGTAACTGGAGATACTAGACATCGAACTAAGCCGATTAAGTCATATAAGTTTTTTCGGATTGTTACTCGTTCTAGAGATACAGGGTGTTGAAAGTAAAAGTTTATTCTCGAAAATAAGCCATAATTTTAAAATGGTTTAATGAATCGAATTGAAAGTTGGCAATATTATGTTTTTATGAGCAAGAAGTAAGAATTTGTAGAAATTTTTAAGTTTCAAACTAGAGGGCACTAGTTGCATACAGTGGGCTTCATAAATCTATGATTTTTTTTCTTAACTGTGATATTAGGTGTTTTTCAATTATAGTTTCTTAAAGAAGGGCATTTTCTGAGTCAAAAAGGTGTACTTGATTGATCTTAATATATTTAACGGGTTTCGAGATAATTCCCTTTAAACATCCCAAAGCATAAAAAAACATAGTACATAATTAAATTAATATTTTAATTATCAAAAAAAACTTATATGACATAATCGGCTTAGTTTGATGTCTAGTATCTCAAGTTACTCTACGGCCCATAAGTTATGGGACACCCTGTATAATAAAAAAGTACTAATTACAGGTCAAATTTTTTCATCTTGGTTCACTCTGAAATCTGAATGTATTCAAAAATGTAATTTTTTACATTTCAAATTCAGTTTAAAAATGTCACGCCAACGAAAATTGCTAGTCGGGTTAATACTGATATTAGAGGCTGAAAAAAAAATGGTCCCCTAATTTGACAATGTTCTACTTGTGTACAAAATTTCTTTAAAAAAGGTGACGACCTCCTCTGTCAGTTTCCTTATTACTGCCATTATAACTTTATATATATCTTTTAAAGCTTGAAACACTGCAGTAATAATTCTACAATAATAAATTATTGAAGATTTTTTTTTAATAAGTTGTCATTAACTTTCTCGAATATGTTGACGAAAATGACATATCAGACAGCGGTTCTATCACAGATATTTTATTTTGTTGTAGTATCTGATATATATTTCCTACTGTCATGAATTTAATGGGCTCATTTAGAATATTTTTATTAGATCACTGGAAAGTATTTTGTAATTGTACGTCTACATTTTAGAGAGCTTGAAGGGCTTATAACCATAATTTTGTATGTTATGAGATTAAGTGTCAGGCCAAATTACCAACATAAAAACACCATTTCTTTTGAAGCTAAAAATCAACTTTGAACACTGCGTTTTCAACCGTCTTGGTGAGCAGTAGCGGTACTGACAAAAATACGGAATAAATATAACTTTTTTTAAATTTAAAGTACTCACTACAGACCTGTATCGGTCCTATTTTTTTGGAAATTGTATACACCTAAAATTAGAATTTATAAACAAAATTAAAATGCGGTAACCCTCCTTTTACAATCTACTATATCACAAAGAAAATATTGCACCTATCCGGAACCCCATTCTTATGGACACGATGAGAACACCTTGACTTAAAAAGCGCTGGGGGCAAACATGGAAATTTACTTCCAAAACTACCTAACAAATCTACCAGAAATTTAGTGTACGTCTCTAAAATTAATGTTCCAAAACTATTTATCCGATGTGAACAAAATTTGGTATACGTACTACATAAAATAAGTATAAATTAAGGGAAAATATTTTAGAAATGCCAGTATCCACTACTTTGTCAGCCTTGATAAATTGTTTCTTTATAATAATCGGAAACTACTTAACCGATCTACCCAAAATTTGGGTACATGCATGTAAAATTGACTTACTACTAGTTACTCGTGATTGGAGAAAACATTTTTTTGTTATTTCAAATCCCCTGAAAAATTATGAGAATTTCAAAATATTGTGCAGTGGAATTTCTACAAAGAGCGTTATATCAGCACAAAGCTCGCGTTGCTTTTAATATAAATATAACTGGGTGACTTTTTGGTGATTTCGCCTTTGCTTAATTTCTTTCCCAAGAATCGCCCACATGCAAAAAAAATTAGCATATGTTAAGTATCAATTATTTGTTCTACACTGGGTTCTGTGACAATTTTCTGAAAGCGTGCTATTCACACTAGTTGTGAATAGGTGTCTCCTAACGTTATCACTCAGCCATAAGCCGATAATGACGTCATAAAGCTTGCTAGCGCCACCTGTTTAAGAGCAATAGTTCGTACTTAGGGTTTATCAATATTTATTAAATGAGCCCACTAAATGTATGCCTCAATCTAAAATTTAAGTAAATAAATAATAGGATTATTTTCCCTCTCCTTAAAATGTAGGTTTGGTTTATTGCACTCTAAATTTTTGAATCCAGTAAACATCAAAGTAACCTTGCACAAGCAGTGCTTTTAAGTTTATAAAAATAGTTCGACACAGATAGTACGTCTATCTAATAATGACCCATATACTTACAATTCATTTTATAATAGGTCATCCCCTGGAAGGCTATGTTATGAAAGAAATAATTTCTTTCACAACTAATTAAAGCCAATTACCAGTGATATGTGATGAAAATTCTTTTGTAAACATCAAGCAGATTAAAAAAATACATTTAATACATAATAATATTTTTTCTTCGGCAGCGATATTTTAGCAATTTCAACAAATATAATTTTCATTTTAAAATGAATCTTAAAAATCTTGTAAAGCACTTCTAGTTAATTATAATTTATCAAATATGGTGAATAATGTTGATAAATGTGCTTATAATATTATTACCGAAGAGTTTCTGTGAATAAACTAATTCTGTACAAAAATGTCTGAAGGCACTGCAATAAAGGGTTAGTGTAAAAAGATTTTAAGCTTAAATTACAAAACAATGTACGTAAATAGATTTTTCTATATATGTATATACAAGTATATTTATTAAAGGCACCATAATGGATGGATTTGTTTAGGCATGAGCATCATGTTATCTTATTAACCTTTTCAGTTAACAGAAACAGTAAAACATCATCGCAACATAAATACTCCTTTAACAGGAGTAGTTTGTGCAACAGAACAGCAGTTTCATTAAGGCATTGAACATTTCAATTAATGTCATTTTTAGAAAACAGCGACGGCGCGTTGAGGGTACCCTGCCTAACCCCCCACTTTTTTATCTTCACCCAAACTTTAATTAAAGTTTTTTTTCTAAAATGCTTTTCAGTATAAATATTAACCAACAAATCACAACTAAAATACCTTCCCTACTCCTCCGGACCCCCGTATTTTCCTGGTCACCCCAGTTTTTTATAACGCGCTATTTTTGTCAATTAGATGAATACTTGAAATGTTCACCTAAATGAAACTTTCTGGGGAAAATTAGGCAGATCTTTGTAAAATCTCATAAATTAATTGCACACAGACCCAATAAAAACACAGCTTTTTATTATTTGTCATACCGACATTGAAAACAACGGTGCATCGGTTAAAATGTATTTACAAAATATAAAAGATGCTGCTTATTTTCCCTGTAACAATTAAAAACTGCTTCATATATACGTAAGTAAACACTGCAGAAAAAATAAGGCTGCATAACAATTTAAAATTTTAACAAAATAAAAAATCACTTCTCTCAACAGAAACAATAATAAAATCCTAAAATGATGGAAATTAAACTTAAATTCTGTTATAAAAATGTGCCTAGTACTAAAATTTACGATTACGCCAATCCCTAATCGCCACCATGGATAGATGGATCAGTAAATAATAATTTAAAAAGTAGCATTTTATTTCAAAAGATGGTACACGTTTATAGGTCCTAAAAATTTTAAAATATTTACTTTTCATTATATTTAGGTCTGTAAGTTAGATATAATAATGGTAAATAAACAATAAATTAGTAATAACACAAAGGCAGTAAAGCAGAGCATGTCTCTCAATAAACAATCAACTTTACAACAGTTCAGTGGTGTAGGTTCGGTTTTCATTGTTTACGGACGACTGTTTTCGCTCGATGTGTTTTTCATCCTTAAATTTTAGCTTTTATCTGCACATCTATTAAGCTATACAGGGTGTTTTTTAATTCAGTGCCGATACTTAAGGTTGTGAATCCTTGGGTGATATTAAGAAGAAAAGTTAATATTAACATGTCCTAAAGCTCATTAATTTTTTTCAACAAAATATCGAAAGCAGTCTCAATGAACCGAAGAAAAAAATAGTTTTTTGTTTTTATTTTTTTATGCACAAAGGGTGCATCATACGAAAGTAAGTATATGGACCAAATTTGCTCCAAAATAAATAAGGATTTTAAATATAAGTTTGGTTTTTAGAAAAATCAGTGGCGTACCATTTTTTTCTTTAAAAATATTCAGTTCAAACCCCGTACGGACGCCACTGGTAAAAATTTATAAATAAATTTTAAGTCATAAAATGCTCCTTAATGATTAAGAGGTGTGTACAAAATTTCATAAAAATATCTAAGAGTGATATAATAATTAAGATAAAAAAGTTATATTTTTAAAAAAATGTTAACACCCTGTAGCTCAAAAATGAAGAGCTTTAGGACATATGTTAATATTAACTTTTCTTCTTAAAATCACCCAAGGATTCACAACCTTAAGTATCGGCATTCAATTAAAAAACACCCTGTATGTATGGTGGAGATCAGCGATGACGACAGATAGTAAAGTATATTAAAACTCTTACTAACGTGTCAAGAAAGACAGAAGGTTTATAATGTTAGAAATTGGGTGACAGATGACACCCACATGAACCTACTATAACCAGTAGATGAAATATTAATTTAATAATAAGATATAAAAAATTACCGGTACAATAATAAATAAATAAAAATATTTATTTACCTAATTACTAACATGAATCACTTAAACATAATTTTTATAAGTAAGTAACGTAACTGACGATAAATAACGAAGATTACCGATATCGAACGAAATATAATAAAAACTTACCGTAAAAGACATTTTGACTTGCAACTTACAACCAAATTAAACCATTATCTGGTTTTGTTGTAGCCGGATTTATTAAAGACTGAATATCGTCCGGAATAGGAAATTCATCCAATTGTAGAGTAGGTACTAAATCGTCAGTAGAATCAATATTATCACTTATAGCTGATATGTCGGGCGTGTCTAACGTGTGGCTTTCACTACCTACATCCATGTTATCGTCCATGTTTGATAGGTAATCCTCTGGAGTATGTGGCATGGAATAACTTGTTCCCATACCTTGAACAAACAAAGTATAACTTACTTTTACTTTCAGGAGTTGAAATTGAAGAAAAATTGATAAGCCAAGCCTCAGTTTAAATTTTTTTAAATAACTAGCTGTTTATAAAGAAATTAGTTATGACATAAACTTCTGTGTCTGAAGGCTTTAACAGAGAAAACATTATTCAGTTTTAAGGAAAAATTCTATTTCAGTATCAATTTTTAAGTTATAGATACCAACTACACCTATCAAAACCTTTTTACAGAAATTAGTAATAACTTTTATTTTTGTAAATTAAGTTTTGTCTAAATATCTGGCATTATCCTTACCAAGTCCACTGTCTCCAGACTCCTGGCGGGAATGATCTGTTAAACTGGATAAAAATGGATCCAAGCCGGGCAATTCTGTCGAGGAACTCCTGAGCATGATTTCTTGTTGTCTCCTAATTTCTTGTTGCCTTTGTTTCAATCTTTCCCTTTCTAACTGAAGTTGCTGGAGCCTGATTTGTTGTGCTTTTTGAGGAGAAGAGGAAATTGACGCGTGCCAAGGAGGTTGTACCAAAGTACTACCTGGTGACCTTTGTTGTAGGTGTTGCGCTGCAATAGAAAAAATAGTTTAGTTTTTCATTTTAATATTTTTTTCGTTGTACTCGTAAGATAATAACTAAAGGCCTTGTTTTCCTAAGCATCTTGACGGCACCGTGAGAAGTAAGGAAACGTCTTAAAGCATTTCATAAATCTGCCCTCCGAATATGTGGAAGCAAAATTAACTGTTTTCTGCTTTCTTGTACCTAACAGTGACAGTCAGATCCAGGTAATCCCGAGGGTAAATGCACACCAAAGTGCTAAGTACAACGAGAGCAATATGGATTCGTACGGAAATTTTTGGGTATAAATTTTGTAGTAGCATTCTATTGCTTTAGGAAAGTTGCGTTTTACTCCAGCTCAACTGACGGGCGTAGAAGTCTTACTTTTTAGCATTTCAAACAGTGGTTAATACCTAACTCATGCCATTCTCACTCTAGTTTTGCTCTCTATACACTATACAGTATACAGAGTCCTGCGCCTCACCTCTAGTCTTCTGTAGCTCACTTATTAATTAAGTTAGGATTATGACGTTTTGCAGGCTTTACCTGTATCCTAGGGCGTATTTCAGGAAAATATTTTTGTTTATACAGGGTGTTTCAAAAAAGTGTGACGTCATAAGGATATGTTTTTTTAGATTACATGCCATATATTTTCTTACTTATTTGGATGCATCTTGTAGTTACTTACATACCCCTAAAATTTTAATGAAATCGGTTCGGTATAATAGGCGAAAAAAAATAAAAAAAATCGGTTTTGCACCACTGGTTTTAAAAATTAATAAAAATTAAAAATAATGTCTCGTTAATAAAATTATACAAAGGTACTTAATAAATAAGGTCTCACAGTTTCGTTAACCAAGTTTGATTAATACGAATTGTACAGGGTCTCCAAAGTTAAGTGTCAAACTTTGCAAACTTTAAAGCAATTTATTTTTCTTATTTCAAATTGGAACCCCTGTATATTATGTCATTCGATGCAGAATTAAAATTCAAACATTTATTCTAATTACAACCCTATCGCAATTTCTAATGCATTTAGACTTATTTGCAGAAAACTCATTTTATCAACTATTCCACCAGTCATTATTATATAATAAATATCAAAGGTGGCTTTTAAAAACAATTTATTGATATTAAAGTTTACTAAAAGGACAAATAAAAATTCTTTTAGCGTGCTCCTAATATGAAAATCATATCTACGAGCTTTTCTTGGTTGTATTCCATTACAAAAAATAATATAGCTTAAATAATTAATAATAATCTAATAATATTTGAAATTATAAAATAACTAAAGTCAAAATGGGCTTTTGTCACTTTAATAAACTTTAATACCAATAAATTGTTTTTCAAAGCCACCTTTGATATTTATTATATAATAATGACTGGTGGAAAGGTTGATAAAACGAGTTTTCTGTAAATAAGTCTTAATGCGTTAGAAATTGCGATAGGGTTGTAATTAGCACAAATGTTTGAATTGTAATTCTGCATCGAATGACATAATAATATACAGGGGTTCCAATTTGAAATAAGAAAAATAAATTGCTTTAAAGTTTGCAAAGTTTGACACTAAATTTTGGACACTCTGTACAATTCGTATTAATCAAACTGGGTTAACGAGACTTTAGGACCTTATTTATTAAGTACCTTTGTATAATTTTAATAACGAGGCATTATTTTTGTTTTTTATTAATTTTTAAAACCAGTGGTGCAAAACTGATTTTTTTTAGTTTTTATTTTTTTTCGCCTGTATATGAAGATTCCAGGAATTACTTCTCAAACCTTAAAAACCTACTTACTTCCTAGAGTACTGTTACGGTAAATCCTATTGAAATAATAAACGGCCTAAACACCATAACTTTCTGTAATGTAATTTTAATATTTAAGTAATCCTGAAAATAATTGCCAGGGCCGTTATAGTAAATTTTAATTTGAAATACTAATGATGTGTTATTTATTTATTTATTTATTCATTTCATGTCATTACAAAAATTTGTTACATATTACGTCATGGTATAGAATAAAACTTAAGGTTTGAAAGACGTTTAAATTGTATTAAATTTCTAAAGCTTAGAAGTCCCTAAAACTGTTTTTAAAATTTCAGGTCCGCATTTAAAAAAATTAACTTGAGGTTGGTATCTAAAGAATGAAACGTCAAATTTGAAAACTAATAACGCAATTTTGTAGAGGTGTTTTTTGTTTTTTTCCCAAGTCAAAAATGAAGGCGCAAGAAATTAAAAACCAAAACAAAAAATTTCAATTTTTTTCGGATACCTCCGAAGGTATTCGAAATATTTACAATTTTCTTTCACCAAATTATTAAACCCCAAAATACTCAACTTTGCCTTAATTTAACCATCTTCGTATCTTTTACCGTTTTCGAGACCCCTTGTACGCACACTAATTTGTAGCACCCTGTATATTATGAGTTCAGTTTCATAAATACTTCAAAATGCACATATTGTACGTTGTTTGTTTAGGAGGTATAATAATATTGGATGGGAATGTTTTCTCTACTGGTAAGGACCAGCGGCGGCGTCAGGGGGGGGGGGGGGGGGGGAGGAGTTGTCACCGGCCCACCCTAGAAACATGAGTGCCCACCCAAAATTAATGGACCGGGATGAAGGGGGACTTGGCTATGAAAGCTTTGATGAGAAAAGAGTGGTGTTGTCGGTTAGTTTCAAGCGAACGATGACTTTTTTTTTAGGCGTAACTTTGGACAAGAGGGAAGTTTTGTCTGCCCCTGCTTGTGGCGTTATATAGCGTGGAGGAGGCAGCAACCTTTTTTTTTAGAAGTCACTTTTGATTTGGGTAGTGCCCACTCAAAAATCATCGGGACCACGTGTGCCCACCCATCCCAAAAACCCTGGCGCCGCCACTGGTAAGGACTATCGTACCACTCATAATTTTTCTGAATGATTAGTTATGGATAACTCGGACAGTTGATATTAGAACTCTTGCCACCTAAATAATGCATACAATCAAATAATCAGCTATCTCTCACTTATCCACCGATGTCTTCACTTACACCGTTTAGTTTATAAATTAACTACATTTCTCCATATCCCTATCCCAATACAATCTTAATCTGAATTAATAAGTTAGTGTAATCAATCCCAAGGCTGGTTTGCACAGCCTCTCTTCAAGGAATTTTTGCCCTTAGAGAATAAAAATTCCCGTTTTTTATGATATTTTTGTACCGAAAAGAAAATTTTTAAATCTGCTATTATCTTGTTTGCATGATCCCTTTCAGAGATAAAAAAAGACAATTTTATCTAAACACTAGCAAAATCTCTAAGAACCCATATTTTTTCTACAATTCATTTGGACGTGATGGTCGCAAGATTTTCTTTTTATCCCCACAAGTAAAAGATGTAACCTAATATTGTTAAAGTCATCGTAGTGCTCTGAATACCGTTCCGACTTCTATGGGCAACCGCTTGATTCATTGCGGTCTCTTAGCCTTACGCCCCTGTTGACATATTCTAGTCATAGCTAATGTCATCACGCTGGAAGTCACAGAGATTTATTGGAGCTTTTAAATTTTTTATTTAGGTACAAATATTTCGTCAAAAAACTTGTCTGTGCAAACCACCTAAGCAAATCGTTTTCATAAGCTTAACTTACGGATTCTAGGATCAAACCAGGAGGTTGTCCGCGTCTGGTGATTTATAAAATATATTTCCCCTTCCGGAGTTTGAGCTTGCTCCCATCCTTCTGGCAAGGGTCCTAAATCTACATCGTTATTTACTTTGGCATCTGAAAATTGATAAAATTAATTTATCAATTGATCAAGATGAAAAAATCAATGAATTTATTTTTGAATTTGTTACACATTAAGCTGATCAACAAAGCAAACCAGTTTGTGATTCCCTACAAAGTAAGATCCTACACCTTGGCTTACAAGGACATGTTTAAAGCAGATTTATGTTCCAAGGTACATACTCTCGAATGACCAAGTTAATAAGAACATACCCCTGGAGAAAACATTTAATTTATGAGAGGTAGAGCAAACTCAGACTTCAGAACTTGTTAATAATATTAGTTATAACATTAAACCTTTATATTAGGTACACGAACAACACATCACAATAAACATTGACCTACCGTATTACTAAATTTACACAATATACATATACACAAAAGCCGAAAAAAAATAGAGCACCCTAAAAATGGCCCAACAAAATATGTTTATCAAAATAACACACGACGAATACATCGTTATAAAGGTACCTTGTGAAACGCTGCCACAAGAGACCGAGACTATGTTTTATACACTGGTTAGATGGATAAACAAATTAAATTACTCGCAGATTCATACAACTTATTGAGTAAGCAGACGCAAGCTAAGATTTTCGGATCAAAAAAATAATATAGAAGTCAATGGTTAGCTAGGGAATGTGAAAACCACTCGAGCGCGACAGCTTCTATTTAAACCGTCTATAAAAACTGGTATGCACTCTTCTCGCGGCACTCAGCCAGTAGTATTGAACTTCAACAAAATTCGCCATAACTCAGTAACTTCTCCTTTCAATCGTCTCGATAATATGCCCTTTTGGTAGCAGAAGTTATGCTGCACAAATGACCGAATCACCCTAATATGTTTAACTTATTAAATTAACTTACTAGTAGAAGTAGGGGACGTATGTGGATGTGTGACGAGATGTTCCGCGCTCTGGTGCTGTTGGGTAGCAGCCAATGTTTTTCTTGGATCTTCCCAGGTAGTCGTTCTGGTCGTGTGACTGCAAAAAAAAAATGTAAATTGAAGAAATACAAATAACTGTTTAATATTAAAAATTAACAACGCAAAAGTAATTAAAATACATACATATTTTTGAAATTTAAAGTGAATCGGTGGAATTTTCTACATGTAGGTGTTATCAGGTTATGCCTGCTGTGCTGTTATTATAAATATTTTTATAAACTGGGACACCGGGATAGATATTTCGGACAATTTAATGAAAAAGCCGGAAAACGATAATAAAGTTTAAAAAATTTATTCCATTTTAAAGTAAAAAGTCCAAGGGGTCAAGCACCCCCCTTAAAAATGTACCTCTATTGCTAGTATTTCCAGTGATTCTCAGAAATTTCCAAGTAATTCCCATTAAAAAATGTCGACGACAGATTAAGTGAACAAAAAAAATTGCCAAAAATCTTAGGTCCTTATCGCGTGATTTCCTGTTACTTCACAGTGATTGCCACCTGATTCCATGGATTCTTATCTTAGGTGATGCCCATTGTTTCGCAAGTGATTCATATGATTTCCAAGGATTCCCAACTGATTCTTAGAGTTTCCCAACTGACTCCAAAATATTCCTAGTGATTCCTGGGATTCCTAGTGATTACCATTAAAAATGTTCAACGACAGATTAAGTGAACAATGAAAATAGCCAATAATCTTGGGTTATTATCACGTAATGTCCAAATGATTCCCACCTCATTCCCATAGATTCCTAGGTGATTCCCACAAAAATGTACATTGAATATGTCAGTAGTGGTGGAACCCGCGACTAAGTAAGATTTTTTGAAAATATGTTTTTTGTGGAAAATATTGCAAAACCTAACATTTTAAAAAAGCAAAATTTAAAGATTTATTTGCACTAATCTTCATTGTCATTTTCCGGAATTTGCATTGAATTTTTCGAACATAAAACATCATCTTGGAATATAAATAATTTCCCTATAGCCCGTTTTCAAAAATAATCATAAAAGCAGCCCAGCAGGCATAAATCTGATACAGATTGTGAATTTATAGCTTGCCCCCGTGTACCAGCGGTAGCACCAGGAGGGTTAGCCTGGTGCCCCCCCAAAATTGATGGATTTGGTTTTGTAATGGAATTTTCGGGGGGAAGGGGGCTTTGGCTATGAAAGCTTTGATGAGAAAGAGTGGTGTTCTATGTTATTTTGAACCTTTTTTTTAGACGTTACTTTGGACAAACGAGGGAAGTTTTGTTTGCCTGCTTATGGCGTTATAGAGCGTAGGGGAGGCGGTGACATTTTTTTTTATTTCGGTTGTGCCCACTCAAAAATCATGTTGTGTGTCCACCCATCCCAAAAATCCTGGCGCCGCCACTGCCGTGTACCCCTCCGTACAAAAAAAACATTTTGCTGTTTTATTTATGGCCCTAATTCGTGAAAAAAATTAATCCATGAAAACAAAGGATATTAAAATTAGATTTTACTTGGGCAACAAATAAATATAGCATTTTAATTTTCGGTTTTATTTTCCTGGAATTTTGTTAAATTTACTGAAATGTCACGAGACCCGTTGCTTATATTAGCTAAGGTAGGTGGCAGTTCTTTATACGTATATTTCAGTCATTCAATCGACCAAAATAACAAATAATGCTTTATTTGCCCGACTATTCCGGTCTTTGCAATTTTTTTTCCACCCACTATTTTAACACTTTGTTCTAATAATAAACCTTAGTGTATACAATAAACCTACATGTGTAAATATTTTCATTTTTAATGAATCGGTTTTGTTGATTGCTTTTAATTAAAAAGAAAGAAATTAATTAAAAACTACAGATGTGTGCGCACTTTTCTGATTTTTCTATAGAATTTGAGCCCGTCAAAAAAGAATGATGTGTTTTTGCAAATATAGAAATAGTGACACGAGTCGGCAAAAAACCACTACCGTGTGGGGTTCTCCTACTAGCTATTGAAAAAAAATTGACTTGATCAATAAAAAATAATTATACGATGCCAAAACTGATACGAGTTACTATTTTTTGCGTCTGCAGTATACAATAAAACCGCTATTCTATTACATCCTGCATTAAAAATATGCATCAGTTGTTGGTGCTGTGTGTAAAAAAGTAAGTATGTTACTTAAATGCCATAAAATAAACACCACTTCCGCCGAGTAGAATAATCCGTTCTTTAAGTTGGCCTTTAAAGGACAGTGAATTCATTGGAAACAGGTGATATTATAGTGTGCTTTAGATAAGTAGAAAAAAGGCACCAGTGACGTAGAATGAAACATATTGATAGTTTCTGAAGTGATTAATAAAACTTTAAAAATTAACCACATACCAGTAACGCATGAGACAGGACTGTGCGTCCGGTGGTACAAAAAGTTTAAAAGAAAAAACGCACAAAGGTCAGTTCGTACCGGTTCGTACCGCTGATGTACATTGATCAAACATTAACATAGTAGAAGAAAGAATACAACAAAATCGGGCATGTACACATGTACATTGGGTATTTTTACAAAATTTTATTGGCGTACAAGTTTTGATTTTGTTCATTGATGGGTTTAAAACCATTAGACTACGCCACTGGTATGCCACGGACTAGGAACCAACCAGGTACCATTACTTCATTGTTATACTGGGCTATCTCGGTAATTTCCGAAATCTTATTGCCTTGCTTCAGTGAGAAACGAAGGACGTCTCGAAACACTACCTAGGAGGAAATATCGGTAAATTTAATTTTGTTTTATATATACCTGGTTTAGCTGCTTTCTACGGAGTGGTACTAAGTGGTACACCTAAACAAAAAAGTAATCGTACATTCGGAAATGTAATCCGGCTTTGTAAAATTGCATAAATTTAAGTAGTGTGTTGCTAATAAAAATTTAATATTTATTTTTTTTAGTACTCATAAAGTGGCATCTACTGTTTGAATTCCTAATAATTATTAAAATATACGGGCAAATAATTAAATAAATGCTATAGTTTTTGCCCTTTTCTGAAAACTATGTATAATAGAAATCAGTGGCGTATTTAGGGGGGGGGGGGGGGGGGGGCTGCAGCCTCGGAGCTTGGGTCTAAAAGTCTAATAATTGCAACCTAATTTTTCGTCTCACGCTTGGACTCTTAATTTAAATCTTTAAATAATGTATTCTTGGCTTAGATTACAAAGGTCTAACTGGCATACAAAAAATATCCAACTAATCTTCTTCTCAATATGGCCGGCCACACGCTAATTTTCTGAAAAACGTGGAGGCTTCTTTATAAAGAAATGTGGATTTTCAGAGCTTCAAATTCTTATTTGTTGGGAATTTATCAGAGAAGTAAAACGTCAGTATAAAAGTTTTTCAAATGCGTTTTCATTATTATGAAAATTATTCATAAACCACTTTGACAACTGTATTCGTTGCGGCTGGTACCTAGTTTGATATCAATTCTTGTACTGGATTAGACGATAAAGGTGCAAATCCAGGTTAAAGGTCTTCCCCTGCCTTCCTTTTCTCCAAACAAATGCAAATGCCTAGTCAACACCTGACGAAACTGGTGGAAATTCTGTTGAAAAATCCTGAATGGCGTACCGTGTTAAATAAACCCACTGATCATCAACCCTTCTACCATTTCTAACGTAAAGATCATAAAAGCTTGTTGTGATACCGAGTTTACCATTTTTAATTTTCGTAAAAATAAAAACTTCAGAACGTGACAGGTCTATGTATTATTCACCTTTTCCTTTTATCTAGGCTACCTTTTAGGAGTAATAATTTAAGTCACGCGGGGGCTCGATTTAACTGTATACTTTGAGGACTTGTTTTTAAATCTTACGTTAGGTAGGGGCGGTGGTTACGTGTTACCGGCACTGAATTTCGCAGAAGTTTTTAAAAAACGTATTATTAGGCGAGTAGGAAATATCAATAAACAGAAGCTCAATCAAAGCTGTCTACTAAAAAGTTAATGATTTTGAACATAACACGCAGTATAGTCGCCCGCACGTTATTGAAATTTATTAATTATACCTAGAATTATACTAAACAGTCATAAGTGGCACGGGATCTCAAAAGTTATCTGAAGATAATTCTAGTAACAATCATTGTAATTTAAAGTTAGTGGCGGCCCCAAAAAAAGAACTTTTCCGAAGCTTTGGAAACGAGAATTTCTAAAATTTTCTATTTTTCTTTATCTCTAAAAATGGACGACAACTAAATATTGATGGTTAATCGTAACATTGTGGTTTTAGAACAGAAATATTTATGAAAAAAAAAGACTTTGTATTACATTCCTTCAACGTGTACACAGCCATAGCTAATTTTCTAGAAAGACTTATCTTCAGAAAACTTTATTTTAAGAGATAGAACACCCTTAATCTGTGTTTACTGGGGGACTATTCTTAACCCTAGAACATGAACATTTGGAAACAACCCCCCCTGTATAAATGCTAATGGTTACTTACTTACCTATTCATAATAGATAGTAGTGTGTTCAAGAAAGAGACATACTTTCTGCTGTAACTCCATATACCGCTCCCAATAATAGGTTGGGTTTTAAATAATACTTACGAAATACAAGACGAACTATTTCCTAGTTACGCGATTATGGCTGTGAACAAACCAATCTACATATTGTTGGCTTGGAAACAATGAAAAGTACTTAAACATTTGATTAGGACCTATAGTCATAAAATAAAATCAAACGAGTTTTGATATAAAAAAAAGAATATTATATTGATCATTTTTATTGAGTTATTTTATTATGTACACAGTCAATAAAGTACCGTTTTTGCTTTCTTATTGAAACTAAAGATAAGTAATCGTTTCTAGCAAGCCAAAAACTACCCTCTAAATAGATGTAAATTGAATGAGAAACACTGTTTGGTTGCCACTTTTTATCAAACGAGTGTTAATTGATTTCTTTTTTTTTAATACTTTTTATTTCTTTCATTACCTTAATATACATAATACTTGGTATTTCCGAGTATAAATACGTGTTATTTGCTTTTTAACTGAAAACCTGTTTAATGTGCCACTAAACTTTACCTTTTTTAAATAAAATATTCCTTTTTGCTTATTATTTTTTTTCTATTCAAACTACCCACTATTCCCAAATGGCGGTAACCCTGGAAAAAATACACAATGTAAGAAATAATTAGATATCAGAGCAGAAAACTGATAAAGAGGTACCTATGCTTAAACAATTTAAACAAAGAAAAGAATAGAGATTTTTTATACATACCAATGTGCATACATATGTAGGGTGAGTAGGTACCTATATTTTTTCCAACCTGGAATTTCATTATAATGCATTAGGTGCACCTGTGTACCCATAATTTCACCATTTATTTAATGTTCATCTGTAAGTAACCGTTAAGAACAAGAAACTCCTTTCTTGACATTCCTCAGATACGTAAATATATTAACAAGTGATAGTCATATGAATGTTGTAAACATTGTATTTTGCAATTTTTTAAATGTCTAGTCTAAGTGCAAATTTTTAATGTGTAAAAATTACATTTTTACTTCGTTTTACACCGTAACAGACCAAAGCATCGTTATTGTATACCTTGAAGCAAAGTATTAGTACTTGCCTTTATACCTTAACTTTTAATTCTCTACCCCATAAACCGCGGCGGTGCTCAGAGGTGATTTACTGGCATTCGACAGTGGCGACCAGGGTTCGATGACCGAGGATCGTGGTTCGGAACCCACGTTAAACTGTAGGTCCCCTCGGGAATGGCCCTGGCAGCGAACGAAGAGAAAAAAAAGCCTAATTCGAAAAAATGGCAAGAAATGACAGACTCTACTCCATAATTTTGCATATTTTGGAGCAATTATTTTCAATTTGGTTCGTCTTATTTTTAATATAGCTCCAAATAGAAATGAGGTGATATCATTTGCACACCCTGTGTATGCAAACACAGAAAACCCATTTTAATTTATATGTATGTATTAAAGTATATAGTTTTATGCTGGGTATTTAAATATGCTTTGGATATCTTTAAACCTCTTAGAAGACTTCTTAAATTGGGTAACGCTGTCCAAGTTAAACAGGGCTGGGGTGTAGCGGATCACGACGTATACCTTGACACTTATAACAATCTATCATAGATAATTTTCTTAAGTTCAAGAATATGTGGTCTTATAATAAAAGCTACCTTGATTATGATTATTGAGAAGGCAATGTTTCTTATTCATTGTTCTTTGAAAGGTACATTTACCAAAAAATTTAGCACTCATACCGATTACCTGGTATGATAAAAGTAAAAAAGTTTTAAGACAAAGTTCTAATTTGTTATAGACGTCATACGCCCGCGGCCTTGCCGTACATATATGGTACCTCTTGGGTTGGGGACCTTACACGATCCGTTTTACATCAGTATTAATACAGTTTTCTAGTCTATAAACGGTGGTATTATTATTGTTGTAACTAGTAGATACTCGTAAACAGTGGCGTATTTAGAAGGGGGGCTGCCGGGCTGAAAAGCCCCCCCGAGCCTAGAAGCTCGGGTCTAAAAGTCTAATTGCAACCAAATTTTTCGTCTCACGCTTCGGCTCTTATTTTAAATCTTTAAATAATGTATTCTTGGCTTAGATTACAAAGGTCTTGTAGGAAATGCTTAGTTTTTAAACTTTTTCTTCTAAAAGTCCTGTTTTATATAGAGTAGAGATTAAGGTTTCAGACGCATATCGATTTAGTTATTGATTTATGATACAATTTTAAAGGAAAATTAGTAAAAAGAATAATATTTTATAGTATTTTTCTATTATATACTTGTCTGTTCCGTTTTTCCTTTTTTAAAGCTATTTTAAATCAACAAAAATATTTGCATAAAATATGCAATAAAATATTTTTACAACAAAAAAAAACAATTACCTACTTAGTTTATTTTTAAAGAGAAAAATTAAAGTAAAAATTTTAATTAAAACATTTTTTATGCAAGAAGTCTGATAATTTATAAAAAAAATAGTGCGGGAAGAAACGAGAATGCTTTATTATGAATATACAAAACGGCACTTAAGAAGGAGTATTTCAAAACCTATGAATTTGCACCAAAAACTGCTCTTAGATCTACGCTCATAAAATACATGATTTCTGAAAAAATCATCAATTTTGGCGTGATGAGCGATATTTACTTTATTTTTAATCATGAAAAACTAAGCCCGAAAAACGCTGGTTAGAGTCATACATACGCCTTATGTTGAAATTTTGGATTGACACCAATATTAATATTTTTCACAAATATAAAAAATATTTTTTTTTAATGCTCAAAGAGCAAGCTAGGAATATCAAAAAAAAAAGTAGAAAAAACGTTTAAAAAAACAAATTTCATCCAACTATGCAGAGGGGGAGAGGTAATAATTTAATTTTCGAAACTTCCTAGTAGTTAGGTAAATTTTAAACGAACTTTGGGCGTGGCCCCGAAAATTTTTCGTCTGCGGCGCTTTTCCGCCTTCTTTACTAGGTACGATATCATGAAATACATGTAGTCCCGACTGCCCTTCTCTCCAGAAAAAAAATGTCCTACTTACGCCCCAGAGGATATTTTCTGGCTACGCCCTTGCTCGTAAATTTAGTATTGAAATTAGTAATATACCTGATCTGTAGTAGTATCTACTTAAAGTAGTGTATTCAGTATTCGTTAGTTAATACCTAATGTGAAGTTATGGGACTGTAGCCCCCTTTCCACCAGATTAAGCACCTGAGCTTTGAATTAATGTATGTGTTAGTAGATTTTAAAACGCCTTCGTTCACTCCAGTAAAATCGAGACCAGACATCACGACAATACTCATTTTTTAGACTCCCTCCCTAACCATAATCCTGGATGTGAATGAACTATGTAGATAAATTTATGTAGGTATATTATTTTGGAATGTTGTCGAACTCTGTAGATTAGTAAATTAAGTATTATGGATAATCATTAACCTTGGTCTAAAAAGCAAGCTGCCAGAAATTTCAACTTTGGCGTCACTGCATGGAAGATACAACAATTAGACTGGTCTATTAGTCACACTGATACATGTTGTTAATAGTTTTCCCAATAGCTATTTTTAGTATTTGCATAACGTCCAACGAGTTTTTAATGAGAATAGGATTAAAATCCACTTAACTATTAATTGGCAAAAAAATTGGTAGGTACACTTAATCTTTTTCATAAAATTTTACCAAAAATAAAAATATTTAAAGAAAAATATGTACCTACAGTACAAAATAAATTAGGTAGTGTCTGTTTGAAGGTTGGAGACAATGATGTTTCTTGACTAATAGAAGAGTTTTGGACTTGCATTGTCTTTATTTGTTTGCTAAAATGTGTGCCCACAAGCCGTCGATATAGTTATTAACTTTGTTTTGTTATAGTCAGTGGTTTGTTGCTTCACATCTTCGTCGTCAGCGCCTTTATATTTAGGTCGCGCCATGCTGCCAACTTTGTTGGTTGATGTCGGCGCCAAAATACAACATTTTTGGTGAAAGGCACGACCTTAACTATAAAGGCACAGCGAGGGTCGACTGATGTTGGGTATCCGGGTAGTAACGTAGTAGCCAGGGTACGTAATGTGAACACACTTCCAAGCTGTCAAGGATGCTTAATCCGACCCTGTTTATTTATAAATACGCAAGTTTAATGTTTATTTTGTTGTTATTTCCAACAACCTAGTGCTTATTTCTAAATTTACCATGTTTTGAGTAGTTGAGTGGGGTGTAAAATGTTTTCCAAAATTCGACCCAATCTTTTCGAATCATGCATTACGAAAGACTCCTACTACCACTGTCCTACATCTACCTAATTTATTGACTGATGAAGAGTTTTGGACTTGCATTGTCTTTATTTGTTTTATATCACAAAGTTTCAACTGGTAAGTATCTCCAGTCGTCTTCAGGTGAATAATCAGTCAATCAGTATTCACCTGAAGACGACTGGAGATACTTACCAGTTGAAAAGTTGTGATATAAAACAAATAAAGACAATGCAAGTCCAAAACTCTTCATCAGTCAATAAATTAGGTAGATGTAGGACAAAGAGTCTTTCGTAATGCAGTCGTAAAAAAATTATTATCAATCACATGTCAACATTTTAAAGTTTCCAGATCGCAAAAACATGTTTCTCATTTCCCTCTGCCTATCTGTTGGTTTGAAAGCTTAAAAATACTTCACGGGAAAAGACGAAATTTTGTATGTGGATTAAAATCGGGAATAAACATTAGCCCTGCTTAAAACCGACTATAGTTTTGGTTTGCTATATGTGTCATTATTTATGGCTCAAGTTTTGTGACAAATAAATGCAGCGAAAAATTCAAAGAAATTTTGTTGTAAATGTGTGTATTATTGTCACCCCAGTTTTTTATTATTTGTCGTTTTTCTCTGTTACTTAGATCAGTGATAAGCCAGGAAAAGTGTTTCTCTTGTGCTACCTTATTTCCACTAATGCGGAAAATTGTAACAGCTGCATACCGTTGTTATTAAAAATTCGCAAAAACTGTTATTACAAAAGTTGAAGGATACCAAATGACCTACAACATAAAATCTTTAGACCACTAGTTCTACAAGTTTTCTGTTCATGCTAATACTTTAAAATACTTAATGTGAAAATGTATAGGTTTTTATTGAACATTGACGTTTTTGGACATGTACGGTTGTCGAACTTACCTACCGATTCGTATAGTTTCTATAGCAAGGAAACTGCAATGCAATTTGGCGATTTTTTTTCTTTACAAGATATCGGTACCTACACGATCTATATTACCATGGCAATACTAAAATAACTAAGGTAATACCATATTATGTTAAGATATCGTGTCTATATTTAAGTTGGCTACATATGGGAAACTTTTGTATTTTTAACTTTACGAAAAAAAGTTATACTCCATAAAAAGTTCTGCATGGTCCAAAACCTGAAATGCAACCATCAGATGTTAAATTTTTTCAGTCGTATACGAGATTTGTCAAAAAATATAAATTTTGCCCAAGAGTAAAGTATCTTTATTTTTGACAATATCGTAAACTGTAATTATGAAAAGTTGTTCGGTATGAAAAACTGTTTTAATATGCAATTACACTAAAAAATATTTTTTAAATTTTTACTAATTTTGTCTCAAAATACCGATAAATTTGTAAAAACAAAAAAATATTTTTCAGTGTAATTGCATGTTAGAACATAGTTTTTAATGCCGAAAAACATTTCATAATTACAGTTTTCGATATTGTCAAAAATAAAGGTACTTTACTCTTGGGAAAATTCATATTTTTTGACAAACCTCGTATACGACTGAAAAAATTTAACATCTGATGGTTGCATTTCAGGTTTTGGACCATGCATAACTTATTATGAAGAATAACTTTTTTTCGTAAAGTTAATAATAAAAAAGTTTCCCATATGTGGTTGCATTTCAGGTTTTGGACCATGCATAACTTATTATGAAGAATAACTTTTTTTCGTAAAGTTAATAATAAAAAAGTTTCCCATATGTAGCCAACTTACGTAGACACACTGTATATTAGCATGACCATACTAAAATAACTAAGGTAATACCATATGTTACTTGTTACATGTTATTGATGTTACTGATATTGATTGTGTTGCCCTATAGAAAAATTCATAAACAAAAAGTGTATTTTTAAATTCCTTGAAAGTCGCAGCCGAAATTAACTAGTAAGTAGGTACCAATCTATTTAAGTTAAGTGAAAAATAATGCATAAACAGGACCTTCAGTTTTCCTCCTTATCGACGGGTTTATTTAACCCTACTTAAATTTTAATCATTAACTAACGTGGTATGTGAAAGTTTACAGTGCTAGGCCAGATTACCTTGAGGTGAAAATAATCTGATTTTTGGCAATTAGGTCTTCTATTTGGATGTTTCTCTACAACGCGTGCATGTCAGTATTTATTTAAAACTTTAATACAATGTAGTTTCAGAAATACTGATATTTTCAACAATTTTTATTTTATTCGAAAAGATTAATCTTTTGGGTCGAATTTTGGAAAACATTTTACACTCCACTCAACTAATATTTTTCAAAACATGGTAAATTTAGAAATAAGCACTAGGTTGTTGGAAATAACTACAAAATAAACATTAAAGTTGCGTATTTATAAATAAACAGGGTCGGATTAAGCATCCTTGACAGCTTGGAAGTGTGTTCACATTACGTACCCTGGCTACTACGTTACTACCCAGATACCCAACATCAGTCGACCCTCGCTGTGCCTTGATAGTTAAGAATCGAAGAAATCGTCCATAATTCTCAAAGATACCGGATATAGATTCAAAGGGAAAAGTAAGATAACCAAGTCACGGTCTCAACAACTTTTGTTGGACCAAGTATATGATATCGACCTACAGTTTTGAATGGTTGATGGATTCATCCCTTGAGAAAAAATTGTCAATATTGGATTTTCTTTAACTGTCAGAAAATTTTATATACAGGGTGTTAAAGAAGACGATGATTTTTGCTCCAATTTTAATGGCGTGTAACTTTCACAATAATATTTTTAAATTTTATCACTCTACGCCAATTGAATCACTGGTTCATAGCAAAGAAAGTACTTTCTCAAATTTTTGATACCTGCTATATTTTAAGAAATACCGATTTTTTTGGAAAACCTTGCTTTATTTCAACTTATTGGTAGCTAGATCTCATTGTGCGTTGTATCGTGCAAACTTTGCGGGTGATTCTTCTACCTTATGAAGGGGTTGATTATGTTCAGTAACAATAGTTGTACCTAAATGTTATGATGTATAGTGGCGTACTTATAAACACCTATATGTCTATGGTTTATGAGTGTAGTGCTAGAAAGTTAGAAATTAATAAATAAATTTTTTCCAAAAATTAAATTAAAAAAATTATCTTTGTTAAAATTTTGTAAACACACTGTATAATATACCTGTAGTGCGATATGAAAAACTAAAAAATAAGAAAAATTGACCTAATCTAGGGGCGAGTACTTTCCAATACAAAACAATCGTGAAAAATTGTGAGATATTCATAAGCCACATATAAGTAGGTGTTTATAAGTACGCCACTGTACGTCATAACATTTAGGTACAACTATTGTTACTGAACATAATCAAGATTTTCATAAGGTATAATAATCACTCGCAAAGTTTGCACGATACAACGCACAATGAGATCTAGCTACCAATAAGTTAAAATAAAGCAAGGTTTCCAAAAAAATCGGTATTTCTTAAAATATAGCAGATATCAAAAATTTGACAAATTACTTTCTTTGCTATGAACCAGTGATTCAATTGACGTAGAGTGATAAAATTTAAAAATATTATTGTGAAAGTTAGACGCCATGAAAATTGGAGCAAAAATCATCGTCTTCTTTAACACCCTGTATATTATAAAATTTTCTGACAGTTAAAGAAAATCCAACATTGACAATTGTTTTCCAAGGGATGAATCTATCAACCATTTAAAACTGTAGGTCGATATCAAATCTGGTTCAGAAAATTTTAACTGTTAAATTTAGGCGAAATTTTTCTTGCTCGAAAGCAATTGTCCAGCGATTTATATGGACGGCTTGTGGGCACATATTTTAGCAAACCTTTGGGCAAATTGGACTAACATAAGTACATTTCGTGCCTATTATTATTCAATGATATAGGAGTAAGAACGTAAGGAAAAAATTAATTTAAAATTCATGGTTCTCTTTTTCGAAAAATGCTCGGACTTCGGCTCGGACCAGTCAATGATATTTTTGTTACGAACTTGTTTAAGAGCTATACCAGAGTCATCGTTTCCTGGCTTATCTAATTGAATATTTAATATAAAAATTTACTAAGGGGTTTACAAGAACTTCTAGTTTAGCAGATGATACCTTATTTTTTCAATGTTCAAATATTAAAGAGTCAACCTATATCATCCGCCATACATACATAAAAATAGAAATATTGAGGCTATTCATGTTAATTTAATAATATTAATTGATTAATTAAAAAATATTATCTTCAAAAACTCCACTGACGCCGCGCCACTTAATTCTAGTGAAATTCGTTTATATAATAGTTTGTATATAAAAAATTAAATTTTATTGCCATCGCCAGATACAGGTACAGTATGCGCGATCTGGCGGAAATGCAGTATTTGTTCGTGATGACTTATCGACTACTGTTCTCCCAAAATCAAGTTAGCATAGTAATGACAATTCACTTTATTTTTAAATACCCCTATTTTTTAATTCGTTTTTGAATTCTGCCTAAAATTCTAAACATGCTTCATGAAGTATGTCATACAGTTATATTCAGTGGCTTGCGGGAACACTGGATTTTAACTTTAAGCAACAAAACATAATTATGATTTACTAGCAAAAATATAATAATTCAGAGGTAAATAAAATTATAAAAATTATTTTTGCAAATTTTGGAAATTACTCCCACCAAGAACCTAACAGTACCCGAGACGATCTTATTACAGAACGTTATTAATGACGTAAGGTTCAATCAATCCTGTTTTACTCCTTATCCAGTTCTTGAAGCTCTCAATATTGTATGGTTGGTTAAAATAGGCCTTAGACTTAAGATAACTACAAAAAATATGAAGGCGTTAAATCCGGCGAACTGGCCGGCCTTTCAGGAAAAACTATATGTTCCAAATATTTTTCGCCTGTCAAATTTCCGTAAGAAGCCCAAAATTCTGTTTTCGACGATGCCGGCCAAGACATTAAGCTTTTGAAGTTATTGAATGTGACACTCCATTGTCCAGCGTGGATCTTCTATAGCCCAATCGGCAGTTTTGTTTATCTATACTTCCATTCAAAAAAAAACGTTGCTTCATCCGAAAATACAATTCTTTTCAAAAACTGTGGGTGGTTATTGCACATATTTACCTATTATTATTTCGCAAAATTGGACTGTTCTATCCGGATCATTTATATTAAGTTCGTGAACCAATTGTACTTTGTAAGGATTCATTTTGTTTTTGTTTGAACACTGTAGGACGGATGTTTGCAGATGTGCTTATTCAAACCAACAGTAGGTACTACTCGCCTTATAGTGGGTTTTCTTTAACCGACAATAACACATTTAATTGTGTATCTTCCAATACCGCCGACCTTTTTGTATAATTGTTCCTAACATGATGAAATTCCTATATTTTTTTTCTATTTTACTGACAGTACATCGAGAGGTTACTTATTGAAGAGCTAGAAAACTTCTATTAATGTGCACATCCTATCCCCATAACCAATCATCATTAAAATCTCTATTCGATCTATTTCACTTAACCATACCATTTCTTTCAATTACAAGAATGTAGAAATAACTTTTGAGAGACATTTTGACCTAAGAAACAACAACTCAAAGCAGGCGCTAACCATCACTGTCAATAAGACAAACTCAATCATCACAAACCAACATAAAATTAGTTTAGAATTTTATGCAGAGTTTAAAAATAAATTTAAAAATAAGGGTACTCATTTAAAAAAATTAAGTAAACTGTCATAACTTTTTTTTGACATGAAATAACAAATGACGGGTTCGGGCTTTTTCTAATTGTGAAAAAAATTGTGGGTTAGCTATACTTTGGCTCACAGCTGGCCTATAGCCCAATCAAATGATGTATAATCCAGCCCTGAAATAAAACCAAGGAAAAAATATTTGTTTACTTAAATTTTTGGGATTATTAAATTTGTTCGTAGAAAATACGTATGCTTGTACGGTTTCGGAAGAAAGACCCATTTCGAATAGCCAGAGTAATGAAACGAGGCGTCTGGGTATTTTTAGATTTTAAAGTTCTAGGCGCCGTTCTAGTCTCGGACATCGAACCTTTTAAAATCCGCGCTCAAAATAGTGGTAAAAGGAAAACTTTACAGATAAATGTTGTCTGTCTGACCACTTTTTTTGACAACAATGAAGCTGCTGTAGCATTATAAATGGTTCTAAAATAAATATTGTTTTTCCCTATTTAAGCAGTATCACAGCCCTCTTCTAGAGTAAAGAGGGTTGTGGCAGTACCCAGAAAATATGCTCGGGGGAAGGGGGGGGGGGGCTCTCAGGGGCCTAGGTAGGACATTTTTATCTGGAGAGAGGGACAGTCGGGACTACATGTATTTCATGATTTTGTACCTAGTGAAGAAGGCGGAAAAGCCACGCCCAAAGTTAATTTAAAATTCACCTAACTACCTACTATCAAGTTTCGAAAATTAAATTATTACCTCTCCCCCTCTGCATGGTTGAATTAAATTTGTTTTTGCAAATGTTTTTTTTTTACTTTTTTTTAATACTTATTCCTAGCTGGCTCTTTATTAAAAAAAAAAACATTATTTATATTTGTCAAAAATATGAATATTGGTGTCAATTCAAAATTTTAACATTACTCTAACCAGCGTTTTTCGGGCTTGGTTTTTGCATGAATAAATATATATAAAGTAAATATCGCTCACCACGCCAACATTGATGATTTTTTCAGAAATCAAGTATTTTAGGAGGATAGATCTCTATATAAAACAGGAGTTTTAGAAGGAAAAGTTTAAAACTTAAACTTAAAACTAAACGTTTCCTAAAGGACCTTTGTAATCTAAGCCAAGAATATATTATTTAAAAATGTAAATTAAGAGTCCAAGCGTGAGACGAAAAATTAGACTTTTAGACACGAGCTCCCATATGCTATGGGGGGGGGGGGGGGTACTGGCAGTATCTATTATGGTTTTATATTCCGCAGCAGATTTTTTTGTCAATCATAAAATTATGACACGACTTATTGCCAGTTATGTTTACAAATCCTCTTATCAATAGGTACTCAACATAATACATAATTTCAATGCCAAATTATTTTATCTAATAACTATTAACACGAGAAATTTGTGTGGTAAAAACAAGGTGTAACTTATATTTACCTTTAAAATTTTATCATATACATACACTATACAGGGTTATGTTATGATAAAAAAAAAGGATCAGCCTTTTATATACATAAAGCAATTCTAGAAATTTTTCATAAATCATGCCCTATTAACAATGTTCAACCATTTATGAAATATAGAGGGACCGTCGGGACTACATGTATTTCATGAGATTGTTCCTAGTGAAGAAGGCGGAAAAGCGCCTCAGACGAAAAATTTTCGGGCCGAGTTTGTTTAAAATTCACCTAACTGCTATCAAATTTCGAAAATTAAATTATTACCTCTTCCCCTCTGCATGGTTGGATTAAATTTGTTCTGGTAAATGTTTTTTTTACTTTTTTTTTGATATTCCTAGCTGGCTCTTTAAAAAAAAAAACATTTTTTATATTTGTGAAAAATATGAGTATTGGTAATTGGTGTCAATCAAAAATTTTAACATAAGACGTATTTATGACTCTAACCAGCATTTGTCGGGCTTGGTGATTAAAAATAAAGTATAAATCGCTTACCACGCCAAAATTGATGATTTTTTAAAAACCATGTATTTTAGGAGCGTAGATCTAAGAGCAGTTCTTGGTGCAAAAGCTTAGGTTTTGAAACACTCGTGCCGTTTTGTATATTCATAATAAATCATTCTCGTTTCTTCCCACACAATTTTTTTTATTATAAATTATCACAGTTCTCCATAAAAAATGTTTCAATTAAAATTTTTACTTTAATTTTTCTCTTTAAAAATAAATATGTACCTACTTACTTAATTGTTTTTTGTTTTTGTTGTAAACATATATTTATTGCATTGCATTGCATTCTCCGCGAGTAGTAAAAATGTACGACAGGAATTTGGGATCGATTGTTTTACTGCAGAACAGTTGGTGGAGGACATTTTCAACATCTTATTCATATTTATTGATTTTAATAACGGTTTAGTACCTTTTAAAAAAAAAATGTTGGCCATAGAATACCGGAAAAGATTTTATGACCTGTGGCGCATTTAAAAGAGGGTCCAGGGGCCTGGACCCCCCTCCGCCCAAAGGATTTAAATATGAATAAATCTTAATATTAAAATCATCCACAAGAATGTGTGTGAAGTTAGCTTTGACTTTAAAAGTATATTTTAAAAAAGTTCAAATTAAGTATATAAGTACCTAAGTATTAAAAAAAAGAAAAAAAAATTAAATAAGTAAGTATAGGTAAGTACTTACTTACTTAAATAATTTGATTTACGAAATTAGATAGTATAAGTAGTTGGGTGAATTATTGCCGAAATTTGAGCGTGATGGCCCGAAAGTGTTTCGTTTTTGGCGCTTTTCTACCTTTACTCATTCCATGGTTATGTTTGCCCCCATTGGGATTTCCCGAGATATTTACAAAACTTGGCGCCCTTGTTTCGCATAGTAATAATCAAATTTAAAAAAAGAAGTAAAAATATAAAATAAAGCCTAATTCGAAAGAATGGCAAGAAATGACGTGACAAGTAACCCCTGGCTTAAACCCGTGTGAGGCTTAAACCCGTGTGAGAAGGAGGGAATAATTGAATGCTTTCCAATAACTGAGCCAGTATACTACCAGCAATACAACAGCCTCACTTCCGTAGCACCTGACTAACAGTGTTATTCACACGGGTTCATAGACAGTAATGCTATTCTCAGTACAATAACGTCTTTATTGTATATCATGTACAAAGTAATTTTGAATTATAAATAAAACATTCCCATGAAATCTACTTTGCTGGCATAAAAATTGAATTTAATGAGAAAAGTATTTTATTTACATTTTAAAATAAAACATAGTTTACATGCATTTCCTAAGTTTCGATCCCGGCCTTGAAGCTATGATGAGTTCTATAAAAATTTGCTCCTTTAAACATCAAAAATAGATTTTTTAACATAAACTACCTTAAACCCGTGCTACAACCAGTGTTGGCAATCTGTTACAATTATTGTAACACCGTTTTTAAAGTATCTGTTACTTTTTTGTGAATCTGTCACTGACTACCTTTTTTTAGAATAGAAGTCACTTTTGTAGGAGAATCTGGTATCTACTATTGTGGTAAATTTGTTACGTTTTTTAAGCAATTATCGAGGCAATTATGTTATGATTTTTAAAAAATTCTACTGGCTGCAACTACCTAGAGGTAGTACTTTATTATTAGTTAAGAAAAAGTTTATTTCTATTTTTCTTGAAACAAGGCATCAGTATTCTCTTTCGGGGCCCTCCTGATGTGCTTCTACAATTTCGTAAATAAAAAAAATCAAAGGTAACCAAATCAAGACGATAATGGAATGACGCGCCGTTTTGAAAATCATAAACAATTAAAAAAGTATAGATAACCAATTAAGAGGATATCGATCCTTATATTTGGAAACCTTCAGGATTTTTTTCCATATGGAATAGTCATTGGCAACACCGATGATGCCCGAAATTAAGGGTAACCATTTAATGGGATCCATGAATTATGTTTAAAATAATTTAATAGGTAGCTAAGTATAAGTATACGAAGACTTTACTTATAAATCTTAAAATCAATGTAGCATGAAAATTTCCTTTATACTATATGTAGAAAGTAGTAATGTAGGTCTGACTAGGTATTGCACATTATAAGCGTGTTTGTATAGCCTATTAAGATATACAAACTCCTGGTTATGTATTAATTATATAAAAACATTAAACTGGTAATTGTAGGTATTCATAATATGTCTACATTTAAAACATTCAGATAGTTTCAGTAACATAAATCGGTAGGTAATTTCATTAAATTATTGTTAAGCAGAAACAGCCAAATAAATAGCCTTCATTTTTAACAAAGGATAATAAATGAAAAATTACAATTGAACTAATAAATATCATTTTGAGGCATCTGGCTTAGCATGTAGGTATAGTTAGTTAGTATACCTATGTATATAGAGTGCTGATAAAGTTTGGAATAATAAATTATCCAGGTAAACAAACCCCTTGGGCAGAAAACGCTGGGAGATGTCGATTTTATTTTTTTGCATATTTTAAGATTTCTGAAACTACAGAGGGTGCGTCACGAATTCCGAACAGCTGTGTTGAACTTTTTTTTAAATGGCATATACGTCGTTTTTCCAAAGATTTTTAGATTTCTCATAAAATTCTGGTAGGAAACCATAGAAATCAACTAGGAATCCATGGGAATCAGGTGGCAATCATTGGGAATCATCTGGAAATCACACAATAATTTAAGATTTTTGGTCATTTTCCTTGTTCGCTCAAGTAGGTAATCATTCAAGTCATTAATTTTTAATGGGAATCAGCTAAGAATCTCGAGGAATCACTTGGAAAACACCTAGGAATCGTGGCAACCACCGATGGGAATAATAAGATAATAATTTAACATTTTTGGCCATTTTTAGTGTTCACTTCAGTCGTCTGTTTTTAAAATTGTTTAAGGAGAGTCAGTTGAGAACCCCTGGACATCACTTGGGAATCATTAAAAACATTCCCAAAAATTGTAATTAATGTACATTTTTAAGGAGGGCAGTTGATCCCTTAGACTTAAAGCAAATTAATTCTTTATTCAGAAAATGAATGAATGTATTTTATTTGCTCGGATGTTTACAATAAACAAAATTTTGAATTGCATTATTTTTTATTCTGGCATGGGCATGCTTTAATAACCAAGAATTTTTTTTTATTGCCCCTTATTTTAAAAACGGTTAGACATATGACATGTTATATGAAATAGGTATTTTATCAGGAATCTAAAAAACTGAGGAAAAACGGGTAGGTATACCATTAAAAAAAGTTGAGTTGTTTAGTCTTTTCAAATTTTCTTAGAAATCTTAAAACTTGTAAACAAATAAAATCAACGTAGCCTAGCGTTTTCTGCTCAGATGGTTTGTTCACCTGAGAAATCTGTTATTCCACACTTTTATCGGAATCCTGTATATTGGCCCATCACAGCTTTATCTCTTTCATGTGTATAAAATAAATGTAATCAACATTTTGATACAAGATTTATAGGTTTCGATGGAACTTTCAATAAATGCTTAATTTAATAAAATTAACAACAATAGAATACTTATTATGAGCATTATGTGCCAATTGAAATTTATTTAAATTTATAATATCAATACTTATTAATAAATAGCTGTCTCGATCGTTGCTTTAATGGTATATAAAAGTAAATTGCCTTAAAAAACATTACCAGAGGGAAGTCATTCCCAAACTTTATACCTATCAAAGCAAAGTCAAGTTTACACTTTCGATACAAAAAATTAGGCAAAAAATAAAGACAAATAACAAAGTAGGTAGGTATATATAAGTATTGTTGCCTATGTTTGCCTAGAGAGCAGGTTTAAAATAGCAATAAGAATGTTTCTACGACAAGGGGGTAGCAATTTTCCATCCAATCAATCTCATATGTTAAGCAAACAAAATATTCATTCCCCTATAGTCCCCAGGAAACTATGGTCTACAAGCTCATAAAATTGGTGTACTAATATCATTTTTGCAGATAATATGGATAAAAAATGTTCAGTGATTTTCCTTCAGAAGCTCAGCAATACACTCAACTTGGACATGACTTATTTTTCAAAAATTAGGGCATTTTATAGCTTGTCCTAGTAACTAACTTTACCTACCCAAGGGTTTGCCTTTAATACTTCTATGGTCAGTCAGGTATTCAATTACTTTATTTATAGATAATGTACAGATCAAATTACTTATGCCAAGAACGTTTCTGGATGATTATGGTTTGTAAAAAGAAAAGAAAATTACTTTTCATAACTCACTATATTTGTTGTCAGTTACATTGTTTTCTTATGTCTAATTATCAACATTTTAAATTATATTTGATTATAAAAATAAAGGCACATGAACTATTAGAGAGCTAATGTTTATATATATTCTCAATAAAGGCATTATTGACACAATCACCCAGTCCGGTCCTGTGGCATAACAATCTGACCCAGGAAAACCTGTCGTCAACAGGTACAGGTACTCACTCTAAATAATACACTTGTCCCTCTGGGGTGCGTGCCTGTTCCCAGCCGGGCGGCAGGGGAGTGTTGTCTTCTGTCTTACTTGCAACATCATACGACCGCTGTTTTATGTGGTGATGGGCTGGGGGCTGTTGTTGCCCCACGGCATAGGTCTGTTGTAGAGACGCGGGAGAACTATGCGCCCGATGATGGGCCGTTTGCAAAGGCACAGAATTCACGGGTCCGGAGACGTCAAAGGCCGAATCTACGGAATTTTCGCGAGAATGATTTATAGACTTGGAACCTGTTGACGGCGGGGTAAAAAATGAATCGGGTAACTTTCTCATACTCCATGGTACTTGTAAAGGTCTTTTAGAGTCTGGTTTTAGCACACTGTCAAATAAAGCTTGTAAATCAGTCTCAGAATCCTGATCGACCCGCACGACTTGTTTGGCCTCATCTTGGTTTCGTGCCATGTTCACCCGAGGTGTCCCAGAGTTACCACAGACACTAACGTCACTAGCACCACACACCAACACTGATTGCCACCACTATCAGTGTTGATACTGGCTTTCCCCTCAATTTGGGGGCCCAAAAAACGTAATATTAGCCAGGTCAACTAAAATCCCCGTCCCCCCAACTCGCAGACTGTCAACCAAAAAACGACCTCGTACCCTGCCTGCTCTTTGCGGCTCGCTACCCGTTGCACTGATTTTTCTGTCGATGTCAATCATTTGACAGATTGAAGAAGGTTCTCCGTGGTTCCGCACAACCCGATGCACGCAACATATTTTTCGACCATCCGCACGAACAAACAGCACCCATTACAGTTTTCTACTTCTTGCAGTGCGCAGTGCAGCACAGAACTCGAACAAAAACAGCAGCACAAAGCACGGACTAAACTAAGCAGGTTTCTGTTTGAGTTTGGGTAATTTGTTAGTTGGGTTCTTTTCACCGAAATACTGACTTAACTCAAATTGGACTGGATGACTTCAGTCTTAGGGGGTAGGGTAGTGGTGGAGAACTATCAACTATTGCTATCGATAATGGTCAGAGTTTGATATATCGATAGTAAAAGTGAAGAGCTATCGATATATCGGGAAGTAAGCGAAACAACGATCAAGGATTTTCAATATTTGTTGTCTGGATTACCAATATTTGGTTCAGCATCTTTTCGCTATAGAAGAAAAATGGCTTTGCCCGCTTTTCGCTTGGTACCACACATTGAGATAAAATATCTATCTCGATGGTACCGGTACCACAGTAGACATTTGTTCGTGGCGGGCTGCTTAAAATCTCTCTCTCTTTGTTGTGTTGGTATTCTATAAAATACTTGAATATGTTACAACTAATTTAGTTTACTTGATCTAAATTTGTTTATTTTACTATCATGTCGTCTGGTCTAATTTTTTTGGGTTATACTTAAAAGTACCAAGCATTAAATGGTTTTGTTGATTATCTGGTTATCAAGGTGATGATTGGCACAAAATTGTAGCCTGTAGCTGTAAGATTGGTTCACTATAAAGCCCTATATTATATATAAAAGTAAAGTATATTCTACATTTGACAGGAAAAATAAATAATACAATCTTGAGATGAGATTACAGAAACCCTGCAACTTATCTTGCAGCTGTAAGTTTTCAGCAGGTTGTCTATTCTTCGCTTTTTGAATTCTTATGGAAATATTCTGACTACATCTACAAGTTGACGCACAGGCCTTCTGTAATCTCGCTGTTGGTTTAATCTTAATCAGAAAACTTATTCAAAATTTAATCGTGTCGAGAGCATCCCAGGTTTTTTATATGCAGGATTCTTAGATCAAAAACCGTATATTTAATATGATCAAACATCCAACGTGGTCGATTCGGTGTTGTCAGACTTATAAATATTATTGTTTGTGATCAGAGGAAATAAAATAATTATCATAAAACTTAAGTCACTGGATGTGTTAGTAGGTATATTTGAAAAATATATATTTTCTTAAAACAAATTACTACAGCCGTGTAGCATTACACAAAAATAGTTTAGCTTTTTGATTAATAATCCGTCAATCTAAATAAAATAAATAAGAAAGTCTGACAACTCTGTAGAAAATCAGCCGTGTGTTGATGCGGTGTTCGGTGTTGGATAAATTAGTAGGGTTCTTTTGATTCATTTTCTTGAGGACGTGGACACAAATTTTTAAGTAGAAAGCCAGTACTTGTGAGAAGGTCTAGTATTAAATTATTTTATAACAACGCATAACAAAAGTTGTAGTGAAGTGCAGTTAAGTTAAAATAATGTCCAAGCAACAAGGTAAAGGTTTTACTAAGGAGGAAGAACTACTGTTGCAAGACTTTAGCAGGAATGTATCCACAAAATCTTCAGCGTTATTTTATGGTAATGCCTTTATTGTATCTGCCGTTCCAATCTGGCTTTTTTGGAGAATCCACATGATGGACATTTATTCATCACTTATTCTTTTTGTGGTTGTAACTGCTGTCTCCACATACCTCCTCTCAATTGCCTACAAAAACACTAAATTCTCACTCAAGCACAAGATAGCTGTTAAAAGGGAAGAAGCTGTTACCAGAGATCTACTTAAAAAACTTGCTGATGACAAAAAAATGAGCAAGAAGGAGAAAGATGAAAGAATTCTGTGGCAGAAAAATGAAGTTGCTGATTTTGAAGCTACCACATACTCGATTTTCCACAATAATGCACTGTTTCTAACCATAGTTATCATAGCAAGCTGTTACTTCCTTCGTTCCTTATCACCACCTGTTAACTACACCTTGTCTATTGGAGCAGCTGGTGGACTATTAGCTCTGTTGTCAACTGGTTCACATTAATTTATTTTTTATTTAATTTAATGTATTTTTATTTCATTTATAATTCATTTCATTGTTCCATGGTAACATAACGTTCGATTAAAATTTTGATATAAATATTGGTTTTATTGCAAAAAATAGTAAGTAAAAGGGGTTTCTCTGTAGGTGCTTCAAATACTCTGCTAGAGTTAAAGTACGGTAAAAATAGGTGGAGGACTTATACCCAAAATTGAGTGTTTTCACTCTATAACTTCATCTCCAATTAAATTAACATTTAAAAGTAATTGTCGTAAACATATAAGGAAAAGTAAGTTTTATCAGGATCAGTAAAAAATCTACTCTGTGTACATTTTTTATAATTTTATTTATTACTTTTCTCTCAGATATTACACCGGACTATAAATTAAAAATGATTAAGCAGAGCGTAGGGAAATATAGTTTTTAACTGCCACAAAAATTTGTCGTGCTTACTTGAGCTTTATATAATTTTTTTACTTTAAAGACTGACTGATGATAATCGTCTTAGTTTATTTCTAACGATTACTCTGTTGGGTCTGCATGAGCAGATTTTTCCTAAATGTTTTTATGTGCACTGTACTATAGGCTCCCTTTACTTTTAAACAATTAAACTGGATTGCATTAGTGCGTAGATTTGTAGAGAAATCCTAGTCTGGATAAAGGTGTCAGAAAGGTTATCCTGGTAAACATAATACCACAATTGATGTATTTATTATAAAATGAAACCTTTTACAATAGATACTAAAATAAGAGATTTTTAAAAACAAATGTTGTGATTGCTTTTCAAATTAATTAGATATTTTCATCAAAATGATCTTATCTACTGATAAGAAAACTCTAAACCCCTAAAATATTTAATAAATTTTAATTTTCAGTAGGAATTTGAATGTATGTAAAACCTATTACGTGCTCTAACATTACTAAGGCGTCCAGACAATAAAGCCAGACATGTCGGGTTTTTTGATCAAAATTAGAACTTCAGGCCATTTTTTTCATGTGCGGTTTTTATCACTTGAAAGCAAAATAATGTCTTATCTTAATTTGTACATCACCGACTATAGAAGGCTGTTATGTTTACTTAAAACTTTACTGCATTAGCCATCAAAACTAATTTTCCAGACCTTACATTAGACATTTTTTTTACATCCATCTAATGTAGATTGCTTAATTAATAATATTAGGAAAAGTTGGTTCCTCGGAAATGTATAAAAAGTATATTAGACTAGAGGCTAAAAAAAGCGCTCTAGTACTTTCGATTTTGATTAGCACATTTGATACAATGAAATGATTACAGTAGACTCCCGATTATGCTAACTCCGCATTATCCGAAATGATCCTGCCATGACTCCGCATTATCCGAAATTTCTAAGAAATTAATCAAATCGACAGACTTTAAAATTAAAACAAGTACGAATTACCTCTTTTTTGAATTTATAAATATGAATACATACTAATGTACATACATAAGTATTAGAATTTATGATGTATGTACAAGTACATAGATATAGTTACTCTTCCTATAGTTAATGATTTTCCCCAATCTCCGCATTATCCGAAATCGGTCCGGTCCACATTATTTCGGATAATCGGGAGTCTACTGTATTTTAATCAGACATTTAAAATGCGTCGAGGGCCGCCCTCAAGTGACCCCTTCCCTAGGTCGTGAACATTAGTACAAGAATCTAATAGGTGATTTTCTAAAGACCCTTTTACATTAGGTGCAATTGCCTTTTTTGTCACATAATCGAACGCTTGACATCCCCCACCCCTACAAGTTTGTTCTTTTAGTCGAAAACATTAATTAAACCTCATCATGAACTTAAGCCAAAAATACCAGCACTAGGAATCATAACATTGCAACATACATTGTAGATTCATTGTGTAGATTACCTACAAATATATAATTTTATTAAAAAGGCTCCCAAGTTTCACAAAAATTTATTTATAACACAAACAGAAAACATTTACAACTGAAAAAATAAATAACAATGGAATTTGATCAAAGCTTCATATCAATAAAAATTAGTCCATTTCATCATCATGATCCATTCGGTATGGTCCTGGACAATTTTCCTTTAAATCTTCCATATCTATTCCTGTTATAACACAATACAGACAATACAGATGTTTACTTCTAATATAGTCTATTATTGCAAATAAATTTTCTTCTGTAATATACTGTTCAAATTCATCATCCTCATCACTACTATCAGTGTCATCTAAGCATTCTTTGTCAATCTTTCTACGTTTCTTAATAGTTTCTTTGGTCCAAAAGAAATCTTCAACTGGATCTTTAACATTCTAAGATGAAGTAATAAAAACAGTTTAAGTTAGTAACATTAGCTAAGTAGGTATTAAGAAAAGAACTTGAGTATAGAATAAAATAGTATAGAATATAACAAGGCATTTCAATAATTTTAGGATTATTAAAAAAAAAATATAACCTTTTGGGAAGATGAATGGGAACTTATAAAACCTCCCCCGAAATATTTACTGGGTTTCACGATTGTATATTATTTTTCTATTAATATTAATGTCAATAAAGAACCTGATAATTTTACGAAAGGTTGAGATAGAACATTGGAAAAGAAAATAAGAAAACTAATTATTTCTGTATATTTAATCCTTTATTTAAGTTTGCTTTAAAATTTTCAACTGTGGCGCAAAGACAAAAATCACAAAGTCATGGTCTCAATCATATTTAGATATGAAATGCTGGTCTGGGGGTGGGATGTACAAAACTACATTACAACCCTTACATAATTTTTAAAACTAATTTAAAAATAAACCAAATTTCAGTGAATTGCATGTTAATGAACAGTTGATATAGAATACCAGCCATATGAAATACCTGGGAATTATTTTTGATGCCATCTGAAGAGGAACAATCATATTGATAAATTCTACTTGCTATGAGAAATTTTGAATAAGAAACCATTAGGTTATAATTCTAAATCACTTGTTAAGTGTCTATTTAGATATGGAATACTGGTCTGGGGGTGGAATGTACAAAACTACATTACAATGCTTACATAATTTTCAAAACCAATTTAAAAATAAACCCAATTTCAGTGAATTGCATGTTAATGAACAGTTGATATAGAATACCATCCATATGAAATACCGGGGTATTATTTTTCATGCCATCTGAAGAGGAACAATCATATTGATAAATTCTACTTGCTATGTGAATTTTTGAATAGGAAACCATTAACTTATAATTCTAAATCACTTGTGGAGTGTCTATTTAAATATGGAATGCTGGTCTGGGGGTGGGATGTACAAAACTACATTACAACCCTTACATAATTTTCAAAACTAATTTAAAAATAATATTCAAAAAATCTGAACTCAAAATCACACCTCTTTACTGTATTCTGAGGATATATTGATTAGACACTTTTACATGTTAACTAATAATGTTAAAAAATAATCTAAGTAGGTCCTATAACTCACAAACTAAATACAAGGAATAGATTAAAAGGAAACTTATCCCTGCCACAAAATAAAACAATAATATTGAAACCAATATAGTGATAGTCGACTTAGGTCCCATGATGCACACCTCTTTGTCTGCAAACAGTTGCTAAATTTAATAAAAAATGTAGGTACATCTTTGATAATTATGAATATGTATCTATAGACTGAATTCCTGTCTAAAGCTGTATGATGGTCCACTGGTCCATATATAATTTAAAATGTTAAGAGGTTATATATTGCAGTGTTTTGCAAATATAATTTAAATAAATAAGATCAAGCATAAGAAAAAATAAATATAAAATTTTGCTACAGGACAGGCTTATTTTTAACAACCCGTATTAATACTTACACTTCTAAAATCTAGTTCTTCACAAACTTTTTGAGCTTTAAAAAAATCCTTCCTTATTTGCGACAGATTTTTCCTTTCTTTATTGGCAAGTCGAAATTGTGTTTCATAGTGTTTAAGATTTTTAATCTTTTGCTGATGTTTTTTAGAAAATACATCTTTTATATGAGATTCCCTGCCAACTCCTGAAGTTCCTTGTCTAAGGACTATGTCAATAGGCTCCTTTATGCCACTTCTTGATTTACCCAAACTTTCGCCAGATTTAAATCCCATTTTTTCTAACATTCTAAAACCTTTATTATCAGTAGCTATTGCCGTATTGAGGCCCTTTTCTCTATTTTCTCTTTCTAGTTCAATAAGTGTCTTTTGACGTTTATTAGCTGGTTCCGACTTTTTTTTAAATATCTCGTGTTTACGTTTTTCTCTGTTTACCAGGAGACTGGGACGTACATCGTCGGGGCTAAAAAAAATACAATAAGAAATAACACAAAGACGCAGTTTTAAATTCTTACCAGTCAACCAATACTTTAAAAGACATGTAGTCGTCCTCGGAGTCTGACATTATATATTGCTTTCGGTTACTAGTTAATGTCCAATTTTTACAGATATTTAAGTTTTTTTTACATAAAATAATTAGTAATTTTTATTTCTAGATATTTGCATGACACTTGTGTCAAATTGGGAATTGGGTACATTTGGGGGTTGGGGTGTTTGATTTAAAACTGTCAAATTTTAGTGTCATAAGCTCAAAACAAAAACGTAGCGCATTCCATTCAGCACTAAAATACAGCAATAGAGGATTTCAATTTAAACACTTCTGCGCGTAGATTTTAGCATTTTCCATTGAGAACCTAGTGCTACCGTGTGTATAAGTCTGAAGTTTTCGGTGACAGGTCCGTATTCTTTGTTCTGTGAAAAGCCTACTTAAATAAAGCCCCTTTTTTCTTTAAGTTAGCTAAATAATATGTGGTTATATTTATCTTAAGTTTTATATTGTAAAATCCTAAGACGAGGACAAATAGAATAAGAGTACCAAAACATGGTCAAATCGGCCTAGGATATCACTCGGTACTATCGATCGGAATTTATATAAACAAATTACTAATAGCATGTACAAGATTGATGGTGATCCAGATGGAGGTCTAAAGGGGATACCATAGAGAAGCTAAACCAAGAGGAACCGTGCAATTTTAAAATCTTACTGCTCATAATTTTGGATGACGTCCAAATCTGTAAAGGGTTACGTCAAACATTATCTGTAATAACATTTATCGAACTCAAATACCCGGCTTTCCCATTTCAGGCTATTTAAAATCACTAAAAATTATTTTTCTCGGTAATTTGGCTCTGATAATAATATATAAGAAATTGATAAAAGCACAAAATTTATAATAAGCGAAAAAAGGCATGTGGGCGTGGCACACGAAACATTTTTTGCCTGCGGCGCTTTTGTTTGTCCTGTCTCCATGTCGCGAGTTCAACATCGATCTTGTGCTCTGATTTATCGATGTTTTCCAAACTAATAAGAGAAGAACCATCGAGACAATGGACAGCAACCTACAAGATCATTGGCAGACATTACCAAACATCCTCTCAAAAAGCCCTGGTTTGTAGAAGGAACAAAAGCAAATAGAAGAGTAAGCCTACTCTGCAGAATGGGGACGACGCACTGTCTGACCTTAGCTCAATTTCACAAAATAGAGATAAAAGAAGATGACCAATGCGAATGTGAAGGAAGAGGAGAACTTATCCATATTTCTTCAACTGCAAGAGTAGAATAAGGGAATGCCGACAGTCATTCGCAGCCTTGATACTCAGCTGCTTGGGACCGGTTAGCATATACTGTACATATATATATATATTTGCACACATATCTTATTGGCCTCCACCCACGGAACAGGCACCCAGGCCTCCACCAGAACGGATATGTGTGGATGTGTGTATTTTTCACTTTTTGACTTCATACTTTATTACAAATAAGGCCACCCTGAGAGGGGTAAGCAACAAACAAAAAAAACATATACAAATTTTTGCTACATTCGTAAATGTAATAGACTTCCGAGTACGCAATGGCGAAGTCGCTTCCGGTTTGTATATCAATATAAATCAACCGAGCGTACGCGGCTCCTGCGGTGTTGCCAATTATTGTAATTCGATTTGGCGCCTTTATATTTGACCTTGATCTATTTTTAGCATTCGAAGAATAACGTTTCATCGGTAAGTAAGAGATTCGAGATTCCATGCTATAACTGCAATATTTTCATGAAAGAAGGCAATTTTTTTTATTGATTGTTTCGAAAATAAAAAATATAACTCTTTCAATTAAAAAAAAATACCATTTACAAAAATATATTTTTAAATATTATGTAATGCTACAGCGTTTTAGCGATACTGTATTTTAAAAAATTATGCTTAATTTTGAACCAAGGTTTTTCGTCTTGGAAACCATTTTTCAAAAAATGTTTATTTTATACCGTCAAATACAATGTGTCCGCGGATGGGGTCCCCAAGAGGGAAAATCTTTATTATTCATTTTATGAACAAAAGTCATTCTATATAAAAAGTTCTGCTTGTTGAAAAAATGAATTCACGATAAAAAAATGTCAGATCAGATGTACAGGGTGTTAATAAATTAGGAAAATATGAAAATGCTTCAAGATAGAAATACCATTATTTAGTTTTTTTTACAAAAATTTTATAAAACTAAGTTGTTTATAAACTAATGTTAAATCTAAATGCAAATTTTGAAATAAATTTTCGAATTTTTAAAAATAAAATATTATTATTCAAGAAAAGGAACGAAGTTAAGGGGGCGGTCTTTTTTTTTATGATTGGTAAGATGCAACAAAAATTGCTATATCTTGTGGTAATGAAACGCCAAACCCTAGTTCCAATTCAACAGGAGTGAAGAAAAAATATAGGAACACCTGCAATGATCAGAGAACAGATCATCGATCGCAGGTATCGCCACCACGCAAACATTATATGCCGCATCGGTTACCAACCGAGCACCATAGTTTGAAATCAAAGCTTTGGTCATTACCTTCCCCAGACCGGTTTCGCCATATCACGGCTCATCAGTAAAGCTTGGATCTGACGCAAAGAACGACCGAAGAGCCCATATGACTCTAAAGTGTAAATGATGATTGGTGAGATGCAATACAAAGTGATACATCTTGTGGCAATTAAACGCTTAAACCTGGCTTCAATCGAACAGGAGTTAGTTGAAGCAGGAAATGGAATCACCTGCAATAATCAGAGAGCCGATCATCAATAGCAGGCGTCGCCACCAGGCTTTTCAAACTATGGTACTTGGTCCGTAACCGATGTGGCATATAATACTGACATGTCTTTTTATAATATATTTCCAGCTCAGTTAAAAATTAATAGGCGCCAGCGTTTAAGAAAATTCATAACATATTAAAATTTTTAGAGTTACCAGGAACTTTATTAGAAGTAAGTGAAATTGTAAATTTATCATTAGGTGGAGGCTAATACACCTACTGTATTCTAAACCTACACACGACTCGAAAAGCTTTAAATGTCCAGTAAACAAATTTTTAATACTATATATGGTACTAACAAATTCAAATGCAGTATTCACCTCCGGCGATGCTGCCAAATTTAAGAGTCATATTTGTATGTTACAAATATGGAGGCAATAATGCAATGTCCCCATCACCAAATGTATAACCGTATTAGGCGGTGGCGCCTCGTAGTGGCAATGTGGTGAACGCAGTTGTGTAACTGTACATGTGTATAGGGTGTATGGGCCTCCGAGTCAAAATTGGGGAAACAGCGCTAACTAACGAGAAAATATGAACTAAGGTGATATACATGGGGATACGCACTTGCCTCCGATTTTACGTACGCGCCTCCGACTTTGGAGGCGCATAAGATGTTTTAATATATAATTCGGAGGCGTATAAGACATTTTACATATATATATATATAGTATACCGGTAAAATAAAACCGTCAGGAAGCAAACTTGTTGTGTAGTTAGACGGTCAACACTGGGGGTGCTGAAGTCCTAAAAAAAACAGATTGTGTGTATTTATTTTAAATTAAAGAAAAGTAAATGTAAATTATTTTTGGGGGTGCTTGCATCCCCAAGTACCCCCCTAACTGCGCCTATGACAATACCTAATAAAACATAATATTAAAGTTATAAGTACGAATTAAAACAAGATAAGGAAGTGCAGTTCACATCCGTATAGTTGCCTAGGAACCGTATAGATAATGTAATATTAGGTAGAGACTAAGTAGATCCTAAGTATAAATTGCTGGTAGACCCCAAGAAGTAAACTAATCATGAATATCCCCCGCCAGAGCAAGGCTTCAAACAGAAACAGCTATATGCAAAAACAGCATCGTTAAAAACACCTAGAAACGAAGTAGGAATGTTATAGGAATTGAAATATAATGACACATGCAAGCTGGCTGAATGTTGGAGAAGACAAGTGGCCATTAGTAATTTAGGACAAGACAACAAGATGTTTACCATGTATTGAAAACCTCGGAAAACCATTGTGCATCCTAAGGCTTGATCCTAAGGTGCATCCCTTTGCATCAGCATGTCGAAATCGACAGCAGGAAAGTGACCGACCGACGCGGCGATGCAGTTGATTTTACCTGTAGGTATTTCGTAAATCTGAACCTCTTTTTAAATATCGTTGACGTTTGTGAGAATTGTGAGGTTGGTAAAACAATTTTCTTTTTTAAAACTGTCGTCAGTGGTGTGCCACGACCAATGTTTTTACCACCCTTTTATTAGTTATTAGGACACATAGTGAGTACAAATAAAATTGTTGTTCAACTTAAATTTTTGTGCACGTTTTTTAACTGTATTATTTTATAGAATATACATAGAATAGTTGGCACGTGTTGTTAGGTTACCTGTACGCCTCTGTATCATTATCGATGTTGCCAAGTTTTTAGCAGATAAGCAAATCCGAGTTGTGCAAAATTGTAATTTAGTCCTGTACCGGTTCTATTTTAGGCGATAGAAACAATGTAGTGCACGCTTTTAATTTGAATTTGAATCGCTATCTTAAATAATATTTGTATACGGTTATACGTAGACTCAAGAAATATTCAGAAGAGTGATATTTTAAAAGCATGACAGGTAAGTAATATTTATTTTTACCAAAAACAAAGTTATCATGACAAATAATCGATAATCCGCAATTTCACAATATTGAATTCTATTTATATATGTTTTCGCTATACATTCGGATGATAACTTAAAGCTGGCAACACTGAATGTGCAATGTAGTTTTAGAGGGGTACAGCTTATACTGGAATAAGTGGCTTACGAATCGCTTTGAATAGTCTACTCGGGCAGTATGGAACTTTCTTCCATCTTGGTTCTTTTCTGACTTGTTTGAGAGAAGCCGGCCGAGTCTTCAGTAACTTTAGTTCCACATTTACAGTTCTTCAGAGGTTCTATAAAATTGTTATGTGTTATCATAACGAAAATTCCTGTTAAAAATTATCAGCAGAATGAACTAGGTAGGAAGTTTTTAAGTGTAGGCTATCTTTTCAACGTCTAGTATGTGGGGAATGGCGTGTATCTGTGCCTACCTATACCAGGCTTTTGACTATGAAAATCACAAATTTGAAGGATCTGTAATGTAGTTATGCTGATTAAATGTACTAGATTAGCAAAACTGTGTTTTAAACAAGGTAACTAGAGCTAGGTTTAGCTATTTGTACCTACCTCACATACATCATTCTTGAGTCTATATTTAAAAAATTCCCTCTAAAAACTCTTATTTTTTACATTTAGTATAGGATTGTTTAACTAACTCATATTTAATTATCATATATGATTGTATTTGCTTGCATTGTTAATCTAATTTGGTGACTTTAGGGCTTTGCTTTCGCCTAACTATTTAATATAAAGAATTAAGTATAATATGGGCTTTAAGGGTGGTCTGAGTTGGGTACATCTGCTATAATAACTAAATTTTTGCTCCTTTATATGGCATTAGTATTTAAAGGTAATCAAAAAGTTTTTGGTTATACCAAGCCAAAAATTGTAATTTATTTAGGGTGTAGATACCTATCACCAAATTCATTATAAAATATTAGTTTTTAAAATATTTCTTGTTAAACAGATCTTTCATGGTATGTACCGAGGGGTATATCATTTTTTACATGCTTTTAAGATTCCATCTATTTTAACTGATGTGACTGGCATTTTTTTGTTGTATAAGTGAAGTAAATTTTGCATGAAGTGGGGTATCTACTTTAAATTTTATTTTGGAATGATTAATGGATGTTGTGGGGGTACTTATTTGAAGCATATATGTATATTTTTCTTTTAAAAGGGGTATTTTATTGTGCTAAATCTCGGCAGTGTTTTACCCTTTGATTTTAACTAAACCTAAATTCAGCTGTGATTTTTAACCAATATATACCCTAAATATTTTCTCCTCATTTTTAAACAATGAGATTTTCTTGAAAAATTTGCAAATTTATATTTTACTTACAGGAAGTGAAATATGAGTTCTTGTTAAGTACATAAAAAAGAATAAATGAAATCATGAACTACTTTTGCAATTTAACCTCAAAGATTTTACCTCTTTATTTGAACTTAAAGCATTAAGATAAAAATATCTACAAAACTATATAAATGTGTGTGTGTCAAATTATTCCTGAAAAAAATACCCATTTTAATATGGTTTTTGCCTTATTACCTACCTGTGGGTGAACTGCTGAACAGAATATAGGTACAAATATTTTAAGACAGCCTGAGAGCTGAGCATTAGAATAAGATATATCTAAAATCTCAAATTGCATTCAACTTCAAACCTAACATTAACATTTGGTGGTTTTGGTTTACGCATAGTGCATAGTTATCCTTCTGTAATAATTTTGGTTACATTGACTTGTCTAAAGAAGAATCAAGGGGGCCCTAAGTGATAAGTTAATTATTGTTTTCTAATAATGAATATGGATTTCATTTACCTACCTACTTACAATACAAAAATGTTAAAATATATTTTATGAAATAAAATGACTCCCATACAATTTTTTATTGTATTTTATCAATGTACACAAAACAAATACATATCTATTCCACCTGCATTATATTTAAAGAGCATGAGGTATTATTTTGTATTGCCGTTTGTGAGGCCATTTGTAACCAAAATTCTAAAAATTTTTACAAAGTTTCTATGGTACAGCTGATCTTTGAATGTATTTTGTGGAATATCACATTTAACTGAGACTAACTCTAGTGTATTTCAATTCCAATGTGACTATACTTAAGTTTATTTTTTGTTTTTCAGTTGGTGGTACAAGCCCTTATGTTAAACAATTTGTTACTAATCAAGTGAATTATAATAGTATGGCAGTACCTAGTCGAGCAAGAGTTTATGCCGATGTAAATTCACATAAACCTCGTGAATATTGGGACTATGAAAGTTATGTTGTTGATTGGGGACAACAAGATGATTACCAGTTAGTGCGTAAACTTGGTAGGGGAAAATATAGTGAAGTTTTTGAAGCTATTAATGTAATAAATAATGAAAAATGTGTAGTTAAAATATTGAAGGTAAGTTAATGGCTGAGGCAGGAAAACAATGTTTAAAAGTAATATATCTACAACTTACCTCTATGTCTATTTTTATGTTGTTATGTTAATAGTCATGTTACCAATTTAAAAGTAGAGGGAGAAGGCAGGGATGTTTATTATTTGAAAAGTTGGGAGAGAAAATTAAAGGTTTCTTATTTCCTCGCTACATACATTTATGCAACTAAAATGTGTATTTACTACCTATTAGTTTCTTTGACAGTTCAAGCAAAAATGGAAATTGCCTGTTATATATCTAGTGCTGTTGTTAGACACTCTTAAAGGATACCAACACCACAGCAAACTTTCTATGTGCTTTTATGCTTTAAGAGTGTCTAACAATGGCATTGATCATTGATAGTAAACAAAAACCACCTAAACACTCAATGCGATTGCTACAGGACTGTATTCAGTTTTACATTTGACTAAACACGTTTTCCAATAATATTGTAGCTTTATTTTGCACCACAAGACAAGCACTGCACTATGGAATGCCAAAATTAAAATAAGTTTTAAAATAATAGAACAGTATCTTGTGCAAGATAAAGCTACAATTTAATCAGAAAAAGTGTTTATTCAAATGAGAAGGCAGTCCTGTACCAGTTGCATCGAGTGTTTTGGGGTTAGGTTATTATTTACTATTGGTGCCAGTTGAAACAACATCTTGTTGATTGATTTCACAAAAAAAAATTGTTTTTATTCATCAATAAAAATTATAGCATTTGTAAATATTAGCTTATGAATATCTTATTGTTATTAAAGTAATGGAAATGTACAGTTTCAACTAACCTAAAAAAACAAGCAAGTTATCTTTTAAGAGGGTTAATACAATAAGTCGACAATACTACAACCTGTTTAATGTTTCAGAATTATAGCTGTTGTGCTGTTATTAAATATTTCTCAAAACTGACTCTAGGGTACTTTGTTCACAAAATGTGCATATACAGTGTGTCCGCTTAAGTTCTGTACATATAGGAAACTTTACTTTATTTTTATGAAAACAAGTTACTCTTTATAATGACTGCTTCCTACTAGGACACTTTGATAAAATTGCAGCATATTTTATTGCGCGCATGCGCATTTCTACATACTGATCAGCTATTGCAAATTTTATGTCATGTTCTGGTGATAGAATTGGTTCTAATTTTATTTCAGTGAATTGCATGTCCCAACCTTGCTTATTGGGGAAACAGGCATAAAAAGTTCTGCTTCCTGATAAAATATAAAACTATTCAAAATTCAAACTTGAGATACTTAGTATATACAGGATCATCAAAAATTTTTAAAAATAAAAATTGACCTAAGAGAAATACCCTTAATTTTAATTGTAGTATTACATTTTTTTATTTTAAACAATAATTGTTAGTTTCCATTTTTTCTGAAATGTGAGACTTAAAACTTCATTGTCAATTTCTGGCTTTTCCATTTAATTCCAAACTATCTGTGGTGTGATACTTATGAAACATATTTTAAGTGCAAATACCTAACTAAGTATCCTATTTCCTAGTTTTAAAATTATTTATACCTAATAATCATATACAGTGTGTCTACTTAAGTTTGCTACATATGGGAAACTTTTTATTTTTTAACTTTACGAAAAAAAGTTATTCTTCATAAAAAGTTTTGCATGGTCCAAAACCTAAATTGCTAATATCAGTTGTTAAATTTTGATATATGAGGTTTGTCAAAAAATATGAATTTTGCCCGAGAGTAAAGTACCTTTATTTTTGACAATATCGAAAACTGTAATTATTAAAAGTTGTTTGGTATAAAAAACTATGTTCTAATATGCAATTACACTAAAAAATATTTATGAATTTAGAAATAAAAATAGGCGCATACGGGTTTTTCTTAGACCTAGGCGCTGTTATAAGAAAAATTTGTTAAATATGTATAATTTATTTTAAATATTTGTTTTTTCTTTATGTACACATACTTACCTTTGATTAATTTGTAAAAATAAAAAAAAATATTTTTCAGTGTAATTGCATGTTATAACCCAGTTTTTAATGCCGAACAACATTTCATAATTACAGTTTTTGATATTGTCAAAAATTTAGGTACCTTACTCTTGGGCAAAATTCACATTTTTTTAACGAACCTCGTATACGACTAAAAAAATTTAACATCTGATAGTTGCATATTAGGTTTTGGACCATGCAGAACTTTTTATGAAGAATAACTTTTTTTTATAAAGTTAATTATAAAAAAGTTTCCATATGTAGCCAACTTAAGTAGACACACTATATACAAAATGCGGTAGTAGTAGTAGTTTTAAATGAAAATAATTTTTCAGTTTTAAATATACATACTCACAGTCACCAGAACAATGATTGTTCCAAAAGTAAAACTCTTGTTTTAAATTAATTATATAATAAAATATGTCTTTACCACCAACAAATTTTAATAAAAACATAATGGTAGCGCAACAAATGCAAAATTTGATGGAAAATTTAAAAAAATCATTTTAGGCCTTACTTTACTGCTGTTACCTCATTTATTGGTTAAAAGTAGATATCCCACCTTCCCCTTCACTTGATAACTCCTGGTAAAAAAACTAACATTTGGCAAAATAATTTTTTTCTTTTTTTTTTCAAAAGTGTTTTGTATTTTTTAATTACTGCCCCCTTTTCCCTGTTTTGCTGTACAAATTTTAACAGGCATTAGGTTTATTTTTGAATACAAACGAAATTTAAATCAAATGATTTTTCAATTTTAATTGTGATTTAAATCAAATTATCAATTGCTGTAAAATTATGTCGCTAATATAGAAGAGAGTTTCTTTAAAACAAAGTGTTTAGATACATTTTTTGTAAGTGTAAAAACATAATTAGTCGTCATCGGTCCAGCCTAAATAATATTCATAAATTACGCTGCACGCTGCTGAAATTTTTTATGTCAATACAAGTTATTTTGTATGTCTCCGAGGAGATTTTCTGACTGTAAATCTAGACAAATATTTTTCGGCGAATAGAGACCAAATAATGAAAATAAGTGATTTTAAAGTTCATTATTGTCATATTTAAGGAAAATCAGTATAAATTGATTAAAAACAAAAAAAAACACGATTTAATCGAAAAAATCAGGTTTATTGATTTTTTCAAAAAAATCGTGATTTATTGCAACCCTGGTCGAGCAGTCATCTATTACTATGCATTAAATTGCGCTTTATTTTATGGAGAAGGTTGTTGATCAGTTTATCACTGTATTCATTAGGTGTTATGTGAAATTTACTTCAAGTCTTTAGGAACTGTACAGCAATGTTGTTTGGTGGGCACATCTTTATTATTGCTAACAATATATTTTTTTAGCCTGTAAAAAAGAAGAAAATCAAAAGAGAAATAAAAATATTAGAAAACCTTAGGGGTGGTACAAATATAATAACATTAGAAGCGGTTGTTAAAGATCCAGTATCTAGGACACCCGCCTTAATATTTGAACACGTTAATAATATTGATTTTAAGCAACTATACCAAACCCTAACAGATTTTGATATACGATATTATTTATATGAACTGCTCAAGGCACTGGATTATTGTCACAGTATGGGTATTATGCACAGGGACGTTAAACCTCACAATGTCATGATAGATCATGAAAATAGAAAACTACGATTAATTGATTGGGGTCTAGCTGAATTCTATCATCCTGGGCAAGAATATAATGTACGAGTTGCGTCCAGGTATTTTAAAGGCCCTGAACTTCTCGTAGATTACCAAATGTATGATTACTCGTTGGACATGTGGTCTTTGGGTTGTATGCTGGCGTCCATGATCTTTAGGAAGGAGCCTTTTTTTCATGGACACGATAATTATGACCAGTTAGTTCGCATTGCCAAAGTATTAGGAACTGAAGAGCTGTTTGAATATCTCGATAAATACCACATAGAATTAGATCCAAGGTTTAATGACATTTTAGGAAGGTAAGTTGACCTAACAACCTTTATAAAATAAGGGACACTTGGAACTTCTTTTTTATTTAAAATAACTTTAGGATTCCAAACTACTATATGGTAGTCTCAAAATCGCTGCGCTATATATTATGTTTTTCAGCAACCTTCAATTTTTACATAATCATGTTTCTCCTAATATTGCTTTTAGAGCGATGCACCCTATGCCAAAATTAAAAAAAAAAAATTGGTATAATATTAAAAACACAATTTATTTTCCCTTAATTTGGCAACACCACAGCACATTAACAATTTTTTTTTATTGTTATAATTTTAATAAAACAATTATTTTCCCTGTCTGGCAAAACCATTACCGTCATAATAAACAATTTTTTTTAACTTGAAGTCCATACTTAAAGTGGAGTGGAAATTCAGAAGTGTGTTCTTATTTCTTTCCTTCTAAATTTTTTTTTAAGTTATAATTTTAATAAAACTATTATTTTCCCTCAATCTGGCAACACCACCCTAATTTAGCAGGTAGTACCTAAAATTTAAATTTTTTTCCAACTGACACTAAATTAAAACATATACAGGGTGTCCGGTAACTTATCGGCCGTAGAGTAACTGGAGATACTAGACATCAAACTGAGCTGTTTAAGTCATAAGTTTTTTCGGATTGTTACTCGTTCTAGAGATACAGGGTGTTGAAAGTAAAAGTTTATTCTCGAAAATAAGCCATAATTTTAAAACGGTTTAATGCATCGAATTGAAAGTTGGCCATATTATGTTTTTATGAGCAAGAAATAAGAATGTAGAAATTTTTAAGTTTGAAACTAGAGGGCGCTAGTTGCACACACTGGGCTTCATAAATCTATAATTTTTTTTCTTGCCTGTGATATTAGGTGTTTTTCAATTATAGTTTCTTAAAGAAGGGCATTTTCTGAGTCAATAAGTGTACTCGATTGATCTTAATATCTTTAACGGCTTTCGAGATATTTCCCTTTAAACTTCCCAAAGCATAAAAAAACATAGTACATAATTAAATTATTATTTGAATTATCAAAAAAAACTTATACTAGATACTAGCCATCAAGCTAAGCCGATTAAGTCATATAAGTTTTTTCGGATTGTTACTTGTTCTAGAGATACAGGGTGTATATAATTTATGTATTATTAAATTAATTATGTACTATGTTTTTTTATGCTTTGGGATGTTTAAAGGGAAATATCTCGAAAACCGTTAAAGATATTAAGATCAATCAAGTACACTTTTTGACTCAGAAAATGCCCTTCTTTAAGAAACTATAATTGAAAAACACCTAATATAACAGGTAAGAAAAAAAATTATAGATTTATGAAGCCCAGTGTATGCAACTAGCGCCCTCTAGTTTCAAACTTAAAAATTTCTACAAATTCTTATTTCTTGCTCATAAAAACATATTATTGCCAACTTTCAATTCGATTCATTAAACCGTTTTAAAATTATGGCTTATTTTCGAGAATAAACTTACTTTCAACACCCTGTATCTCTAGAACGAGTAACAATCCGAAAAAACTTATATGACTTAATCAGCTTAGTTTGATGTCTAGTATCTCCAGTTACTCTACGGCCCATAAGTTACACTTGCCTGAACAGGGTCGTATTTAGAACATTTTTGTCTTATTGTGTCTTGTTTAAAATTGTGCAGCCGTATAGTATTATAAACTTATAAATACGACCTTGTTGTGTCCAAGTGTATATGTTTTAATTTAGTGCCAGTTGGAAATAAATAGACTACTATAAAACATTAATCAACTTGTACCTTTTATTTTTTTAAATTACTGTTTTTAGTGTTTTCTATTTACTTGCTTTTGTATATGTTAGTTTAAGTAAAAATATAAATCCTTTCTATATTATAGTAGAACCTCGAAAAGTTAACCCCAAAACAATGCCTTAATTTTATCGTTGAATATTCATTCAGCTCAATTAAAACTATATTCGGTTTTAATTTGGTCAAAAATTCGTTATTCGGCCAAACCACTATTCGTCCCAGTCTAATATACAAGACTGATGTTTCGGATTTGCATTGTTTTTATTTTGGGACTGAACATAACGTTTCTGGTAGTTTTTTTTAACCGTTCTCGCTTATACAAGGGGAGGGGGTGTAGGTTGAAATATCACCCTTTACCAGGTAGCCTAAAGGTTTCATTAAAAAATATTTCGTCTGCGTCGTTTTTTCTTGTATCAAAAAAATTCTGGGTATACTGTCATTGTTATCATAACCCAAACTGTATATATTTTGAGGTATGATTAAACGAAACACATAACCACAGATGAGTAACAAAATAAAGATAATGCAATACAAAATGCAAGTCTGACAAAATCAGTTTTTAATTTACATAACTTGTTAGGGGATATTTTAAATCCGTTAGAAATTCCAAAAATTTGTCCTTTAGACAGTATTTTGAACACGACCAAGATGCCAATGGCGATCATAATTTGGGGGACACTTTATATAGTGTAGTAAAGGAGTCGCATTTTAGATGGTTGTGCTATAGGAATAAAACTTTTCCCTTTTTCTTGTTTTTGAGGGTGAATTTATCAACCCTCCCCCTCAAAATCCTGTTCAATTCTACCTTTTACTCAGTTCCAAAGCAACTTATTCCTATCTCGAGGAAACACAACAAAGGGATTGTTTTTTTTTGTGTGCTTCATCCTCTGAAGAAAATATCAGAGCTGCAGCATGACCATCCATATTTTTGCGATTCCTACACTCCACTAATGGGTGTGACCCCGGATATAAATTAAAATTTATGATTGAAGCATTTTTAGGCATTCAAGGAAGAGGTGGGAACGTTTCGTTCATAGTGAGAACCAACATTTAGTCTCGCCTGAAGCATTAGACTTTTTGGATAAACTTTTGCGTTATGATCATCTAGAACGCCTAACTGCTAGGGATGCTATGGAACATGCCTATTTTTGTAAGTATGTTCAATTAGTTTTTTTCTTATTTTGTAAATTACCGTTTTTATATATCAAAGGAGAATATGATATTAATTAAAAATATTTTGAAATATAAATTATTTCCCAGTTTTGCCCAGTGTAATGTACATAATGATATTGTCATAAAATCAGCGAAAGTGTATTGTTTTAAGAGATGTAAAGAATTTATTAAGTACTCTAAAATATAAATTTTAAATGTTGTGGTATAATGGAACATAATATACATATGTATATACCAAAATGCAGCTTTGGAGTATTAACTTATTGGAATTCTGAAGCTAAATTAATATCAGGAAAGATACAATATGGACCTGATAATTAAACAAGTCATTAGTGGTCTGAAAATTTGATCATTTTGTGAGGAGAATAATTTGAATGTGCCTAAACTTTGCAACAAGTTACTGTTATAGGAGTGTTTATGCTGTAAATACCAAAAATTTAAACTTCACATCAGTAGTACCAAGCTATGGGAAACAATTTTATTAGCACAGTAGCAAAAAATTTTCCTAGAGGCACTAGTGTTTCTACATCGATGTTTGCATATCGTTAATGTGCTAGTATAACCCAAAAAAATGAGAATTTACAAAAACTGACGTTAGGTGACGATATATCCATAGGCACATATGAAAAATATGATTTTAACTTTAAAAAATTGTATAACGCAATTGTTTTATGAAAGGGGAAATGGTCTTGACAAATTATAACTAGATTATTTCGTTTTAATTTTAAAGCCTGCTTTGGTAGTTACGATTGAAAATAATAATGGTCCCTGTCTATCTTTCTCTAAACTTACATAGGTAGCATCTTTTTTATTTTCGGCACATTTCGGACGACTGCCGATGAAAATTGTTTCTAGAAAAGAAAAATAGTCCTTTTATAATAATGGGAACCCCTAAAAAGCAATAACATTTTTTTTAAAGTCCCAAAAATTTCAAAATTTTTCGAGGTTTTGACAACTTTTGAAAATATCGCGGTTATTTGAAGGGTTAGGTCAAAAGTGAATATGACCTCTTAGATGTCCAGAAAAAAAATCAGTCACCACCAGTTATGTTGGTTTGTTGTGAGGAAGAGGAAAAATGGGAAGATGTAATGGGGAAATTACATGTTGTTCAAAACTTAATAAAATAAATGCCTCTACTGACGTTAATTTACATAATAAAATTGGGACGAAGTTTTAACTTTAATAGAACGAAAAGATTTAGGGTAACTATATTTAAGACCTCTACTACTCGCAAGAAATTTTAGCATACTTTTTAATACATCACAGTAAAAAAGTTAAAAACTTTCTCGCGTTTTTTGATAACATTTAAAAAAAAAATTTATATAATAAAATATGTACTCAAAAAACTGAGTTAAAACTGCTTAATGTAAATAATATATCCCTTACTTTTTCATGTTCTGGTTGTACACACAATTTTATTAAAATTGTCGCCCCATTGGCACATCTACAGTGTGTTTGTTTTAAAAGGGTTGCTTTACTACTTCCCAGATCCAAACAATAACTATTGCCGATTTAGGTTTATCAGAAATGAATACGAAATTATTTTGGACATTTTTAAATTTTAACAAACGTATCATAGTAAAATTTAAAAATAAGTCGGCCTGTGGTAATTATTGTTCAATGTACATATTATTATTTTGCCTATTCTGTTATACCAATGGCCAAGACTGTTGGCTGTTTTTATACAATGTGTCTGCTTAAGTTTGCACCATATGGAAAACTTTTTTATTATTAGTTTTACGAAAAAAAGTTATTCTTCATAAAAAGTTCTGCATGGTCTAGAACCTAAAATGCAACCTTTAGAGCGTTTTCACACGGCACCATATATCGCGCGCGACAACTGGTCGCAATATTGCTTTTACACCAAATTATGTGTTTTCTAAGGAGCCATTTTCACACACAAGCGATATTAGAGAACACATAATTTGGTGTAAAGCAATATTGTGACCATTGTGTGAAAATGGCTCATTAGAAAACACATATTTTGGTGTAAAAGCAATATGGCGACCATTTGTCGCGCGCGATATATGGTGCCGTGTGAAAACGCTCTTAGGTGTTAAATTTTTTCAGTCGTATATGAGGTTTCTCAAAAAATATGATTTTTTTTGGGTTATACACCTTTTTCTTCGTTATTATTGAATATTTCGATCAAAATTCCAATAAAATTGTTTCAAAAATTAAATTATGTAAATTAAAATTAATAATTTTTCTTGATACCAAAAATTCTCCATCTAATTTGCTTGTTTTATGATGTTCCTAATTTTTTTTGTATTAAAAATTAGCTTTGTTTTTTTTTGTGTGTAAAATTTCTCTTGTGCCCTTTCCTCTTATAAGAAAATGTTGGACCCCCTCCCCCCTATAGCATGTTTACTTAAACGGTCCCTAGAAAGTTTAATTTTTTCAGTGCCACTGTTTAGAATCTGAATAAAAATCAAAAGTTTAAAATAATTTTAATTATATTTTAAAATATCTGGAAGTTACTTCCAGCAAGACTAGAGATATAAATCAATGGGTTAGTTAAGCAACTCACAAAACATGCAGAAAAAAAAAATTCTTAGGTTTTTCCAAAAGTTCTAGCAGATTATTATCATGAATCTCGCGATTCCGCCAAAATAATTAAAAGCCTGATTTGTTCCCATAGTTTTTGGTTTATGTAGAGGATATTAGGAAAATAAAACACTTCTTACTAGTCTAGTAATAACATTTTAATTATCTACTTTACCGTAAAAATGGAAAATTACAATGTGATTAAGTTTATCCATTAAACTAAATGTTAATATGGTAATTTTCTTCAGAAAAATAACCAAACGCGTTTATAAGCACCTTTTAAATATGTGATGACGTCAACAATGTGATTACTGAACGGCAGTAGAGTTTTGGACTTGCATTGTTTTTATTTGTTTAGAATTAAGTAAGTACCAGTTGAAACGTAGTGATTCTAAACAAATAAAGACAATGCAAGTCCAAAACTCTACTGCCGTTCAAGAAACGTCATTGTCTCCAACCTTTAAACAGACAATGTGATTACTGATTGGTAACAACTTGCCGTTCTGCCCTTCTTTCGAATTAGGCTTTTTTCCTCTTCATTCGCTGCCAGGGCCATTCCCGAGGGGACCTACAGTTTAACGTGGGTTCCGAACCACGATCCTCAGTCCCCCTAAGGGCTATCAACCCTTGGTTTATTGCCATTGCATGACCTACCGATTGGGAAGTGTGTACCTTCTTCCGCACCTCACGAGATGTCCGATCTCATCCGGCCTGGTTACCGGAGTGAATGGGGTGGGTTGGGAGATTATACCTTTTACACTCTTCCCTGCATTCTTAAATCCACTTAATTTTGGACATACTTCTTTTTATTGTACGTATGCCCACTCCGGGAATCGAACCCGGATCGCCGCGGTCGAATGCCAGTAGCTCTACCTCTGAGCCCCAACCGCGGTTTGGTAACAACTTTAATAAATATTTAAATGCTACATTATTCTTATTTGACTTTGTTCCTTATTATTTATATAAATGTTATCTTTTTGTGGTCTGTATTAAATATAACTGAAGAATGCGTGCAGAGAAAATTGAAAAAGTTTTATGTTTCATCGAGAATCGAACCCTGCACTGAATTTTTTAATAAATTTTGGCCCTATAATGTATTTAGTTTTATGTTAGTTGAATATAGTTTGAAATCGTCAGCGATTTTAAACCAGGGAGGGTGTTATTACTCGTGACCCGTTACATATTTAGAAGTCATCCAAAATTATGAGTGGTAAAATTTTTACATTGGATAGTTTCTCTTGGTCTGCTTTATCTATGCTCATTAGGGTTGTCCTCTTTTTCAAATATAAAATGTTGGTGCTCCACATGCACTTCCGCACTTTCAGAGAACAGGAAAATGAAAAATCTGCTTAATAACGTTATTAAAACTTCAATGCTAACAGTATGAATGACTCGAGATTAGTAATATCTACCATAAATATAATATTTAACTAAAAATATGTGCTTTATAGTTTTAAGATGTCGTCCCCCTAAAAACGATAAATTATAGCGACCTCTAAATATTGCCCGATTGACCTTAATTTTGATACATATATTAGTTAGCACATTTGGAATAAAGTAAACCTTGTGGAGCACATATTTTATATTAAAGAAAAATGGACCACCTTAACTCATGAGCCATGACACATTATTCTGCTAATTATTTATTGTGGTTTACAGTATCTTAAGGCGGAAGTTTTGTTACTGTTATTAAGTAGATTTTTCATTCTCCTGTTTCCTCACTCTGAAAGTGCGGAAGTGCGAGGTCATATAGGTGGAACATCATTAATAACAAAAAGCTTAATAATCACAAGACTGATTTTGCCGGACTTGCATTGTTTTCTTTTTAAGTAAAGGGGGAGAATTGGTTGTACACTGTGTTCTGAATAAAGCGAAAAAACTTATTTCAGTTTATTTGTTTATTAGTACTGAAGCCAAGCGCTTTTGGCCTTATTTATTCAAGGCCATCATTAGGGCTTAACCCTACAAGTGAGTAAGAAATATACAAGTTGTAAAATAACAAAAAGAGAGTATTTAGTAGTCAAAATAGAGCTTTGGAAGTATTGCTGTATTAAGTATTGCTTCCAAAGCTCTATTTTGACTAGTAAGTACTCTCTTTTTGTTATTTTACAACTTGCCTACTTACTTTTAGGGTTAAGCTCTGATGATGGCTTTGAATAAATAAGGCTGAAAGCGCTTGACGTCAGTATTAATAAACAAATACACTGAAATACAATGTTGTTTTCCCTTTATTGTTTTTTTTTGTTACAAAAGCCAACTCTTTCAGTTTACACATTAAAATCGATATGCAGACTATGCAGGATCATTCGGACTGAGTCGTGCATGATATCAATCATTCGTTAAGTGTTGTTTCTATTAATCCTGCCATCAATCCTTAAAATTGGCAATGAGACTCCGACAAACAGAGTCTTGTGATAATACGGCATAATCCACCATTTTCAAACAATTAAAAGTTAAAAAAAAGGTGCATTTTTATATTTTTGTTTACAGATCCCGTAGTAAAAGAACAGTGCAGAATGATGTCGACAGTATCTTCTTCTCCTACTCCACTTTCGGGCAGTTTGTCCGTGGTTGGAGTAGGGGAATAGCCAACCAGGTAAAAATAGCAGTTTTCTTTTCACTAAGACGTCAAGATATGATTTATGCCATACTGTGTAAAATATTCATCAATTCTGTCCCAAAATCAAGTCGGCCAATGTAGCTTAAGTTTCGTGGTTAGACTCAATTCTGAAGGTTTGTGACTCTTTCAATGTGCGTGTCTCAAGAAGGTTTTGTCCATGAGAGAGGAGTTTCTGTTTTCTAACTTACATTGTCTTGTTATTGAACACAGCGTTTTGGTTAGTAAGTGTATTTCTTATCGTTTTCAAATATAACTGAAAAGACACTAGTAACTAAAACGTATCCAATAACAAAATAAAGACAACGCAAGTTGGACAAATCAGTGTTTTGATAATACAGACATTTATCTACCCCATTCAAACACGAAAGTTTTTTAAAATAAAATTCCCCAATATCTCATATAAATTGTCTATGGACGAGCACGTTTTGAGACACCTGCGTTAGATATAGACAGATGAGGTGCAGTCTATTGGGAACATACATAAGGACTTAACTTTAGAGGGTGCAAGTACCCTGGTTCTGTTTGGAACCCCCTATGTAAAGTAAATTAAAAAAAGATGATTTTCAATTCGAAATATTGTTCATAATATACCTGAATTTAAATTAAGAAGGGGAAGGCTCTACTAAAAACTCCATTTCATCAATAAATTTGACCAATAACAAAAATAAGATTTCATCATATATTTTGCCAACAAATAAAAACATTTTCGCCGATCTACTTTGGCTGGCTACACACTACTATGTATAAATAGACCTGTCAATATTTCCCTGAGAGGGTTGATGTACACAAAAAAAAATTCTGAAGCTCCTGGCGGATCTATAAAAGTTCTGTACAAAATTGTAGCACAAATCCCTGAAGCCAAAATATGAGGATCTAGTCCAAAACTTTTCAAAATACAGGATGTCAAAGCTAATATTTTGTAAATATTTATCCTACTAGAATAGATATAGCCACCAGCAGTACTTCGGCTACATCTAAAGCTTCATAACTTTTTACGCCTCAGTATATTAAATTTCTAGTTAAAATTTCTTATTTCTTGGCATTTTTTGTTCATACCGCGCAGCCGTTTCCGAGATAATCGAATTTAAACGTTTTATTGCATACTGAAATTGATCGTAGAGTCAAATTTCTTGGACCAATCCTAATCCTGGATAAAATGTGAAGGCGGACTATAATGAATTTCAGTATACAATAAAACATTTCAATTTAATTATTTAAAAAAAGGCTGCTTGAAGCCACACCTACTAGGTATCATTTTTTTGCACGTAAGTTGCGAAAGAATAATAGGAATTTTTAATAACTAGAAATGTAATATACTGAAAAAAGTTATGACGCTAAATGTAGGTGAAGTACTGCTGGTTGCGCCCTCTGCACTACACATCGCAACTGGGTAATCAGATCATGTTTTCTCATTCTAAAAAAAATTCGTACAAATCGTGCTATTATTAAGATAAATATTTACAAAAAAGTTTTAAAAAATAACAACTTTGACACTATTTATTTTGGAAACTATGAACTTTTGAACTAAGACAAATTGAGCTAGATTCTCATATTATAGCCTCAGGAATTGTTAGCGTTTTGTACAGACCTTTTAAAAAGTTGAATGTAAAGAACACGCCACTATACTCAAGTTTCTATGTAGAAAATTTTATTTTGTTGGGCCAGTCAAAAGACTTGCAGACGTTCGGGTTGCTGAAATTAAATTTTTTTTTATTACAATAATATGTCAAAAAACTTATCTAATTACGCAATGAACATGTCACAGACGTTAGACATTTTCACTTTGAACTGATAGTGCTATTTACACAAACATTTATCTAAGAATTAAGATAGTTTTGCATATTATTATCTTAAATAATAAGATTTGATTCTGTTAACGTTAACGCTTCCAATCAGAAAAATCCTGAACAGGCCTAGCCGCAATCAACTTTACTACAATATATGAATTTCATTCCAAAATTCACCAGCAGAATGTGAAGTATACATAACTTGTCATAGCTCTTCCTAAGTTAGACTGCACCTCTTTGTATATTAGTATTTTTATCTAACAAGATAGGATCCTTAAAATACGGAAGAACACTTACTTTATAGATTTTATATTTATTGATTGTATATATGTATGAGAATAATGGATTATCGTTGTTCGGATAAAAATATTTTCAAGTAAATATTACCATAAAAAAAGTGGAGCATAACAGATTTTGCAGGATGATTGGAACCCATAATTTGGAGAAATTTTGATCATAACGACGATAATATATGAAGTTATTTAGGGAAATCAAGACACAAAATTTGGGATTCTTATTCTACATTTTTGAGTTAAAATTGTATTTGCCCGAGAATGTTGGACTAAGTTTTGTTTTAGTGCCTATGTTTAACTCCTACATAGCTTTAATTCCATTTAATATCATAAAAATATATTTAAAAACCAATAATTTGGTATTTTGCCATACAAATTTTAACAGGCGCCAATTACATTGGAGTTTCTACGGAGAAATTAGTGTTGAAATTATTTTTACTATTTTAATAAAGCACCTTAAGCCGCTTTAAAAGATTTTTTAATCTTCTTGCGTTGGTGCTTTACTCACATGGGCGAGATTGTTTACCACTGTAATGTCTTCGTAGAAAATAAATTGTAGTTTACGGCTTTTAGGATGAGTTGGGCAGTATTGTAAATATTTGTAATTAGCGAAATTATTAATTATGCAATTATCAATTTGTACAGAAGAATATTAAATGCTTATATTTATTTTCATTAAGTTTTATTTTTACAGATTATTTATTTATAAATGCCCTTTTGCATATTTTCTGTTTCATTTGAATTAAGGTTGTTATTTATACAGATACATATCATTTTTATACCTAAAAAAAGTTGGAATACAAGTCAGTTAAATAACGTGTGATTTTTAACGGATTACCTAAAGTTTGCTTTTGGCTTCAAGCATCATCAATTGCAATTAAAATAGAACATTACATATAATTACTGTTAACTTCTGGTACATCATTTGCCGGGTGAAATCTAAGATATACGAAAAATCAAAAAATATACACTGCTTTTTTACTTTCTCTAAAATAAGGTCTACCTGATAAATTCTTTTAACAGATATGTGTAGCAGCTTCACTAGTCTACTAAACCAAATATTAGTCTATACGAACTCTGTCAAGATTTATTATTGATAACATGTTAACTTTTTTATTTTTTTATCTGTGTCAGAGTTTACGGACTACTATGTAGTCTGGTCTAGTTTGGTTCCCAAAAATCATATGATCTTGATTACTAAATAGGGATGCCTCCGCTTGGTCTTAGTTCTTAATGGCATCATATCTTGTAAACTATTGCGCGTAGAGATATGACGTTATATATTGCAGGATAAGACCATCTCCTGGGGAATGGTGGCCGGTGGAACCCCTATTTAGTACCACCGAGTCTCGTGTTTTTAATATTTTATACTATATATCGTTTTAACTTTAATGTATAACTAATCCAGAGTAGTCTATGTTTGCTGGATACATAAAAATAAAACGTTTAATTGAAAATGAAACTGCAAACGCGTCACCGATGGTAAATCTTAAGAGTTCCAATAACTGTCCCCTGAAAAGATGTAGTTAATCAGGATCCCATAGTTAAGTACTCCATTCTTTAGTAGATATTTCCACTTTCAGTAAAACTTTGTTAGCTAAAAAAACTTTTTAATCATCACTGAAGTACAAGCTGCTGTTTTATCAAAAATGTATGGATGTTTGAAATTCGTATATAGAAATTAATTTTCAGGCATTTTTCATTAAATGTGTCTATAAAAAGTACAGCCGCGGTGAAAGTACCAGGGATATGATGTAAATTTGCCTTTATAATTATGCCTAGACTGCTGTGACCATAAAAATTATTACAATAAACTAATTTGGGCAGCTTTAGTAATTGAAACGGTGCACTTAATTTCTTGCTTGATTTTACTATACCCACTTCTGATTGAGCCTAAGTTGCACAAACTGACATTAGCTGTAAATAGGCCATCATATATTAATTATTAAACAACAATTTCTCAAATTGTATCTTTAATATTGTGGTATTAAGGCCGTAGTCCTTGAAAAAAAGTAAAGGGTATTTTTCCAAAATATATTTGTCTTCTTACGGCCAGTTGAAAAGCATAAACAAATTGAGTTTTAAAAAAGAAAAGGAATATTTTTGCTAATTTTAATAAGGAATATGAATGGTTGAAAATGTAGGTATAGAAAGCCAAAACCCCAACAGATGTTAATAGACGTCGAGAAATCCAGTGTTTTATTTTTTTTAAATACCGACGAATGGTTATCTAATAGTACTTTGAAGGACACATTTACCACCTTATATACTATATACGATATCGAGAATTCATTTAACAATATTTAGTAGACACCCTCCGGTAGATATATCCTATTTTCATGGTCGCTTGGTATACTTCTGGTGCATTTTTGATAACTATCTACCTTCAAAAAGTTGTAAAAGCCTTTACATTCATTTAAATCAGTTCTACAACTCTAGTCAACCTAAAATTATCGTGGTTTATATATAAACTTTCCGCGGAGTTAAACTGAAAGTAGAATGTATTAATTGAATGGCAGCATCATATTCTCTTACAGGTATATTTATGGATCTGATAGACAATCCTTTGGGTGGAGATTGGCTTGTGTAGATAAGAGTAACATTGTCCTCAACAAAGTCGAGAGAACATACATCAAAATTGCCGTTTTCACTTAGCGTCAAGACAAGAACTCCCGCTCCAGAAATAAAGTGTAAACAAAATCTCACGGCACTACTTTGAAATAATTAATTGCTTACTTCTTGGTAAGAAAATGCGCACCCGAACCATCGCCTGCCAGACCTGTATACTTTGTATAGTAGGTGCTATGTATATTTTTAAAACCACCGAATTTAAGCTAACGGGGTCTGTTTAAATCATTGACATTGTATTTTCTTCATTTATTAATTCAATTTTAAATAGTTAAATCATTGACATATTGTATTTTCTTTGGTTAATTATCAATTTCAAATGACTTTCTACCAATGTTTTTACAAAATTAAGTAGGTATAGTATTTTAATAACTTTAGAACTTTTATTGGTTTGTTACCGAGTTATTTGAAATTGTTATCTTTTCTCCAAATAAATGTACTATATTGTTAAAAATATCCATTGTTTTAAGATTATATTTAATTTTACATATAATTACTAGTATACGAAGCAAGTTAGAAATTTGCCAAATTTTATTTAGTGCTGTTTAGTTTGAAACTCCCGGAGATTTTGCGTTGATGTCTTGAGCGCTTATCTTCTTTCTTGCTACTGCGCGTTGGCACTGGACACTTTGACATGTACTGAGATTTACATTACAGTAATTTACCTGAAATATAAATCCCGCGATACTGCTAGCAGTTAGTAGGCATCCTTGTAAACGTCGTCGCTAACGGATTTGATGGAAACTCTGATATTTTTAATAGCTAAACATACTTATAAAATTAACAATATTATTGAGTTTTGTAAGTTACTCAACATTTAAGAGTTGCTTTAAAAAAGAAAAACAAAGTTATTGCGTAACTTGGTCTTTATTTAAATGCAGAGAAAATTGGAAAAATATTTTTTTTTGCATTATCTGCATATAGTCTCAGTTATACAGTAACATTTGAAATATTAGACACCCAAGGCATTTGTTAAATTAGATACAATTTGACAGGTTTCTGACTTTCTTTGTATTAGGGTACAGTAACATATAATAATTTATCTACGATTACATATTAAGTTTTGAGCTGTGTCTAGTAATTGTCTGTAAAAATGGAAATCGGTAATTAAATTAATTGGAATAAATATTTTTTTTGTAAATTATTTATCTTTATTTATGAACTTATAAATATGAAACTCAAGGGTGATGTACAACCTGTTTGTGTACAAATACTTTCCTGCTGTTATATATATATTTCATCCAAACTGACAGCTTTGTTAGATAAATATAAAAGTTTTCAGCTCTCTAGAGTTAAAAACACAACTAATAAATTTCTAGGTACATATATATTTAATAAAATACAAGTAATATTAAAAATGATAAATAAACTTTTTGTTGTTTTAACTGAGTTTCCGTTGTAAATTATCTTTTGCAATAAACTTTATATTAAACCATACGATGAATTTTAGTTGTTATACAGATTTTTTGGAATTCAAAATTAAATTTTAACTCCGAAGGGAAAGTAATACGTATACATTTTTGACAAATTGATTTTTCATTGCTTAAATTGGAATCTGATTTTTAGTTGGTACTTTTTTTTATTTCTAATTTTTTTTAAAGCAGAATAAACTATTTGACCTTAATATATGCTTTGATATTTCGTTTCTAATGGAGAAAGTGGTCCACATCGGGTTCAAGCATACCGGGTGATATTCATCCTATTTTGGTTAACCAAATTACTAGACAAGGGACCCAGAAGTTTCATTCAATAATTAGGTTTAACAATAAAAAAATCTTTCTCTATTCTAACTTTAAAAAAATAGATGAACCCCCTAAGAACAGTAAATATTTTTATAAACTTAGTGCATGATTTTCCATAATAACTTTTCTTCTTAATATCCAAAAGCACCTACTAGGAAATACCACAACAAATACAGTGAAACCTCTCATAACGGACACCTTTGATAAGAGGACATCTCTATTAAGCGGACATTTTTTCATAGTCCGAAACTAGGTAAGTATATGAAATTCCATGAAAATCAACCTCTCTTGGGCGGACGCGGACAGGCTGTTTTCATAGAAAGAGTGCGAAACCTCCCCTTTAAACGGACAAAAAAAATTTAAAAGTATTTGGGAGACGAATAAGTACGGTGCAAAAACTCTCTGAACACCCCAACCAATCGCGTATGCGTGGCAGCGCGAAAGGACTTCGCCGAATGAAATTAGTGTGATTCCCCGAAAGCAGTCCGCCGTTTATTTGTGAGTTGTAAAAGGTCAAAATGGTAAATAATGGCAGAAAAGCGTCGCGTTTTTTTAGTACTACATCTTAACTAAAACTAGTGTATTTTTGTTATGTTTAGGAAATGTTTATTTGTACATACATATACCTACGTAATATCTACTTATAATTTGGCATTTACATATTACGTAATAACAAATTTCTCATGGGCGGACACCTCTATTAGGCGGCCACATTTAGACAGTCCCTTAGGTGTCCGTAAGAGACGTTTCACTGTATTTTTAAAAACTTAGTAAATGATTTTCCAAAGCACCTACTAAAAAATACCACAAAAAATCGTTATATTTTTTAATTCTTTCAAAATTGTATTTTCGGCGCTGTTTATCACTCTCTCAAAACATTTTTGGAAAACTTTAAAACTACAAATTATTACCTCAGTAGCATTAGAAATAGGTAATTCAAATTAAATCAAACAAGACAAAATATAGTATTATACTTTATTGTATCCAATTCTACTGGATTATCGTTTGTTTTTATCACAGCATATAAATAAACTTAAATTTGTTACATATATTAGAAAAAAAATAAAATTAATTAAATCCCTGTAACCGCGTAACTTAAGTATATTTTTTCGCACGACAATAAAAAGCGTGGAGGTACCAAATCGAGGGGCATACACTTGAAAGGTCTTAAGGTCAAAAACACTTCGACATTTTTTGGAAAGGACGTTTTTTGATAGAATATTAAATTCTCAGTAATCCAATTGACATAGTTCGGATCATTTTGATATTGAGAATTTAAGTTCACTCTATTTTCTAAAATAAAAGCCCCTGCTTTTTTCTACCTAATAGTTGGCTACACATGCAGATCAGAATGAACACCACTTTCAAAAAATTTCTTAACCTTGTCTGTAGCTTTCTTGGGTAGTAATCTAAAAAAGAAAATCACATTGATTGGTAACTGATAAATATATTAAATTTTTGCGAAACTCAAAAAGTTTGGTTCATACATTAAATTTCAAAAGCTAACGAACGCGAAAATAGGACTGACAACTTATTTTTGGAGATTCAAGGCTTGACGCGAAACGGCGAAGAACGGTGTTTTAGATTAAAATTTATTCTGTGTTACGTTACAAAGTTTTGGATCCGCATACACAAGCAAAAAACGACGTTCGAATTCAATGCTAAAGTCTTCCCACTTTCACCTTGCCGAACCGCGCATAAGTTAGGGTACAGCTTTCTCTCCCACGGCAGAACAAATACATTTTCACCTGAACACGACTGGAGATGCTTACCAGTTGAAACGTAGTGATTCTAAACAAATAAAGACAATGCAAGTCCAAAACTCTACTGCCGTTCAAATATATTTTTCCTCCGCTTTAATAGGGAAGAGTTCTACTAATGCTATCTTATAAGTAAAAACATTAATTGAAACACTGCCCTAGTATTTTTTTTATAAAATAAAAATTTTGCAACCTTCTTTGTATGTAGTAATTTTATTCCCATTAATATTTCTAAAGGACTTGGAAAAGACATATTTTTCTTATCTTCAAAGTTGGACAACTACAAACGTAATAGCCAAGCTTTTATTTTACAACAGAAATATCGTAAATCGAATTTGTATTGCCCTTAATGTGGCGTTCGAGTTTGTTTCGCAGTTGACGTTTGTCTTCTCATATTTTTTTCACAAAAATTTACCTTGTGGCGTAGTTGACTGTCAATAAAAATTTGGGTATCGTACACTCCTTCACGTTAGTCCTCTGTGCGTACATGATTTGTTGTGCAGCATGTTCTGGTTCTAATAAGTTTAACATATTCTCAAATCTTACAAATGGTCTTTTGCATAACCCAGTGTTAACCATAAAGGGACATACTGTAGTAGTTTTAATTTGATTGTTTGGATTCCATTGCAGCTCATCTGTTAAGGTTTCCATTAGGCCTCTGACAGCAAATTTGGACGCACAGTAGGGAACTAAATTTGGAATTCCTACTACTCCTGCGATTGATGAAAGAGCTACTATATGACCGTGATTGTTTTTCTTCATTGCTGGTAAAAATGCTTCTATTGTCTACAAAAATTGCCAAAATAAAAAAATTGTAATGCTTTATACAAAGTACGATTTAATAGACTCATATAATCATTAAAGCTGCAACGTTGGAGTTGAAATAGCAAAGCGTCGGACCGGGCGGGCACGGACAAGCGGCATAAGAATCCCCAAACTGCTGTGACCGGCTGAAACTTTTGGCGAGCTATCTACAATTGCGGTATTAGTTTGGTTCTATTAAATTGGAATGCAACTTACCTACGGAACAGTGTCGCGCGATGGACAACGTTCAATATCGAACGTTTCATTTTCAAAGTAGGGATTTGCATGGTATTGTACAGGGTGATTTCTAAGTTGATACTTTCTTTTTAGCTGTGTATGGAAGGCATTAAAATTAACAACATTTTCAAATACCTTTTTTCAAAAAACTCAAAAATAAGGTACTTACATTAATTTATTACACTATGGATCAAATACGGTCCTGCCTAACTTAAAAATACGCTCAAAGCAGCAGTCGCACTTTGACGACACTCATCATAAATTAGCACCTTATCTACTAGTTCATTGTTTTCAAATTTTACTATTTTCACGTGTCACCAATTTAAAATTAACTTGCTTCAGAAAAACACACGACAGCGTATTGCCAAATAACTCACCACCGACCCTTAAATTGCATGAAAAGAGATAAGACAAACAACATAAAGTATAGCAGGCTACGTTTTGATGACCAAGGCCCGCACTTAGATTTTTTTCTTCTGTATCTCGCCTATTTTTAAGTTTTTTGAGAAAAATTATTTGAAAATGTTTATTTTAATGACTTCTATACACAGCTAAAAAAGAAGTATCAACGTAGGAATCACCCTGTATAAGGCATTTGCACAAGACTTTTGAGCAATATTACAATATCAATGAGTACATAATTTCAAATGATTTAAAACTTGGGTAGATATCAATAAAATATTTTAAAATATAACGAACTAGCAAAAAAATTATAAAAAGGATCTGCACTATCAGTTTGAGTAAATTTCGAAGACCCCTACTGCGCATTACCATCTCTCAACTTATTTACCAGAGGCAGTTTAAATTCCTTACTGCGCATAATCTCAAAAAAAGGCGCAACTGACAAAAATAAATAGATCTGCGCAGTAATGTGATTGGATGCAGCTTATCAAGTAGATTCCAGAGCGCCTCTACTTCGGATAAGCACTTTCAATTAGGATATAATATGTTAAGAAATTAAGTATCTAGGGGCAAAAGATGTTAGAAGTGAGATAGAGCTGCACAAAAAAAGGGCACCGGATGCATTTTGACATGGAGATTCCAATGATCACTACTGCGCAAAAATATCTTAACTAAACAAGTCTATAATAAAGTCTCTAGAGGTAAAAAAACGATAGAAGTGAGATAGAGCTGAGCAGAAAAGGGCATGGGATGCAGTTTGACAAGGACATTCCAATAAGGACCATTACTGCGCAAAAATATCCTAACAAATAAGGTCTCCAGAGGCAACAAAGCATAGAAGTGAGATAGAGCTGCACAGTAAAGGTCATCAGAGGCAGTTTGACAAGGAGATTCCAAAGACCAGTACTGTGCGTAAATATCTTTAAAAATTAAATCACAAATAGCAAAAATCTTGGAGCTAAGATAGAGCTGCGTAAGCAGGCAACAAACGCAATTTGACAAGTAGATTCCAATAAAGATCCCTACTGCGCATAAATATCTTCTATATAGTAACACGAGGTAAAAAATATTAGAGTCGGGATAGAGGCGCGCTGTAAGGGGCATCAGATGCAGTTTGACGAGTTGGATCCCAAAAACCCCTATACTGCGTATACATACCGGGTGTCCCACTAAGAATGGCTCTCGGCCGTATCTTGGAAACTACTGGGCATAGAAACTCAGGAAAAAAAAATTATAACTAAAGTGGTCATGAGAAAATCCTGGAAATAATTTTTAAGTTCCGCATTTTGCCGCAAGAGGGCGTAATTGAAAAGTAAATTTTAAAGGTTTACATATCCGAAAATTCCACATTAAGGTATATCTTTGATAACACCATTGAAAAGCTTGGACAATTATGCATCATTTTGGTCTTATGCTCATTGGCGTACCGACTTTAATAAAAGGGGGGGAAGCGGTTGAATGTGTAATCAGTTAAATCGCTGTAACTTATAAACGACTTATCCGATTTTAGCAAACTAAAGGCTGTTTGGAAGAGAAATGTATGCACTTTCGCCAATCGTATTTAGTTGTCCATAATACTTCTCAAAAAAAATGTTAGAGGGCGCAATTTGTAATAATAACACATTTTTTGATTTTACTCCGAAAAAATAAATCATACGGTATAATTATGATACCATAATCGAAAAGTAGATTAAATTTGCTAGAATAAATATTAAAACCGCAGCTCGATATCTCCGTTCGTTTCAGCGTTATCGCCAATATAATAATTTTTAAAAGTAAGCGATTATATATTTTTTAGAAAACAAGTGAGACGCCACTAATATTTTTCCATGTGGATATTATTTCTGATTAGCCTGGTCAATTCTGCATAAAAATGGTCTCTTGCGTTTTTCTCCTCAGGCGCACCGTTCTTAATTAAAATAATTAAATTAAATTAGACAGGCGGAAGTGAGGGTGGTCATTTCCAACAATTTTTATAAAACTAAATTTTTCATTATCAATGTTAATAATGATAATAATAAATAGTAGAGCTAACGTATTTTAATTAAGAACGGTGTGCCTGAGGAGAAAGACGCAAGAGACCATTTTTATGCAGAATTGACCAGGCTAATCAGAAATAATATCCACATGAAAAAATATCAGTGGCGTCCCACTTTTTTTCTAAAAAATATATAATCGCTTACTTTTAAAAATTATTCTATTGGCGAGACCAAAATGATGCATAATTGTCCAAGCTTTTCAATGGTGTTATCAAAGATATACCTTAATGTGGAGTTTTCGGAGATATGTAAACTCTTGCGGCAAAATGCGGAACTTAAAAATTATTTCCAGGATTTTCTCATGACCACTTTAGTCATAGTTTTTTTTTTCCTGAGTTTCTATGCCCAGTAGTTTCCGAGATACGGCCGAGAGCCATTCTTAGTGGGACACCCGGTACATACATATCTTTAAAAATAAAGTCACAATGGCCAAATAAATGTTATATTAGATAGAAATGCGCATTAGTAAAGAGCATTTCTATCAAAAATGCTAAGAATAAGCCAGAGCTGAGCAGTAATGAACACCAAAAATTTTCATTCCTGCTTCTCAATAACGCAATGGTATTATGTTTTTGTCTCAATCTGGTTTTTAAATTTAAGGAACTTACGAAACTTAGTATTTTTGTGAATATACAAATAAAATATAGTCTAAAAAATTTGAATCAATTAATTGTGGCGAATTCATATTAGTGTGTCGCCATATGTTACCTGGTTCCGCTTTTGTACTTACCCAAAAGTGAGCTAAAACATTAATATCCATAATTCTCCTAATTTCCTCTTCAGTGTGGTCCTCAAGCGGATGCGTAGGCATGATACCAGCGTTATTAATTAAAATGCTAATATCTCCTACATCTTCTTTAACTTTTTGAGCAACACTTAGTACTTCTTGCCTGTTTGAAACATTGCATCTAAAAGAATCATCAAAATTTTAAGGGATATTCTCAAAATTAGCTCAAATCTAAACATGAAACAACAAAGTTTTTTTGGGAAGTGTTAATAACTATACTTCAGTCTTACTTTGGATTCTAAATTTTTTGTTTCAAGAAGTGTATTTTCGGTATGGTGACTTCAGTCTGCAGTATGCTCATTTACCCCTTCCTACCACTTTCCATGTCAATGGTATTTATTTAATATTTAAAACTGATAGCTGATAAGTCCAATAGATTTATACTAAAAGTAATATTTCTATTGTGATTTTAATTTATTTAAGTCTTTTCTGTACAGAATCAAGGAAAAAAATCTCATCATAAAGAAATTGAATCGTGATGACGTCTCTAAATATTACCTACTGGAGTAAACAAAGGTGTTTTCATAATTGTAATGGTTTCGCCACTAATGAGTAATGTAACTTACTTGTATGAATATGGTTTAGGTCCCCCATTTTTCATAATTATTTGAACCGTTTCGTCGTTGCCTTTCTCATTAATGTCCCAGAGAACCACAGTAGCTCCTTGACAAGCATACTGAAGGGCCAGTTGTCTTCCGATGCCATGACCGGCCCCTGTCACCTATTTAATAATTATTAAATAAGGAGAAAACACTTTTATTTCTTAGTGTAATAAACGGTCAGATGAAGTGGTCACGGTATAAGGGGAATGCCAGAATGTCCGAACTCTAATATTATCTATAAAATAATTTGTGGAGAGTTAAAGATATCTGAATTCACATAAGAAGTGCACTGGCACCCCCCCCCCCCCCTTCTCCTCCTTCCTAGATGTTGAATAAATACATTTTTTTTAAAATAAGTTTTATTTCTAAAAAGTGTGTCTTCTTAAAGGCCTTTCAATCACTTTTAAATTTTCTTCCTGATCATATTTCTCTTTAGTCTTTTCAACTTTATATTTAAGTTCCCAGATGTATGTACAATGGCCAAGGAGAGTTCTTATATTTTATGTTTTTTTTACACAAAGGTTTTATTTTAGCCTTTAGTAGGTGTACCTATTTTTAAAGTGAAGTGGGTTGGGTCTGGGGCAAGTGGGTTGTTTTGTAATAATTGTAAAAAAAATTACTGTTAAAAACTAAAACTACATTAAAATTATTTTTTGGACCCCAACATATTGTTAAAAAAATTTTAATATTTTTTTTAAAGTACCACAGCTTATGTCAAATGTATCTAAACTATCTATCTATAGTTACAAGTTACGGCAAAAATTTAAAAAAAATGTTATCTACTAATTTAAAACTTAGTTTCAAAGTTTTTACATCCTCAAAGTTGTGGTCATAACGTTATCTCATTTATTTTTTTAACACTTCAATTTTTCAGGTTTTCAGTTTTAAGTCCCCACTTGCCCCGCTTTTTTTGTTAGTGGGGTACGTGGGGATTAGTTCCCACTTGTCTTAAATTTTTTATAATAATAAAATTCAAAGTAAAAAGTTTTAGAAGGTTGAAAAGTGAGATTGTGCGTAATCTGCAAAAACTATAAAGTAGATAAAAACTTAAAAACAATACTACGTAGTTTTAAAAAAAGTAATAGAAGAAGAAATCTCTAACAAACTTCTTTATTTTTAGGAATTCTTTAAATCTGAAAAAAGCCTGTTGTTGGTGAAGTCGCAATAGATTAACCCATTTGCTCCAGTTTAATATAACATTACTCAAACGCGATTAATAAGTTAAAAACCCACTTACCCCAGCACCTGGGGCAAGTGCGTTTTATGTGTATATTTTCGTAACATTTTTTTGTTTAAATGAAATTCTTGGGTAAATAATTAAACAAATTTTGTTGTACCTACTTAATGGTAAATATCACCAAGTACTTCCTGTCTAAAGTGCATCTCTGTAACTCGATTTTTTTTAAAGTTATGTGGTTTTAAAGGCGACCTTTTATATTTTTAATCCCACTTACCCCACTTCACCTTATAATAAAATTTTTTATTTAATTTTATTTCTAATAATGTATCACAAGTTAATAATAATTATTCATTTACTAATGGATGGTAATTAATAATAATTACTACGAAAATTGACAAAAATAAATTGTTTTATACAACATACTTGACATAACTCCTGAAGGCTTATTCTGGTTCTCGTACAAGTCTAGAAATTACATTTATGATGTTTCTTGTTAATTTCTTCTATTACCTAATGAATAATATAATTAACTTATTGTGATACACCGATAGAAAAAATTTTTTATGATAATAATACAAAGCTGGGTTGATATTAAAAAAATTGAGAAATTCCGTCTTACTGAGTTATTTCGTTTTTTAAAATAGATTTAGTCGTTTTTGAGTAAACTGTTTAAATGCAAAGCGCAAGTGGAGAATATCTAAAAGCAATGGAAAATGATAAACTCGAATTGCTAAAAACGCCAAGAACCTGCTAATAAAAAATTTAAAACAAATTCATCGATCTTTGTATTCAAGTGCGTAATACTGTAGATAGCTGTTTGTACTAGAGAGCGTGCCTACATGGGCGTCGTTATGAATATTTCTTATGGGGGCAGCCTTCTCTTATATAGGCGAAAAGCGCCACAGACGACCAGTTTTCAGAAACAAGTCCAAATTTTGCTAAATTTGGTCAATATTTTTTTAAAACTTAATAAGTATCACGATAGACTACATCAAAAACTTAACGCTTTCTAAACCATAAAATAAGAACTCTCATTGCACAATACACTTATAGAAACATAAATATAAAGTAGAAAGGATTTTAAAACTAAACAGTGCTTGCATAGAGAAACAACAACAAATAAGATCCAGAAGAAAATTTAAAAGTAGGTAGTTAAAAGTATTTAGAAAGAAAAGCAATGCGTTTCTAAAATAAAACTGGTTCAAAAAAATGTATTGAGTCAATAGGGAGGGGTACTAGGTTAGGTTAGGTAAGAGTGGCAGACCTTTGGAACTGACCGAACAGTCTCACGTAGTCCTATTAGGTCCGTTGTGATACCCCACGTGTTCCGTAGAACCCACCTGCATCAGATCTCTGATGGTTAGTGCGGCGTACACCGCAGAAGGATTTTAACAACTTATTCAAACCAGCCACTACTATTCAGAAACCTGCTCAGTCATCCAAGTTGTAAATTGCTTAGTTCCTCCAGGCTATCGAAATATGGTTCACCAATTAATAGTGAACCTTCTTCTTGCGAGGCCAGGGCATTCACATAGAAAATGTTGAATACTTTCTTCCTCATCTCTGCAACTTCTGCAGAAGTCGTTAGTGGGTATTTGCATACGTTCGGCATGTCTACCGAAGAGGCAATGTCCGGTAACAACCGTAGTAATATTTCTCGTCTTTCCGACTGTGTCTCAATAGCTCTGCGGTTCTCTTTTTATCGAATGTGGACCACAGTTGCCTGGATGTACTACAGGTTGTCAACTCGGTCCATCTGTTCTGTGCAAGTTGCTTAGCCGTGTAATCAATCTCCTCTTTGACTAATCCCAGTGGCTTGTACACCGTATTGTCTGGGAGGGGTACTAGGTCGAATGGCATCCTTCACGTTATTAGGACATTAAAAAAAAACATGAACACGCTCTGTCAAGTAAGTACCTACTAATTAGATTTTAAACACTTTTTTGAGTAAATGATGGGGGTTTATTTGGGGCACCGACTATACGTTAAGGTGTAAATTCAGATAAATCCCATCGAATTATTTTAGAGACCATATTGAAGTTCAGCCATTTGACAATCATTGTTTTACGACTTCCATGGGCTTTACTATTTCGAGGCAAGTTGCTGCTTCTGGGAAGGAGGTACTGTCGCCGGGTATCACAACGGACCTAATAGGACTACGTGAGACTGTTCGGTTAGTACCACTCTTACCTAACCTAACCTAGTACCCCTCCCTATTGACTCAATACATTTTTTTGAACCAGTTTCATTTTAGAAACGCATTGCTTTTCTTTCTACCTTCTTATCTACGCCTCTGCTTGTATTGCATCAAAACCCCTTAATGTAAACAATGAGCCCTTTAAAAACAATCAATAATGGACCTTTTATTATATTAATATTTAATAAAATTAATGATTTCCCAGGAAAAGAACGTATTTGTTTTTCAGTCTTCTGCAATATTTTATCATAAAATACAGCATGTTACTATATACCTGACCTAAATTAGAATTTTTTTAAAATCGAGGATAGAAGATAAAGTTCATGGAAAATTATCTTCTAATATATCGGGTTTTTCAGAATAAGATGCTGATCCTTAACCGTGTGAATCCTTAGGTGATTTTAAGAAGAAAAATTATCTTGAGAAAAAACAGTTGCGTACATAATATTTTTCCAAAATGTCTAGTCCAAACCCTTTCAGGACGCCACTGAATAAAAATATTTAAAATTTTTCTACCCCAAAAAAATGGCTATTGATGCTTTAGAGGGCTCTAGAAAGTTGTTAAAGTTATGATAGAAACACGATCTTTTTCTTAAAACTTCAACGCCCTGTAGTTCGAAAATTGATAGGTTAAGGATATATGTTAATTTGAACTTTTCTTCTTAAAATCACCTAAGGATTCACACCGTTAAGGATCAGAATCTTATTCTGAAACACCCGATATATGCAATTTTCGTTATTCGCCATTGTAATGCATTTAAATTGACTAGTCACCGTCGCAAATACTATGAAACACTATATTTAATAGCCAACAAACAATAAATGCCTAATATTAACAACACAAAATAAAATAATGGGTTTTTTCAGTAAACTTTTATATGGATCTTATCGTATAGAGCAAGAATAAATAAAATTTTCTACAGTTTCAATTTTTAACTTATTCAATTACTTACTGAGAAACTAATTAAATAAACTACACCCTCTAATAAAAACTCGCGAAATCGCACTTACTGACGTCACAACAATTCCAAGGAATGGCAGCAGCCCATAGCTTTATAAACGACCCAATCCTGACTGAGGTCTGGAGTCTGATGGTGTCTTGTTTCTAATCTGTTTTTTGTTTCATTTAAATTATCAAAACAATGTGAAATGTAATTGGTCGCACGACTGGCAAATAAAATAATTGCGCGGTTAATAAGATGATATACATCTCTTCTCACTGTTTTTAAACTTCTGCTTTCGCGCTGTGTTTTTAATTGTTTCTAGAAAATATTAGTGCTGGTCTAGGAAGATTTTTTTTATTGAGATATATTTTCAATGGGTTATAGTTCATGATGTTAGTGCTGAATATGATAAATTCGATTAGGTATATATATTATTTTGGTAATATCTCGAGAGTACATGCATTTATCTTCTTTATCTATTTTCGAGAAAAACAGTCATCAAAAAAATGTTCTTCCTCTTTTTGTTCAATGTATTTGCATTATCTACTTTTCTGTATATAACAATTAGAATCAACAATATCTATAAGTAAGTATCTCTTACTCATTTTGTGCCTTGCTTAAACATAAGTGAAGCTAACATTTTTAGATATAGCAGTGGTCAATTTTTTTTACATAACAACTCGTATGAAATAATTCGAGAATTTTTTTTAATAAGGATGGCATCACGATCGTACATGGTCAATTTTTTATGGTTTAGTAACTGCTAAAAGTTACGTAAGTATCCTACTCGCAGTGGGTTAATTTGTACATTAACATGTAATGGTACATACCTGTTACAAGGATAACAACTAATTATGTGTGTACTGTTTTTTAAAAAATAAGTAGGGCTTGGCACTATGTCTTTACTTTTCATTTTATTCTAGAATTGGCCAAATACTCATCTTTAGAGTACAATTACCTTCAGCTTAAAGTTGAATTTCTAAAAGTAACAAAAGCAGAAAAAAAATATGGGTACATTTGACACTAATCCCTTTTTTTTTGTTTTATTAATCTATCAATAATTTTTTTCAAACTGAATACTGGATTTAATTACTAGATACCCAAATATGGCTATTTGGAAGCTTATGGAATTAAAACGATAGTTTGATGAACAAATTATATGGCGAAAACGTTACAAAGGCGAAATCTTGATACAAAAAATGTTATTATATTAACGCACAAACAAGAAACTCACACACAAGAAATATTGCGTAGTATTAGAGCATGGCCAGAAAAATTGTATGGCCTTGTATGTTGTTATTTATGGAAATTTATTAGGTAGATTACATTACAATAATTTAAAATGTCGTATACTTTTATAGATCAGGTATTAAATACTTTTTATACCCATAATTTTATTAAATATTAATTATCTACTAGGGAGATCATATTTTACAATTAGTATAACTAAACTGCTGGACAATTGCTTTCGAGCAAGAAAAATTTCGCCTAAATTTAACAGTTAATATTTTCTGAACCAGATATGGTATCGACCTACAGTTTTAAATGGTTGATAGATTTATCCCTTGGAAAACAATTGTCAATGTTGGATTTTCTTTAACTGTCAGAAAATTTTATATACAGGGTGTTAAAGAAGACGATGATTTTTGCTCCAATTTTAATGGCGTGTAACTTTCACAATAATATTCTTAAATTTTATCACTCTACGTCAATTGAATCACTGGTTCATAGCAAAGAAAGTAATTTGTCAAATTTTTGATATCTGCTATATTTTAAGAAATACCGATTTTTTTGGAAAACCTTGCTTTATTTTAACTTATTGGTAGCTAGAGATCTCACTGTGCGTTGTAGCGTGCAAACTTTGCGAGTGATTATTATACCTTATAAAAAGCTTGATTATGTTCAGTAACAATAGTTGTACCTAAATGTTATGATGTACAGTGGCGTACTTATAAACACCTATATGTCTCTGGTTTATGAGTATCTCACAATTTTTCACGATTGTTTTATATTGGAAAGTACTCGCCCCTAGATTAGGTCAATTTTTTCTTATTTTTTAGTTTTTCATATCGCATTACTGGTATATTATACAGTGTGTTTACAAAATTTTAACAAAGATAATTTTTTTAATTTAATTTTTGGAAAAAATGTATTTATTAATTTCTAACTTTCTAACACTATACTCATAAACCATAGACATATAGGTATTTATAAGTACGCCACTGTACTTTATAACATTTAAGTACAACTATTGTTGCTGAACATAATCAAGCTTGTCATAAGGTATAAGAATCACTCGCAAAGTTTGCACGATACGACGCACAGTGAGATCTAGCTACCAATAAGTTGAAATAAAGCAAGGTTTACCAAAAAAATCGGTATTTCTTAAAATATAGCAGATATCAAAATTTTGACAAATTACTTTCTTTGATATGAACCAGTGATTCAATTGACGTAGAGTGATAAAATTTAAAAATATTATTGTGAAAGTTACAGGCCATTAAAATTGGAGCAAATATCATCGTCTTCTTTAATACCCTGTATATAAATTTTTTTGACAGTTAATGAAAATCCAATATTGACAATTGTTTCTCAAGGGATGAATCTATCAACCATTGAAACCCGTAGGTCGATATCATATCTGGTTCAGAAAATATTAACTGTTAAATTTGGGCGAAATTTTTCTTGCTCGAAATCAATTGTCCAGAAGTTTACATATATATAGTAATAATACGAACTATAAAAAAAAAAGTAAAACAGTTTCCTCCTTCCTTTTTTAGTTATTTATTAACACATTATACAAATTTAACAAAATTCTAAAGAACGAGCAAGGGTGTATTCTGGGTTCAAGAATACCATTTTTCAATTTGTGGCTTAAATTAAGGAAATTTGTATAAGGGGGGACGAAACTGACTTTTTTATTGCATTAGGAAGGGATGCATATTTTTTGAGATTATCCATTTACTGCTTACTTGCTTACTACTGGGGGGTAAGGAGTGACGACAACAAAGAAAGTCGGCTCAAATGACAACCTCACCTGCACGTGGTGCACCCTGCTAGATAACCAACGAGGCTCTGTCGACCGAGTGATTACCGGTATAAGTAATCCCCACTTGTTAATCAACAGTTTCGGGTGGAAGAATTGTTCAGTGGTATGGCAACTCATTGTCCTGGGGTCGAAAAACTAACCCCAAAGGTGGATTAACTAAAACAATTAGTCAACGGCATTGGGATGCAGAAGGTATCATGGGTAACCACTGCATTAAAAGCTTCTAAAGCAACCCTAGTATTCATTCACATGGCAATGTTCAAACTAAATAACGATTCCGGAGTAAGCACCCCGATCGGATCTCCAGGGAGAGCAAGCATGAACAATGATGTGAAATCACAAAAATTCCGCCAACGTACAAAGCTGGGTACCTGGAATGTGAGAACAATGGTAAAATACAGAATGCCATCAAATAAATGGAACGGTTGAAGATCAGTATTCTGGAAATAAGTGAAATGAGATGGCCGAATGCTAATTAATGTGATATTAAAGCACATAGAATATACTACTCAGGATGTCCCGTCAAACATGAATATGGAGTGGGAATCATACTACAAAAATCAGAAGGTAGCACAAAATGTCTTAAACTTTGTGCCCGTCAATGAAAGAATGAATAAGTAATGCTAGTCCAAATACAAGCAATTCCAGCAAATATCAACATCATACAGGTGTATGCACCCACAAGTGAATATGAAGAGAAAGATATACATAATTTATAAATATCATGGATGGAAAAAGTTTTAAACACCCGAATACTCCAAAAACTTAATAAAGAAAAATAAATAATGTACACAGTAAAACGAAAAAAATTGGAATATTTAGGTCATATTATGAGAAACGAAACCAAATAAAAATTACTAAAATGCATTCTGCACGGAAAGGTTCAGGGCAAGAGAAGCATTGGCAGGAGACGAATGTCCTGGCTAAAGAACTTAAGAACCTGGTTTGAAACATCCACCACAGGACTATTTAGAGCAGCAACAAATAAAATTATCATTGCTAGAATGATTGCCAACATTTGGTAACGAATGGGCACTAGCACTATAGAAGAAGATTATCCATTTACTTAAAATACATATAAATAACCCAGAAAAAATTAAATATACCTATTATACCCAATCAAAATAAAAGACATCATCAACAAAACTTTGCTAAACTTTATTACACTTTATACTAAACTTTAACTTTACTAAACTTTTTAGGACAAAGTTTTTATCCAAAATTTTGAAAAAAATTGTCGAAAATTTACATTAAAGCTGTCGATTTAATATTGGGATATGTTATAGACTGATCTTTAAACAATCTTTCTGCGCAAACTAGAACCGGCTACGATATCTCGTTAATCTTTTACGGCCGATCTCCCGAGCTCAAAAAGTGCGTTGTTCAATGTGCTTAGTGCTTGACATAGATTGTAATTTGTTGAAAACTCCATTCCGTAGTTGGATAGATGAGGATAAGAGAGACGTTTTGTTACACGGGTTTTTAGTCAATGTTTGTTTAAGTAACCACACTATACTCAGCTATTCACCATTTTTTAAGACCGCGAGCCGCCACTGCTATAGTACTCTTACAGAAAATTATGTAAGAGTATGTAGTACTTTTGTATAAAACAAACCAAGTTTAAAAAATATTTTAGATTTTCATATAAAAAATTTTCTTTTATTTATAATAAATTATTTTGGATCCTGATCTACACAGCATGACATTGGGCATAGCATGACTGGGCCAATTAAAAAAATACCATTATAATTAAATATAATTATTGTCGACGATATTTCTACCCCGATTACAAAAAAGTAACTTTTTTGCGCATTCGTGTTTCTTGCTTTGAACGATGATTTTTGCATTATAACCAAATTCAAGGTGGTATACGTGACTGAAAATATTAATGGATAGGTCAAGCGGTGACTTATTTGGCAGTAATGCATTTTTCATTGAGGTATTATTAAGTGTTATGAATTAGGTTTTATAATGATAATTTCCAAATTACCACATTAAATTTGTAAAAATTAATTATTATTTAAATATATTTTTTGGTAAATTGTGTGAAAATAACTTACTCACGCATGTAGTTATGTGTAGTTAGTACGGGGAAAGGTTCTCCTAGCCCACTAAAATTGACAAAAAATATTTACAGGGAACAGAAACTGCGCTAAAGCGGCTAAAATAATATTGAAAATATTAGATATGATTTTACTTGCGTCTCCCCGACCAATTTTCCGACTACACTACAGAAAAACTGATACTGTTAACTGGACTTCTTTTTTAACTTAGTGTTTTGTTAAAACTCAAACCCCTTACTAACTGACAACATCACAAATAAAAATAATGTTAAAAATGAGAAGTGGCTTATTCTCGAGACTCGAGCTTATTGCACATGTAATTTTAGTATATTTTATCACCTAAGCTTTAGGGCATAAAATTTCAGTTTTTTGACGATATTTCTCTTCTAAAATAAAAATTTGAAATTTGGGCACCATTAATCTTTGAAGCTACTAGTGTTTATTATTGGAGACAAGAAAAGCTTATTTTTTTAATACCCCCCTAAAAAAATTACGGGTCCATGGAAATATTTTAAAAATATATCACCAAAGACGGCAACTAGTAGTGGCAGATACTAATGGTGGCGACGATTTTATTGTGAACCAAAATATCGTTAAAAAAAACTTAATTTTTATGCCTTGACACCCTTAACTAAAATAACTGTAAGTTATTAATAAATAGCAGAGCTGTTAAAAGTACCAATAATAGGTACTTAAATATTAAGTACCTATCAGTATTTTTCCAAAAACAAATAAGTATCAAGTAGGTACAATTAAAGTATTAGGATAAAGTAATAGGTTAAATGTCATTAATTTAATATAATTATAAGTATATTTGTTCCTGTCATTAAAAATGTAGGTACTGTCGGTTTCCTTGATACCTAATTACTTAAAATAGAATAAATATTTTATATAGGTAGGTACTTAAATACTAATTTCAAGAATTGTAGGTACTAATTAAGTACAGATGCTAACTAGATACCTACCTAAAGGCATTTAATTTGTTTTTAATTGCCAGTGAATTGTGCAATGTGTTGTACGTAGTACTTATCTGTGGTAGTAAGTACTTACCAAAACTAGTTCCTCCCTAACTGATACTGGCTCTACAGGCTTAAATAATCTGAATGCGGCTTCAACAACATAGTAAAATAATTGTAATATTAAAATAACGAAGTCAAAAAGGACTGGCAAGATTTCGGAAATTTGTTGTGAAAGGCGCTTTTGGGTGTTTCTGAAAATGAATAATACAGTTTTAGTTGCCATTTACAGTAGACTCCCGATTATCCGAAATAATGTAGACCGGACCGATTTCGGATAATCGAAATTTCGGATAATGCGGAGATTGAGGAAAATCAGGAAAAGTAACTATATCTATGTACTTGTGCATACATCATAAATTCTAATACTTATGTATGTACATTAGTATGTATTCATATTTATAAATTCAAGAAAGAGGTAATTGGTACTCGTATTAATTTTAAAGTCTGTCGATTTGATTAATTTCTTAGAAATTTCGGATAATACGGAGTTCGCATAATCGGGTTTCGGATAATCGGGAGTCTACTGTATATACAATATCAAGAGTTGTTAAGTTTACGTTGACACATACTATAGAGTTTCTATGAACGAAGTTAGCTTGAACCCGTATAAAAACCACATCCCCATTAATTTTATTGGCGTTTATTATTGCGTATGACTGATTTCAATAATTGGAAAATCTTATTAGAAACGCGACGCTTCTTAATAAAAAATCAATATTATGGAATTTTTATTGCCTTTTTAATATTTTCTTTATCAGCTTCAGACAAGGTTTCCATCAACATTATAAAGATAAATAAGTAATGTTCTTTTGGCATTAAAAAGACCCATACTCATGGGTGTTTCGTTGTTTCAATTTAGTAGGATTGATGCGATTAGTACCTATATAGGCTATACCAGGGCCGGATCTACGTATGGAGGGCCCCCGGGTTCCGGGCCCCGTTTCCCGTTAAGATAAACAGAAAAAGATTCATACAATCAAAATAATAAAATAATAAACCAGTAAAACCTAAGTTTATAATTTATTTTCGTTTGAAATAAAAAAACTTTAAGTTTCGAATGTTAAATTTTCCCGCATACAACATTTTTTAGGAAAATCCCTAGTTTATATAATTTCGTGGGGCCCCCAGATAACGTTAGCCAAGGGTCCCAAAGATCACGGTCCTGCCCTGGGCTATACCTAACTATAAACATTATATATTTAAATAAATATTGCAGAAGTATGTTGTTATTCGACAGAATTAAAGAAAGTCTATTTTCGCACTTATCCTGTTATTATAAGATTTAGACTTACCTTTCAGCTGATCGATCTTTGTTATTACTATCCATGGTTATTTATATAAGTAGATTATATATCTGAAGTAAAAGTTAAACTGCGAATACGCCGTGAAATGCCCACACTCGTCAGGAAGCGCGCACTTACAAGATCACCAGTGACAACAAACTGACGATGATGGCGAAATTTAAACTCGGTTTAGTATTAAATCCGACCGGTGAGGTCGTCACAACTTTTGTAATTGAGTGTAAAAAGCATATTGTTAACCTTTATTAATTATAAAAAATAATATATTCAGGTTTATAATTAGATAAAATAAAATATACCTAATTAGTTTAGTAGCTCAAAGTGAAAAATGTTCTAGGCATTTTGTTCTCGTAGTCTAAGCTTTCTGCGATCACATTCTGTATGGATACTAGTTTAGCAAGATAATTCAAATAGTCTTCTTGCATGCTGCAACGGTTGTGGTCTTTAATTATTTTTAATTTGGAGCAACTTTACTGCATTTAATTTTTTGATATTTCCAAAACCAATTTTTAATGATATATTACTAAAATAAAACGTCAAATTCACCATACTTCTGATCCTGCTTTTCTTGACTGATTTTTGAATAAAACTAAAGAGTAGCAAAATATTGATCAAAAAACGAACTGGTGAATGAGGCAGTGACGTAGCTTAGCCAGACTCTACGGGCGGGACGGGAAAAATATTTTGGGGTGGTCATGTTTTCAATTTATTGTTATATCTACATATATGTATCAACGGCGGCGTTAAGGGGCGATGGTGGGCACTGACCCGCCCTGAAACTATACATGTACATGGGAACAATGCCCCCTACTCATGTGCCCACCCAACTGTGTTTAGGGGATTTTTTAGAAATCGAGGAGCGAATTAGGGAAAGATACGTTTTTTAGAAGTCACTTTTGATCGGGGGTGAGATTTTTGGGCAAGGAGATGTGTTTTTTTTTCAAAACGGAGTAGCTGGTAGAATATGCTCAACGATCTTACTTAGATTTCTAGATTAAGGTCTCGACGTCTCGAGGTACAAGACACTGAAAATATTGAAAAAATAAACAGGTACCTAGATAAAAAATTATAAAAAGCAAAACTTACAATATTTTTACTAGATGATATTCAGCATTTAGGATAAAATCAAAGAAATTGCACCAGTGTAAAAATAGATTTTTAAAAAATCCTGGGCACCTCTAAACGTCGAGCTAGCCAAAATAAATAGTTGCTTTAAAAAATACTCCTAAACTTTTTTCAGGAAATACCTCGGGAAATACCTACATCCTATTTCCAGAAATTAAAAAAAAAATTAGAATATCAAAATTCTTGCAGGACATCTAATCTTGCTAAACGCTATATTTTGAAGGGTTGTGACAATACTCCCCAATTTTTAAAAGGTATCCATTTAGATTTAAATAATAAATTGGATGGACAAAAACTCAAAATAACCAATTTGTAAGTATAATTATGGGTAATAAATACAAATACAAAATGGTAGGTATATTAACTGCAGTAAAAACGGCATTAAAACATATAGAGACAGAAATGGATATTTTCCTTAATGATTCTCAAAATAAAAAACATTTTCGACACTTTCAGCCTATTTTTTTTTCTTGCCTACTATTACTCAAAAAAAGTTCTTATATTATATTATTATTAATAATATATTAAATTATTGATATTATTATATCAATAACCTTTTTAACTAAAGCGTTGGTGTCTTGCATCTCCTCAAAAATGATAAATTTAGAAATATTTGAATCATATTAAAAAAGAATGACAATATTTTATTCAACTGTCGGCGTCGCTCTCGCACCAACACACATATTTAAAACCCGAGGCCATTGTAAGTAACAGTGATGATTAATAAGTATCTATTCATCAGTACGAGTGATAAGACCAATGATAAGTGATGGTGATAATGGCATTAGAAAACCTAGACATCCCAGCAAAACGGACAAAACGGAGGCCTTTGAAGAAGCAAAGTATATCGTAACGCGTAACCAGATTTCAATTTGGCCTATCACGGCGTTCAAAATTATAAACGAAAAATTGTATAGTACATTGGATCGTTGCTCCTGCTTTTGCTTCTCCATGCTGATGGTGACACTGTGTACTAAATGTTGTACTTGACAACAAACATAATTAGTTTTCATAAAACCAAAGTTCAATAACAACAAGAATAATGCATTTATAGTAAACAAAAATAATAAAAAAATACATACAGAGATAATTAATAATCTTTTTTCCTTGACTGGAGCAACTTTTGTTATCAAAGGCATATTTAGGGTAAGATTAAAAGAAGGGAAACCAAATTCTATCAATTATTATATTGCAATTCTGTTTTATTTATTACAAATTCATAGCTTTTTTAATCAACATCAACTTTGTTTACCTTGCCTGTTAAGTTCATTGACTTCCATCTAACTGTAACAATAATTGCAAAAGTGGAAAATTCAGGAATTCGCGCATATAAACAAAGTGCCCGTATTTGAGTATGCGCACTTTAATATATCTATTTTCCAATTTAAAAGATGGCCAGGAAAAGACTTATTTGTTTTACTTAATACTTACAGAAAGTATTAAGCATTGGGCGTTATACCCTTATTTGGGCTAAATGGAAATATACAATTCTCCTTATCGCCATTATAATTCCTTGAAATGGATCCATCAAATTTAACAAATAACTAAACGTACAAACACAAAATTTAATAGTCAAAGAACAATTAATCAATGGGTAATCTTAAAACTCATTTCCAATTCAAATATACCGAAAATGCAAAATGTAAACAAAGAAATAATAAGGGCGCCGATGACGGTTTTAAACGCTGCCAGACGACGCTTCCTAAAGAAGAAACAGATGATTTCAGACGACTTGGAAGCATGACGGGGAAGATATGACCTGTAGCTATGCGTAATAACGCATTTTCATCCACGATTCTTTAACTTTTTCCCAATAAGTTGTATGGATTTAAGGGTAATTTTTCTATGCCTTTTTTAATGCCGGTGTTCCTCAAGGGTCCATATTGTCGCCTACCCTCTTTTTACTGTATATTAACGACCTTCTAGTGAAAACCCAAAATCCAATTTATAGCTTTGCTGATGACAGCACACTTGTCTCATCTTTTACCTTGACTCCCCAAACATCCGCTGCCGACGCACATCTTCGCAGGCAGCATGAAGTATTGCGCCTCAACAATGACCTGGAAGAAATTTTGGCTTGGGGTGACAGTAACCAAGTCGAATTTAATGCTAAGAAAACCCAGGCAGCAGTCTTCTCCAAAAAGGTTAACATTGCAGAACCGGATATAGTCATGACAGGACACGCAATTCCCCTGGCACCGTCTATTAATTTGCTGGGGGTCAATCTGGGAGGTAATATGTCTTGGCATGATCACGTTGCCGCAATTGCCAAGGCAGCTGCACAGAAACTTGGTGTACTTTTCCGCACCAAAAGGTTGTACACACCTCATCAACTTTTGACACTCTACAAAGCCCAGATTCGACCATCATTAGAATATTGCTCTCATGTCTGAAGCTCTGCACCCAAGCACACCCTTCGGCTACTGGATTCCATTCAAAGGAATCGTCTGATCGGCGACCCCGAGCTGACCAAGACCCTCGATAGCCTGGAGCATCGAAGACAGGTTGGTGATTTGGCTCTCTTTTACAGATATTTCCATGGCAGGTGTTCGACTGACATTGCCCACTTGATTCCACCTAGAGCAATGCAAAACAGAAATACACGGCGAACCACTACCGCTCATCCATATGTTGTTCAGCTTAGTAGGTACTCCTCGAACTTCATTGTTCAAGAATTCTTTCATCTGGAGAACGTCATCTTTGTGGAATGATCTTCCTGAGGTCGTGTTTCCCAATAAATACAATCTTCAACGTTTCAAGACCAACGTTAATCGCTTTTTTCGCACTCGCACCGCTCCCAGAGCGCCTTAAAGGATTTTTCCTACAGTGCAGGTGTTTTATCATAAAAAAAAAAAATAGGTCAGGAGGCGAACATAAATTTTTAAAAGATCTTAATTGAAAGCGTCTTGTAAAATAATATCTTGCCTACGTCATCGAGAGGATTAGGATAAGGCCAGGCAGACCAATATATATTTTTTACAAAACAATTAGTACTTTTAAATTAAAATAAGATATAATAACAAATTAGTGTTTAATGGGGTATCTACTGGAAACGCATCAATATAGAGTGGCCTACCTGACACTTTCGCTAGGATGAGACAATAATATTATTATAATAGTAATGAAAATAGCATCATTTATGATCCCTTAACTTAACAAACCATATAAGGGTTACTGTAGGACAGTGAACCACTTATTCACTTACAGAAAAGAAACAAAGAAGAATCCCAAAGAAAACACTCAGTATATTTGTAAGAATTAATCTCTTTTTTCAACAAGAACTGATAACCTATTATCAACTAAGTATATTGTTTTTTGTTCCATTTATTTATTTTAGTTGACCATTTTACAGTTGAGAGAGAACCTATCTAGTTTTTAAAGAATTTGTTTATTTAAACTTAAATGGATACAAAACAACCTAAATTCAAAGTAGATAATGCAGCCGAAGTGTAAGTTAAGCCTTATATTTTTCAAAATTTATTAGGTATGATAATAAAATGTTAAGCATTTGAATTTCGAATGAATAAAGACTTCTAATAAAATTTTTATATACAGTAAAGTCCGGATATAGTGAACTCGAAAAGTGCATCAAACTGGGTTCACTACATCCGAGGTTTACTATAAAAGAAAAGTGGGTACACACCTGATGTTTGCTTGCTAAATGGGGGTTATATGTTTGTTTTAAAAAAATGCCATGATGCATAGGTACCTACCTATGTTGTTTAAAGTTAGTTTATTTATGTACAAAGGGTGGAACATAAATGACATTCTGTATAACCTAACCTAAATAAACAGTAATACTTAACAAAAAATATTTTAAAAAAACTACTCTTTGATATACCACTCAGGTATTTTGGTTTGTACAAGTTGTTAGAAAAACTTATGTTCAAGGTTACAAAAAGAATTCCAAACTTTTTCGGGAACATTGCGTGATTGCAAAAATCTGCGAATCTCTATCATTTTTTGTGCCATCTCTTTCACTGAAGGAACATGATATCTTCCTCATGTGCCTCCTCGTCCAGCTCATCATCACTCAATTCTGCATTTGTCACTAAAAAAATTACATAAATCATTCATAATTACATATTTTAATGTTACGTTACATACTATACATACCTGTTGAGACTGACTGAATCCCCAGGGGATTCCCCGAAAAAGTTCACTATAAACGAAAAATTTATCTCTTGATGAAAATTGGTTCACTTTACCCGAAAGTTCATTATATCCGGGTTCACTATAAACGGTAAAAAATTACATTGCTCTTATGGGAAATTTTATGGGTATTTGAAAAAGCGTTCATTATAACAGAGTGTTCACTTTAAACGGGTTTGCTATATCCGGACTCCACTGTATCTATAATTTTTATTAGCATATAGAACACGATTCTTGCTTTAATAAATATCATGAATCGTCATCACACAGTTTATAATGAGCATGTCATTGAGTCATAGTGTTAAGTCAAGTTTTGAACATCATATAGTATTCACACCAGTGGCGTATATAGAACTTTGTTTCGGGGGGGGGGGGGCCCTAAATAAAAAAATGTTTTGACTACAATTACTACATTTATTATTAACTGTTAAAACTATTTGTTTATTATTAGCTGACACTGAACTAATCTGACCGGCAAGATACCAGAGCACAGAGTCCAGACTACAGACAGAGACAATAAATCAATCGGAGTGGGATCAACGGTGAACTTAGGCTTTGTGGCCCTGGGCCCCCCCTTATATACGCCACTGATACACACAGTTATTATCTATTTGTTGGTAAAAATTGTAAGACACAACTCGAATCAACTTAGTTTTTGACATTATTAGTTTTTCTTTTGATTTTTTTATTTAACTGTGGTCTTGCATTCGGCATGCTTGATTATTATTTGCATGATATTAAATGTCTGAGCAGTCATTAAGCAAGAACCAAATTAGTTTTTTAATTAGTTAGTTATATTTATTACTTGTGTGATGTGTACATTAACCAATAAAACAACTTTTTCAAAGGAGAAAATATTTTACTAATCACCTTTTGAGGTTTGAAATATTTTATATTTCTGTCGATCTGTCACTGGCCCTATATCGTTTGGTCGGGGACTTTATCTTATTGTCGATCATTGCTAAACTTTACAGGATGTAAAGAAATCTAGCATATAGGTATATTTAAAAAAAAATGGAATTTCGTAAGAATACTAATTTACATAGTTACTAAACTGCTACATAATTGCTTTCGAGCAAGAAAAATTTCGCCTAAATTTAACAGTTAATATTTTCTGAACCACATATGATATCGACCTACGGTTTTGAATGGTTGATAAATTCATCTCTTGGGAAAACAATTGTCAATGTTGGATTTTCTTTAACTATCCGAAAATTTTATATACAGGGTGTGAAATAATACGATGATTTTTGCTCCAATTTTAATGACATGTAACATTCACAATAATATTTTTAAATTTTATCACTCTACGTCAATTGAATCACTGCTTTATAGCAAAGAAAGTAATTTGTCAAATTTTTGATATCTGCTATATTTTAAGAAATACCGATTTTTTTGGAAAACCTTGCTTTATTTAAACTCTCTCACTGTGCGTTGTATCATGCAAACTTTGTGAGTGATTATTATACCTTATGAAAAGCTTCATTATGTTCAGTAACAATAGTTGTACCTAAATGTTATGATGTACAGTGGCGTACTTAAAAACACCTATATGTCTATGGTTTATCAGTATAGTGTTAAAAAGTTAGAAATTTATAAATACATTTTTTCCAAAAATTAAACTAAAAAAATTATCTTTGTTAAAATTGTGTAAACACACTGTATAATATACCTGTAGTGCGATATGAAAAACTAAAAAATAAGAAAAAAATTACCTAATCTAGGGGCGAGTACTTTCCAATATAAAACAATCGTGAAAAATTGTGAGATACTCATAATCCATAAATATATAGGTGTTTATAAGTACGCCACTGTACATCCTAACATTTAGGTACAACTATTGTTACTGAACATAATCAAGCTTTTCATAAGGTATAATAATCACTCGCAAAGTTTGCACGATACAACGCACAGTGAGGTCTAGCTACCAATAAGTTTAAATAAAGCAAGGTTTTCCAAAAAAATCGGTATTTCTTATAATATAGCAGATATCAAAAATTTGACAAATTACTTTCTTTGCTATAAAGCAGTGATTCAATTGACGTAGAGTGATAAAATTTAAAAATATTATTGTGAAAGTTACACGCCATTAAAATTGGAGCAAAAATCATCGTATTCATTAACACCCTGTATATAAAATTTTCTGACGGTTAAAGAAAATTCAACATTAACAATTGTTTCCCAAGGGATGAATCTATCGACCATTCAAAACCGTAGATCGATATAATCTCTGGTTCAGAAAATATTAACTGTTAAATTTAGGCGAAATTTTTCTTGCTCGAAAGCAATTGTCCAGCAGTTTATTACAATAAGACCCATCTTCTGACATACTCCATAATACACATTTGACAGAGATAGTATTACACCTGTATTGTAACTCATTTTTTTTTATAAAATTCACCATTTTCATTATGTTAAAAAAAACTAAAGTAACTATTTTTATTTAGGCAGAAAAGCACATCATTGGTTGGAGCCAAACTACAAGAATGCTTATGTGTCGTCGGTCACTTGGTATTTTTTCTTGTAAAGTTAATATATTATTTAGGGGAGAGCCTATTTAAAAAAATGTTTCCTGATCCCCCAACCTCGGTGCAGGGAGAAATTGTTCTGGTTAGTATAAAACAAGAATTATGATTAATGATTACTTAAAATGAAATGGCACTGGCCCACCCTGAAAAGATGGGTGCCCCCTAGTGCCCACTCAAAATTAGGGGATTAGGTTCTATGCTGGAGTTTCCGCGGGCAAGGGGGATTTGGTTGAGTAATTCTTGAGCGGACAGGAGTGCTATATTTTCATTTTTAGAAGGCAGTTCGGATAAAGGAATAGTTTAACAGGGGGAGATATTTTTTTTTAAAGTCACTTAAGATTTTAGATTTGGGTTGGGTAGTGCCCATCTTAAAAACACATCGGGGCCGCGTGTGCCCACCCAATTCAATTCTTCTGGCGCCGCCGCTGATAAGACGTGTGTTTTAAATATCTTGGTTCTCTGTTTCAGTTACTACCTTAAAAAAATTATTTAGTGGAACATTAATTAGTGAAATACAAAGCTAGTCAGTTTATTATGTGCATGGCCCAATATAATCAATAAAACAAAAGTTGCAATTTTTATTGGTTTATAAGAAGTAGTATTTATATATTATTATGTACCTCTACGTAATATGAATTATGGATTAAACATACGAGATTTCTCTTCTCCTTATGCAACAAAATTTTGCAGATTACAGGAACCGGCCATGGCATTGGGAAAGAACTCGCTCTCGAGTATGCTGCGAAAGGAGCCACAGTGATTGGCTGGGACATAAATATAAAAAATAATGACGAAACCATTCAAGAAATTGAAAAATTTGGCTATGCAAAGGCGTATTCGTTTCAGTAAGTTTTATGCTTTTATATTGCACACTACAAAATAAGGAGTCAACACCCTACCCTATATACATATTTATTAATTTAGGATTAGATGAAAAAAAACATTGGTGGACCAGAGTTTGTCTACTGCTAATTATGTGTCAAAATTATTAAATAAAAATGTTTGTATTTCCTATAAATTTCTTCCTACTTCCTACTACCATCTATTCTGGTATTCAGTGAAAGAACAATTTTTACGTTAAATTCTTGGATTATTATTAAAGATTTGACTCGCTTTGAAGACACTGTAAAATAAGAAGACTGTGGGGGAAGAGGAGTAAAAAAATGTAATACCTTTTAGGAAATTAGGAAGGTGTTTTACTGGAGTGGTCGATTTGCTTTATACTAATATTTCTCCATATAACTTCTTGTTTTTAAACAAGTAATAGTAAGTAGGTGTCGAAACTATATGTTCTATATATTATTATTTTCTGCTACTTTTTAAGGTATTTACTAAGCATTAAGCGGCAGTGAAAATAAACCATTTTCTTATTTAAATTCTGGAAGTAGTCAATGCTCATTCATTGTTTACGAATTATTATTTAAAAAAACTGAATTTTCTATTTAGTACCTATTATAAATATTTTTAGATGTGACATCACAAATCGAGATGAAGTCCTAAAAATTGCTAAAGAAGTAAAGGAAAAAGTAGGAGATGTAACAATTTTAATAAACAATGCTGGTATTATGCCTTGTCACTCATTAGAGGACCATACACACCAGGAAATTGAAAAAATTATAGCTGTAAACTTAATGGCTCATTTCTGGGTAAATAGAATTAGAGTAATTAGAAATTACCGCGAGGATGGTATGCCACCCTGGGCACGTCCTCAGCTGTTATCTTTTGTCAAATTTCAGCAGTGGCCGGTTTAACATTGTTTATTAGTTCCTTACTTAAGGGTCACACAGACCTACGCGAATTCGCTGAGGACGCGCGTAAATATTCTCGCCTTGCCATTTGATTACATTAGTCGTGTATAGGTGTGATTGATTCTTTACTTAATTAATCCAAAATTCGGTGCGACAGGGATATTTTAAATTTTTTTTATAATTTTTTTACTATTTTTACATTCATATACAAATTCGATGACCTTAAAACTTCCAATTTGTCTTCTTTTAAATAATTCATCTGTAAACATTGAAACAATAGGAAACTATATATCCCCCCTCCCCTCGGCAAAATCCTGGATCCGCTACTGATTCTTGAAATCAACTTTCATTCAGTTCAAAACAAATTCAATTTTAGGAATAGTTCTTGTGAATTAATCGAAATTGAATCTTTTTTAGCTTTTTAATTTTGTTCATTCCTACCTCAGGGTATACAGTATACAGGGTCCTGCACCTCACCTCCCATCTTCTATAGCTCACTTATTAATTAAGTTAGGATTTTGATATTTTGCAGACTTTACCTGTATCCTAGGACGCATTTTTTTGTTCATACAGGGTGTTCCAAAAAAGTGCGACGTCATAAGGATCTATTTTTTTTAGATTACATATGCTATATATATTATTACTTATTTGGATGCCTTTTATAGTTTCCTTCATACCCCTAAAATTTTAATAAAATGGGTTCAGTATTATAGGCGAAAGAAAATAAAAACTAAGAAACATAAGTTTTGCACCACTGGTTTTAAAAATTAATAAAAAATAAAAATAATGCCTCGTTAATAAAATTTTACAAAGGTAGGTACTTAATAAATTTGGCCGAATAGCCTCGTTAATTAAGTTTGATTAATACGAATTGTACAGGGTGTCCAAAGTTTAGTGTCAAACTTTGCAAACTTTAAAGCAATTTATTTTTCTTATTTCAAATTGAAACCCCTGTATATTATTATGTCATTCGATGCAGAATTAAAAATCAAATATGGCTTTACAAAACAATTTATTGGTATTAAAGTTTATCAAAGTGACGCGAGGTGAGGTGCAGGACCCTCTGTATATTGTTTATTGTAAATATTTGAACAAATTAATATTCATTCATTCATTATAGGAGAAGTAAAATATAAACTCATACATCTCATTCAAAAGTTAAAACTATAATATTCTGTTAATAAAAAAAATATAATTTCCAAAAAATATCCAACAAATTAAGAAAATTAGGATAAAAATGATCTAAAAAATGTTAAAATGTATTTATAAAGGGATATAAACTCTTTGTTATACAATGATTTTTTTTTCATAAGTATTAATATCGCCTAGAGAAAAAAAAATTGTTTCTACAGTTTCAGTTTTTGAAATCTTTAAGTCTTACTTAAAAAATAATTAAACAAAATACGCTTTCTAGAAAAAAAACTGACTCATGTGAAAGCCATTTTAACCAGTAGACGGTGTTCTACCTAAATGATGAGTTTGCTGTTTCTAAGCTGTTCTTTTCTATTTAAGTTATCAAAACAACGATAACATTACAATGGGTGACTTAGGTCTGATTGTGTTTAAACTTTATGCTTTTGTGGCGTATTGTTTCTAGAAAAGTTTAGTGATACTGATAATAATAGTCATTTTTCAGAAATATTAAGTAATTAACGAAGTCTTATCAGAACCCAATCATAGGTATTGTATTATTGGTAATGAATATATAAGTATCATATTTATAAAAGTTAAAATTTCCCATAGAAATCTGAAATTTACAAGGGAATATATATATAAGGGAATCCAAGAATGACGAAATCCACTTGTGAATTTCGTTACCTACTCATTCTATAATTAAATGCATTTTAGTTGCTAGAAGCCTTTTTGCCATCTATGAAGAGAAATAACCACGGGCATATAGTTAGCTTATCCTCTTTAGCTGGAGTAGCAGGATTTACAAATTTAGTCCCATATTGTGCTTCAAAATTTGCTGTTCGTGGCTATATGGAAGCCCTTCATGAAGAACTGAGAATGTATAATCCACAAAACAAAATCAAGTTAACATCTATTTATCCTTATATGGTCGACACTGGATTGTGCAAGAGGCCAAAAATAAAATATGGGAATTTAATGCCTTTACTATCTCCAAAAATGGTGGCCAAAGAGATTTTGACAGCTCAAATTTCTGGAACATTGGAAACATCGATACCTGCATATATGCTTAATATAATTCAAATTGGAAGGTACGTTAGGTTTTAGGTTTCCATATTAAAGAGGGGGAACCTTATAGTAAGAATCTATATATAAAAGGTATTTCACTTAAAACTTGCAATGTTTTAAAACGATTAGGGCTAATTAATTTTTGTAAAACGTTTTTGGTATAGGTGTTGGTCTCTATAATTATTAAATAATCGGTTGAGTAGTCAATTTACTTTATTTTTACGGTCCTATTTAGGGACATATTTTATTGATTACTTAAAAGACCATCCACTGAGATCCTTGAGCCTGTCAAATTTTCCATTTATTTATTTCCAATTACTATTACTTATAATAAAACAGAAAAAAAATATGTTGTGGTCAAGGAAAAATTAGATAACTAGACAATCTATAAACATTATTAAGGAAATTTTGTCATGCTCAATTAATTAACTTTTGAAACTTCAACTAGACGTTTCGCCTATAAATTTTGGTAAATGATTTATTAAATTTTTACTCCAAAAATAACAACAACCAGTGGCATATTTAGGATAGTGGTGGGGGGGGGGGGGGGGGCTGCACACACAACATTTACAAAAATAAATTTAATCCAACCATGCAGAGGGGGAGAGATAATAATTTAATTTTCGAAATTTGAAGGTGAATTTTAAACAAACTTTGGGCCTAGCCCCGAAAATTTTTCGTCTGCGGCGCTTTTTCTGGTTAGATTACTAACCACACCACACTCTTATAAACAGGGTGGCCCGCTATCAAGGAGGATTCCATAGCGTGTAAATTACTCAACCTTTTAATATTTTTCAAAAATAGACTTATAATAAGGCATTAGGTCTACAATTTAAAATTATTTTAAATTATAAAGGTTGTTTTAAATAGTCCGGGCATTTCTAACATACTTTTTTTTAATGGAACATCCTATATATTATATTATTTTCTAATTCCCTATAAAATTCCACGTATATTTTGTGTAAAATGTCATATGTCTAATGTTTTTGAGATATTGACGTTTAAAATATTGCATTTTCAGATTTTAATTGGCTGTAGCATTGGAAAGAAAAATAGTTTCATCTCCCTATCTTAGTTTTTTATTCCCTATTAAAAGAGTCCAACATATTAAAAATACTAAAATAGGGAGGTGTCAACCATTGTGTGTGTGTTTTAACGCTAGTGCTTAATGTCTAACTGGAATTATTGGCCGCTTTAAACAAAATAATATATAATCTATCGGCTTGACCACAGTTTAGAGTTAATCTTTAAGCTGTGAATTGACCAGGGGCGGATCCAGGGCAGCAGTTTTCTTCCCCGAGCCTTACAAAAATGGGTAGTTTGTTTGAGCCTTAAAAATTTAAGGGTTAGTATATAAGCTTTTTAGACCCAGGATACGCTCTTTTTTTTTTGTCACCCCCTCAGATAAATCTTGGATCCGCCACTGGGCTTAACTACAAAGATTTCGGATATGCCCTTAATCTTGGATGTGATCCGCATGGGTACCTAGTTCATTTCTACGGATTTTAATTAGGTTTGGAAATGCCGTTGTTTTTCGCCCATCACTTTTTAAATTTTAAAATTTCTTTTTAGGTTGCTTCCACTGACAGCCGGTATCTATTTGAAAGATACTTTTGAAGCTTTCGTAGAATCTGATTTGTAATAATAATTATAGAGAAACTAATAAATTATAATAATATACATAATAATATGTACAAATATTTCGTTTACAATTTTTTTCCCACTTGATGGCGGCAGCGACGCAATAGAATGGGCGTCGCACAGTGACGGCTCGTCAGGTGAAGTAGGTGAACCAAAAAAATAAAATAAAACCAGAAGGAAAGTTTTTCGACAATATTAAATATTAATGTACCAATATACAGCTACCATTTTAGCCCTTAAAAATAATTGTGTTCGAATTAATAATAATAATAAGCAATCTTTATTCAGATAACACATTTAGTATACATTTTAAGGAGATACATTTACATAAAACGAAACGAAATTATATTATTAGTTAAATGTTACCTGAGGGGCGAAGTTCACTAATAATATTAACTTAATCCGAATGTAGCTATGCATAATAGGGTCACGGTTAACTCCGATGGACAATAATTGTAAACACTCGTGCATTTTGGCTCGCCCCAGCCGACCGTGTCCGTTAGCTCAAAGCAAGTGAAGATCCAACATGGCTTCGATATTCACAGTTGTTATGGTTACGTGACGTCAATCACGCAAACATCATGTAACAATTTGCATTATGATGAAGAGCAATTTAAAAATAGATCCGTCGTATGCACCATATTGTTTTAGCATTGGTTCGCCTAACCTTAAGGTATTTATTTTAAGGCTGCGCGAAACTTACGGTTATAGATATCGTTTTTACGTGATTTACTGTGTGATTAAAAAGTTTTGTTTTTATTTTTCAGTTAATTCAGTAGTGTGCGCGTACCTACTTAGTATTGCGTTTTAAAAATGAACCACTGTACATATATCTATAGCTCTTCACCATTTTTTAAGACCGCGAGACGCCACTGCCAAATTAGTGAAAATGTTGTTGTTTAAAGGACAGTAGGTATCAGAAAAACTATTAAATATATACGTTATACACGTACTATGACTTGTCACAGTGGCGGCGTCAGGATTTTTGGAATGGGTGGACACAAGTGGGCCCGATGATTTTTGCGATGGGCACTACTTAAATGAAAAAATTACTTAAAAAAAAAAGATTACCGCCTCCTTCACGCACTATAACGACATAAGCGGGATAAACAAAACTCCCCACTTGTCCAAACTGACGTCTAAAAAAAGTCAAAAGTGCCCCTTCCCTACGGGAATAGGTACGGAAATTCCATTACCAAACCGAATTTTAGGTGGGTACCAGGGTGGGCTGGTGCCCACCCTGCCCCCCTCCTGGCGCCGCACCTGTGCACATACCCATTTTATATAGTCTCTCTAAAATATTACAGGTTATACCGGACACTACAAACGCATTTCTTATATACTCACCCATATCAATACTTTTGAATGTGGAGGAAGAAGGTCAATTAAACCAGGTATTCATTTTATTCTAGGTCTAGGGTTCCAGTTGAAGCTATTGTGGGTGGTCTATTGGTCGCTATGTCTAAAAAGTTGAAACAATAAGATTAGAATAATTATATAAGATAATACATTTTAACAGTGCTAAATGTTTTTGATAAGCCAAGCAAGGAATTTTTGGGCGTGACACCAAAACAGTGATGTAAAATAAATAAGGACTCGTTACAAAGTAAGCGTTACTATGTGATCACTAAAAGTAACGAGTCCTAATGTTATAAAAGACTCGTTACTTTTGGCATTTCGTTACTCTGAATTTAAATCTAACTAGTAACTATTCTACCCAGAATTTTACAGCGGGCGGTTTCGTTCGTGGACTTGATAGCCAAACGGATGACAGACAAAACGTATCATAATTATTTTTCGAGCTGGATTTTGTTTTTACCTCGTCAGGCGGCCGATGGCAAGAACCATAAATAAGAAGGATAGCTTAGTTCGCTCGATTTGTTAGCCGAAGGTCAAACGGCGGTGACGTCACCGTGGGTACACTTTCAGACTGGCCTCGTTTAAAATGTATGGTAACGCATAGCATTTTTTTAAATTACGCAGTGTAATTATTTTGTTTAAGTATGAACTAAAAAGTATTTTAGATTTTTGAAAAAAGTTTTTAACCAGGAAGAAAATAAAACACTTCTAAAGTCTGTAATATTTATATAGAATTGGTACTGAATTAATAGAATTTTCGTTTTACTCAAAACGACTGTATAATTATAAGTGTAATGTAATATGTTTAATCATATCTATTTCCTAATGGGAAATTAAAGTAAAATAAAATATATTTATTTAAGAAATCCGATCTATTTGTTTGTAAAAATATGACCAAATATACATATTTAATATTAAGGCGAATCTGAAAAAAGTACAATAAAAGGGCTCCTTTATATTTACTTAAAAAGAGTAAAAGAAGTACATAAATAAATATTTTAATAACCAGGCCAGGCCATTTAAAGATGACAAAAAATTGAAAATACACAAATCACAAATATAAACTAGGTAAAATAAAATACATATGGGCGATTCCCATGTAAGATATCAGTATCGGAACATCGAACAGGTAACTGGAATAAAAATATCCCAAATCTGCACAAAGTTGGGAGGTAGGTACTCCTTCATTTTAAATCTTATTTCGGCACATATAGGCTACGGCGTCCATAGGCTAATATCCCCTGACTTATATCTAAACGAGATGCCCAACGTCTTAGGCTGGAGAGTGCTGGCAATGGATAATTTAGACTGTTACGAAGATACAAGTAACATTTTTTGCTGTAGTAGCGTAAAGTAAATGCTACTGAAATTTCTTGATTTGTCCAATGAACAATTTTTTTCCTCCTTAAAAGTAAAGAAATCTGGTTATTAGTAAGCACCATATTCAAAAGTTTCTCAGCCATAACGGACTTAGCACATTTACTAATGGATTGATTAAAGCATTTTACTTTATAGTACTTAAATTAAGCATGTCATTTAACTCTTTCATCTTTTAATCAGTATTGGACTTTAGTTTATTATACCTACTTCACCAATAAATCTTCATACTTTTCCTTATAAGCATCTGGGGTGGGTATGGGCTCGGGTATGGGTAAAGTAGGTACTTGGCTTGTCTAATATTTCAGTATCAGATGAAGATCCAGCTATGGATGTACTTGGGACACTATCACTTTTGTAAGTAAGGATTGGACCAGATCCTTGTTTATCTTTTTCCCAGCTCTCTTAGCACGCGGTGTATCTTAAATTATTGATTTTTTCTCGGGTCTTTCTAAGTGATTTTCTTTTCTTAATAATATCTTACAGCCTAAAGTGGGAACTGCAGTTTTTTTAAAGAACTCGTCGCAAACGTAAACCTAAAATATAATATTTATTTTGAACTTGTTTTTTAATTAGTATATGAACATATTATTACCTAGAAGCTCATTTTGTGTCTCTTTCATAATCATTCGAGGTAAAATGTAGGGAGCATATTCTGGACGTACTTAGATTAAATTTATCCTTTCATTTATACCTATTTATCCATTCTTTCCTCTTGGTGGATGAGACTAAATCACAAGCTTTTGGAAACGAATGGAATATTAGGTGTACATTCTCTTTTTTCAGGGTTAGCCTGTTGCTTTTACATGAAGCAACAGCACAAATCTGCCCAGGCATTTGAATCTATAACAACAAAATAGTATTTTAGATATTTGTTTTCTGTATTTCATTGAAAAAACTTACCACAACTGTTAAAATACTGATTAGAATGCAAAATGTCCAAAAATACTTTAATATACACCAAGTCCGTGTAAACATAAAAAACACACAGAATCAAGCTTAAGGCACCAAATTTTTAGTGCACGATGTTCTTAAATGTTTATTCTCACTTAAAATCAATTAAAAATTAACAAAAAGTCACAAAAAAACTCAAAAGAAACACAAGAAATCAGAACGTAAACACACTGAATTTCATCGATCTAAACGAATTCTGTACCCATGCCTACGTCACATGCGTTCAGGCAAAATCTAACGTTGCTCTTATGGAAGTAAGCTATCCTTCTTATTTATAGTCGTTGGGCCGATGGCGTGTCGTTTTGCATGTATTTTGGAGAGATGGCGTATTAATATGTATTTGGTTAATTTGTTGTCGGGAAGCCATGTTGCCTGTTGGGTTGAGGAAATACAGGACTGGAAGTTACCATTGAGAGATGAAAGCAATGTTTATTCTTATGTATTTTTAATTTATATTTCTTTTTTAATTTTAACAGGCACTTATTTTATAAACATAATATAAATTGAGTATTCTGTTTCTTAGATTGTATAGCGTAAACAAATTGTGTTTAGTCAAGTTCACTTCGCACACTGGTATTTAGAAAATTATAAAATAATAGATCTTCGATTCCTAGAATCAGATGCCCAAAAGCAGAAACGAAGTGTTATTTGTTTATATTTTGTGTAAATTGAGAACAAGTAAATCTATTTTTTAATCAATACGCCATGTTCTATTCCTATTTCTTTATATTGTATGTTTTTATGTGTTTCTTAATCACATATTTGAGAATTGACAATAGTACATAACCTAGATTTAATATATTTATACTACAAAACATGAGTATTTGGCCATCGATCAACCATATTTTTATTTTTAAAAGTAACGATTTACATAAAGTAACGAGTCCTGAGTAACGAGTCCTAATACCCAAAGTAACGAAACGGTCCAAGTCCTCAAAAGTAACGAAAATTTACATCACTGCACCAAAACATTTTTCGCCTGTTACAGTAGTTGGCACTACTGGAACATTTGAGTCCACTTTAAAACGCAGACTGATAGTGAAGCCATCTATAAGACATAACTATAACTTTTTTTGTGGCGGCATCTATTTTTGTAGGGATAAGTTGCACGTCCAGTTTGATTCGACAGTTTCGTTAAAAAATAGAAATTACTTCTATGCACTTTGCTACGAGCATAGCCGAACTCCTAAATCGTGTAGTTTCGTGATCGCAGTGTTGTCAATAGTACTATTTAAATTTGTACTATTATTTAGGGGTCAAGTACTATGTACTTCATAGGTCCAATAGTACATAGTATGCCTAAAAGGGCATATCTTTGTGGAAAGGCTTCTTAGATTGATGCGTATGATTATAGGATGTTTCAATGTTTGAATGTTTTGGTTTTACCGGACAGTTGATATATTCTTATACATTTTTAAAAAGTGAGTTATGTTATTTGTATTATTCCAATATTCCCTTGTGTTTAAAAGTTTGTCAAACGGAATGTACACTTTTATTTTACCTAGTGTACTATTATTTTGATGTTACTCATTTATACGTAATACTAATTATTATTATAATCTGATTGGAGTTGGCAACACTGCGTGGTCGGCAAATTTGACTGACAATATGGAGCATATTTTGGGGAAAAAGTGTATAAAATTCTAGGATTTATTATATAAATTTGTAAATATTGTCAATGTTTAGTGGTACGTAATTATTAATGTAGATGTCTAGTGACTAAATGCTCTAACTCAGGCCTCCCTCAAGAACATGTCCCGTTAGATGACCTACAACACTTTACACGCCTATTTCTGTGATGTCAAATGCTTAGAATTGTTAATGTTTTCTTTATTTTGAGGAAACGGTGATGTGATTCCTGTGGCGACTGATTAGAAACTGTTTTAAATGTGTTCCTACAGTAAAAATAAGACAAAGTGTTTTTATTTTTAGATAGTGGTGTCTGTGAGGGGCCTTCAAAATGGGAAAGCTACTGTCAAAAATTTTTGGCAATAAGGAGATGAGAATATTGATGCTTGGTTTAGATGCTGCCGGAAAAACCACAATCTTGTACAAATTAAAGTTAGGGCAATCAGTTACAACAATTCCAACAGTAGGCTTCAATGTAGAGACAGTGACCTATAAAAATGTAAAGTTTAACGTGTGGGATGTGGGTGGACAAGACAAAATTCGGCCTCTCTGGCGTCACTACTACACGGGCACACAAGGTTTAATATTTGTAGTGGATTGTGCAGATCGTGACCGTATTGATGAGGCTCGTCAAGAACTTCATAGGATTATCAATGACCGTGAAATGCGGGATGCAATAATACTCATATTTGCCAATAAACAGGACCTACCCGAAGCCATGAAACCCCATGAGATTCAAGAGAAATTAGGTTTAACTCGTATCAGAGATAGGAATTGGTATGTTCAACCTGCATGTGCCACAACAGGTGATGGTCTCTTCGAAGGCTTAACGTGGCTTACAAGTAATCATAAATTATAGCACTCTTGTCTGGCACATACTCACATTAAATTTTGCAATCGACACAGTTTAAATGTTACTTTTAAGAGAGGTGATGATTTAGGATGCAGGACTAAACACGTTTAATCTCAACATTCCAGCTGCCAAAGTATGAATATTTAATTTATAGGCAGTGCATAATTTTAGCCATTGCCATTGAGAAGAATGGTTATGACTGTTGGACCAGTGTTCTTAGTTATTGCCTCCTAATAATTTTTTTTGTAAATAAATTTCTTATCTATTACTTTTCATTGTTTTATATTGTAAAATATTGTTGCCGCATTTAAATCCTAAAATTATTGTAAAACAAATTTGCCTATTAATGTACTATCCTAAATATTTTGTTAAGAGTTAAACTGGAGGTTTAAACAATCTCTTACAAAATACCACTAGGACTTTGTTTAGTTAATTAATTTGAATAAAATGATATTACGTTTAGGGTATTTCATATTTTTATTTTTCTCTTTATTTCATATTTAAATAAAGAATTACCTTAATACCTTTAAATATTAAGACTGAATAGAATTAAGAATATTCTTGGCCATTTAACAACAAGAGAAAATTTAAAGGTGCCAGTATTATAGATTTTTGTGCCAAAAATTTCCTAAACCTAATCTCAAAATTATTGACGAACCTGTGTTCAACAGGGTAACTTTTAAACAAAAATGCAATAAATGTATAAAGTATTCATAAAGGTAATTAAGGCAATAAACTAATATTTAAAATTAAGGAAATTTTTTGCACCAATATTGAATTGGGATATATTTGTAAACCAAAATTCAGTGGTTACAGATTTGTTTATTTTGCTATTCAAACTTTGTTTTTGTTAATATGTATTTAGTTCTTTAAAATAAGTCATTCAAGTGCTTTCCTTAGAGAAATATAACGTCCATTGACATTTTTTAGACAACAATTTTAAATAATTTATAGTTATATATTTGCTGGTGAGCTTAAGTAGAAATTTGTAGTCGGTACCTATGTTTTTAACACAATGCGATTTTATTTTCAATCTCGTATAGGAGGTTTGTCAAAAAAGTATATGCACAATGCTTTATAGGAAATAATTAGAAAAATAAAGGAATGGAAATGTGTAGAGAAATTCAAAGAAACCCTAAATCTACACGAAAAAATGCTTTAACAAAAATAATATGATTATGTTACTGTTGTGTATTTATAAACATTTTGCTTTTCAAAGAGCCTTATTTCGTGTACGACCAGTTATAGTTTAAAACATTTTTTCTTGCATAACCAAATTTAAAAAAGTAGGTATTTAAATTAGTAGATTTGTTTCAATTGCTTACGTTTAAACTAATTACCTATGTTATTTTTTTATTAAATAATCTGGAACCTTGAGCAATTATCTTCTATTATAGGTGTGACACAGGTTTTTGAGGATGCTTGTAGGAATTTTAAGTTTTGAAAAATTTAACTATGATAACTCCTAATTATGTGTTTGAACCCTGTTGTAAAGTTTATTTAATATTAATTAAAATTTTATTTAAAGTTGTAAAAGTCATTAGAAGATTACCAGAAAGTATTCTATAGCTAACAGATGTAAAAAAATATGTTAAAATAGATAAATAGGATGCAAAGTATCTAAAGTCAATTAAAAACTGAAAAACCAATTTTTGTTTTTAATAGGTAGTCAAACAAATATAATTTTACCCCTGCAATAAAATGTAATATTGGATAATAAAAGAAAAACCTACTTTCCGTTTTTTAATGTACATTTATTTTTTCAACAATAATTAAAACATTCACAAACAATCATTAACGTTAATCTAAAGGAAATATAGGCCAGTTTTGCCAACCAATAAAATCCCGTTATTCGAATTTTCAAACCCTAATATCTTGGCATTCACTAACTCCTCAAACCTAAACTTCTGTTCGCTTGAAAGAATAATATTTGCCGCTGAATATGAAGCAGATTTTTACTAATTTGGCTGTGTAGTTTCAGAGAAATTCGCGTTTGAAATATCGTTTGGTGGGATTTTAATGGCTGGGAAAAACTGACTATTACTTTATAATGAATCGTACTTGTAAGGTGTATTTTCCACTTATGCTGGTTTGATGGTAGTAAGGGTGTTAACCACTTACGTGCCCTCAGGGCATAAACATTCATTTTTTTTACAATATATCTGTTCTTAAAATATTTAAAATTTGGCCATCATCAGTTTTTGTTGTAAGAAACTCCTTACCAGAAATTAATGGTGGTCAAATTTTACAGCAGAAATCTGTTCAAAAATTAATTTTTATGCCCAATGGCATGTAGGTGGTAAAATTGCCCGGAAGGACGCACATAGAGCAGTGGTGGCTCGTCAGGTGAAGGGGCTCTTCACAAAAAAATAAATAAAACTAGGGGGAAATTTTTTCGACAATATTAAATATGAATGTACCAATACAGCTACCATTTTAGCCCTTAAAAATAATTATGTTCGAATTAATAATATTGATTTAATCCGATTAATAGGGTCACGGTTAACTCCGATGGACGATAATTATAAACACTCGTGCATTTTGGCGCGCCCCAGCCGACCGTGTCCGTGAGCTAAAAGCAACAAGTGAAGACCAACGCCCAACATACAGTCAAGTGGCTTTGATTTTCACCGCTGCTATGGTTACGTGACGTCAATCACGCGACAGCATGTAACAACTCGCATTATGATGAAGGGCAATTTAAAAATAGATCAGTCGTATGCACCATTGTTTTAGCATTGGTTCGCCTAACCTTAAGGTAATTATTTTGAGGCTTCGCGAAACTTAGGGTTATAGATATTGTTTTTACGTGATTTACTGTGTGATTAAAAAGTTTTGTTTTTATCTTTCAGTTAATTCAGTAGTGTAAAATTAGTTCGCCAAGAGCCAAGGGATTAGGGTTCACTTCCCTCTTTGTAACATAGATAGATAGATAGATAGATAGATAGAAACGTCTTTATTTTTGACTCGGCGAAGGTCAGCTTGCTGTTTGCTTAACCGAGCATGTATGATAAATTTACAAAAGTTAAGTTTACAAAATGAAACGAAATTGCTAAGTTATATTAAGTACCTAATCTAGTGTAGAAACTTAAATATTGGCAACTTAAACTAATGATATATTTACATAATATTGATCTTATACATATTCAAGCATAATTACCCAGCAAAAAACTGCGATAATTGGTCCTAAAGGAGTTTAAACTTAGGTTGACAAATTTGGTACAAATATCAGTATTAAAGATTTTAGGAGCTATATAAGAAAAACTGCGTTGAAAGAGGGCAGTTCGATGTTTCGGTACATTTAAAAGACCATTATAACGGGTTGTACGATTATGTGTAGAATGCCGGAAATGAAGCTTTTCACGTAGGTATTGGGGTACACCACTCACAAGCAGACGATACAAAAAACAAGAAAAATGTAGTCTTTGTCGATCGACCATTTTAAGCCATTTTAACTCAGGCAATTTATAGCTAACATGTTCTCTTGCACGCAGTCCATAAACAAAGCGAATGCAAGAGTTCTGAACCTTTTGCAGTCTAGTCTTACACTGCAAATCCAAACAGGGGCCGTACACGAAGTTACAATAGTTAGCGTGAGATAAAACAAGAGTTTCACACAGTTCCTTTTTTAATTGAGGTCGTAAGATGTGTTTATTTTTGTATAAGTTTCTGAGTGAAAAATACGATTTTTGAATAACTGTACCTACCTGACTTCTAAACCGAAGCTTGCTATCAAAAATGACCCCCAAGTTTTTATATTCCTGCACAACGGGTAATACTGTATCGGCCATAACTATATCCATGTTGTCTGCTGCCCATTGGCTATCAGGTCCAAAATAAATTATTGCAGATTTTTTAGGATTCAACTTTAGACCATTGCTCTGAGAATAGTCACAAATCGATCTCAGGCACTGGGTAAGATTACTCTTTGCTTCAACAGCAGTGGCTTTACTAAAACTGGTGCGCAGTTGCGTGTCATCGGCATATCTCTGCAAATCGCAACCCTTAACAAACTCGTTAATATCGATTGTATAAATTACGAAAAGTAGCGGCCCCAAGATCGAACCCTGTGGTACACCCATACGCACTGCTCTAGAGGCGGATCGACGGCCTTCCAGAGACACGAATTGGGATCTATCCGTCAAATAGTCTTTAAAGAAATTTACCGAAGATTCCGAGAAGCCAAATGAGCGAAGCTTAGCACAAAGAAGCCGATGGTTAAGTGTATCGAATGCTTTACTATAGTCAAGCAATACCAGTGCCGAAGTCTCACCCCTATCAGCCGCCCCAATGATATCGTCCAAGACCTTCAACAAGACCGATGCAGTGCTATAACCTTTACGAAAGCCAGACTGAGATGAAGGGAGCAGATTATTTTCAGTAAAGTACTTAATTGTCTGTTCGTAAATGACTTTTTCGAACACCTTGGACAGAACAGATAATAAACTAATAGGTCTCAATTCCGACACTTCAGTTGGATTACTTGTCTTTGGCAGAGGCACGACCATAGCGACCTTCCAGCGAGAAGGGAACATAGAATTGGTTATACACATGTTGAAGATGTGAACTAAGTATGGTACGATGACTGGACAACATAGCCTAACCATTTCAAGAGACAGACAATCCGCCCCTGATGCATTTGATCTCTGATGGACTATGGCATTTACGACTTCGGCATCAGACACCGGCGAGAGGTTAAACCTATAGTTGGTACGAATATTCTTATGAGCTTCAACAAATTCGTTGCTAACAGTTGGTGCTATGTTAATTACTGATTCTATAAAAAAATTGTTAATATTTTCAGGATTTTTTAAATTACTCGGCAAGCCTACATTGTTTTTATTCTTACTATATACATTCAAATTGTTTAATGCGCGCCAAAGATCTTTTTTATTATTATTACTTGCAACAAAATTAAGATAGGCCTTTTTTTCATCTCGGACAGCACGGGTAAATAGGTTTCTCATCTCCTTATAAGCATCCCAGTCCTGAATAGTCTTGGTTTTTTTGTACTTCGACATCAATTTGTTCCGTTCTTTTTTCATGATTTTTAGGACGTCGGTAAACCAAGGAGCTTTAGGCTTTGTAACTCGGACCCTGCGTAAAGGAGCATGACGATCAAATAACCGTAATATATTTTCAGTAAGTAAGTCGACCTTTTTATGCAAGCATTGTTCATTATAGATTTCAGCCCAGTTAGTATTTATCAGGTCCGAGTTGAATAGATCGATGTCAAATTGTTTAAAACTCCGAAACTCCACCATTTTTGGTGGCCTAACAGGGGCCCTGCAATTTATTTTACAAAAAGTAAGTTGATGATCTGTAACATCGTGCATATCGACATGCACGACTTCTCCATCTAGCAGATCTCCGTTGGATAATATAATTAGGTCAATAAGGCTACTCTGTCTACCACAATAGCGTGTCGGGGCTTTAACAACCTGGGAAAGTGAATAGGAACTGAGGAAAGCATCGAACATGTTCACGGAATTATTACAGGTCAAAAGATTGATGTTCATATCACCCATTATAATGACTTCATCAGATAGAGGCATCATGGAAGACATCGCACTCTCCAAATGATCAAACCCATCTATCAAATTACCCTTGGGTGGGCGATACAGTACACCTAACCCGAGATTTATACCGCATACTTTAGTAGTCAGCCACAGCTGCTCAATATTGTCATTACTTACCCCAACATCTACGTTACTGACCGGCAAATCATTTCTAATATAAACTCCGACACCCCCCCCTCGCGAGCCTCGATCCGCTCTAAAAAAATTGAAACCATCGATAGATAGTACACAATTAGGATTATTAGGCGAAAGCCATGTTTCCGAAACTCCCAAAATATCCAATTTTAATTTTAAAATAAGGTCTCTTAAACTGTTTTTGCTAGGTAGAAGCGAGCGTATGTTTACATGTCCTATTTTTAAATTATTTATGTTTGGCTTCATTTTGTTATTGTTAATAAAACCTGTAAAAACTGATATTACCTACAACAATAGAATTAATGATAACTATTCTAAATGTATACAATAAAAAATAATAAGCAGATACACCTGTTTACGATAAGAGTTCATTCAAATCAGATTCGTTTTTTATGTGAATGGGTTTGTCATCATCTTTTTTGCGGGCCAATACCTTGCCGTAACGATGCCATACATACTTGTAGCCTTTTTCCTTGAGACCTTTGGCCCTCTTAAAAAGATTATACATTTCTTTAGTCAACTCTTCGTCGATAAATATTGGGTCTTGAGAGGTACCTAGACCACATAGTGCAGGGGTAATCCTCCCCTTTCTTGAGCGCGCAGTTAGGATGCGTTCTTTAATATCCGTGTCCTTAAAAGTCACCGTGACCTTAATGCCCTGTGGAGTATTAAATTGACGAATGGCATCAATGTCATTGGCTGTAATAGGAACATTCAAAGAAGTACAGAGGTTTATCAAATCAGCTGTAGAAGCCCTGTTGTCTGCGTCATTTAGTGGAAGTCCAGAAATACATAAGTTTTGCTTAATCTTACTCGAGTTTTGACTACATATCATGTTTTCTAGTTTTTGCACCTTTTCCTTCAGAACAAGATTATCCTTAGATATTTCAGCAAACATTTCCGACATAATCTTATTGCGCCTTCTTTCTTCCTCATATTTTTCATTTATGAAGTCCATTGCCCTTTTAACATCTTTTACTTCACTTTGAAGTTCTCGGATCATATTTTTTAACTCAATCATATCATCCCCATTAGATCTGGAACTGGAGGGTGAAATGAACAATGATGAGCGCCGTTTAGCATTAACTTGTGCGTCGCAATCCCCACAAGTCCAAGAAGTTTTCTCGGACTGCATAAGCCGTGCATCCACTTCTGAAACGTTTCCACATTCGAGGTGAAAATAACCACTGCATCGACCACATTGCAGTTTGATGCGCTTACCAATGTTTTTGTGACAAAGCCTACATACTTTACTAGCCATTTCGGTTTCTTAACAGTTCAGATGTTTCAGCTCTGTTGGCAACACCGCTGAATTTGTAGCCAAGAATAGCAAGGCCTTCCTAGGGTCCAAAGTTCAAAACAGTTTGCACGAGGTACAAATAGTGCTTATTTTAGCCAAATATCCGGTAGGTACTCATAGGATAAACTCACCAGTAGCTCAGCATACCGCTCAAAATTCTCTGGAGTACATGTTGCCTTTTAATTTTCACTCTAACTTTCAAAAAACCTGTTTTCTAACGGAACAATGACCATTTAAACTTTCTTCCAACGTTGTCGTATCGTGTATATCATAAGCAAACAGCAAGCTGACCTTCGCCGAGTCAAAAATAAAGACGTTTCTATCTATCTATCTATCTATCTATCTATGTTACAAAGAGGGAAGTGAACCCTAATCCCTTGGCTCTTGGCGAACTAATTTTACACTACTGAATTAACTGAAAGATAAAAACAAAACTTTTTAATCACACAGTAAATCACGTAAAAACAATATCTATAACCCTAAGTTTCGCGAAGCCTCAAAATAATTACCTTAAGGTTAGGCGAACCAATGCTAAAACAATGGTGCATACGACTGATCTATTTTTAAATTGCCCTTCATCATAATGCGAGTTGTTACATGCTGTCGCGTGATTGACGTCACGTAACCATGGCGGGCTAAAGCTAACCTAACCTAAAGTTTAATAAAGTACGAAAAAACGAAATTTGCTTTAATTAAAACATCCTCAAGCGTGTTCTATCATCTACATAATAACATTCCTCAGAGTGTAAAAATTACGTTTTATTACTTACATTTCGGAAAAGATTTAACATCATCAGGAAATTTTAGTAATAATAGAGGAGGCCCTTTCGAGCGATAAAAAACTACCCCCCCCCCCCCCCCCCCGAACACACCAGACTCAAACTCTGGATGCGCCACTGCCACCCGGTCACCATTAATAAAAATATATATTTCTTGAAATTTCGTTCTGCTCATAGTGAATGAATCACGTTGAAATTTCAAGTTTAAAAGCTCAAAAATAACAAGCGGTAACAAAAATGTCATGTAATAAAATATTTGTTCGATGGGACACAAGTACAAAATACACCAAGATCAGTAACTATCTTATTGCAAGTTTTGAGGCTACTTTATATAAATATAAATATTTATTTATGAAAAAGAAACTTTTTGTTTCTAGATTTAATACATTCATCACAACTTTATGACATAATAAAAGCTATCTATTATAGACGTCCTACTAGCCGGATATCGGAACCTAATAGTAAGAGGGTCTGTTTAGGGGTAAATTTTTGATTTTATTAAAAATATAAAAGTAAGTTTAGTATTTTTAAAATTATCGAACGGTGTCATCGCTATACGTTAGTCTAATTGAGGCTGAGAGCGTTTTCACACGGCACCATATATCGCGCGCGACAAATGGTCGCAATATTGCTTTTACACCAAATTATGTGTTTTCTAATGAGCCATTTTCACACACAAGCGATATTAGAGAACACATAATTTGGTGTAAAGCAATATTGCGACCATTTATCGCGCGCGATATATGGCACCGTGTGAAAACGCTCTGACGGCACGAAGTCTTATAGCGTTTTTTTTTATTATTATACGCTAACGCTTTTCTTATAGAGAACTCATATTTTATACAAATAAACTAATGTACGGAAAATAAAAAAATAGTAACTTGTTATATTTCACAATTTTTATTCGATTGCCTGACACGTGTTTCCACCCTTGAAAGGACTCTTCTTGTACACCTTTAACAATGACCAAAAAAGAGTTGAAACACAATTTTCCGCACAAAGGAAATTCCGATTCACCAACAATGTAGCCCAGCTCAAATAAGTTATACAACACTAATGATTCTACACAGATTTTAAAAACTTATTTGCCTAAAAATTTCAAAATTTTGTAAAGTCGCAAAAATTTTCTAATTTTTTAGCTAGCATATTGTTAATAAGCCTAATAGACTTTAAATTAAAAAATTATTTACAGACGCCAACATAACTACTTTAAAAACCAATAAACTTTAATTTAATCGATCTTCTTAGTCTTCGATCACATCGCAATAGTGGAACGGATATAATAGACATCATGTCACAGCCATTTTTTTCCATTTAAATTGAGATATTTATAAAACTTCCCCAATATATGAAAGTTACCTCGAAAATTTCAATAAGAAAGTAATTTTCTATAAATCGTCTACACTGTTTTTTTTATATATAAAAGGAGTAAAAGTAGATGTAAAAAATCTACTTTTTTTAAGATAGAGAATAGAAAAAAAATGCATTGAACATCTTGAACAAAGGACATAATGTCGCTAATTAGTTTATGTAGTTATTAAAATATCACTAGTATTTTTTTAACTACCTACCACGTAATGTCACCGGTACCTACATAGTAAGATTAAAAAAACATTGTAATACTAAACATTTAGTATTCTATCAATACACACACAAAACTAACAGTTTTAAGATTTTATGGTACAAATACAACTTATCTACATACATTTATGTACTAGAGGGCATTACACATTAAAAGAGTAGATCTTCACTGGAAATATGTATTTATCTATTCTTTAAAAATTAATCTATGAAGTTTAAAAATGCTTAAGAGTTAGGGCTACTGACGCATTCGCTATTTCATATATTGATGAGCATTTCGTTTTATCTAAAAAAGGCCAAATACTTGTCTCTTGGCAGCATAAGGTAAAAAAATATTAAATGATAAGTAAATTAAGCAAAAACGAAATTTTGCCCATTTTCTTTCGATAGAAACTTCTTTTCCGGCCATAGATGTACGCGTGCATCAACTCGCGTTCATCAACGTCTGTGTGTGAATGTAAATAATGCACGCAAGTTTAAGGAAGTCAATAATAATTTACTTCGTGCACCAACGCGTGTTGATGTACGCGTACTTCTCTTTGTGTCCGGCTTGTGGTAACTTAAGTAATTGCTCCAATTTTGGCCGATTTTTGAATAAAACGAAACATTGAAGGAAAAACGAAGTGGCCAATACGTCTGTAGTCCTTAAGACTATCAGAGCTGTGAAAGTTACTTCAGAAAAGTAACTAGTTACTTTTTCGATACTTTTGCACAAATGTATCTAGATACTTATAAGGAATAGTTACTTTTACCTAGAAGTAACTTAGTTCTTAGTTACTTAGTTAAAGTAACTAGTTATAGTAACTAAGATACTTTTACAGTAACTACGATAATTTAAAAGTAACTAAGATACTTTTAAAGTAACTAGTTACTTTGATTGTAACTAGTTACTAAAAGTAACTAAGATACTTTTGAGTAACTAGTTATTTTAATTGTAACTAAGAAACTCTAAAAGTTACTAAGATGCTATTGAACTAGATACCATAAATTTACCAGGTAGTGATAACTCATTTTCCTGTACGCACTACCACTATTACCATCAGAAAACTAAACTAAGAAGTGTTAATTCGAACAACGAACAAGTAGAATAAAATGCTTTTTAAGAAATTTCGCGTTCCAAGCAGTTTGCTGTTTGACGCTCGCCGATCGTCCCTTGGTCATCATCTGATGGACGGCACGTATGCATAATTGGTATCCTAGAGGAACTTTAAAAGTACCATACTTAACTTAACTTTAAAAGTAACTTAGTTACTTTAAAAGGAACTTAGTTACTTTAAAAGTATCTAGTTACTTTAAAAGTATCTAGTTACTTTAAAAGTATCTAGTTACTTTAAAAGTATCTAGTTACTTTAAAAGTATCTAGTTACTTTTTAAGTGTATAGTTACTCCTAAAAAGTAACTAGATACAAGTTACTTTTCAAAAGTAACGAAGTTACAATTACTTTTGGCATGATTCAAAAAAGAACTTAGTTACTAAGTATCTAGTTACTTTAAGTAACTAGATAATAAAAAGTATCTAGTTACTTAAGTTAATCACAGCTCTGAAGACTATTAGCAATTTTTGCAGAGAAGCCTATTTTCATCAAATTCTATCTTGTTAATAAGTAGTAGGAAATAACTGCACGTCTGTTGTAATATATTTCAGGTATTTTAACTAAACGAAGGTTTTTTTTAGTTTTTAGACGACTCAATAACTTTTACCTGTTTTCCAGAAACAACATCTTTGATATTTTTTCCATACATTAAAATAAATGAATTGATGATACCAATTGTGAGGCAAATTTAAATAGACATTAAAAAAACATTATTTTAGTGAATAAATAAAGGCGTTATACAATACATCTCTTGCTTGAGCTTGATCATGGTATGTTACTATAGTTAAAATTATTAGATACGGTATGGTACTTGTTTCGTTAGGTGCACTGTTTAGACTTAAAAAGGTTTAAAAAAATTGTTTGCGTCAACTTTTGTTATATGGTGAGATCATAGTACTAGTTTTGTTGATTGAGGGTACAAATAAGAAGCACAATAAAATTGTCTAATAAAAAACTAGCAGCTCTGTTCTGCCGTGCAAATCTAAAAAGTTGTAACCTATATTTTGTTTCCAAATAATAAAATAATTCGACTAAACTATTGATCATGTAAGTAAATGTTTATTAACGAGACTGGAAAAATCCTACAAAATGCATTGATTTATGGTCAATTTGTCAGCACACATCAATTTTCTTTTTCAAAAATACTATTATTAAAAGTGCATTTTAATATTGTTAATTTAAAAAAATATATTTATGGAAGCAATGTGGAGGCAGGGTCCGTTAATAAAATTATTTTAGTCGTTGTAGAGACAATAACAGCGTTTTAACACGAAAGAAAAAACTAAAAATTATAAAAATCAGTCTTGCAAGTAGAATTACGTTGGCTGATAAAAGTGTCAATTAAAAAAATTATTTGCCAAATCACTTGAGATATAAATCATCAAAAAATTTCGATTTTGCTGGAGTTTTATGTTAAAACCACCACGATACAAATGAGCTTATGTGTATTGTGATTAAAACCATAGATTATTAAAATTTAATAATCACGAAATATATTAATGGATGTATAAATCAATCTAAAACTTTGTCATCTAAATAATCTCGTGGTTTGATATATGAGAGCATGTGTTATTTTTTACTTGGTCTAGGAATAATCTCTCTTAACACCAGGCACATATGTAGCCATGTCATAACCGGTGTCCCACGCAAATTCTCGTATGAACCAGGTATATGGTAATTCACTATTAGATAAAGTACAGGGTGTCTCAATTGAGAATTTTCTATTTTAGCTAAAAGCTTACAATGTCGAAAAATCATTGGTTGGAGTATTGTAGATTGTGGTGTACAATATACTCGACTTTGGGCTGTAAGTTTCTTACTGATTTATTACGACTCCTGTTCCTCATTCATCCTATTATAAATTAACCCTCTACAGAGAAATTAGCTGGAAGATCAATGTTAAAGCATGTTTACTATAATTTGTAAAAAGGATGTAAGTAAACCATATAAACACGATTGTGTTAAAATAGAAAAGGACTAAAATACCCTATTTTAGTTTCAAATAGATGTTTCAGCTGGTGCATTCTACAGTTTGTGCAATAGCAAAATCAAATTTTCTTACCTCTGAGGAGTGTGTTTTGATATGGTTAGTATTTTTTAAAATATATTCTAAATTTTAAATCATCCTCAGGGAATAAAAAATAGAATTTTTTCCTTGTGTATTTTTGGAATAAAAATACGTTTAACACCAAGCTGGAAAATTTTAAATATATTTACAGGGTGATTCACGGCGGATGGTACGTTAGAAGTATATGACGAACGATTCTGAAAATTTGTGCATTTACATAAAACGGCCATGTTCTATTTATTTAAAATTTGAAATATTTTAAATGATACAGTGTTGCCACTTCTACCAAAAATTAGTAGTAACTTCGATACTTTAAATATATTTTATTATATTTTCGGACCCCCTATTAATTTTCCAACAACTTTCTGTAACATTATATATTAGGTACAATTTTTATGTCAAACAAGAGTTTGTCATGGCATCAAAAGAAAATTAAATTGTCGAGAAAATTTTACAAATAATGGTGTATAAGTCGGAAACTTGACTAGTTAGATATAGATATTATACAGGGTGGCACATCGAAAACGAAACAGAGACATTTACTGGGAGCTCCGTTCTTTTTTGGAAAAACGCTCAGACCCGTCGATTTTGTTTTCGAGGGGGACAAAATTGGCAGAAAATCACGTTAAAACGTGCAGCCCCCTGAACGGGGGTGGCATCACCCCTAAAATCTTAAATGGAAAGGGGGGTCGAGTGATACCTTATTTTAAAGGTCTTTCAATTCCCTTTATAATGATGTAAAATTCATGTACTTCAGTTAAGTAGTAAACGAAATTGAAAGACCTTTAAAATAAGGTATCACTAGACCCCCCTTTCCATTTAAGATTTTAGAGATGGTGCCAACCCCGCCCAGGGGGCTGTACGTGTTAACGTGATTTTTTGCCAATTTTGTGTCTCCATCGAAAACAAAATCGACGGATCTGAGCGTTTTTCCAAAAAAACTGAGCTGCCAGTAAATGTCTCTGTTTCGTTTTTGATGCGCCACCCTATATATTAAAATAAAGAACCAATTTAGGTAGCTTTCAGTGATAATATACAGGGTGTTACATTTAAAAAAATATACTTATGGTCACCTATTCAAGTAACCAAATTAACTGCATTTTTAAACCACCCTATATAAGTATCGCAACTAAGATTCGGGCATAGGGTTAAAAGCCCCAGGGTCCTAATATTCCCGAGTTAAAAAATATCAAAATTTTTTTAAGTTAATATTTTCCACGAGATAGATGCCAATGATTTTAGGGAACCCCATTTTGTTGCATCAAACCCAGATTGTAATTACCTTGAGAAAAAATGGCACGTTTTTATTAGTTTTTAATTGCTTTTTTTTTAAATTAACTTCCCATAGAATTCTATGTTTAAGAATTGTATTCGATGTGTTTAAAATTTTATAAAAAGTATCCATGTTCGGCGCGACACCGTTTTTAAAATTAAAAATTACCTAATTAATTTTTGGCTGTTAAAATGTCCATTTGCTATATCACTAAGCAATAGTAAAAAATAGCGATACCGTTGTTTAGCTGCCGACTTGCAAAAATTCTTTAGACGCTCATAATTATTGGCCACGACAAAGAACTTAAAAATTAGAAATGGACAAGGTGATTTGCTGGTCAAATATAGATGCCGATGCGCCGGTTTGAAAGGGCATGATTTCTGCAGTTAAAATTTTAAAACTTTCATTAAAATAGTACTAGGTAGTAGGTACTAGGCATCTTTAATGAAAAATCAATACCTTTTTTAAATAATAATTTGCTGTCAGTTCAATGGTGTGAGAAAATGCAGTCTACAAATTAAATGTTTGAAAATGATTTTTTGTGTTTCTTTAGCAAAATGATAATATGGGGTAAAGTAAACTTGTAGTCTTCTCCACAAAATATCTTTACTCCATATCTTCACAGCTCCACTTTGAGTCAATGGACGACTTTCACAACAAATAATAATGGGCTAAACCAGGTTTGAAATGGGCGTCATATTAATATAACGCCCATCTGATATCGTAAAAGAAATGATAAAAGTACTAATGCCAATTTTATAAAAAATATCTAAATGAAATGCCAGGCTGCAGAAAAGATTAGTTAAAAATATATGGGCTAGACAAAGGGTATAAAGTGTACTGTACACACATGCTTTAATTGAATATAAGCATCTACGTTAAAGAAAAATCACAGAATTTGACATTTCCATTAGTATTATAAGTAAAAAAATACCTAAAATTAAAGTAATCCCTTAGGCGGTTAGTACTACCTACAAATTGCCGACATTTTAGGTATACAGGGCGACCACTTAATACGGCAAAGAACAACATCTATGTTGTTCTTTAAAACACAAACAAATATTCATACAAGAGCATATGTATGATTTCTCTTAAAATATTAGTATACCGGTTTAATCTTAGTCAGAAGTAAAATTACAAAAAATACGTACCTCTTGATTTGGCAATAGAGCTCCGCCTTAAGGGAATTGGTACAATTGTTCCATGTGTATTAAATTTATTCCTGTTGTGCTTATATTAAAACTGGCTGTAGGGTAGTTATTTGTATACACAACACACACCTAGGAAATTATCAAGAGCGCAACAGAATAAAAAATTAGTAATAGATCAAAACAAGCACATGCCGCGCATAGTTTCATACAGGGTGACGATTTGAAAACGAACAGCATTTAATATTGTCTCTACCAATGATAGTATGAAAATTTGGCGAAACACGTCAATTGATATATCGAGGGGGACATTTTTTAAGACATTTGTTGTCGTGTTACTTTCAACCCCCTAACCCCCAGGGCACCTACCCCTAAAATTTTAAACGGCAACCCCTATTTATTTTGCCATTTTTGTGTTCCTTATAAAATTCTACATAAACTGTATAATTTTTTTTTTAAATGTAATTATTTTATTTTTTTTAGTGGCGATATCGAAGACGAAATGTAGAAATACATTCCAAATTCCTTTATTTATTTACATTTCGTCTTCGATATCGCCACTAAAAAAAATAAAATAATTACATCTAAAAAAAAAATGATACAGTTTATGTAGAATTTTATAAGGAACACAAAAATGGCAAAATAAATAGGGGTTGCCATTTAAAATTTTAGGGGTAGGTGCCCTGGGGGTTGAAAGTAACACAACAAATGTCTTAAAAAATGTCCCCCTCGATATATCAATTGACGTGTTTCGCCAAATTTTGATACTATCACTGGTAGAGGCAATATTAAATGCTGTTCGTTTTTAAATTGTCACCCCGTATACAGGGTCTTGCAATAGTGCGTCAGGCTTCTATACCTCCTATACGAATGCAGTTAGGAATTTCATTCCTATGCAGGCTTATACTATTTCATAGGGCGCATGTCATGAAAAAAAATTCCATATACACATTTGCCCAAAAAAGTTTGATAACAAAATGATGACTTTTTAAATGGAACACCCAGTATTTTATTGCATATTTAGGTTCGTATTAGAGTCCTTTATAATTGTCCAAAATTTTATTTATTTTGTTTAGTTAATAATAAAAAATAAATAAAGTTTCACGGTCATACATAATAAATATGTAATGAAATGTTCCATTTAAAAATATGCAACTTTTTGTTATCACACTTTTTTGGGCCACCCTGTATATGGGAAAATGTTTTCCTGAAATTCACCCTATGATACAGTATAAGTCTGCCGATGAATGAAATTCCTAACTTAATTTGTATAGGAGCTATAGAAGCCTGACACACTATTTCAGGACCCTGTATGGTAGAAAGAGGTACAAAAATTACACTTGGCTTTACTCTTATAATATCGTAATAAATAATATTGCTGAACCGATTATTCGCTTCAATTCAGCTGCCGGGCACCGGGGAATCACTGGTCGGAATGTTATTCGGGGAATCACATGTATTATGCTGTTTATGTCATTTTTGGTAATTCTTACTGAGAATAAGCACAACAGGCATAAATCTAATCATGTAAAACTGTAGCCAATGTCCTTAGGCAACCCAGTGTTCTAATCACATAAATAAATTCATAATCTGATATTTGGCGCAACTGGAATCTTCTTTACATTCTTCTATACGCTATTACATCTATCAGGTTTATTTTGATAAACTTTACATACGGCCTTTATTAAATCCTTTAGGATAGCTGCCTGAGATTCAAAACTTTGACTTTCATTTAACTCTATTGTTGGAATAAAGCGGACTTTTGGATTTAAAGCATTTGTCCTTTCTCCAAATTTTTTCAACAGAATAGAACCATTTTGCTCTATGGCACATTTGTTGATTGGAGCGAAATCGATATTAAGCTCCCGGCCACACTAAAATATAAGATTTTTTAAATAAAAATATCGTAGAACGGTGAAAATTTCAAATGTTCTAAGAGCTTTGTGTAAATTTTTTAAATAAATATAGTTTTTTAATTAACTATTTCAAAGCTCTTTTCTGTGGCGGCTCGTCAAAAAAAAAAAAAAAAAACCAGGAGGAAAGTTCTTGACACGAGTATTGACAATTTAAATATGAATGTACCAATACAGCTACCATTATAGCCCTTAAAAAATTATTATGTTCGAATCAATAATATTAATTTAATCCGAATAATAGGGCCACGGTTAACTCCGATGGTTAATAATTATAAACACTCGTGCATTTTAGTGCGCCCCAGCCGACCGTGTCCGTTAGCTGAAAGCAAGTGAAGACCTAACGCCCCACATGGCTATGGTTACGTGACGTCAGTCACGCAAACAGCATGTAACAAATTTTAGCAAAAACAATTTTAAAATAGAACAGTCGTAGGCACCATTGTTTTAGCATTGGTTCGCCTAACCTTAAGGTATTTATTTTAATGCTTCACGAAACTTACGGTTATAGGCATCGTTTTTACGTGATTTACTGTGTGATTAAAAAGTTTTGTTTTTATTTTTTAGTTAATTCAGTAGTGTACGTACCTACTTAGTGGTGTGTTTTAAAAATGAACCCAATTAATGACATAGTTTGTAATTTGTTGGAAACTCCATTCAGTTGTTGGACAGATGAGGATAAGAGAGACGTTTTGTTACACGGGTTTTTAGTCAATGTTTGTTTAAGTACCCGCACTACTATACTTAGCTCTTCACCATTTTTTAAGACCGCGAGCCGCCACTGGCTCTTTTAGAATGAAATTTAAGCCAGAAGCTCTCGTTTTAAAAAGAACTTCAAGCCATGCATAGAATTAATTCCCTGAAAGAGCTTGAAGCTCTTTTTAAGTCGCAAGCCCTTACGCCCAGCTCTGTTTTCTATGTACACCGCTGTAACTATGCTTACCCGTTCGCCAGCATCTTCGGGAATCATATTATCGGTTATCATACATGCGACATATTTTAATTGCTTGTCAGGATCTTTAACTTGATCAATAACACATGAATGAATCTTGTTTGCAAAGCATTCGACATGATCATGTTGACAGCGGAATTCAATTTTACCTGTATCATCAATCATGGTCTGAAAAAAAATAAAGAAGTAAATTCATAGATGTTAAATCCTGCGGAATTAAAATATTTTGAATAAAAATGACATCGAGACTATTGTTCTATTTTAAAGAAGTGTTGATAACCTTCATCCATTATCATTAGAATTTGAAGCGATTAATTATTGTTAAATAAAAATGTACCTACATAAATACCTATTTATTTTTTTACCTGTGGAATAATGAATTTCAATTATATTTTATCACACAATAAATACAAAATAGGTATAGTGTGCCGTGCCTATTGACTGTTTAAAATTAAGGTAGCAAACACGTTTGATCTGCGATAAAAAAAATCTTGCTATAAATAAAATCATCCATATAGCACGAGCGTCTCAATAATACTCTCAATGAGCGTACAAAATAAGACGGCTGGACCGGAATCGCTATTTGCGCAGTGGAGTTGGATTAAATTTAAAGATGCTTTAGGTAAAATAAACAAATATTATTGTTTATATCTCGGTCTTCTGTATAAAACCTCCAACAAAAAATACCTCTTTGTGAAAAAGCAGCATATACACTATTGGCAAACTCGAATCTAGGGTGCCAATATAAACGCATCAGACAGAGATTATTAGTAGCATTTAACATGTTAAACAGAGAACATGCTATCCCATTCCTCCCACCTTCTATTCTTTAGAACACGCGGTCGAAGCAGAAACGGGAGCGATCGATACGTCGACTAGGCCACACCACACACATATCCCCCCTTTCAGTCGGAATGTAGGAGTGGTTAGGTCTCTTTTTAACTGAAGGTTTTGCCCATATGTGCCTTCTCTCTTGGTTGCATTAGAGGTTTCGCACCCCAGATTCAAGTTTGCCAATAGTGTATATCACGGAAAAAAGAGATCAACAATTTATTGCAGATCATACACTATCATTCATACTGACTGTTTTGATAAAGGAATGACAGTAATGCTGATCGTGTAAAGGCAAAAAAACGGATAGAAATTCTCATTAGATGTGAGAATGACCAACGACTAACATCATTCAGGACTGTCAGTAAGACTGATAGTATAGGGTCTGCTATAAATAAAAACAGAGCCGTATCGGTGCTTCGGCTACAAGCGATCGAAAATACTGTCGATGGGTCGAATTTGGCAATTTCTAATTGATTAAGTCAATGAGAAGCAGAAAATGGGCTTTGAAGGCCAATAGAATATTTATTTATTAGAATAAATTAGATGGGGTTTTCTTGTAGTCCACGTTGACTGTTATTATTTACAGATACGAATTTCTTAAATTCATACTGATAAGTTTAACGTTTTAAAGGTTTTATTTTTTTTGATAAAAGTGGTAAATTATTCATTTCTGTAAGAGAAAAAGATATGAAGGAGTATTAAAGTAATCTATTCTATTATAAAAGGTAGGATGTAATATGAACCAATTTAAAATATATGTAATATTAATTATAATAATTTACTGACTACACCTACTGTGTAATGCTTAATTTCTTTATGGAAGACGAAATGTAGTTACTCTACACTGTCAATTTTTCCCATGCAACATTTTCTTCATGGTTCTTCCTTTTAGTTATTGAAACTGCCATAATTATAACAAAAATTCTCAAATACACCATCATATTGCAAAATATTTACTTAAGTTTAAAGCAGGCAAAACTTATATTTTCGGTATCTAAGTAGATATTTCATAATTGCAATAAACTTAAAAATAAGGAAGTCATGGTTAGACACACTTTTAACTATTTTACTTAGATATAATTTTTTAATTTTAAAAATTACATTACTATTTCAGTAGGTACCTATACCTTTAGGCAAAGGTACCTGCCATTTAACTTTAAAGAATTCATCACAACATGGAAAATAAACTCATTTTTAGCTCTTCACTGTGATTGAGTATCTCCAAATTAGAGCATACGACTTACTCAGAATAAATAAATAAATGCTTTATTTCAGATCATGACACATAAATACTTTTAGTTTAGGTTCATAATTCTTCTGTAGGTAATAGGTAGGTGCACTCAAGTATGTACTATATATAATAGGTATATTTATTAGTAAGTATTACTAGTTACAAAAACTTTTAGTTTATTTGAATTAAAAACTTACCTGTGCTTTCCCATATGGAATCAAATCAACTATCAAAAATTCCTTCAAGTCATCAAATACAGGAACAAGTTGATAGGTTAAAAAAAACTTCGAGTCAGGACACAGTGCCTCATAGTAAACAGAAATTTTTACCTTCTCTATTTCTTTGCCTAATTCATCTCGAACAATAATCTGTTCAATGGGGGGTTTTCGATGAAAAATATAGGATGCTTTATATATTATAACAATTATAACTAAGATTACTAACGCTTTTGAATATTTTGGATTCATTGTGTGCGATTATTTTCTTATTATTGTACACATATTGTCATTTTCCTAATGGAGCTTTTGGCATTTAGGCAACAGACACACAGTACTTGCTGCTTGAAATCTATAAGTGGTCACTTCCCACTAAGTTAAGTAAGTAGTTAGAGAGACTGATATGACGTGTAATTTTTTTTAAATTACCACAGTAGCAATTTTAAATTGATTTGCTTTGGTGTTTTTATCGTTGTTTTGACAATTTAAATTGAGGTTAGATCTTTGAAGATTATGGCGTTTTCTTTTTGCAGAACTGGAGTGAGTTCAGTGAGTCAACTGTTATTTGCATGTTTCGTAATTAGTTCGAGATTTGTGAAGTCGAGATCCTAAATTCCGAAAAGCTCATAATTATTACAGGACCGTGTTTTTTTTTATTTAAGAAAAATGGAGTCGGTGATGGTGATGGAAAATATCGATAATATCTTGTAGGATAGTAGTAAGTATACCTAATTTTTTGTTTTAAAAATGCATCCCAGAAGAAAATTTTAAAGGTTACGAAATTCACATTACATTTCACGATATTAAAATATCTTGAATCATAGAATTCCATTCATTATTCATAATTTAAGAAGGCATGCACGCCTATATGAATGATTTCTCTAAAATCCAAGAATACGTACTCAAAGATTTTTTATGGGCCTCGCATTTGTCATGTTATTGTCTCTGCTCGAATCCTTGCCTTCAACTCTTCCAGATTTCTAGGTCTGGTGACATAGACCCTGCTTTATAAATCGCCCCATAAATAAAAAGTTTAGGGTGTAATATCAGGGGATCCTGGGCGGCTACTCTATAAATTATTATACCCGTCCTATCCACATATTTGGAAAAGCATTATTACGAATTCTTTTACATTTCTTGCAATGCAAAGTGGGGAGGGGCTCCATCCTACTGAATAAAAATCCTGTGATTTCCATAATTAGGGAACATTCTTTGTAGTTTTGGTATAAAAATGTTTAAAGAAAATTTAAATATTATTAAATTGCCTTGTAAAAAGAATGGTACAATTATTTTGTCGCCTATTATTCCAGCCCCCAGCCCAAACATTCTTTTTCCCTTGCCGTTGAGAGTGGTATTCAACAATCCAATTAGGATTTTCGTCTGAATATTATCGGCAATTTTGTCAATTAACCTAAAATGGAAATTAATTAAAAATAGGTTTATGTTCAGATTTTACCCAGCGATTGTATAACGGGTAATTCCCTTTAAAACATATATTATTTTTTGCTTAACTTTCCAACTTACTTCATCATTTAAAGTCAATGTTGCTTCATCAGAAAAAGTATTCAAGCTAAATCAATTTGTCGGTTGTCCAAGGCGGTCATCATAACTTCTCAAAATTCTACCCTTCTATCTAAGTCATCCCCCAATAACTCTTGTACTGGCTGCATTTTAATGGTTTTATCCCAGTAGATTTTGTGATCTTTAACACCGTTTTATAATCGATATTGTGGCCACGAGATAATTGCCTTGCTGGTGTAATTGAGTTTTCTTGATAGGTCAATAGGATATAACTGTACTTCGCGACAGAGCTGGCAAATCGGAATGACTTTCATAAAACAACGCAGCAACTTCTTCTTGACTTCGTTTATTTTTTCCAAAACAGGTCATCTTCAATATTTAAATTTTTAGCGTTTCAGTTAAATTTTAAAATCAAATCGTTAAAAATTTTAAACAACTTCAATGTAACAAAACTGGATGTATTACCAAGGAAACAAATTAATTGGCGTATGGATGGGCCTGTCCCAAATGGGGCACAATTTTAACAATTGTTACGCTAAAAAAGTGGTATTAGACTTTTAAAGTTATTTTTAATGTAGTTATTCGTTAAAAATTAGTTTTCAAGACATTTCTGACCCATGGTTCGACAGATGTAAAAAAAAATATGGACAAACTCCTTTTTTAATAAGCTTTCCAAAAAGGTGCCACAAGTGGTATCATCTAATTTTAAAAAAAAGTTGGTTAGGGCTGTGAACCCTTCTTTGGGGTCTCAATTTTTTTTACATGAGAAAAACGAGGCTTATAAAAAATATTTGCACACGTAGATATTTTTGGATTTTAGAGAAAGCAGCGTTTCATTTAAAACCCCCACCCTGTATATAAAATTGTACGCCAAAGCCTAATTAAAATCTTTTCAAGAAAGTAAAGTTTGCCTTATCATGTTTGCGTCAGGAAGGGCTAGAGAAATGAAACCAACGATGTGACATATTAAATTTATTTAATAAGAAAATTCACTTTATAATAAATGGGTACATTTTAATTGAAAGCATAGTTTTAAGTACCATACCGCATACTGATAGATGTTCTAAGGTTTTAAACTAAAACAATACAGTAAAAAACAATTAATTTGCAAAATGGTACTTTCATGCTTTCAGCTGGAATGACCATGATATGTCATATATGTACTTACAATATAATAAAAAAGTATGATATGTATACATATAAGAGCCGTTGTTTAAATATTATATAATTTTCTAATACGAATTTAAATAATACTTATCGCATCCAAATTAAAAACTAAACAACTTAAATTAACTTAAAAGGTATTAAAATAATACATATTTAATAGAACACTTACAAAACTAGTTTTTAGGCTTGCTTTTATTCGTTAACGATCTACACTTTAAAAAATAAATGAATTAAAAATAGGAAAAAGTTTAATACGATTGGGGGCTCGGAAATGCTCATAAGTACTTGAGGCTATTTATTGGTAGGAAAGTCGAAAAAATATATTTTTGTCGTCTCTATTAAGTTGAAACCTCGTATTATTGATACACGGCAACGTATTCAAAAAATATTTGTTAAAGAGATCAAACTTTTTAATTATCATAAACATGGACCTTATTAAAAGGTCAATATATTTACTAACAACTAATGAGGTTTCAAAAGAATAGTGGCTTTAATTTATAATAATTAGTAGGTATAGGTATAGTAAATACATATGATTAGAAATCTAAATATATTTTGCGTGCGGTACACCATTTATGATTGTGCTTTGTTAAAAATTGACGTAGCAAGAGGCAGATTGTTCGCTAATATGATGTTTAGTGTCAGGTCGTTATTCTAACAAAAAACGTGCCTCTTGGCGTCGTGTATGTATATACATCGATCACAAAAATAGAAGAGGTTGCTAGTCAAAATACGACAGAGTGTACAGTATCATCTTTAGGCCCTGGTGAAGTTGGTACTATACATCCATACCGTTTTTATCCTTAGCATTGGTCATGAATAAACATAAAACGAATATCAGCTTTTGTTGCCCTGCACCACTGTATTACAGCAAAAATGTCACATTCGTTTTATTTTCTCTATTTAGACCACGTTAATAGTCAAATTACATTAAGAGTTTTACTCCATGTTTTCAGTGTCCCGTTATGCTGACTTTTACATCTATATCTAACAGTGCAATGAAAAATCGGAGCTACAGTAGACAATTGGATTGGGAAGTGATGACACATATAATTGGACAAAGATAATACATATGTGTATATCAGGTTAGTAAAAGAAATGTTTTATTTCGTCAAAGCCATTTAAGTTTTATATTCACATAACTTGGTACAGAGGTGGATAATATGTCGGATCAAAAAATATTTATTTATTTATTTATTTATTTACGGTAAATCCACTTTACGAAACAATATACATTTTACATAAATAAAAAAAAAAAAAAATGCATAATATATATATAAAAAATAATGTATAACATAAATGCTTAAAACAATAGATAGAGTAATTGTACAATATTTACAACACGTAACAGCCCAGTGCAGGTCCCTAGACTCTCGACCTTAACATCCTCCTAAAACCAGCCAAAGAAGAGCCAAAAATGCATATATTATGCTCTTCCAATAGTTCGTTTGCCTGCCTGACAATTCTGGTCATTGATTCATTCTTCCCATAATTAGTGGAGTGGAAGGGTATTCTAAAAGTATGAGTATGGCGACCACGCCTTTCAACGATGTTGAAGTTTATAAGACCCAGAATCACAGGACAGTCAATACGACCACTGATAATATTATGTAAAAAACAAAGATCAATAACAATACGCCTAGACTCCAAAGTTCCTAATCTCAACAGAGTTAAAATATCATCATAGGTATATTCATCACGAAAGAGACCCAATCTGAAGGCCGCAGATCTCAGGAATTTGCGTTGAACTCTCTCAATAGTCTCTATATAGATTCTGTAATTAGGAGACCAGATTACCGAGCAATACTCCAGTATCGGTCTAACAAGGGAGCAATAAAGATTCCTAAAAGTGTCAATGGAGAGGCCAACACTTAGACGCTGTACAAATCCCAGGATCTTCATGGCCCTTACTGAAACACCTAAAATATGACGACCAAAAGAAAAACTAGAATCAAGCGCAACGCCAAGGTCCTGTATATTACTCTGTCTAGGCAAAACTAAACCATCAAGTGTATATTCGTGGAGATAGGGTAAGCAAGATCTTGAAAATGTTACTATATTGCACTTTTTTATATTTAAATTCATTTTATTATCATTACACCATTTGTAGAAACTATTAATATCTTCCTGTAACATTAAAGAATCCTGCACAGAGGATATTGTGCGAAACATTTTAATATCATCCGCAAACATCAAAAGACAGCCGTATAAAATACAAGGATCCAAATCTATCAAGTAAGAATCAAACACCATTTATTCCATTACTACAAGATTTCTAGTTTTTAACTTCACAGTATCGATTTCCATAATATCCGTTTTCAACTCGACAACTACAAAAGCTGTTACTACAAAATTTGGTATAAACAGTAATTGAACTTGCGTGTAAAATTTATAATTTTGTTATACGCGAAGAAGACTGAAATATTTTTATTATTGCAATCGACGGCCAATTTCACTTTACTGGGCTTAAAATCATCATTTCTAATAAGTTTTACCACCATGTGAAAATTTGGTAATAAATTCCATCCAATTGTCAGATTTATTTTCAAAGCTTTAATTATTATTTTAGTTTTAAATGACTCCCAGTGTTTTACAAACAAAAGTTATAAGTACATGCAATTTTTTCTATTTAGAATTAAAATCTATGGCTTTAGCGAAAGAAAATAACATAAATATTTTAAAATCTGGCTTATTGAATCCATATATCAGAATAAAAAGCACATAATAAATAATAAGGTGTGTTAAAATTCACACTAACAAAATTGACTTTAGTTATAAAAATATGGTATTCTTTTTAAAAATTGAATGCCACAATCTTTGTACAAAGTTCAGAAGCCCGGCACATCAGTTGATTATAGTTATTATAACTAGGGTGCTTTATTCCAGTTTTTATTCAAGAAAATAAAAAAATATAGTAGTTTTACTCCTACTCATTTTGAAATTAGCAATAAGTATCATAATCTCTCTGTACCAAATTGTCCTTCTATAATTCCAACATGTTTTCCGTTGCGGACTTTTACCAGTCTGATATACCTACCTAAATAAATTAAAGAGTCTTCCATTGATTTATCATATTTTGCTCTTAGAGCAATCTGGTAACAGCTAACTTCGATTCTAAAAAACCTTAAAAAATATTGGTATAACTACATTTTTTTCTATGAAACTATCAATAGAAGACAACAAATTGTAACTACCAATAGATCGTAGTACTGATCACAAATGCATCTTACATCAAATACCTAAATATACTTTACTGTCTCTATGATATGTTTTGTTTTAATGCCTTCAACTCCATCTTGGATATTTGACAGATTTAAAGGCATTGATATGTTTACATATAAAATCTTTTAAGAATATTTAATATTTAAACGATATGTAGGGATGCTTAATACTTTAATACTTTTTTTTCATTATTGATGTTGCATATTAGAATTTATCTTCCTTTTTTATTTCTTCTTTGATTATGGGAAAACTTACATAAAAAGGTTTTAAATACATACTGATTGTTAGCATCCCTGTATTCTTTTAAATTGTTGAAAATCATATAGGTGGGACGGAAATCTCAAAACCGACACTGCTGCTGATGAAGGCGTAAGAAAGGTAACCGAGTTCTTGTTACACCAATGCAGATTTGAAAAGTGTCCAGTTTTATTCCATTTCCTTGCTCTATACTAACAATAAGATCTCTTACAACGATATAAAATAATCCCCATTCTTTCTAGAATCATGTTCTATTCCTCAATACCAACAGGTTTTTAAACAACTGGATTGTAAGATTGAATTGGCTATTGCAAATAGAATGTTCTTGCCCGATCCAAAATATCACCATTGCTATAAAATTTGATGTCTGGTTTTGGTGCCCAAAAACTGGTCACCCTACATAGAAAAATATATGTCTTTTAAAGCCATTTTGTTGTTCATTGATTACGGCAACGTCTTCTTTTTAAATACTACCTGGTGTAGCTCCTGTGAGAACTACTTATAGTGGGTAGTCCCTAAAAATAAGACGCTGCACAAGCTGGTGATAATATTGGTAAAGGCTTTAAATAACATTTTATTGGGGAAGATAAGAATAGAAGTGTTTGCTCAATGGCAAATGTGGTTGTGGATGGGCGTAAACAACTTCAGGGGCAGCAGGGTCTAACCAACCTCAATCTAAGAATCCTGTGTTAACAAGTTTTTCAAGGAAAAACTTTACATCTCCCAATTCTGAATCCTTGATACCTAAGGATTTTAACATTCCTAGATCTCCATTCTCCACAGCCATGAACACTGAACGCAAGTGTTCCAAATCAGCTCGCATTAGATGGAGAGCTGCACCAAAGTCTTCGATGGTTTGTGACTCTACAATGGATTAATAAAAATATATTATTTGCAAAACAAAACATTTGGCAGTAAAACTAAATCAATAAAACATATCGGTCGATCTATAGAGTTAAGTTGGTTCAATCTTTTGAATTTTTATTTATTAATACAAACAAATGTGCCAGAAATTTAAGAAAACCCTTTTCTTGTTATTTCGGGACAGAAAATATATAATAATATAACTAATTAAAATTTTATTTACAAAAAAATATTTTTTACTAACTTTTTCCTGAGTCTGATGTGCCTATATTCGGGTTTTATCATGAAAATGGATGAACACATCAACAACAAACATTTAAAGCGAAGAAAACGAATAATTGATGACATAAAAAGGGAACCATGTATCTATTTTTAATTTCGTAGGTATTATCAGAAAAAAACAAATTGTGGGTATTTATCTTACAAAGTCGAAATATTACAAGAAAAGCCTTTTATCTTTGAGGTTTATTGGGTAAATTTATAACGTGTTTTTTTTTTGTAACAGTCGATGTAAGTATTTATTTGATAGATTCTTTTGATAGTAACTCTAATAGATTTAAACTTGACCTGTCATTTACCTATCACTTAAATAATTTACTGGGATTGTTTTCTTGAAATAAGTGGCAATTTTTTTTTCTGAAAAATGAAAATGATTTCCAGAATATTCTAGTACGTAAATTAATAGAAAGATTTTGCAATACGCAAAATCTAAGAAACCTGAAAAAGCAAAAACTGTATTAACAATAACTACTCAGTATAAGTAAGAAAAATAAATATATTTAGTTGCCGTTTAATCATTTTTAGTAAGTAAAGCGAATTAAAAATTTCGCGAGATAAAATTTGTGCAATGATTAGTCACAACTTTCAAAAAGATTTGTGAAAAAACCAGTGATGAAAAAAAATGTAGTGTTAAAGTGAAAAATAAATTACAATAATATATTAGTTACATATAGAGTCAAGTTTAAAAAATCAACACATACTTATGTAGGTACTTTGAGCACTATGTGTTATATGCTTAAGGGGGGTAATTGCTATTGACAATTATCGTTCTCGTTCTGGTTCTGCAATTATTGGTAGTCTCCAAAAACTGCGACCAAATTCAAAACTTGTAACATGATAACACACCAGAGCGTAAATTTCATCCATTTTTTGAAACGTTTATTAAGTTTTGTAGCCTTATTAGAACATTCTTCGTACGTACAGTCCCGAGGTGATGCCATGCGATTTTGGGTGCAAAACTATTTTATTTATTTAAAAAAAAGTTTCTAACATTTTTTGTTTGATTTTCTCTTGGTTGGGTTTGTTCGGGTTTTTTAACATGGGCTCCAAAAATTTTGTTCATATCAAAAATCACTAAAGTTAAAAACCTCTATTGTATCGCGAGTTGAATACGACATCATATTACTTCGTTTACTATTTATGATCTGATAGGCATCTAAATATTTAAGAAGTCTATCTCTACAATTTTTAATCTAATTTGTATAGAATGTCAAAGACCACGCATAGTCGGAGAAATGAAGCCCAAAAACCGCTGGTTTCCAACGCTAACCTTTTAAAATATACTGAGCGAACAAACCTCCCGTTAAATAGAAATTTGTTTTTATTTGCAAGAACATCTAGACAAGAAAGCTTAATTAAATTGGACGTAAGCCAGGTAAGTTATCTTTGAAATGAAAATTGATTTTATAATTAGTGTTTTTTGTAATTAGAAAAAATGTCTTTACGTATTTAAAACGACGACGTTTATAATAAGCCATTGTAAAAGAAAATGCCTGTAGTGATTAAAATTGTATTTAATTAAAATAAAGCAACGCAACATTATCACTTATCACAATGATACACCGTTGACTTCATGATATATTGACGTACGACAAGCCTTTATTAAATAAATAAAGTAAAAAAAAAAAAAAGACTTTATATTTTTATGTACTACATTTTTCCATAATTACAAGCGTTTTTGTAGTATTATTAAAGATTTAAAGCCAACTTGTTTATTTGAAAAAAAAATGGAATAAGTCGTACTGGTATGATACAACATGTTAGACCATGATATACCCATGTTTTCTTTTAATGCCAAGGATAAGCAATTATTTATTGCCGTTGTTTTTTTTATGACGATCAAATTATCTGTTTGGTATTGTAAAAAACACAGATAAATCGTAGTTTGCTGCAATTTAACGAACTTTGTTCTTGCTTCTAAAGATAGAAAGAGCTCTAATATAAGAATTCCGACAGCATTAAATTGTAAAATTAAAAAGTGGGTCAAAATATCTTCAAGAATATTATAATCAATAAAAACAAAAGGTTTAAAAATATTTGAATAACAAAACAATATTCTTATAGGTCTTTTATATATTGTCGGTATATATTTTGTAATAAAACTTGCTTTAAACTTTTTAAAATTCTAAACCTAATTCACTTTTTTATTTACCAAACTTTTCAGTTCTAAAATAACATTGTTACAGTTAGTGTTTCAATTCTTACTAAATTAATTATTATTTTCTGTGGGTCGTAGGAATATGTAATTGCATTTAGTTTGCTTGAACTTTCTAGTTTTGTTGGAATTTTAATACGCTTGCCCTTATAAGAAATAATTTAGTTAAAGTTTAAAACGTGCAGTAGAATAATACGGAATATTCCGTTAAAATTAAACCACCTAAGAGTTTTTTGTTAATTGATATAAAAACAAACTTATTTTGTTATATATACTTTTCTTTATATAGACAAAATATTGTGACTTTTCGTCTCGTAGTATATTTTCCTACAGTGCTGCATTTTGTAGAGTAGACTAGAAAGAAGGACCCAATATATGGGATGATTAAAAAATAAGTTTTTTTCTTGCATTGCATTTTACTCTTTAATAAAATGTTTTTTCTTCAAAGGATAAGATTCTAATCAATTTAACACGGAAAATTTTAGCGCCATTGGATCCACTTAAATAAAAATTAAAATAAAGTAGAAAACTTCAAGATCACAAATTCCATCTGATATATTTCATCAGCTATTCAATTTTCCAGTTTATAAAAATGAAAATTATAATAAAATATGCCAATACGTATGAAAACTTTAAAAATAGATATACTTCGTATTGATGTTTGGCAAATATATTGCCTAAGGTTTACGTATAGGTACATACCCATCAAGATCTATTCCAAATAAATGCCAAAGGCATATTCGAAATTTTATATTTTGGTAAGCTACATTTGCATGCACACGTCACTAAAAATCTATAATAAAAAATCCATAATCTATATTCCAATTCTATTGAAGTTAAAAAATGTTTTAAAACAAGTTTAAAACATAACACGGTTACTGAAGCATGCACATGAAACTTAGATAGAGCAGAAGAAATAAATTAATACTGTAAAACGAAGTATCTTGAAATGTAGGGGTGAATACTTTTTGTGTTTTAAATATTTATTTGTTTGAGAAAAAAATTAGGATAATTTAAAGATCTATATGTTGCCCAAGGTCTACAGTATTTCAAAGTCGTTTTAAAGGAATATCAACTTGTATATAATTTTCACAAAATGGCCAAATATTTTAAAATTGTGATAAAGTCATCCCGTTTTATATTCACAGTACCTACCTACTCCAGAATTCACAATTTTATTAAACATGAAACATGTCAAAATTATACTTTGTTGTGGGTTTCTTGTCCGGTAATATTTTGGAGAAAAGCTGTCGTCTACCTACCCTAGAATTTATTGTTCAAAAATTTAAGAATATTTTAAGGCATATCTAGTAAAAATGCATGCTACGAGAAATTTTACATACTTTAAAAAATATGACTTGCTACTTGTAACGATGATTTACAACATTTAAAAACATAATTAAATAAAGTGAAATTAAATTATGGTAAACACATACATACATTATATTAAATAACTTTGTCAGTGTTGAGTGATTAATAATTTAAGGAAAGCAAGCCCATAGTGAATCCCTCGGAAATTTTTTTTTCCAAATTTGCGTAATTTAAAAACTAATTTTTGAAAGAGTTCTGATATCCTTAACTGGTAAATTTTTAATATTCTCGCCCTAAGTTGTGTGTTTTTACTTGTACGTATTTAAAATATATATATTATTCTATTTTCTTAATATTTTATTTTTTACGTTTTGCCGACTACGGAGGCCATCTTGAACCGGTCATCGACCACAAATGTGGTCTACCGACTGGGAAATGTGAAACGGCACCTTCATCCTACGAGATATTCGATCTCATTCGGCCTCTCCGACATGAATAGGATGGCTTTGGCTGTGTCGATTCATTTTACATTTTTTTAAAATTTTAAACCATAATTTTATTATTTTATGGTAGGTATTCTCAAAATTTAGGGATCACATCAAGCAAAGTTGCTACATGTTACCCTATAATACCGTTTTAATATATTGCCGTTTGAAAAATGACGTTTTTTACACTGTGGTAGGCTATGCAGTTTCTTTAAGGTACAAAGTGGAAAAAACGGGTCGACTCCTATCTTAAATTTTTCTTCATTTCTACCGGATTAACTATTAAATTAGTAAAGCTGGTTTGTCATAAAATATTCTGACATTTTGGGCTGCTTGCTGTTTATTTGCATTAAGATTTTGTAAACTTTATATAACAACACGTATTATGAAATAAAATAATTATTTTTTGAAACTCTGTATATACTTACCAGATAACGCAATAGCAACCTTATCAACCCCTCCAAGAGGTTTTAAGGCATCTCTTGCTTTGCTTCCAAATAGTTTTTCCAAATAATTAGGCCCATGACTTGCAAGTAGAGATTTAAGAAAACTACCCGTTTCTTCTACAGGGGGTCTCTTGGCTGCCGTACACAACCTTAAAAAAAATAATATTTAAGGCTGTGATACAATAAGGGTATTTTATTAACTATATGCCATTAGGACATATAATTTTAGTTTCTTTACGATAATTCTATTCCAAAACAGAAAGTTATTTGGATCTCTATGCTTACTAGTAGTCCATTATTTGAGTTTAATATTATTTAAGTTACTTTATTAACCTACTAAAATACTTTCGTGCATACACGTACTTTCATGAAAATAAATATTCTGTTCTATTAGAATTTCAAAAATACACTAGAATTGTTTCCTCATACTTTGTACAACCCGCGGCACTCTATATGAAAGCGAGGAATCATTGACAATAAATAAGTAAGTTAGATTTAGGTTGAGTGGTTTAGCCACATTAATATTTCAATTTCTTTCAAAAAAAAAAACTTTTTGTTAAATCCCTTAAAAAGAACATTGCTGAAGTGCGGAAAATAATAAATAAAATTAATAGGTTTCCAGAGATTTTGACACCACTTCAAATTATTATCAAATTGAATTTCTTTCACGTTGCGTTAATATTGCATGTATTTATTATTTACGAAGTCAGATGAGAAAATTTAAGTTATTTGTAAATGGGACTTTTCGGCTAATAATAAACCCCAAGATAAATATTTCAAAACTAGTTGCATAATTAGAGGGTTAAGTAGCAAATGGTCTAAGTAAATAATAAAATATACAGTATTCTACCCTATTCGCCCAAGGGCAGTATTGTAAAGAAGAGGGGGGAGTAAAATGGGAATTTATATCTCCATGAATAACCAAAAGCATTAAGCCGTCTAGCTAAATAATATCCAATTATCTATTGAAAAAGAAATATATATTTTGGGTGTATGAGTACGCCAATGGAGATCACCTACCACCAGATCAAGAATTTTGACCTCAAAAGTGATGGACTTTAATAATATAATATAAAAGTCAAAAGCCAAAATGAAGCGAGCAGAATGAACGCAGACAGGTGGAAAAGGGTCGGATGTTTTAAAAGACTAAAAGGAATATATAGCGTCAAGCGTTGTTTTTCAGCAGCTTATTTGCTTATTAAATAATATATTGTGTACTCTCGGTATTTTTAGAATTATCTCTTATAATAAAAATGATTTATGAAGTAATTCTGTAACAAAATTTACACCGCTATAAGCTTTAAACTAGCTAACATACAACATACCTGTTAGGTACGTTTACCTTTATGCATATATACCCTTAAACACCGTATTATAATTAAAAAACTATTTTAGATCATGGGAACCATCCATGGTACAGCTTTCGGATTTTTTTTTTAAGCAACGAAGCCAAGATTAATTGCTTACGTTTCTCAGGTGTTCTATGCAGGGCGTCATACTAACAATCAAATAAGACTATGAAGGTTTCTCCTTATTATGCTTTTAAGCTTAATTAAAAATGTAAGTGTGGTAATTTTAAAAGATTTGTGAGAAACTTTGATCAAGCACTTATTGCTCCAGCTCCTTGTATAAACAGGTGGGGGAAAAACGATTTTTTTTTTGAAAAAAGAAACAGGCATCTTCGGTTAAGGACAATGAAAATGATCAAATTTGGTCCCGTTTAAAAGGGTCTCAATTGTTTTATCATTTGCATTATATAATATGTGTTTTCGGTGTCTTTTGTCTTTGGCATAGTGTTCAATTCAAAATATAATGAGACCAAAGTATTAATTCTATTAAAATAATTTTTATTCCCGTGTAGTTAACGATATTTTAAAATTATTTCATTTACATTAGGTACATACAAAATTATTGTAGTGTAACTTACCTAGAGTCTTCGTCATATCCATCAGGGCAATCAGGTGCCCCATCGCATAGGTATTGAATTGATATGCAGTTTCCGTCTCCAGGACATTTAAATGGCTCGTAGGGGTGGCATGCGTCACCTGAGACAGATCAAACAATTTAGCCAATGATGTTTGGGTAATTAGGTAATATGGAGTAAGCTTGCTAAATATGGAACCACTATTAATATAATCAACCATAATGAACGTATGATCAATTAATAATAAATTAAGTGCAAATTGCATTTGCCATATTGCCTCATCAATTATTTTTATTTTTTTCACTTTGTTTGCTGTCATGGCCATTCCCGATAGAACTGACCATTTAACGTGAGCCCCGAAGCACAATCCTTAGGAATACGACGCACCGCCCTTTGATTTCACTCATACTCATCATGGTATGACCTACCGATTGGCAAGTAAAGATTGGTATATGGCAAGGTACTAGATTTCGAATGTCATCAGATCCGGTTACGGGCGGGAATGAGATTGGTATTGGGTAGGATAATGTATATTATCTACCTAGTATACATACCTTATTGTGTGGGTATGAACCCCTAAAAAACAAGAATGGGTCACAGATAGGTTTATTACCTGAATTAAAAAATTAAAGTAAAGTTGTTAGTAAGGTATACAATTTTAACATCAATGATATATAATCCAGACTTGTCGGTGAGTCTTGGAAAGATTTGGGTTCGTATTGTATAAGGTAAAACCAAAATATAATAATTGGTAAAAACATATTAATTAAATTAAGGATCTCTAAAATGGAGAAATCCTGGAGACCAGACATACACCATAGATATATCTTATACTTAATATAACAATGTGTTGAATCTCATCTGCCATTCACTCAATCATAGATTACGATAATAAACAAATATAAAGCTGGATGTCCGAGTGCACACAAATAAATATCAAGGGAATATTCGTAAATTTGAAAATAGGAGGTTGTTTAGGATTTCCTTTTTTGTTTTTCATAAAATTAAAAAGAAAAACATATTTTTTTTGATGGAAAAATTATTGGTGTCAAGAGATTAAAATTGGTTTGTAGTTTATTCGTTCTTAATACTAATTTTAAATGACCGCGCATGAACAAAACTCCACAAGCCATTCTGATACCACTGTTACTAGAGAGAATGATATTAACCGCCATGTCAAACACCCACATGTTGGGAAAAATCGTGAGTTTCTGAAACGTGCATCTCAAGTGAAGAAAAGGGGCCCCTTCAGCACCACTGAAGCAACATCAATCAAGGTGAGTGGAGTTTCCGACTTTTATCAACCTTTATTCAATTGTAATGTTTTAATTTTACTACAAATATTTCTGAATCCGCCAGATTAATTTTACAGTCCATTAATCATCCTTTTTATTTTTGAACCGGCAAAAATACGCTCCATTTTTGGTCTCTTCGGCACGGATATTTATTAGTTTTGTCATAAAAAAGAAAATTGTAGTAAAAATTGAAATTGATTTAGCTTCATAATTTCGCCATTTTTAAATTTATTTGCCGTTGTAAAAAACCGTCTAGCCCACTTCAAAATGTGTTAGCATTGTAAAAACCGCGCAAGTCACGTTTTCGCACACACAGTAAAGCAACTCCTTCGCATCTCCTTTTCTAACTTGAGCATTTTCAAGCAATCGCTACTATCTTTCTTATATACATTGAATCCCTAAAATACAGGGCCGCATTTGAATTTTTTGTACAGTATTCTTACAATGGCCGCCGCCGAAAAACTAAAGAGGGCAAAAGTTTTTCGTCAAGTTGAAATAAACCGCATACAAGAGCTTTATACTTATGCAGAACAGGCAACTGTTGATAAGTCTTTGCATAATCAATTTAAACAAAGATGTAATTATTTACCTGATATCTATGAGGAATTTAATAAACAACAAAGTATAATTATGAATTTAATAATTAATCTGGATGATCAAATTCCATTGGAAGATAAAATACGATCTGAATTTGAGCTTTCCTATTTTTTTGTAAAAGCTGTCTCTGAAGGTATTTTGGAAAATGAATTAAAAGCAACTAATGCTGATCCTAATAATCAGAATATTAATATTATGCCAAAGGTTAAATTACCAGAAATAAAAATAAATAAATTTACTGGTGATATTAAACAGTTTAAAGCCTTCATTGATATTTATGACGCTTTGATTCACAATAATGCTTCTTTAACTAATATTGAAAAGTTCACACATTTACATTCTTATTTAGAAGGTTCACCCAAGGCATTAATTCAATGCACACCTTTAACTAGCACTAATTATCATGTAGCATACAAAGCCTTGGTTGAACGCTATACAAATGACCGTATTCTTGCAACTGCGCATTGGAATGAAATAGAAAATGCCCCGCATTTGTCTTCAGAAAATCCGCATGTCCTCCGACGATTAATTGATATTTTTACTGAAAATATTGCCGCTCTATCAAACCTCAAATATCCTACCGATCACTGGGACTTTATTTTAGTTAATATGCTATTAAAACGTCTTGATTCCGTCACTTTGTCGCGTTTTGAAATGAATCATGGTTCATCCGCTTTGCCAACATTTAAAGGTCTTATTGACTTTTTAAATAAACAATGTGTTGCCTATGATAGTATAGCCTTCTCTACAAACTATAAAAAAGATTCTAGAAAACAGCCGCAACAACGTCCTCAATTGTATTCACTGTTATCAAATACCGCAGAAAACCCTCGAAAATGTCCGCTTTGTTCCTCAAATCACAATATTTATAAGTGTTCTAATTTTATTGCAAAGAGTCCGCAGGAACGTTTTTCTTTAATAAAACAAAATAAATGGTGTTTTAATTGTTTAAGCTCTTCCCATATTTCCGCAAAATGCAACTCAACTTTTACTTGTCGTTTTTGTAAGGCCCGCCATCATTCGCTTTTACACTTGAATGGTCAAAATAGTCACCATATTCCGCGTCCTCAAAATTTACTACCTCCGCTACAAACTATCTCCCCCGCATTAAATTTTCAATCAAATAATCATAACTCTAATCGTCAAACGCAACAAATTGTTTTACCTACCGCAAATATTTCCGAATCCGTCCCTGTTCAAAATCCGCCGGTCGCATCTTTAGCAACATTCTCAGACTCGCAAAAAATAACCAATAATACAAATACGAATAAAATTAGTTCAAATACAGTATTACTCGGTACATTGCAAATCGATGTTTTAGATTCTCGTGGAAACTATCAAAAGGTTCGCGCTATTTTGGATTGTGCCTCTCAATCTAATTTTATTTCAAAAAAGTGTGTTAATCGGCTTGGTTTATCGCCGCATAAATTGTGTTTATCCGTATGTGGACTTTCAGACATGTCAAAAAATGTCAATTCTGGTGCGGTTCATTGTGTTATTAAACCTGTTGATAACATTACTCCTAAATTGGATATAGAAGCTGTCATTTTGGATAAAATTTGTAATGACCAACCTACTAGTTCTAGTTTGCCTGTTAACTTTCCACATACTATCAATTTAAAATTAGCAGACAAACACTTTTATGAACCAGGTACTGTCGATATTTTACTAAATGCTCATGTTTTTTCTCAAGCCTTAATTGAAGGTTGCATTAAGGGACATGAGAATACGCCAACCGCAATTAATACTATTTTTGGGTGGATATTAATGGGACAAATTACTAATAATTTTAATCAAAATGTATATTCTTTGTTTACTTCTATTGACGCCGCTTTAGACACAACTGTCAAACGATTTTGGGAACTTGAAGAGGTACCGCACGTAAAAACTATTTCTCCTGAAGAGAAGCAATGTGAAAATATTTTTATTGATAAATATTCCCGCTCGCAAACTGGAAGATATTCTGTTTCTTTGCCTTTCCGCGATAATATTGAACCTAGTTTTGTTGATAGCCGCTCGATAGCTCTTCGTCGCTTTCAGTCACTGGAACGTCGACTTATACGTGATCCAGACCTCCATAAAATGTGTTGTGAATTTATGGAAGACTATCTCAAAGCCGGACATATGGAAAAAATAAATAAAAATAATAATTATGATGATTCATACTATATCCCGCATCATTCTGTTATAAAATTGGATAGTGTCTCCACTAAATTGCGTGTAGTTTTCGATGCCTCCGCAAAGGATATGAACAATAAGTCTCTAAATGATTTTTTATTGATTGGGCCTAAGTTGCAAAATGATATTTTAAGTATTTTATTACATTTTCGTCTTCATAAATTTGTTTTTACCGCAGATATACGACAGATGTATAGACAAATTTTGATTAACCAATCACATCGCCGCTTTCAAAAAGTTTTATTTCGATTTTCTGTAAATGATGAGATTCAAGACTATAAATTAAATACTGTTACGTACGGTGTATCCTCCGCACCGTATTTAGCTATACGCACCTTATTACAACTTGCTGAAGATGAAAAGCATAATTTCCCTATCGCTTCCAAAGTTTTAGTATCTGACACTTACGTCGATGATATCGTAACTGGTGCTCAGACTTTTGAAGATTGTTGTAGTCTTCAAATGCAGCTTAGTTCTCTTTTAGAAAAAGGTGGTTTTCAGCTTAGAAAATGGTGTAGTAATTGTCCTGAACTATTATCACGTCTGCCCGCTGATCACCTTTATAATGAATCATTATTTTTTGACAATAAGGAAACGAATCAAACTATTAAAATCTTAGGTTTAAAATGGAATCCTATTTGTGATAATTTTACATATTCTGTAGAACCTCTGGAACGCGAATGCACAAAAAGAAATATGTTATCAGATTTAGCCCGCATTTTTGACCCCGCAGGGTTTTTAGCCCCTTTGAGTTTTCTATGTAAACAAAACATACAAATTATGTGGAGCTTAGGCTTAGATTGGGATACCGTTCCTCCAGAACATATTGTTAGTTTTTGGAAAACAATTAAATCACAATTACCTGAACTTAAAGATTTAAAAATTCCGCGCCATTTAAAAAATAGTTTAAATAGTTATTCTGAAATTCATGGATTCTGCGATGCCAGTGAAGCTGGATATTGCGCTTGCATATATATTCGCATTCAAGTAGGCGAAAATAATTTTTGCTGTTATTTAATTTGTGCAAAATCAAAAGTTGCACCGCTCAAACGAATTTCAATACCGCGTCTTGAACTGTGCGCAGCCGTCTTATTGGCTAATTTATTAAAGTTTCTTTTGAATGCGTACAAAGACAAAATTTCATTTTCTAATTTTTGTTGTTGGTCTGATTCAACAGTTGCATTGTCATGGATTAGATCTTCACCGCATAAGTGGGTAACATTCGTAAGTAATCGAGTAACTTTAATTCAAGAAACCATACCGCCATCTTGTTGGCATTATGTTAATACTAAAGATAACCCCGCTGATTACGGAAGTAGAGGTTTACTTCCCCGTGAGTTGCTTCATTGTGCCAAATGGTGGGTGGGTCCCGAATGGCTAAGTTTGCCCCAATCACTTTGGCCTGAGTCTAATATTGTTGTCGAGGAAACTCTCGAGGAAGTTAAACACACCGCTTTGTTATCAAACATTAATCTCGACAAATTAGATACACTTCTAATTAAATTTTCCTCTCTATCCAAAATTTTAAATATCATTTCTTATGTATTACGTTTTATTAAAATGTTAAAAACAAAATCTAAATTAATTGGTCCAATACCGAATTCTGAATCAGAATCAGCTTTGAATCTTTTAATAAAACGCACACAAATGACACATTTTTCACAAGATATTGAACTTTTGACTCGAGGAAAATTAACTACAAATTTAACTAAAAAACTTAACCCGTTTTTAGATACTGAAGGAATTTTAAGAGTAGGGGGTAGAATACGTCACGCTGACGTACCTTATGACTTAAAACATCCTATTTTACTACCACGTATTTGTCGATTAACGGAGTTAATAATTCAGGACGCTCATAAAAAATATTTACATCCTGGAGGTCAAACATTGAGATTTATTTTATCTCAAAAATTTTGGATATTGTCCGCCCGCAGGGCAATACGTAAAATTACGTCTGAATGTATAAAATGTTGGCGTTTAAACCCTAAAACGTCACAACCGCCGATGGGCGATTTGCCTATTAGTCGAATTTCTCAAATAAAACCATTTTCACAAGTAGGCACAGACTACTGTGGCCCATTTAACATATTAATGAATCGCCATCGAGGCGCAAAAACAAGGAAATCATGGATTTGTTTATTTGTTTGTTTTGCGACCAAGGCAATTCACATTGAATTAGCGTCAGATCTTTCAGCAGAGTGTTTTCTTGCTGCATTTCGTCGCTTTATTGCTCGCAGAGGCAGGTGCTCTGCAGTTTTTAGTGATAATGGAACAAATTATGTTGCCGCGAATAAATATATTCAAAATATTATGCAATCAGCTGTGGAATCTGAAAAAATTAGCTGGCATTTTAACCCTCCAGCATCACCACATTTTTCAGGTCTTATGGAGGCTGGTGTCAAGAGCCTAAAAACTCATTTATACCGCGTAATAGGATTGCAAATATTGACATATGAAGAATTTTTAACATTAATAACCCAAATTGAAGCTGTTTTAAATTCTCGCCCATTATGCCCGCTTAGTAATGATCCAAATGATCTGTCGGTACTGACCCCGGGACATTTTTTAACCCTTGAACCGCTTTCCGTTTTACATGATCCCGATTTTAAGGAGGTAAATATAAATAGGTTAAATCGATGGCAACTTCTTCAGCGCCTACATGCAGATTTTTGGTCGCGTTGGAGTAAAGAATACCTTCATACTCTTCTTCAAAGAGGAAAATGGAATCATAAAGATTCACCTATTACTCCTGGTACATTGTGCTTAATAAAACATGAAAATTATCCCCCGCTTGCTTGGCAAATGGCTAGGATTGTAGAGTTGCACCCGGGTGCCGATGGAGTTGCGAGAGTTGCTACTGTGCAGACAAAACATGGGTCTTTGAAACGACCTTTGGTTAAGCTTTGCCCGTTACCCTCGCAATAAAAAATATATATTTTTTCTCAACTTAGATTTAGGATTGCTTGTATGTTTATTTTGTAATTTATTTTAAATGTTAGCACATTTAAGGTGGGTGGGAATGTTTAGGATTTCCTTTTTTGTTTTTCATAAAATTAAAAAGAAAAACATATTTTTTTTGATGGAAAAATTATTGGTGTCAAGAGATTAAAATTGGTTTGTAGTTTATTCGTTCTTAATACTAATTTTAAATGACCGCGCATGAACAAAACTCCACAAGCCATTCTGATACCACTGTTACTAGAGAGAATGATATTAACCGCCATGTCAAACACCCACATGTTGGGAAAAATCGTGAGTTTCTGAAACGTGCATCTCAAGTGAAGAAAAGGGGCCCCTTCAGCACCACTGAAGCAACATCAATCAAGGTGAGTGGAGTTTCCGACTTTTATCAACCTTTATTCAATTGTAATGTTTTAATTTTACTACAAATATTTCTGAATCCGCCAGATTAATTTTACAGTCCATTAATCATCCTTTTTATTTTTGAACCGGCAAAAATACGCTCCAGAGGTAATAAGAAAATTAAACAAAATAACGGTTTAACTGATTTTTAATAGGAATATTGTGTTTATTTTGTCGATGTCGGCATTCAATAATTCAGGTTGATATAAAACACGTTGACGAGTACTTAGCAAATAGAGAGATCGTCCAGAAGTCAATTAAAAGCAAATTTAAAATATATCGATTAGTCATTAGCTAATTATTTAGATATTAAAGGTAATACAATATAATTTTAAGCTGTTAACGAATGTTTTAAAAAGTAGCATATTAAGTTATATCCTTTGCAATATTCTCTACAATAAATTTTTTCAAAAATGGGGCTTTGTACTTTAATGTAAAAGTTAAATGTTTTTTGATAAAGGTTATAATTTTTCTGAAAATTGAAGTAATTTCTATCATAGTTATAATTTTACGGCTTTCCAAATTATCGATAGTGTAATATAAAACACTTTTTGTGTTAAAATAACTAACCTATATTTCATTTTAGAAAATAATTATAATAAGAACACAACAGGCATATATCTGATACATATAAATGCGTAGTTGACAACTCTCATTTAAAAAAAAATTAAAGTGTTAAAACTCATCTAATAATCACATTATTACCATAAGGTAAATTTTTGCCATGTTAATTGGCTCATGACAAAAAATGTCCTGTACATGGATGAAATACAAATGCTGAATTAAATTACTGTTTTAGGACGGACTAGATAAACATAATCATAATCCAAGTGTGGTATTAATTAATTTTAAACATTGGATTTCTGTATAGACAAATTATTTTTTGACTCTAGTGAGGAATAAGATTACCTAATACTTCCCAAGACGATTTTTTCTTTGTGGAAAGATTTATTGATATTGAATTCTTTGTTAAAAAAAGAAAATAAAAAACTTGATCTATTCGAATTCTAACCTGCCTCTGCAAAATAAATCAAAGCTTTTGCAAGAGTGATGTCTTCCTTGCAAATGTGTTTACTCTTGTTTGTCCAAATCTTTTTTTATGTGCTTGCGGCTTGAAAAAATAAGACAGCTTAAGTAATTTTTTATTTATCTTTTACAACACACACATATCCTATTTTAGCCAAAACACGAAGATTTTATAAATGGCAAAAAACTCAATAATTAAATATTGATTTTTAAAAAATAAATAAAATGAATTTCTAAAGTAACGAGAAATTTAAAATATTTTGGGAACTGTATATTGTCTTAACGTGTGATAAGTATTGCTTTTAGTGATAATAGGTAAGTAGGTATACATTTATTTTATTTATGATATAATAAAAATGAAATATCAGGGGCCTAGTTGTGAACAGGGTAGTAATCCTTGTAAAAGGATATAACAGTAAGTTATTTGACAATTTTATATTCTGAATTTAATATGCATGTTATATCATATCTTATGGTCCTGATTAAAAGTGTAGCACTATGTGTGTGCCACTATGAGTTTTGTACCTATTCAAATAAACTATAAGAACAATATTAGTTTAACAAATTATACTCCAAGTAGATGTGGTAACCTCTGGGAGGACGACATTCCTGAAACCCAGAATAATCCATTACATGCATTGTATGTTTTATAGCTTAGCGAAAATCAAAATTTTATTTGATTAAATTCGAATTAATTATTTCGATGGATTGCCTACTCGGGAATTACAAAATGCCTCCCATTATTACAAATTGCATCAGTCTCTACTTTGAAGAATTTTAATTATATTTCCTTTTTAATCAAACATTTCCTCCAAGGTATTTTCTTGATAAGACGTTTTTAGCAGCTGGATATTGTAACTAATTTATTTAAGCCCCTTTTTGTAGAAGGCATAAAACTTCAATGGGTCAATAAAGACGTATTTTAGTACGTTAAAGCTTATCCTCAAAGGTTAATTGAAAAGATACCACGAAACTTTAAAAATAACTTTTTGAAACATAAAAAAACTTTTATAACAAGTGACTTTTACCTCCTATACTAGATGGGTGTAACATTGTTTGTTGTTTTCTTTTTCTTGAGATCTCCTTATACACAATTATTACAATATCTAAATTGCATTAACGCCGGGTAAACACGCCCTAGCCCATAACCAGACGAAGGCGCAGAGGGGAGCGAAGGTAGTTCCCCCCCAATCCTTAACAAATGGTTGTTTTTTTACTTTGAGGGGTCAGAATTTTTTTTAGAAGTAACTTTTGAGAGAAGGAAAATTTTTAGAGCCGGGATACGCTCTTTTTTTAAAGTCACTTTTTTTAGTCCCCCTCCCCCAACAAAATTCTGGATCCGCCACTGACCAGACCGCCTCTCAAATCCCTTACTCGGTTATTGACGGAAGCCCTAATGAAATATGATTATTAGTATAAAGGATTCGTTTTTTGTATTGAAGTAGATTCCTACTAGATGGCGTTACAATATATTTTTTCATATATTGCAAGCTGTGTTACATATGAATTTTCGCGGTCTATAAAGCTGCATCATCGAATCAGGTTAAAGTTTTCCTATGAGTCCTATTAAAGACAAAACCATTTCATCATTGTCTACGGGCCCCTTTTTGACATTCTTGGTTCCTTCATACTTTAATTTAATTCAAAGGCAGTAAACTAGTGCACATCTACCTGTCGGCTAGTAATTAACTTTCTTTAGTAATTAGTTTTATCCAAAGACAACCCAGTAAAAGAGTCTTTTCCCCAGAGATGCCCAAACACGTCCTTTCAAGAGTATAACTTATAATTAACTTAAAGTCTATTGCAATTCAAAGCCTCAATCAAATAAATATAAAATGAAAACATTTTTTTCCTTCCTTCGTCATACTTCATCCCTAGACGGGTTTCACCATATCAGGGCTCATCAGTAGATGTATAAATTTAACTTCTAATTGCTAAGTAATAAAGTAAATCATCTAAGTTAAATTGACACCCAATCGACATGCCACCAAACAAGGCTATTATAGCATAATAAGAAAAATAAATTATGTGCCGACACGAACTACAATAGATATTCCAGGGTGGCTGGAGTCTTTTGAGTTTTGGTTCTGGCCTTGTTGAAGAAATGACGATTGGCTCCTGAAAGTCCCACTTTAAGTAAAAATTAGTTCATTTGGCAGTTATGCAGACACGACCAATTAAATTTTTTTAAAATAACTCATTGTTGATGCAGATCAGCTAGTTATTTGTTCATTATCAAAATAAACGTACTTTACCTTTACTACCTAACTGCTTGTGTTAGTCTATATAAGTTATGGTTGTAATAATAAGATGTGTGAAAAAGTATTGCTACTATAGTGTAAGTTATGACTTGCATTTCTTTTTGCGACAATATTCTGCCCTGATTAGTGAAAATGCCGGATCTGCTATAGAAAAATATAAAACATACTGCATTTTTCTTAAGAACGGGCTACTGTTTTTCACAAAATGGAATTGTTTAAATGTGAATGTTCGTTTTATTTGTCGCATATTCTTGTTAATCTAGGCTAATTTGTTTAATACCTGTAGGTATTACTGCACATACGGTGTTTTCATTTTTTAATTGGGTATTCCGTTGATAGCATGGGATTTCAAATTAAATAATTAATTAAAAATAAGTGTATGTATATTTTTTATTTTTAAGCAATCAACTTTTATTGATACATAGCTCTTTTTAGTCAAATGCAATAGGCGTATACAGGGCCGTAGCCAGACTCGAACGTTAGGAAGGGCAAACAAATTTGTTGGAAGGGCGAATATATTTAAAAAAAAAATTATTAGTACAAATAAAAAGAAAAGCGAAAAAAATTTTCGAGGCCACGCCCAAATTCGTTAAGATACACTTAACCAGAGCAATCTGGAGTGGACACCTGTGGCGTAACCAGAAAATATGCTCGGGGAGGAGGGGCCTAGTGGGCATAAGTAGGACTTTTTTTTGTGAAGAGAGGGACAATCAGGATTACATGTATTTCATGACATTGTACCTAGAGAAGAAAGCATAAAAGCGCCGCAGGCGAAAAAATTTTGGGGCCACGCCAAAAGTTCGTATAAAATTCACCTAACTACTATCAAAATTCGAAAATTAAATTATTACCTCTCCTCCTATGGATGGTTGGATTAAATTTATTTTTGTAAATGTTGTTTTTTACTTTTTTTTATATTCCTAGCTAGCTCATTTAAAAAAAAAATTGTAATAATATGAATATTGGTCAATACAAAATTTTAATGTATGTATGACTCTAACGAGCGTTTTTCAGGCTCGGTTTTTCGTGATTAAAAATAAAGTAAATATCGCTCACCAAGCCAAAATTGATACTTTTTTCAGAAATCATGTATTTTAGAAGCGTAGATCTAAGAGACGTTTTTGGTGCAAATGCTTAGGTTTTTAAATACTCCTTCTTAAGTGCCGTTTTGTATATTCATAATAAAAAATTCTTGTTTCTTCCCGCACTATTTTTTTTATTATAAATTATCACACTTCATCCATAAAATGTTTCAATTAAAATTTGTATTTTAATTTTTTTTTCTCTTTAAAAGTAATAAATATGAAGAAAATCCAAATATTTTCCAGGAAGGGCGCCGCCCGGCCTGGCCCCCTCCTGGCTACGGCCCTGGGCGTATAATAATAGGTATGTGTTCCGTGCGAAATACGGGGCAGTATACATTGCCTGTTATGCTTCTCGCGTTGTCTAACTAGAACAGAATAAACCAAGCAATATATATGTATATTTACATTTCAGTTTAAAAACTGAAATGTATTAAGAAATAGCAGTTTGTCAAGCAAGCAAAACATACTTCAATCTTTCTGAAACCCCACCCTCGGAATAAATATTTAACTAGATTTCTTATAAATAATACAGATTCATTACAACCCGATTTGCCACTTCAGCTTCTCATAAGACATTCCAGAATAAGTAAGTCGGTAAGACATTAAGGTTTAAATTTTTCATATATGGGATATTTATGTTTGTCTATTTTACCTTTTAATTATATCATTAGGGAAAAGGCTGCATTAATGTTACAGTGATTTTTGATGTGATTTGCCGTTAAAAAGCACTGATTTTTTAATGCCTGTTTTTTTAATCCTTTTTCTGTATATCATTTAAAAAAATATGTTTGTAATATATAGGGGAAAAGGATGTAGGTTCTGACCTTGGGGCGCACTATATTAATCCTCAGTATATTTGAATTTAGCGCCAGAACAATCCGGATACCTTCGTCTGTATCCGTATTTGTAGCCACCAATGAAGAAGGGTAGTTACTACCAGAGCAGTTTGGTTATTATTTTGGGTCTGTCCTTTTTTTCAAAAATAAAGTTAAGTGTTGTTTTGTGAGATTTAGGGTAAGTTTTTACTTGTCAAACAAGTTTTTTTGCGTTTAGGTATATATGATAATATTGGATCTGTTTTTAGCACATATTTAAGTTAATTGGTAGATAAATCCTAACCTAAATGTAGTATTTTAAAGACTAACATACATGAATACTATTTTCGTTATGTCACTATGGGGCACATTCAACCACCCATGGGCAGGCATATTAATGTGAAGAAAGTCATGGAAATTGTTAATCTAAATAAATATATGAGTATTTATTTTTAAGAGCCCACCTATAAAGTTGATCGTTCGGAAATATTTCTAAGATTACCACAACCTACCGCATCTAAGCAGCTCCTTTTTACTAAATTTTAATGGTTAACTTATCTAGGTATGTATGTACCTACAACATTTAATAAGCGTGCTTCCAGCATTTGAATTGAATTAGAATATAAAATAGGTAATAATAAGTTAACCGAAATGTTATACTTTCAAATATTGTATGTTTAAAACTGTCCCCCGTAGTTGAAGGTACCTCACCGGAGGGGCACTATAAAATATGTGTCAATATTTAAAAAATAGATTATTTTTTTATAATTAATTTTCATTCGAAAATTACATTTTCCTTTGAATGTTTCGTCTTTTCCTCTAATTAATTAAAGAGCTAGGAATGAGAACTTCCGCTTCACACACATCACACATTTATATTCCTTTCAGACAGGTTTATACCAGCGTCAAATATACAAAATGGTTGAATAGGTAAAGGATCATCCAACCAGGACTGAACGGGGACCTATTTTTTAAGTTTCTCTGAATTTTTATTAAAACCAGCTTTGCTTAAATTAAAGGAGCTATGGCGCAAAGTTGTTAGTTTTTGCAATGGAACATCATGTATGTTTTTTATTTTTATAAAAGATTTGTCTTTCCTGATTAATATATAGTTTGTCTATATTAGCTCAAAACGTTTTTAATTTAAATCGAATATGAGCTATGAAAATTTAAAAAGCTGTATCAATTCTAGTTTAATATACGTCTATAATGCCTTGCATGAGTAAAACCTTAGTAATGGCGGTCCATTAAAATAAGATCTAGGGGGTGTTGGAAAATAAAGTTTCGATATGTCTAGACTTCTATAGAGTGCCTTGGAAAACAAAATCATGTAAATAGTTATAGGATAGCGTTATGGGGGCCATATTGAATATTTTAATTTCCAAGGCATTCTAGACCTATTCAACTAGAATAAAACAGCTTTTTAAAAATTTGGTTGCACATATCTAAAAAACGGATTGAGTTAATGTCAAATTATATATTTTAGGAATCAGGAAAAATTACCTTTTATAAAAATTAAAAATATACAGGGTGTTTCATTGAAAAAACAACTTTACGCCACAGTTCTTTTGTTTTAAGTCAAATCGAATTTTAAATGACAATCTTAAATTCTACGGTCAAACGTAAACAATTACCCTATATTGGTTTTACCAAGAAACTAAGGAACTCAAACATTTTTTGATCCCTGTTTAGTCCTGGTTGGATGACCTTGTACTAAAATAAAGAGTTAAAAATCATTTATGATTTATGGTATATAGACATTTACCCAACCAATCAATACCTACTGTTTTAATAGTTTTTTAATATATAATATATTTATGATGTTTACACCTTTTATGTTAGATAGTAAAGAGTTTGCTTAATACCACTTAATCAATACAGTTTGAGAATCATTTGACACATTCAGCAAAAAAAAAGTATCTTGAAAATTTTTATCATGTCATTTATACTTTTTATGATGCTCTATATGACAAGTAACCTGTATTAAGGAATATAAGGTGCTGACATTGCTGACACAATTATTACATTAATAAAAATATATAAAAATTGTTTTATCGACCCTCCCTATTGGCCTTTATCATATAACAACAAAGAGGCCTTGATATAATCATAAACCAGGCTTTATATTATCGTTTACCGTCAGATATAATCTAGTGTTTATGAAAGGCGTGTTGTTGTATGCAACCTACTTAAAGATTTATAGGAGAATAGAGGGTTTATCTTTTACCTTAATTTGTAAAAATATACACCCTTCCAAGGTTAAAGAATGAAACGACATTATTGAAATAATAAAGTAAATAATTAAGGTAAAAAGGTGATATACTCAGTTCCGTGTAAATTTTCTATTACTTTTATTGGCAATGCAAACAACTGAATTAAAATCGAGACATCATTGAATAAATTGAATATGCCATAAAAAATATTCCTAATATAAGTATGATTATTTGCTAAATTTTAAACAATATATGTATAATTAAATAAAAAGAAGACATTTTTAATGTTTTCCCATTCAATATCAACGACTATTAAAATGTTTGAATAATTTAATTTTCAATAGTAATAATAACACAGGCCTTCATTTTTTAACACTTTGAAAGTTGATTTAAAAATTTTAACTGTTTTCTGGTAATTGGGTAGCACTGATTTCAAATCTGCTTTTAGTTTTTTTCTATCACGTACCTAAGGTTATTTTTCAAACCAGCAAAATCGAGAAATTTAGAAAAACACGTTTTATTTTATTTATAAGCTAGTTTTATAACATATTAAAGAGATAAATACAAAAACATACAAGATATAGACATTGAAACTATTTGGAATAGTTGTTTATTCTTTACGCTTCTTAAAAAACCCGTTTTCTTTTTCAGAAAAGCTTCTTTTTGTTGTTTCTCTGTCATATTCAGCTAAAGGAAGATCTATTCTTAATGTCCAACAGTAATCGGCCATCATTTTTGTGTCCCAGCGCCCCTGGTATGTTTTTTTCATCTCCTTAATATCTTGATGAAATCTTTCACCTTGGTCTTCACTCACGTCCCCAAGATTTTCCGGAAAATAGTCCAAATGGGAATGTAAAAAGTGAATTTGTAAGCTCATATTGAAACCAAAAATCCTGAATTTTTCCAGCATATTTTCAACGATCTCAACATATTTTGTGTCTTTATAATCCCCTAGAAATTTATGTACAACTTTTTTAAAAGCATTCCATGCATGTTTTTCCTTATCGTCCATTACATTTTCAAATTCTCTATTTTTCATCAAGCTCCTAATCTGCGGCCCTACAAAGATTCCCTTCTTTAATTTTGCCTCTGATAGAGCCGTAAATGTGTTACACAAACATTTAAAACAATTTCTTTCTTTGTTTATTGCCTTAACAAATTGTCTCATGAGTCCAAGTTTTATGTCAAGTGGTGGAAGTAAAACTTTTTTAGGGTCAATAAGACTTTCGTGAATTACATTTTTGGTTCCTGGTGTTAAAGTCTCTCTTTGTGGCGAGTCTCTTTTTATCCAATGCTGTTCTCGGTTCCTGCTATCCCACTCGCACAGGAAACATGGAAATTTAGTAAATCCAGACTGCTGACCCAAGAGAAGGCCTAAAATTTTTAGATCTCCACACAATTCCCAGTTGTGATCTTTATATTGTATTCTTAAAAGTAATTCCTCTAAATTTTCATAGTTTTCCTTTAAATGAACCGAATGGCCGACAGGAACAGAAGCAAAAACATTGCCATTATGTAAAAGAACAGCTTTAAGGCTTTTGGCTTTAAGGAATTTAAAGCACTAAATTTATTTTGAAATGTATGATGCCTATTATAAGATTTTTAAAATATTTTTTCTTTTTTTTTTGGGGGAAAAAAAATCCGTGGGTGATGGAGCCCAATGGTATTTTAATTAGTTATTTCTATATAAAAACTGAGCTTAACAAATAAAAATCACGTCATCACAAATTTCATGCAGGCCTGTGTAATTAAAACAAACAAACTATCTATGGACTCAGCTATCAAAATAGTGCAAAGCCTAAATAACGTATAGACGTATATCCAAGTGCGTGTTAGAAATAGGATAATTTATATTTCTTATTAGGGCTATATGTAGCGCTATCGTTGTCATTTATCTAGCTGTATACTTTACCAGTATAGATATACTGGACCTGCATTTATTCTTTGCTGTAAATGAAATTTGTTCACGTGCGATGAAGTAGATAGCAGAAATTAATTACCACTTTCTATTTTCTCAACATTAATATAAAACTTGTGTTGTGTAGCACAAAGCTATTATTAACTTGGATATAAATAAAAGGCGAAGTTAACTTTATTCTAAGCCGCAATAATTGGATTGTTAGGTAATAAAAACAAGGAATTTAAAATTCTATAATTTAAAATATGTTTGTCAAATAAATAGTGCTTTTTTAAAAAGTTCATTAATTTTTTCACATTTTTCTAAGTGAATAAAAGTTGGAAATCATTAGGAGGCAATATTTCTACGGAAAATGTTGCTGCGGGTTAAAACTAAAATTTAATAACAAAACCTTTTTTTTTAAATTTATTTTTAAATAATTTTTCTCTAGCTCCGCAATGAAAAAGCATCAGTTTTTTTTATTATCCCCATACCATATAATAATACCTCAAATCAGTAAGAAAAAAAACCAAAATTGTTTCAAGTGTCAAGAACAAAACGTAGGCACGATTTTTTTTGATCTCAAAATAAACTTTGCAAGACTTCGTTGTGAAATAAAAGGGTCCATTTATCAAAACTTTTTTTTTGAGGGCCTTTGGGATAACTTATGGTATATTAAGTATTCACAAAACAAATGCCATAAAAGATAGTTAACTGGCACTGCATTGAAGTATTCTTGGGAATACAGACTAACGCCCAAGAGCACTTCGAATGCCCCAGTTCTAATTCACATTCCAGAAACAGTCAAATGCCTATATAACAATTTGTTTTATTTATATTTACGCCTTGTTATTCAGATTACATGTCCTAGTTATTTATTTTATTTAAAACCTCGCTACAAATGCTCTAGCCCGATCAAGTGCTTTAAAGGCCCGCTGGAATTTTTTCGATAATTTCAGAAGAAAAGATTTAAAAATTCCAGGAGTTACTCAATAAGTATGTTAATGGACATTTTCGGCCTATTCAAACCTTCAAAATCCCTTCCGGTTTGACCGGAAGTGAAGTCAACTTTTAAATGGGAACCAGCCATTTAAATTCGATGCTTAGATTTTATAGAAAATTCTCTTTTCAATGACATGTCACAAATTATAATTTGTTTTAATAATGGCCGTCTAGATCAAATTTTCCATTGTTACCTATAATGTGTGATAAGTCATTGAAAAGATAATTTTCTATAAAATCTAAGTTAAGTATCAATTAAGAATGGCGGGTGTCCATGCATTTAAAATTTAAAGTAGTTTTAAAGGTTTGAATTGGCTGAGAACTGGCAATTTACACACGTATTAACTCCTAAAATTTCTAAATCGTTACTTCTGGAATTGCAGAACTGAAAAATAAAACTACAAGTTTATTAGAAAAATTCTGAAAAATATCCAAATTTTTATTACTTATACTTAAAATAAATACCTAGTAATGGGTTAAACTGCAACTTCATATTTCATAGACATGTTGTATATAAAGAAGTGTTATATATTAAATTGGAACATGCGAATATAAAATATCCCTATTTCGCTTGTTTCCCTTTTTAGGGCCTACCTTTTAGTTTGCGGAAATTTAAAGGGGATGTTCCTCTTTGAAACGCCAACATTTATTCAAATTATTTAACTGATCCTGGCATATCTAGATATAAACATAAAATACGAGTGAACATAACCTATAAAAACCACGTTGAAAAAGGGTGAAAGAGCTTTTTATTTTTATGTCATAAATTTGGTTTGTGTATTATCTAAGGGTTGATGGTGATTTAGAACAGGTGAAGTATTCAGAGAGGGTGAGGGGCCAAGTGGAAATTACCCTCTTCCCCATACCCACAGGCAAATATTTTGACTTTTTATAATTAAATTAAAGAAATAGTCGATGCTTGGAGTGGAAAGTTAAGTGGGTAAATGAGATACTTCAATTCTTTCTCCACCAGTATAATAAGGAATTAAAAAATTAGTGATGTCCATCATCAGGAGAAACAAAAAAATTGATAAGTTAAGTAAAGGGAATTGGTGACTTCCTATTAGAGCTTCAAGGTTAAATTAAGATTATTGAAGGAGCACTAGGGTAAAATTTATTTTAATTTCATCCGTTAACGTCCACATTTAACATTTAAATCTAGATGGAAAACAATATTTGATAAAATCTGAAAGTAAATTTATAACATATTTTATGGTCCTCTATTCACACCATCCACATCCATGTTTGACGTCAGTCAGCTTATATAAAGCCGAGAAAATTCAAAGCGTGTATAAAACAGAGCGTCTGGAAAATTTAATAACCATTACAAATTAAAATTTTCACACCCTAATACATGTTAATATGCGGAATTAATTGTTCTTTTTTATAGAAACTATTTAATTTAACTTGGAAATTTTATGGCAGAAAGGTCTTATTGGGTAGCACACAAAGGTATTACATATTTCTTACATGCAGAAAATAAATATAGTTCACACAAGGAGGATTATAATATACAGAGTGTTCGAGAAATGTGTTTGGATATTTAGACATGTTATTCTACATGATAAAATGAAGGTAGTGAGCAGGCCCGCGCCTAGCACTTTTGGCGCCCTTGTGCAAATTTAAAATAACGCCCCAAATTCGTTCTACGTTCATATGTGAGTACAGATACGGGTTAAGTTAGGTATTATTATCCACTATTGAATTGAACAATAATTTTAAAAAGTATATTCATAAATTTATTTTTATATTTTACAAGTACAAGCCATACAAGTATTTTCTCATTGAGATACATAACATAATTATAAACTTATAGAAAACAGAAATATATTCTAACAGTATTACAACTCAAAATTTTTGTATTTTAGTTTCAAATGTAATATATGATACAAAAGCACAAGAAATAAAAAAAATATTTAAAACATAAAAAATACTCGTTTATATATCACAGGACGAAACTGATCGACAAATAAAAACAAAACAATATATTATTTTAATAATGCAACATGTCACCTTTTTAAGGTTAATATCGAGGTATTAGGTATTGTTATTAATATTTTAGCTAAGTGAATTGAGCTTTTCGTGCTTTAATTTTTGCAAATTGTTTAATTACATTTTCGGTGTCTAATTCTTTTAGCTGGTCCGATTCTATTGAAATGATAGCAAGATTACTTAGTCGGTTTTGCCCCATGGTCGATCTTAAATAATTTTTTATTATTTTGAGTTTTGAAAAAGATCGTTCTGCGGTAGCAACCGAAACCGGCATTGTTAATAAAATACGAAGTATTATGCTCGTATTAGGAAAAGAATCCGCTAAGTTGTTAATTGTTATATAATTTAAAGTTTCTTCTGGAGACGTAATAACTTTTTCATCAAAATTTTGTAAATATTGCAATTCTTTAACAAGTTCCACGGCAGTTATGTCTCGTTCATTGCGAGTTTCAAAAACATATATCTTTTACCCCATGCACCTTTTCACTTCGCTAAGTTAATTATCGATCGAGCATCTGGCAACAAATGAAATCGCGACCGATGCAGCGCTTAATATATAAAGTTTCGTACATTGCAAGCTCAGACAGGAAAAAAACGCTTGTCCGCTCGTTGGCTCGTTGCAAGCCAAATTTCAAGCTCAAACATGAATAAAATCAGATTTGTTTGAGTTTACACAATTCATGTTATCATGCTACGTATTCGATCGAATAAATGCTATTATTGCGTACTCTTATTTGGAAAATATATTATTTTCGAGAAATTCGGTTCCCTTGTCTCAAAGAGAAAAAATAAAATAATAAACAAATAAAAAACAATGTAATAGCTAGCAATTCCTTACTGTTTTTTTTATCATTATAAATTTTGTTTTGACAATGTTGTTTGTTGCTTTATCTTTTTTTTACTTTTGAGTTTTAAGGCTTTTCGGCGCCTTCGGCGCCTCGGCGCCGTCGTGCACCACACGACTTTGCCCTTATGTACGGCGCGGGCCTGGTAGTGAGTCATGTAACACAAACCTAAATCTCAAAAGTACAGCCCAAATATTTTTTCTTATTGTTAACATACAGCAATTATTTCTTTCCCAATCAAATTGACATTTGCTCATAGACCTAACTTGGTGAGTTCTATTATTCCGCTAAAAAAATGTTTCTCTATTATGCCACCGGAGGGCGAAAAATAAAATATGGTTTTCTGGTAAACCATATTTTATTTTTCGCATATCTTTTTTTTTACATATATTACAAAAACAAATGTGTAATATTAAAGATAATAAAATAGTTATTCCTTATCAGAGTCGACAAATCTCACCCTTTAGGCACAAATCAGAATTACCAATGTTATTATTATTAAATCAATTTTTCACATTAAATTAACACTAAAGATATTTTAACTTTATAAACTATACGCGACAGAAAATTTCAAGTAGTATAATCAACAAGAGAAATGTTATTTTTAGAAAATATTAAGATAACCAAATTCTTTCTAAAAAACCAATTGTTAACCCTTACTCAAGCTGTCGAAATAATTAGCTTGGCTTGGGATTTGTTTTGAAGGCTCTGCTTTTAAGCCAGCTTGAAGACGTCTACTGTTTGAGATGAAGCAAAAAATGCGTAAGCATTGTAAATGAAGGAAAGAGACGCTACAATAATCCTATGAAATATAGGTGTGTCTACCTGCCTGTCTGACACTTCTTTCATAGATACTATTCCCCGTATAAGTAAATAGATTGAGCAGAATTCAGATAAAATAAATATATTTGGTATGCTAAAAGTAGATAATGCAAGTGTTAAAGAAATAAAATCTACAGTTTCTCCATCATCAGTATAATATAAAAATTAGTGCAGCCATACAAATAGTTATTTTAGTAGAAATTCATCTTAATAAATTGGTTATTAACACTAACAATGCGTAGTAAATTGTTTCCAAAAATCTGCAATAAAAACAAAACAGACAGTATGTAACGTAAAAATAGCAATTTTAATAAAATATTCCATATACAGTAAATCATGTTTAAAAAATAAATGAGTTTTAGGGTGATATCAACCCTTTTGACGATCCTCGTGCTTAATTAAAATGCTAATCGCTTATGCATTTTAAAAATGCATTATATTTATCACGTTTGCATGATAGGAATCAATTATAGGCTCGAACTATTTTGCCCCTAAGTAATTTGATCAAAACTGATCGCACATAGGTAGCATATTAGTTTCAATTTTAGTTTATTATTTACCTTCTCTTATTACGTCAAAGTGACGTTGATCTATGAAACCCGAGGCCGACGTCAGCATAAAGCATTGTTACTGCCCCTTTTTCAATCGTTTTATGACCTGTTTACTACGACAAACATTTTTTTACCGACAAATTCCGAATTCATCGCCCATTTTAGCTCATGGCCTAAATACATAGAAATATTACTCTGGAGTAAGTACTCCAACCTCCAGCGTATCAAAATATTTAGGAATATATTCTGGATCATTTCAGAATCTTTTTTAAATAGATATGCATGAACGATATTTGCATAATTGCCCATATCCGTAAAAGGAATATCTATTTTAAATACTTTTTATGTGCGCTCCATTTATTAAAAGTAATTTTATTTCTTTTTCCTCATAAAATCGTGCTTTAAAAGTGTATGTGTAAAATTATATGAAATGGTGATTACACTCACGAACAAGAAGAAAATTAAATTTTATGCTCGATAACTTTTTTAATTCAAGATCGTTTTAATAAAAATTTGTTGGATTGTAGATGGGGTTTTCATTGAAATGACTTATTTTTCTATGAAAAACACACAAAGAAACTAAAACACAAACTCGAAAACGAAGATCTTAGGTTATGGTTATCGCTATGGATGTTTTCTTAATCTTAAAAGAGCGGGTCTTTAAAAATACGGAATAGAAAAGAAGAATCGTCAATTTAAAAATAAAATTATGGTCATTAGTTATATCGAACAAAATACACAAAAAAAAATTTAAATTTGGGGACCATGGCTTAAACTTAAAATAACTATTCCCTTTAAATCAACGCAAGGGTTAAGAATTTTTTATAAAATTTGGCCTAAGTAATTTTCTTATTTTCTTAAGAATTCATCAATTTACGGGTACTTGCCCCTTAAATAAAATGCCAAAATACTCTACTCTTCTATACTAGAAGGCCATTGCATCACTAAGTATTTAGATCAGAATAATAAATGTGAACAAAACTTTATTTGTCCATCTGTCGAATTAAAGATTTAGTTACGTAATTAAATTTCGTGTTACTATTTCAACATTCTCAGTATCTTAAAGCAACTTAAGTAACTTAATATTATTGTTGATATATATATTTTAAAAAAGCATAATTTAAACCTAAACTCAATAGTTTCTATTTAAATTAAATCTTAATAATTTGACCTGATATTTTAGCTTAAGATTTTGAAAGCAGACAAGAAAAGTTGTAACACAAAAAATTGTTAATTTTATCAAGTACAAGATATATAATATGCAATATTCCCTTCGCTACTGCACTAGATTGTATAAAAATATTTGCTAGTATTTTTAGAGAGTTTTATCAAGAATGTTTGAGTCTGACCCACATTGCAAGCAGCTCCTCATAAAAAGGGCTTTGTATACATTGTTTCATTACAAATTTACATTAAATTTATTCTTTTTCGTAGTGGTTCTTTTGAAAAGATATGTAAATTTTATTGCAGTGGAAAATTCTTGTTTGGTTCAACATTACGTTTGTTTAAATTATGGATGATAAACCTTTCATTAAATAAATTCTGTCGTCCAGTAGTTAATTGAGCATACACTTACCTTTTCTTTTATCATTGACTACTTTATTTCTTAAAAAAATGTTTTGTCAAATTACTATTGTTAAAAACTTGCAGCATGCAATAAAGTTGCAAGCCCCGACAAATTCAAAATTTACGATCAAAACTAGACAAATTCAGGTTCAAAACCCGACAACTAACTCCATTTTCCTTATTTCAATTCTCGCTTTATTGATATAATTTTCGAAAAAGCAGGTTAACTTATAGGCTTAGGAGGCGTTTCCAAATTACATAAAATCTCTTTTTAATCCGCCCACCCACCCAAAGTTTTGGACTTAAGTATATTCAGGAAAAAAATATTTTAAGTTCCAAATAAAACATTTTGTTACTTCTAAAATCGCGACGTAACGCAAAACTTGATCCCCCACATCTCAGGACCTTAACGCCTGGCCTGACCCTCCTCCCAGATTGCGTTTCGTAATTTGTGAATGGCCAAATATTTTCAAATGTGAAATAAGTTTTTTGCTAATTACGACTACAAATATTTAGATAGATTATCTCCAATGACTTAAAATTTTATAAATTTTCAAGATTGTAAGTAAACGCTGTATAAAGAAATCTCAATTCTACGTTGCAAATCAGAAAGAAAAATCTTATCCTTGAATACATTTTCTAAAAAAATCCCGAAACATCTTAGCATCTCATTTGGTTTTTAAAATATTCCTATTTGAATTTTGCTTAGCATTCTTTTACCCCATTTATTTTATTCCACTCGACAGTTTATATGATATCGAACGCTGTACGGGTACAAACACAAAATATACAGGGTGATTCACGACGGGTGTATTTTCTTGAAATCTTGCGAGTTTACATTTCCTGATATACCCTTTTTACCTAAAATATTGATACACCTATCACTTTCGGTTATACCGAAAGTAGCTGACAAGTAATTTCCTCTGCATTTTTTTTTCATCTAACAGTTTGCAGGATAAATTATTTATCTACACACCACCATACACTGAACGCTTAAAAATAGAAATACATTCACGCTATGCCTTGCCATCATCAATCTTTGTCTACGTTTAAATTTGCATAACTTTGGTGACTATTTAGCAACGCAAATTTTTCATAGGTACACTATTTTTAAAAATTGAATGAGACCGCTTATTTTGGTTTACAAGTGCGTCAATTTTTGTGGATAGGAAGGAGAGGTGAAATTGGGTGGCCTGATAGATCCCCCTACCTTACCTGTTTAGATTTTTATTTGTGTGTGAGATATTTTTTTTATATATTTATTTATTTTTAGTAAATATTGTCCAAAATTTTCGCCACATTATAGCTTTTCAGTGAGACTATAAGACCTAATAGAAATTAAATGTGCACGCAACTATATTAAAAAAGATCAAAGGTGTAAAGCGAGAGCACGTAAACTGGGGTGACATTTAGAGTGTAGCGGTGGACACTTATATTCATGGCATATCACTTTGTTTTTTTGAAGAAATAATATAACTTAATAATATCAAGCTGAAATAAGAAAAGTAATGTCATCAGTTATATAACAGTTATATACTTTTAAAAATTTTACAAAAGTTACTTTTAAACCCCGAATGTTGGTGTAACATTACATGTTTGGTGGGCTAGTTTCCTACGAAATTTAAAAAACTGTTTTGTCAATATTTTTTTACATTTATTTACTTTAGGTTATTTGAGTTTTATTGACAAATGCAGATTTAAAAAATAGTATATTTTACCTTTTCCAAGATAAGAACATATTACCGACTATACTTTGGACACTTTCACTAAGTTTAATCTAAATTTTATGTAAATTTTGCAACAATGCAAGATTGGTACTAAAGAAAATAGGTTTCTGTTGCCATGTCATCATGCGATGTTTTATACCCTGTGAAATTAGCAAATTTACTGCATTTGTAATAAGTCGTCTTTGTAACTCATAATGGAGTTGTGACTGTTAACTTGCATTCTGCCGTAGTTTTTTAAAATAATATGAATAACTTCAGATCCACTATTTATTAATATTTTTAAAAATTTAGTGTATTTTAAAACAAGCACGAAAATAAAACATATAGGTACCTTTAAAAATTGATCACATTCTTATTCCCTATGACAGAATTTTGACGGAAACGTTTCGAAGACGAAATAGAGAGAAAACTTTCTAAAGAAAAGCTAAGGGGGCATGAAATTAAAGATGTAATTTAACAGTTAAATCCTAAAATTATTATTTTTACTTTTATAAGGGTTTTTTTTTAAATACAATAGTGGCTTACCTTTTTGTTCTTTAAAATAATATTCTTAAGTAACCTATTACGTATTTTAGATAGATTTCAGAGGGATAAAAAACCTGGCACGTTTTTTCATTTGGATTTATTGTGGACAGTTCGCAAATTGCGGAAAGGAGGGTCTGGCCAGGCGTTACGGCCCTGATAGGTAATGGGGGGGGGTCAAGGTTTGCCTTACGTGGCGATCTGTCAGAAATAGCAACATTTTTATCGGGAACTAGAAAAGCTTTCTTTCCTAAATATAAGCCGAGACATTTTCACAATAAAGCACCCGTTTCAAATGTTGACGGGGGGAAGGATCCAGCTTCGAACAGGGGGATCAAAAATTAGAGAATTTTGCGTTACATAATTTGTGAATCATTATAAATGTATTTTTCATAATATAGCATGTAGGTTACCTTAATTTAAACTTGAAACGCAAAGGACCAAGATAAATAGATTTAAGTGAGCAAATTAAACTTAACTACATACTACTTGAACACCTCAGCTTGTAATTTCATAGGATTTTCTATCGTTATTGAAAGTTTAAAATTTTTCTCAACATTCAGTATGCTGTGAAGATAAAACCTTTAATGGAAGCCACAGGATATTAAACGCATTTTATGGGTCTTGGCACGCTGATAGAATTTCTTGAATTTTATGTAATATGTATGCTATTTGGACAAGCACAATAACCATTTTATTACATTGCGGCAATGTTATTCCTATACGGTGTAATACCAAATAATTTAATTCGGATTTGCTCGGGTAGGCTAATGGACCATTTTAATAAATTTTGATTGACCTTACTGCATAGAGTAGAATATAATATAAAACAATATAAGCTCTCTAATAAAAATACGCGAAACCTCTTACCTACGTCACAACAAATTCAAGCAATCGGCATTTATCCGACCGTCTGATATCTGAATAATGCCTCGAATCTTATTTCCTGTTTCTAAGCTATTCTCTTCTATTTAAGTTGCCGAAACAAGGATAACATTGGTACGACCGGCAACTAAAAGAATTGCTATGTTAATAAAATGTCATACATTTCTCCTCATCTTATTTTTCAAACTTTGTGCTTTCGCGGCGTCTTTTTAATTGTTTCTAGAAAAGATTTGTGGCACTTTAGGCCACTCTAAGAAGATTTTTCAATAGGTTCTAATTCAGGATGTTATGTGAAATATGATAAATTCGATTGTAGTGAAAAAGTCTTCCTGCAAGTATTTATTTTTTCCGCGTTAGTTACCGTCTACGAAAAATATACTTTAAATAATTATTGGATAATATTTAGTTTATTTTGCAAAGTCTTAAAAAAATTATTTTTTTGTATTACCCTATATAGCTGTAAGATTGACGCAATGAAATAAAAAGTTTATTGGCCCTACAAATAACCCATAAAAGTTTCAATAAATTCTGTTCGTGTGCGAAAACCCAGAGGGCTCGTGATATGTCCTTTTATTATAAAGTTTCGAAGAAATATTAATAATTTTTCTTTATTCTAGACATAAACAACAGATTCAACAACATTTGTAAACCTGGGACAAAAGTTTACTTTCGCTAACCGTTGTTATTAGTAACTTTCCACTGCTTGGGCTTATTGAGAATTAGCCGATTAAGGTAAGTCATTTTAGCATAATAAATTTGCAATAACAGCGTCCTAATTCATTAGTTTTTTACTTGTTAAAGTCATAATTTGATCGAGATAAAGACACACAACATATAGGGAAGGGCATGCGGTAGTAATACATCTAAATACTTCATAAATAATGTAATTATTCAGGTCCCATTGTAAAAATAATAAAATCGACTTCAAATATGCTCTAAAAAATACTAAATATTTTTTTTCAATATCAAATCTGATATTAATATGCTGTAGGCTATTTATTAATAAGATATTATGTTCTCTATATAGATAGTACATCTGGGTTAGTCAATGCGTGTTTTTTGTCCTAAGTTTTAACACCCTGTGAAGAAATTGGGATCTCCTTTTTCATAATAATAATTCCTCGATAGTTTCGTCGATTCCTAACATTTTGTTTTTTGAATTATCACTATATATTCTATATATATATATAAGATGCCCTGACGATTCAAACAACAAAATATTAAGAATACATGCAGTTTTATAAAGAAATTATTAGTATGAAAAACAACATATTCCATTTGGTTGTTTGAATTTGTTTCACTCTTTTCTTAATATTTCTAGATGACTCCTGGCTCTTTAATTTTAAAATAAAAAAAATTAACGAGAATATTACTATAAAAAATTAAGTAATAAAAGAAAACAAAATTATGAAATGCTGCTTGGATTTAAATTACGGATTTATTCATATTTGATACAAAAGAAAGCATTTCGGAGGTTCAGATCAACCTTAAATACGTCAATATTTACTAGAGTATTATCTCTAGTATGGATAAAGGTTTTGCGCATTTTCTACCGAAACTTTTAGGGTAATTTTTAAAAAATGCTTGCTTACTTTCCTTTACAATTGCTAGGTAAACAGACTCTTTTTTTTGTTGTTGTTGCTGGGGTTGGCGGAAGAGCCAGTATACTTAGGCCTATAAGACTTATTGTATCCCCTATCGTCTGGGTAATGTCAGCTAGACGGGGACCTACAGCTTAGCGTAAAATCCGATCCACGCGTATGCACTAGTTTATCCTTTTACTTCCCCAGAAGTCCTCGGTCCTCGGCGCCCCTTTCTCTAGGTCCCGATATTAGGATTCACACATACTGCATTTCTTTATCCACTTGGTCCGAGATACTTTTTTTTTATAAAGCGTATGCCCACTCCGGGGATCGAACCCGGACCGCCACGGTCAAATAACATGGAGCCGCGGTCAGGTAAATACACTTACCACCCTACTTCAGTTTCCATGATCTTTATAAACATTATAATATATACATCTCACGCACAATGTTGTTTAATTTGTAAATTACACTAAACTCAATTTGGTAAAAACCTATTAAACGTTCACTCTATTAAAGCTTCCAGATTAATTCATTAATATTCAAATAGCATTTCCACCCTCCATTACTTCCTATTAATTTTCGGTTCATTAATAATACTACAGCAAGGAAGCGTATTACAAACCTCACATAACTTTCATATTTAACTTATTCTTGCAATACCCAATTAAAACTTGTACTGTCACTGGTATTCAAAATGGAAATTATTTAGACGTAGTTCCAAATCCTTTGGAAAACGATGGAGGCTTATAGTTTAATGATATTATAGCGATGAGATGGCGGGAATTAAAGCATACATCATTTGTAATTTATATGGCGGATTTTATATTACGTATTATAGAGATTTTCGTTGTGGCTGGGTTAACATACATTATGTCTACTATCTCTTGCAGTGGCAACTCTTCCATAAGGTCATTTAATCAATGGTAATTCTCTTCTCATGTAACTTGATATTTATTACGTTTAAAATCCATCCAATCAGCCAAACTTTGTTTATTTTGTTTACACTATTGCTAATTTAATTACTATTACTTGTAAAATATCTTTCGTGACCCACTCACTGCGCAATCTATTTATTGATGTAAACTAAAAATGAAATAGATTTATTTTCTTGAAATTTAAGTTCTTTTTTATAAATAACTATTTTCATTCAAATCTATTGATAAATAATTTTACATAATATGTAAACAGTATCATGAATTCTTCACTAGCTTCTACCAACTGATGTAATGTACTGGTAATAAATAACTTTAACTATAGTAAAAGGATTTTGGTCGAATGCCTTCGAAACCTATAGAACTTATACCTTTGATAAAGCATCTTAGATTAGTTGACTTGGAAATTTTTACTAGTAACATATAAATAATGAATGATTTGGTTAAGACTTTCTAGAGTCTGGACAATTTTGTGGTCTATTAGACTCCACACAGGTTACATTTCCAGTCTATCATTTCTAAACTTTTGGAACTATTCAGACTCCGCCGAAACGAACAATCAAATTAGACATACATTAAAATCACACAAAAGAACGAGTCCATTGATACTCTAAACCCCAGAAACTTGTCACAAATAATTGAATTTTTGACCTTTTGGTAATATTATATTCTACGGTAATAAAGAATTAGTCGGAAAAATTTCACATCTGTTATACGTAATAAGAATTTTACGCTTTTTTATTTAATATTTAGTTAGAATAAATTAAAGATTTAATGTTAAATGAAAAATGTTAAAATGAAAATCCCAAATTAGGTCAGACATTTCAAGTTGAATTATTTTAAAGATTTTCATTTATTTCCATTCCATTAAACCGAGAAAGTAGTTTCGAGAACGAATAAACTTTGTAATGTAATACTTTTCAATTTAATATATTAAGTTTGCATGTCATAATTTAAAAGTATTTGGGAATATGGATCGAAAAAAGGTATGATTTTTTTAATAGAGCTGCTTGTATTAAAAACTATTTTTAAAATTTAAGCACAAGGCAAAGTGAATTCTGTACATTTTGATATCTATTTTTAGGTAGAGGAAAAACTCAGACAGAAATGCGTAGACTATTTTTTTCAAGCTTGCACCATAAAGGAACTGTCAAACCTAACAATATAATTTTTATTTTTTTTTAGATTTTTCATATTTAAAGTTAACGCGTGAAAAATCTATTATATATACCAGGTGGTTAAGCTAGGATACCGGCTTTATTTCGGAAACCATGTATCATCTAGCTAGTCTCTTTGTAAGCTAAATATATTATCAAAACATTCTGAAAATTTGAATACCGGTACTGAAAGTCTATAACTTGAAATTGGCATTTTAAAAAGCGCGTAAATAATAAGAACAGAACAGGCATACATCGGGTACTTAGATATAAAAATATAGCCGTTGCTTCTAACTAGGAAGAAATATGATTTTTGAAAAATTTAGTAAGAACTAAAAACATTTGGTTCTGCCGGTCCATTTGGCTGAGGTACACTATATGCACAAATACAAAGCAGAATGTATTTTTTTAATATCGTCTACGTACCCGCCTCTGGTATAAATAAAATTATTATTAAGGTCACGTTTACTTTTTATGGGCAACGAAAAATAAGGACAAAGCAAAGAGTAAGCGTTTTATTTCACTTTGAACTTGTAAGTATATAAAGAAAATATTAATTAAAGTAATTTTTAAAGGCATTAAAGGATCTAAAATTTCACCTGGTTGATAGGTGATTCTTTAAAAGCTTATGTTATAACCGTTTTTATCCTCTGATGTTACAAGGCACATTCTAAAGTTTTAGTTTGTACTTAACGTTAGGTTATTAAATTAAGGTGTAATTGGAAATTTAATTAAAAATCGCTCAAATGGTTTAAAACCTTCGGAACTGCTATCAAATACCAAATTCAGACTGGGATCAAGACATTTCCACCATAATAATGCACCAGCGCATAGATTTTATCAAAAAACTGAATTTTTAGAACATTTAAGTGCCACAGTATTAGATCATCCTCTGTAGAGTCTTGATCTTGTGCAATGTGCCTTCTTTTTGTTTCTATTCAAGTTTAGTTGAAAAGGCGAACATTTTCTGATGATGATGAGCTTTAATCTGTGTAGTTTTAATTACTAAATATTAACTGTGGTGAAAATTATTGTGAAAAATTTACATGAACAACAAACAGTGTAGGTACCTATTGTAAAACATTTCTAGAGAATTGATAGAAACCAGAAATATCCAAATTAAAAAAGTTAGGAACAAAGACACTTCATTTTTCATGTCGTGTTCGTGGTTCGTGTAAACATAACTTTGTTATTGTCCAAACAAAATTCAACTATATATGTATCACCATATAATATTTCATTTTTGTATTTCTATGCTAACAAGGTTAAATGTTAGATCAAATAAATAAAACGGGTAATTATTTATTTATAAAACATCCAGAGCAAGCAATTAAATGAAATTATTGTTAGCCTAACCTTTGACAAATAATAGAATTGGATACTAATATGAAATTGCTAAAAAAGGGTAATAACTGGAAATATAATGACAATGACCCAATATAGTATCGATTCATTTATTTATGTACATGAGAAAAGAAAATACGTATACTATTGAAACAAGAAATAAACCATTTAAATAATAATATAGAAAACTAAGCTTTCTCTAAAAGTATTGTGTAATTATAAACAAAAAGATGGTTATTTGTTACATGGGAACTACTGATTAAATTCCAATGATTCATTCTTCTTCATTCATACAAATATGGAATATCTTCTAGAAAAATATTGGCTTTAAATTTAAATAAATACTCACCAGAGATAGAAAATCTACTAGAAAGTAAAACAATAGTTATGTATATAAGGCACCACGGTAGTAGACCTTTATTTAGTAAATAAAGGTCGACACTAACAATTTTTGAATTAGAAAGGAATTGTTTTAATTAGTCCTAAACCCACAAACACCTACCTGCCTTTACACTTAAAGTCCTTTCAGTTCTAAAATAATTTTGACCTTAACCTTATTTTTACATTTTAGTCTACTATCAAGTTTTACATTTCACTCTACTGTCATGTTTTTAAAATAATAATATATCGAAATCAACTTTCCTTTTTTGTCACAGTTAGCAACTCATATTTATATCCTTGATGTTGCCACTCTGTGAGACGCATTAAAAATGTTACTGCTTAAACCTCGGTAAATCTAAGTAAGTTATTGCACATTTAATAATAGAGCTTTCAGAAAATTTAGTTTATAAATAAAAGTTTAATAAAAGAAGTTAGTTCACAAACTAAAATTACATTTTCTAAAATTATGCAGAAAATTTTGAACCTAAATAAAATTGATTGTGCGACGTAAAAAACTAGTTTAAAAAAGATTGAATATAAATGCTGGTTATAATATGCTCTGCTTTCATCTCTCTACTTCATAGTGCCCTGCTACAACTTATAGAGATGGAAATTTTCGAGTTTCTAGACCAGGGTATTAAGTCAGTGATAAGTCTATGCTAACACCCATTTTATATTAGAATTAAATGACATTAAAAATTCTGGAAAAGTATAGTCAGAGAGGGATATAGTCAAGGAGTCCAAAATATAGACAGATGCTGAAATATTTTAAAAAATCCCTCTTGGTCGCATGTTTGTTAGAATCTCACTGTACGGTTACGATATAAAGATACTTTTCGGTATTAATTATCTCGCCTTTCCTTTCCCTAATTGCACAATAAATAAAAATGAAACTGAGTCCAGTTTTTACCTCTTTAACTTCAATATTTAGCTCAAAAAAATACATGCGGTGTAATTTTGGTTAACCACTTGTACATATAATAAAATAATTGTCATAGTAAAAATTTAACTTAAAGCACATTTGATAAGAATATAAAGATGTGTAAATCATAAACAATTACGTTTTGCACTTATCTGGATAACCGGGCGAATCATCATCTATTAACTTGTATATTAATTGTAATAATGCATATCATATTCTATGATATTGTAATAAGCATGTACGTGATAAGTTATGTTGCAAGTATAAAAGATAAGTAGATCATTATTAATGTAGAAACATTATTAATTAAACTTTTTAGTTGGTATAATAGTTAAATACTTTAAACACGTCTGTTCTGGGCTTTGCGTGCCTGGACATGGGTTTTGACATTATTGCGTATATTAGTCTAGAGCTGCGAAGAGTGCAGATTTAAAAAATGCATATAGTAATCCTTTCGAATTTAATGAAACATCACAGAACTTATAAACTGACAATCTTTTAATATGTGTTTATTTACTTCATATTTTACATTATCTTCTTTCTAAAAGATCTTGGGAAAATTCAGTCAGAAAGTCAGTTTCAGCAAGGGAAGTTACTTAGAATATAGGGTAGGGGAATGTACCCATGCAGAAATGCCTAACATAACACCATTTAAAAATTAAACCTCTAGAATAAGTCTAATAGTTAAACTAGAAGGTTGAGCCTATTTTGGTGTGGAGTAGTAACATCTAGTGCTTTTTTCAGTAGAAACTACAAATTTTGTTAAACTTTTATATTTGCAGGTAAGACACTGAGGAAAAAATACCCGGGTTCTTACATTCGAATTTTTCATGTTTGCAGTAATTACTTTATTCGCATACATCATACGATATCTCAAAGTTTCTTTGTAAAATTTTCAAGGTTGGACCAGAGTCAGTCCAGTTTCTTAGCTTTTATTTTCATTAAGTATCCCATTTCGCCCTAATTATTACGGTAAGTTTCTAATTACTACCTTCAAGGTAAATTTAACAAAGGTCTTTTCGAGTGATATATAGTTCATTAATACAAAGGTTAAGTGAAGTAATTTTCTTTAAGGAAAGTTCCTAAAATCTAATTAATGATAGTCTATAGGGGGGGGGGGGGGGTGGTACTAAAGAGCATAATCTTTTGTTATATTTATTTTATTAACTATATTTCTACCTTAATATTACAAATCTTGTTTTAATAGATAGATATAAATTTTATAGATAAAAACTTAGTGCTTTTTCTGTAACCCATAAGATTATCTTATTTAGTAGCTAAGCAGATAAAATATTCAAAAGACTTAAAAGAATATATTATATAATACATATTTATACACAAAACTTTTTTAAAGGTAAGAAATATAACATTTCATTCAATTTTCCTTTAATAAACCACCAATATACACCCAAGCGTATTAACGTTATTTGATAAAGATTATAAAATGTGAGTCATAGTCTATAAAATTGTAAACTATTACGGCAGCACCTAATTTTGAAAAATATTTTTTTATAGGGATCAGTACAATTTTTCTATTCCTATATAGACATCTTATGGGTGAAGAAAAACTTACCTATTATCCTAAATCTAAAGTTTACCAGAATAGAAATTACCTTTTAATTTCTGATTACTAATCGAATTTTTCACATTAAGAAAATACCTATACCTATAATACTGTAAACAATTTATAAAGAAAAATTAATTTTTTTGTTGTCCGACGGCAAGCGTTTAAACACGCTAATAATAATAAATCTGCTGAGTTAGCTAGTCACGGATTATATTCGCTTTTATCAGATAGAATGCAAAAAACATTTGACAGTTGCAAAGCCATAATTTAAAAATAGAGATAATAACGAAACAACATTAAACAATATCGATCGTATACTGCGACACAACTGTTGATGCAGATACCAACAAGTGTTATAATGTATTATAATATGCTAAGATAAAAGGGCGGGGAAGGGACTAAACCTCTTTTAAATTAATTTATATTTCGCAGTACTCTCAGTTATTTTAATAACAAGAAATTAACATAAAGTTCTTCACACTAAAAGTAAACACATACACGGAAAGTTGCACGTGATTTAAACACTTAATTATCTTATTGCGTGGTTACTTTTAGGCGGTATGTTTATAGTTAAATTTTTCAATTTAAATGAATTAGTAATCTAATAAAGACACAACTTATAAGAGGTTTCATACAGCTCTGTTGATACAAGTGATGCGATTTTTAAAAACTTACCCCTTTTTGAGCTGATGTGACCGTAAAGTCGACTCAGATCGATTGCCATGACTGCGTTAGGAATAGCAGCCACCATCGTGAAGATTACCAGCACTAGGAGCAAAGGATGAGGCGACGCCATCGCCCGTGCCACCCTGACCATGGCTGGGGCTCAAAACACCGACGCCGACTGAGCAATGCGACCCCGTGCAGTTTCACCTAGTTGCTTTATAATGCTGGGGAGCGCTGTTGCCGCTCGTTGCGAATTGGTTGCGGGGACATCATGGGGCGGCGCTGCGCCCCCGTAGCTTATAGCCATTCGTGAGGATCCGACAGAAAAAAACAACTTACTTTTTCTTTATTTTTCCATACAGTATGTTGTTTTTCGTGAATCTTGCTCAATGAAACATTTGTTTAATGTTTTAAAACTTAAGATGTTTAGCACTTATAAATTACTTTTTTAGTGCTGACTGCTTCATCATGATTTTTTTCAAATGCGCTCTAAATAAATGAGTGCGAGTTCGATCAGATAAAGTGTTGTCCATCAACTTATGCGCGTCAGTAACTTCATAAGGACTCGCTTGAAATAACAAATTACATTTTCTTTATTATTCATACTATATGTTGTTCATCGCGAGTCCTGCTCAAAAAAACTTTTTTGTTTGCGAGATTTTAAATGTTTAATCCTTTAACACGGTTTGTCTGGTTTAAAAAAATGTATTAAGTGCGCTGGCCCGAAATAAATGAATAATAAACTAGTTGATGACTTTCATTAACTTGTACACCTCTATAACCCCTTAAAAGACTAATATTTTTGTAAGTCTAGTACAGTATGTTGCTTATTATTGGTCTCTTAAAAGTGATTTTAAAAAAATGACCATGGTTTATCGATGTTCATGTTTCTTCCCCTTTTAATATGGTTAAAATATTCAATTTTTTAACATGGTATATCTGGTATAAATATGTTTATTACGTGAGCTTATCAGCTATTAGGAAAATATATTAAAGCTGGATAAGTTTGAGTGCCGTATGTAACTTGTTTGTTTGAATCCAATTAAAAACATTTTTTTTATTTTTTCATACAATATATTGTTTAGAGTTCATTCGACTCAGTGCTCAATGAAATATTTAATATTTTGCTAAGAGCAACGTAACTAGAGGCTAGTTTTAGCTCTTTAAACTTATTTTTAAAATGCAGAATTTTTATGATCTGTCAGGTAAGAATAAATATGTACTTTTTAGTAGTTAAGCGTCTTCGTAGATAATCACGAAAACTCGACTAAAAAGAAGTATTTTTTTTTGCTTCTTTATACAGCGTGTTGTTTATAACGATTACTTTTCAATAAAACAATTATTTATCCTTTTTCAACGTATTTCTGTTAATGGACTACTTCTTGAGTATATATTAAAAAAGTTCGATTCTTTACCCTGATCAGTCTGTTAACAACTTTGCCTTTCAACAGATAACGATATTTATTGCAACTGAAGCGTATCACTTACTGCATACACAAACCTACATAGTATCCAACGTTAAAAAAAGTATATGCTGATTTTATAGGACAATTTTACCATGTTTGATTTTCTTACAGTTATCACTTTAAACTCCTCCCCTTTCATGTGTAAAAGGAAGTTATATTTATTGATTCTAGCCCACACATTTACACCACAATAACAAACTTTATTAAAGCCTAGGTTATGATCTACTACAATATAAATGGATGTGTTCCGACCGAACGATTTGACAAGTAATTTAATAAACGACCACTGGAATAACCAAAATGAAGACCAAATTAAAAGGTTCGTAATTCTATTCGTGTTAAATATAGTAAATTGCATTATCACCAGACTATTCCAAGGATCCGATTTATTTCCTATAGTTTTTTGGCGAAAAAATAATATTTGACCCTTATTAGGTATTTCCTTAAGTTTTCTAGTCCGTAGTCGAATGTAGACACCCTATACTAAATATCGAGAAATTGGGCCATGCAGATGACATTTTCCAAAGCCTCAGGCGCCGGCAGTATAAATCACGGTTTAGATAATTGGGGCCAATTATATTTGGCCTTGTCAGTAAGTTTTGCCCCCATTACATTAATTTTTAGGGTAAAATTGATGCAGTAAATATAATTTAAAATCAAATAGTACTTACCAGAGTATAGATACACCAATTCAGCAGCCGTGTATTACCATTTCCCCAATTTAGTTTTCTTAGATATATATATTATATGTACTAAGAACTTGAGTGGTTGAAGTAATGGTTGGGGGAGCATACAGATCAGTGGCAGCCGATGCGAGAGCGCTCTGGGGCTGCCTTACAGCTCAACCTGACAAATTAAAAATAACAATTAATAGCTCATCTCCCATGAACCTAGCTGTAAGAAATATTTTTAAAAATAATAAAGAATAGACTGCAATGTGATTAATTTAATTTAACTTGCGAACTGCATATAAAAAACACGTGAAAACACCGAAATGACAACTACCTATCAATACATAGAGGTTACGTTGTAACTGGGGCTCTGATCAGTCCGCCGACACACGACACGCCTTAAAGACAATAACTTTTCCTATTACTCCAGGATCCCTCCGCATATACAAATATATATCTTGAAATAAATTGTATTGCTTTAGTAAATATTATAAATGCGATGAACGAGTGGAAATTATCCAATAGCGATGATGACCCCTTAATAAAATTCTCAGAAAAAGGATTTATCGAGTTAAAACATTTTTTATACAATATCCTAGTCTTTATAATAAAATATTTTTAAAAGTCAGAAACACCATTTACTCCCTCTTTCTTATTGACCAGCAAAAAATTCATTAGGAATTTAAAAAAGGGAACATTAAATAATTAACGAAATGAAAATACGACGAAATTGTTTCTCTTTTTAACAGATATGAGGATTTATATACGAGTATAAAAAATTTTTTGCCGTAGCAGACACTTCTATTACATTAATTTTCTACATTAATGTAATTTATCTTGATTACGCCATTATAGGATAAATAAAAAACTTATCTCACATTAAGTACGAACCCAGTTTTTATAAAAAACAAACAAAAAATTATACTGACCTTTAATTAAACTTAGCATTTTATATTCTGTTTGTTATCAAAGAAGAAAGCTGTGTTAACTCTGTTAAACAGAATAGAAGAAATATTTTGAAATATTTCTTTAAGGTTAAAATACACATCTTTCCATAATTATTACGATTGCGATAGACTCAGTTAAAATATTTACAAATATTAGTTTTCTTTTTAATTGAAAAATGTAATGTCAGCTTACCGCATGAAAGAACTTTAAGGTGGGACATCGATAGTCACAGACTTAGTATCTGTTGTATCAAACAAACTGTTATAACTTGAACTAAGCTTCCAGGAGCCAATGCCATCCCCCCCCCCCCCCCCCCTCGTGTTGCGTCTATGGCTATGGTGCTCACCATTAAACAGCTGCCGGCACATAAAAAAAAAATAAGTTTTAACCATAAACCAAATAAAAATCTTTTTTAACCTTCATATCATCGGCATAAGGACATGAAAGTTTAAAATCTTAAGCAGAAAGGGTGTCAAGAAAAAGGAACTCATTCATGACCACTGATCCTTAAGATATATTTTGTCTTTTTTCTGGATGTGTTATCGACATAGCGACTTTTGGAGGAATCCGATATGATACCTCTGAACAATGGTAGCCCCAACAGTTATAATTAATGAACTAACTAATAAAAAAAACTTATATTTGTAAAAATATAAAAATTTTAGATTGTCCTGAATAATTGCTATTTTAATATTTTATTAGATTTATAACCTTAAAGCTATTACCTCTAACTAAATGACCTTTTAAACTTTGCTTGACCTTTAAACTCGGTTAATTAATTTCCATTCCAAAGCTATCGACTGTTGAAGATGGTGAACATAATTCTAACTAGTTGCTGCTAACCAGTAGATCTTTAGTTCACACTGACTATTATAAAAAAAAATCATAATTTTTCTTCCCAATAAATAACTAGAGAGTAACCTGAGTACAATACATGGATTGACAATGATAACAATGTCATCTGAGGAAGCTACTGTGTTAGCGAAACATGTTAAGTTATGAACGGCAGTAGAATTTTGGGTGTGCATTGTCTTTATTTGTTTTGAATCACAACGTTTCAACTGGTAAGTATCTCCAGTCGTCTTCAGGTGAATAATAAATAAGTATGGTAATTTACTGCGATTGTGCTGTTATTATTTGACTATCTTGCGTCGCAATCCTATTGCACGTACTTTAATGGAAAATTGAATTATAAACATTATTTTATTAGTCTAGAAAATTGGAATAACTTTTTCATTATCATTTTCAGATATTTAGTCAGAGTTATTGTGAGATTAATATTCTAATATTTATTTTACTTATTTAATGAATGAATGTATAATACAATAATTATTAATTCCATTCTATATTATTTCTAGTTCCTGAAGTAACATTATTTTCAATAATATTGTTATTAGTTGTTTGTGATATTACCTCAATTTTAACTTTACAGTGTCTTTGATTTAAGTATCCTTTAGCATGACTGGCATGTCGTAGTACATTCAATTGCATGTATTTTATAGTTCTTTGGTATATCTTTCGTATACAAATACATGAATATTATAAATATTTTATAAGTTAAGCCTTACATTAGTGCAATCTTTAAAACAGTATTATTTCTACTACAGTAAACTTCGCTTGACCTATTAATGTCGATTAATCAATTACAATTCCAGACTAATTAATTAAAATTAAATTAAGAAAATTGTTCAAAAAATTTTCAGTTAAAAACGTTAGTTCCGTGTTCGTATGATATATTTATACAAAAAAGTAAAAACAAAAGTAATAGGTCCCTTCTTGTTATGACAGCAACATAATTTCTATGTACAGGAATTTATTAAATTAAATTTTTATCTACAGAAAAAATAGTGTTAACACTTTATTCGTGTTTTTCATTTTGTTATATTCAAACTAAAGAATTTCATCTTTTCATTAAAATGTATATGTACTTACACTTCTCTTTGTGGTGCTTACAGCCCCTGGCTCCTCAGACTGGCATTCGTTTACTTTCATGTTAATAATATTTTTTTATTTGCTCATTTGCATGTAGAAGTTATGTTTTTGGTTATTATTATTGCTGTATGATTTTAGAGATTATATTGTTTATACTTATAATAACATAAACATGCTTTTTCTTTGGACAGATTTATAGGATGTATCCCCACACACCTGATGGCTATCATCGGGTCAGTGAGTATTAGTTTTTCAATAGGGAAGAGATTATGATTTAGTGTAAGATTGTGTAAAATTACTAGTATAATATATTTTGAGAGATAATAGTAATTTTTATAACAAGAATGGATATGATGTCCATATCGCAAGACGGAGTGCTCAAACTTCTGAGCGCGATGTTAGCAATCCACTTGTGTTGTGTACACGTACAGTATATCTTTCTACGACCCTTTATGACTTATGAAAAAGATGATAAAAACAATTACAGACAATTACTTTGAAGACATCAGGGTTATATCTATCTCTTTCGCATTCGGTATTTTGAATAAAAACAGACAAACTGCGATATATTTATTAATGCAAATGAACAATGTCGCTTTTTGAACCATAGCCAATGATATGTTGATATGATGCAATGTATTTTTAGTTGCCCGCTATCGCAAAATAATAACGCCGAACAATAAGCAAAATAGTTTTAAAATTTGTTTTAGACTATTAAAAACATCTTTTGTGCATTTTAAAATTCGGGATTTTTCTTTTTTCTCAAAATAATAATCCCATTCTAAATTTCACATAATAACATAACATCAACGCTGTAAACGTGATAAGGGAGGTGGTAATACCTCCTACGTAATTAACAAAGACAGAACAACGATATAAGTTTCGTGTTATTTTTTCCTAAAAATCTTATAATTTTGTCTATTTTATCTGGTTTTATATACAGGGTGTCCGGTAACCTATGGGCCGTAGAGTAACTGGAGATACTAGACATCAAACTAAGCCGATTAAGTCCTATAAGTTTTCTCGGAGTGTTACTTGTTCTAGAGATACAGGGTGAATATAATTTATGTATTATTAATTTAATTATGTACTATGTTTTTTTATGCTTTAGGATGTTTAAAGGAAAATATCTCGAAAACCGTTAAAGATATTAAGATTAATCATGTACACTTTTTGACTCAGAAAATGCCCTTATTTAAGAAACTATAATTTGAAAAACACCTAATATCACAGGTAAGAAAAAAATTATAGATTTATGAAGCCCAGTGTATGCAACTAGCGCCCTCTAGTTTCAAACTTAAAAATTTCTACTAATTCTTATTTCTTGCTCATAAAAACATAATATTGCCAACTTTCAATTCGATTCATTAAACCGTTTTAAAATTATGGCTTATTTTCGAGAATAAACTTTTACTTTCAACACCCTGTATCTCTAGAACGAGTAACAACCCGAAAAAACGTATATGACTTAATCGGCTTAGTTTGATGTCTAGTATCTCCAGTTACTCTACGGCCCATAAGTTACCGGACACCCTGTATCAGTCACTTGTTTATAAAGAAAAAAGACAATATTCACGTGGAAGTAGAAAAAATAATAATATCTGTATCTGAATGTTCTATTAAAAAAAATATTCTGTAAAAGTATCTTTTTATTCGTCGAAAATATTCGACATAAAACTTGAATTAAAATTATGTCACGTTCAAAAGGTCTCTTGGCACTTTTTAACTCCCACTGCAGCATTTTAGGGTCGAAATACCTGAATGTTTTTCCAAATTTTGATTTAATCGATTTCAAGAGGACTTTTTTTAGCTACATTTATTGCGAAACTGCTGAATGAATAATGACTTTTATTTATTAAATAGAACAAAATTTAAAACTCTACATTTTACTTTATTGTCTATTTTTCTATATAAAATAAACTAAATACATCATAATTATCTTTAAAACAAATAAAAATTTTCCTTTTATTTTGTCAGATCCATCCCTAGACGCGTTTCACCATATCATAGCTCATCAGTAGAGCTAGTATCCGACGAAAGAAAGGAATTACTTAAAACTGCTACAATATTTGTGAAACACATCATCAATATGTTATTTAAAATTATATTTGTCATATTCGATGTTCTACTTTTATAATTTTTATTTTTGAGTTATCAAGTATATGTGTGCCGATGTGTGCCTTTTAGAATTCTTTTTATATTTGATATCAGGAAAAAACTTATTCTTATGTATAACGTACATAGTGGTCAAAAAATAAAAAATTGCATCAATATGCTAAGTTAAAAATATAGTACCTATGTACTTACCAGTAAATATTTAAGTGACACATGGATGTAAAAGTATTAAAAATTAGTTTAAAAAAGAAGAAATATACCAGGTGTCCTATTTAAAAATATAAAGTTTATATCACTTCCGGTTAAACCGGAAGTTCCATAATGTTCAATTATCCGTCAAAAAATGAAGTTTTATGTCAAATACAAATCTTTCAAATTGCATTCTATTATCTTTAAAAACAAAATAGTTATAGGGGCGAGCCACCTTCCGCGGACACCCGGTATTTATGGTCGCAACTGTCAAAGGACACAGATAGCAACGACAAATATAAAATAAGCGATGTTTGTCATCGCTGACTTGATTTTGAAAAGTAACAAAAGAAAAATCGAAATTAACATATTAGAATATACATGTCTTTGTTTTGTCATACGTCAGTTATTTTTTAACATATTTGCATGTACGACCTCTTGTTCTGTTTAAGAGTTCATATTCTTGCTCGTAAAGATATACAGTGTTATTCAAAAAAGTTCCAGCGACAAACAACCCTATATTAGAGTAACATGAAATGTTTTTTAAAGAGCACTTTAAAGACAAAACTCGGGAGGGTGTTATAATTGAAATTTAGTACAAATAAATTTATGGTAGAGTAACTGCTTTGTTTTTGTATTTGGTTAAGTATAGGAAATGTTGAATGGTTAAATGTATTTTAAGTATAAAGCAATAATGGCATTATTTATAAAAAACGTTTGTCGGTGGAAACAAATCGGGAAAAGCAAAACAAACAATAAACATTATTCTTCCCCCTTTCTTTGAATATGTTATTTTTAAAATATGGAGCGGTTTTACATATTAACAATTATTTGTTTTAATTATTTCCTAGCTTAGTATTTATATTCTTTTAAAAAAATTCAATTTTTCCTTGAATTCAATTTGTACTGGGTTCACTCATCAGACAAATATGTTGTGGGTCAGACAAGTGGTTAGGAAAGCGTTGTTTCCATCAAAAAGTATTGCAACATAGGAAATCTAAAAATATATACATAATTGAAAGAAAGAGAGTGCACGTTATTGCAGAGCGAAGAGTGAAGTCTACTTTAAAAACCTAGAAGGATGGTACACAACATTTATCACCAATAATCATGAGTAGAGGTTTAGTAACAAATGACAATTTTCCAGGACCCTACTAAGGGCTAATTTTATAAATAATTCTTACCTTTTTCTGTTTATTTATTTGAAAAATCCATTCGTCAAAATAGGTAGACACACTATAGGGCCACATTTGAAACAAAAGAGTGTGCAAATTCTTTGGCCGTAGGCAACTATAAGTTTATGCAGATTTTTACAGAATTAACTAAAGACGGTTTCAAGGGGTATAGAAGGCCGTTAAAAGGGATGATAAGCCCGGGTTCCGAACAAGTCAAGGGGCCTGGCTACTACTAAACGGTATTGCCAGATTCTTTTTACAGAATCCCTTCAAAAAGCATTTCAAAACCCTTCATAATCCTTAAATTCTGTTTCGTGATTAAAAAATACTAAAAAAGACGCATGAATTTCTCCCCAAATATTAAAAAACGCCGTACCTCCCCAAAATCTTTTCTCAAATCTACAGAAAAACATCCCTGCTTCCCCAACTTTTTTTGAAATACCCAAAATTCTTCGCATTGAACCAAAATCCTTTATTACTTCAAGATCCCAAAATTTACCACAAAACCCTTCATATTGAATTTTGTACATTTGTGCATATAATATAAATATGTATAAACCACAAACGTCCGTCCGCTTGCCTGTCTGTGGATCTGCCTGTCTGTATGTTGGTTCAAAATAACTTAGAATGACAAAATAAAGGTTGAAGAATACCAAATGACCTACAACTCTACACGCGGAACAAAAAATGTATGAGTTTTTTAAACCGAACAAATAATATATAACATTTTTGAATTCTGGGAGTCAAACCAAGTAAATTTGCTATCGCCAGAACGCACCATTAACGAGATACATTTCAAAAATGACATTTTTTTCACTTAAACTCGCTACATTTTATTTATGATGCAAATTGCTCGCACATTTATGTTTTAATTTTTTATGTAAATTTTACCCGCATCTCATTCTTATTGCGATGACTAATGACCATTCGTTAAATAAGAGTCCATTTTGGTGGTTTTTCGAAGAAAATGCCCTAAAATGTAAAAAATACTCATGAAATATTAAAAAGGTTCTACTTCAAAAGGTAGCAAATTACAAATTTCGTTGTTTCCTCTCTACCTACGCTTTTCAAAATGAGCTCATTCTATTTTACGCAACAGACACAAAACTCTTGGGTAAACAAGATTAGGCTATTGCTATCCACGTCGTTAATCTGCCCTACAGGGCCGGCGTAGATTAGCACTTGTGGTGACATTAACGATGTGACATCATAACATACTAATAGGGACTTCTTGCCGGGAGTCACAAATGCACGAATAATTTTGTAGGGGAGACCGTATCTTGTTGTCACACGGGTTAGTTGTCACAAGGGCTCTTCCAGAATATCTACCCTCTATAATTGCTTAGAACTATGTCATAAGCATATATTCTATAGTTCTTATTAAAAAAAAATTTTAAACACGCCTAAAAATAGGTTGGTAAGTACCAGATTACGTGTTTTGAAATTTGCCCTTGATTCATAAATACAAATAAATTGAAATAATTTATGTGTATATGTACTGTATACAGTGGCGTAGCCAAAAAATATGCTCGGGGGGCTCAATGGGCGTAAGAACATTTTTTTTTCTGGAGAAAGGGACAGTCGGGACAACATGTATTTCACGATATTGTACCTAGTGAAGAAGGCGGAAAAGCGCCGCCCATGCCCAAAGTTTGCTTAAAATTCACCTAACTTCTATCAAATTTCGAAAATTAAATTATTACCTCTCCCTCTCTGCATGGTTGGATTAAATTTGTTATTGTAAATGTTTTTTTTTATATATATTCCTAGCTGACTCTTTTATAAAAAAAACCATTTTTTATATTTGTGAAAAATATGAATATTGGTGTCAATCCAAAATTTTAACATTATGCCTCTAACTCGCGTTTTTTGGGCTCGGTTTTTCATGATTAAAAATAAAGTAAATATCGCTCACCACGCCAAAATTGATGATTTTTTCAGAAATCATGTATTTTAGGAGCGTAGATCTAAGAGCAGTTTTTGGTGCAAATGCTTAGGTTTTGAAATACTCCTTAAGTGCCGTTTTGTATATTCATAATAAAGCATTCTCGTTTCTTCCCACACAATTTTTTTTATTATAAATTATCAAACTTCTTTCATAAAAAATGTTTCAATTAAAATTTTTACTTTCAGCAGCCCGGCAGACCCTCCCTAATTATATATAACTTGTCCAATCCATGTAATAGTTGTTTACCACAGAACATGTTTACTGTTTTCCTTAAAATTTAAGGATTACAGTACTGTATAATACCAACAATGCCTTCTGATTTTTTTAAAATTAGTTATACTGCACCTACTTAACAAGTTTCGCGGCCAACAGTTACCTTTAATAATTAACGGTTATAAAATTATAGATTAAACTTAAGTTACAGATTACATGAAAGTAAAAATCCATTTCTAAAAATTTTTCAGTTCAGCTCTGCATGTAGTTGTCAGTATTAATTATTAATAACGGTCCAAAAGAATCCCGCTCCATAACGAGAAGACACCAGAGTAATCTAGGTTTGTCCCCGGGACGCTAACATTTCAGCCAATTTAGAAATGATTTTTCTTTTTACGAAAACAATTGTATTTTAGCGATGGCTTTTTAACTTTTAAATCAAATAAACGGCGAAATCTAGAAGCCACTTAAACTTTTCTATTTGGTTTGTTTCTCGAATTGTCTCCAATTTTCCAAAGAAAATAGGAATTTAGTCACTAACAAATATTTAGAAACTCTATAATTTTATTGTTGTATTTTAGACTGGATTGCTTAATTAAAAATGTAAGAGCACTATTGTCGTAAGGTAATAACAAATAATAAAACAAAAACGCTGAAAAACAAATTTTAAATAAATTAACAATAAGTACTTTGAAACCAAACAAGACGTACAAAATGTTTGTCATTGTTAGCCAAGTATGTCTTTAATTTTCCATAAGATGTTAAAAGTTTTCCATTAAATTTTATGTATTTTATTTCTAATACAAGACTAAATTTTCAATATTAATAAGTCTATTTTTTTAAACGTAATTTTAACCCGGGGGTGATATCTATTTTTCTATTATAGGTACTTTTCTGTCCCATTTCCCCTTTTTAAAGCTATTTTAAAACAACAAAAATATAACTAAATGCAATAAAATATTTGTACAGCAAAAATAAATGACAACCATCAGTTTCCTTTATTTATTTTAAAATACAAGAACTAAAGTAAAACTTTTAATTGAAAACCCCGATATATCAAATATATTTATACAGGGTGATTCCTAAGTTGATACTTCTGTTTTAGCTGTGTATAGAAGGCATTAAAATAAACAACATTTTCAAATACCTTTTTTCAAAAAACGCAAAAATAAGGTACTTACATTCATTTATTATACTACGAATCAAATACAGTCCTGCCTAGCTTGCCCGTTGAATAACATTAAGAAAACTTCTGGGTGTAGGATGAGCCAGCAGGGGAAAGCGTTCTGCGTATAATCGAGAATCTAGAAGCATTTTGCCACACTGACAGTAAATTAGCACCTCATATCTACTAGTTCATTGTTTTCAAATTTTACCATTTTCATGTGTCACCAATTTAAAGTTAACTTGCTTCAGAAAAACACACCGCAGCAGTTCGCCAAATAAATAACTGACCACCGACCCGTAAACTGCATGACTAATAACTACTAAGACAAAAACATCATAAAGTATATCAGGCTATATTTTGATGACCTGGCCCGCACTTGGATATCTAATTTAAAAATGTTGTTTATTTTAATGCCTTCTATACACAGCTAAAACAGAAGTATCAACTTAGGAATCACCATGTATATATAAAGAAGACTAGGCCCAAACCACAGCTGGAATTTAAATACAATTTTTCAACAGATTTTAGTTAATGCTAACCTACAAAATTCCAATTATTAACAATACTTTAAAATGCAAGTTATTTAAGCTAATATTAGATTTAAGGGTCCGAAATTATAATATTGTAATAACAACTTCCGCGCAGAGTTTTAATTTAGGTTGATGATTATTTTATCAGCAAAGGTATTCTTTAGGGACTATAGCAAAATGTTGGGCTCACCATGCGGCGACTTTAATTTATTATTTCGTTGCCCAAATTTACATCATTTAAAAAAAATGTATGGTAAGTTCTTCTTTTTTTAAAAAGCTTTATATGATTTAAATAAAAGCACCTACTTATTTTCGCAATGAAAAAGTTCAGGAAGTTTTCGCAATGTCTGCATTGAGCAGAAGAGAAATTCACAAGTAGTTTGTGGGTCGAGGTTCTTTTCTGTGTGGCATATTAATAAGTTGCTAAATAGGTAAAAGGTTTCAGTAGGTGGTAGTTGGAACTATACTTAAAACTTCGAAACTACCATAATCTACTTATAGTACTTTATTTTTGGATAAATTTACAATTTTAATACGAAATTTTGCAAGCGAGAAATTAGGTATGAAATACAGACTTTGATGAGCTTACACGGCGTTAGTTAGCAGTGGCGTAGCCAGAAAATATGTTCGGGGGGCTCAGTAGTCGTAAGTAGGACATTTTTTTGTACCTAGTGAAGAAGGCGGAAAAGCGCCGCAGGCAAAAAATTGTTCGAGGCCACGCCCAAAGTTCGATTAAAATTTACCTAACTATCAAATTTCGAAAATTAAATTATTACCTCTCCCCCTCTGCATAGCTGGAATAAATTTGTTTTTGAGAATGTTTTTTTACTTTTTTTTTGTTACTCCTAGCTGGATCTTTAAAAAAAACATTTTTTATTTTTGTGAAAAATATGAATATGGGGTCAATCCAAAATTTTAACATAAGACGTATGTACGACTCTAACCAGCGTTTTCGGGTTCGGTTTTTTATGATTAAAAATAAAGTAAATATCGCTCACCACGCCAAAATTGATGATTTTTTCATAAATCATGTATTTTAGGAGCGTAGATCTAAGAGCAGTTTTTGATGCAAATACTTAGGTTTTGAAATACTCCTTCTTAAGTGCCATATTGTATAATTATTATAAAGCATTCTCGTTTCTTCCCGCACTATTTTTTTTATTATAAATTATCACACTTCTTCCATAAAAAATGTTTCAATTAAAATATTTTACTTGAATTTCTTTCTTTGCCGTTCTGCCCTTCTTTAAAAATAAATACCTAATTGTTTTTTGTTTTTGTTGTAAAAATATTTTATTGCATTGTGTAATATTGTTGTTGATTTAAAATAGCTCTTAAAAAGGGAAAACGAAACAGACAAGTATAAAATAGAAAAATACTATAAAATATTATTATTTTTACCGGTTTTCCTTTAAAATTGAATCATAAATCAATAACTAAAACGATATGAGTCTGAAACCGTAATCTCTATATAAAACAGGACTTTTCGAAGGAAAAGTTTAAAAACTAAACGTTGCCTACAAGACCTTTGTAATCTAAGCCAAGAATACATTATTTAAAAATTTAAGTAGAGTCCAAGCGTGAGACGAAAAATTAGGTTGCAATTAGACTTATAGACCCGAGCTCCGTGGCTCGGCCTGGGAGCCCCCCCCCCCCCCCTTAAATACGCCACTGTAATTCAATTAAAAAACATAAAAATAACACAAAATTATATTAAAGGCAATTATTTATAATTTTTCGTTGTTAATTAGAATATATTATATTGTTTTGTTTATATTATTTGGAAATATGTAATATTCTAACCAATATTATTAATTACATTTTCTAAAAGAAATTAACTGGGGCAAAAACACAAAAAATTAGGTGTAAAATTTGAAGTCGAAGCGGGCCTAATTTATTTTTGCCTATATAGTTAATTAAAATATCTAACATATATTTTTGTGGAATTTTTTTATATGTATTTAGCAGTGAGCCAGCCGACAATATCTCAAACTTCTTTCTGCTTTCTTTAGATGGTTTCAGAACCGTGTGCCAGACAATACCTTATTAGAACCCCAAAATAGATAGAGAGCGCCTCTCAAAAAGTTTGCGCGAGGCTGTTCTTACCTATTAACAAAATTCAAATCATAAACAAAACATTTATGGAAAGGTTTAACCTTTCGTTGGTAAACTGAGTCTAGCTAAATTTGGATTTGCTTTGACGTCAGGTATCGTAATATTACATTATATTCCTGAAAATAAAATAACAGTTTATCACTGTATACATAAAATGCAAATCATAAACATATCAATTGTGAAGAGATTTATCTTAGCAGTTTTAGTTGAATATTTTAATACATTATATATATTTTAAAAAGTCACTTTGGGAAGGCGGAGAGATTTTAGCACGCCACGGACTATTTGTATTTGCCCCCCCCCCCCCTGTTTACCTGTTTCCCTGTTTCTATGGGCGCCCTTGGTGAACCGACCTAATAAAGATTGTATAGCAATTGTATTTAATGACGTATGTCGAAAATATGAAGGAAACAAGAATTAATATATTTTAGAAGACGAGCTGAGAGCGATAATCTCATTAACCCAAAAAAACAAAAACAAAAATACGATAATAGATACCTGGTAGTTTATTTTGACAGAGTGAGGCATTAAGACAACGCTCAACGGAATTGGATCTTACACCTAATGCAGGCTTTCCTAGACGTGTATATGTACATTAATGCGTAATCAACACTTGAATTAAAATCATGTAGGGGAGAGATGTCGAAAATTATCTCAGAGGGTAAAATTATCCAAAAACATACACCACGCGTGGCACCGAAACAGCTGCTCGAAGAGTAGCGCATCGGTCTTACTAGACTGAGGTCATTTTTATTCGTAGGTAATGGAGAGAGGTTTCTCATGCCGGCGAACTTCCAGGTAAACAACCGCGTGGAAGCAGATATTACAAATAATATACTGAACTTAAAAATAATGTAATAGAGAGTTACCTTACTTTAGACGACAAAGATACCAGTAATTATTTAAAATAATAACATGTTGGGTTGTGGTCTAGTGGTCAATATTTTAGAGAAAACAGTGATTTTCTGGCTTCCATAGACCACATGCCCGTCTATGCCCCCTATTATATTAGCTGAAATCATGTTTCATAGGTTTACCAGCAATTTTTTTCTTAGATAAATTATTTTGGGCACACGACGTTGTCCGATTATAATCTATTCTAAAAAATAAGCGAGCAATTAAAACTCTAATGTTATGTTAGTGTATAAAGGTGTGGTATACTGCTATAGGTATACCATATATACTTTACGATGCAAAGAAAGCAAAATATATAATTTAGGACAACTATAGGAGCTCACTCTATAGAAAATCGCACGTGTTCGAATAGTTTCGTATTTGTTAGTGAAGATATATTAAGCATTCAGGGCAGCATTTTGCCGAACTCTCCCAAATCTCCAAGTCTGGTATTTTTTTTAGCTAAATCTACATTACGGAAAACTGATTTAAAGTTAAGCTAGTACTTCTTATTTTAGACACCCTTGACGTCAAATCTAATCATGTAAGGGTATAACACTCTCATTTTATATTTATTCTTATTTGGCTTTTCCTAAAATTAGTTAGTAACTTAGTTATCCTTGTAACCTACATTACGATGGAAGTTATCTAAAGTCTTCACTCATAAAATGAATGAAAAAGTTTATCTTTTCTTTTTGTGGTGAGATAGATGAACCGCTAAACCTTTTAATGGAAAAGTTAGTCTTCTTACATAGGCATATACAGGGTGTTATTGAATTGACGCCTTATATTTAAACTCGTTAACCCTGCTATGGCGAGGGAAACATTAAATGTCTCATCAGTATAATAGACGAGGAAATTGACCATTTTTTTCGTATTATGGCTTGACGACGCCATCACTGTAGGAGTTCTAAAAAAAGAGTGACATGTGTTTGTTTTTATTTTAAAGGACAATTATTTAAGGTCAGTGACCCGTGATTACCTGTTCTAAGTTAAGGAAAAAAAATGAAACCTACTTCCTCAAAAAATCTGAAACCATAATAAAAACAATAGCTATAAATCCAATCTACAATTAAAAGTTGGCGCTATTTACTACATCATAGTACAAAATACAACTGGCACAAAGGCTTTATGTTTTTAGGCCTTTCGACATTAAAATTTTGTTTAATGACTTGCAAAAATATAAAACCAAATACCCGAACGCGAATGCAGTGAGCCCACTGCCTGCCTGCACTGTTTGGTGTGTAGACTTGATTGGAAACCGAAGTTTTCTTTGCTGGAAACGTTAAATACGTGGCCGGCCGGCCGTCTGTCGTCATTCAAAGCCAACCAGCAACCTCGACTATATGATATTGGCAAAAAAAACTGTTTTCAGAATCAATGTCGCCTGGTTACCTTAATTTGTAATTTACCAATCAGGCAACGTTGAATGTAAGTAAATATGCCTTTCTAAAGTCTAAGTTCTAAAGTCTTCAACCCAACATTAGTAATTTCATATTGAAAAACGAAAAATATATATCGACGGTTGAAAGAAGAATTGCTTTAGAAGAAGTTTTCTGCAAGCGTGTAGGAAAAGGTATATTATAACCAATCAAGAATGTACTCACAGAATTATCTCAAATATTCTGTGAAGGAATAATACTTAAAGTATTGCGGTAACTAGGGGAAGGAGCGCTCCCTTAGATGGTATTTAGCAAAGACTCAAAACATTTTTACCACTTCCCTAAAAGTTATCCCCACATCAAGAGCGACTTCTGAAAAAAGTCCCTATAGGTACTGCCTTAAAACTTCTCCTCACATCAAAAGTGCCTTCTAAAAAAAACGTCCTTACTTCTCAATTTCTCCTCTGATCAAATGATTTCTAAAATAACGTCTCTATTGCTCAAATGCCCAAAACCCTTCATGATCCTAAAATTTACCCCAAAACCCTTCATATTAAAGGGAACCCTTCAAATTTGGCAACACTGGAATGACTATTCATATAAACTTATAGACCAAGTAAACCTTCCAGACGTGTCAGACGACTTTGCATAATTTATTGGAAAAGGTAACCAATGAGAAGCCGTCCCTGTAAGAACTTGGAGTTTTGTGATTTTTAATATTTCTTTGCTTCGAACGACATGAGTTATCGGTAAAGAAGTAATCTTCGAAAGTTTTACGGAAGTTCCGCCATTTTTTAAAACGGAAAACGAATTTCCTCTTTCTTTCCTTCTTGGCGGCTTGGCGTCCTTTTTGGTGTTTACTGTTTGGCTTTGGTGAAACCGGTGAAGGTAAGTTAATTTTTTATGCATTTATTTACATAGATTTTAAAATTCCAGAGAAAACTAATGAAAAGGTATAAGTTAGTACTGCGCATGCTTACATAAATTGTTTTGATTTCCCAAACTCCCGATGGGATTGGTGATTTTCAAAATGAAGGTTATAGAGATGGTTCCCAGTTAACAGAACTTTTTCGTGTTTTTAGTTTATTAAACTTATTTTTTGTTTTAATAATAGATCGTTGTTTTTTAAATTGTGTGTCTATTAGTTTTTAGTTTATTATCTGCAACTTTTTGGTGTAAGTATCTTTCAAGCGGTAAATAATTGTTATAAACAGTTCAAGCTAAGCTAAGTACAGTAAACTCTGTTCTACCTACCTAGTTTTTGCATTTTGATGTGAGAATTCCTAGAGAACATCGAAATTGTCACGAAATAATGTAAATAGCAAACTTTTTAGGAGTTTCCTATTATAACTATCCGCATATTTCCTGAATATACAGTGAAATTGTTATATGAAGATTTTGTTTAAAACTTTGGCATAGTAAGTACCGGTGTTAAAGAAAAGGGTATGACTTTCCTATAATTAACCTGTATCTAATGCTAAATTGCTATATCAGTTATTGCCTAAGAATTGTCGTACAAATTACCAGTGGCTATCATTTTCAAAGATTAAATAAAAACATTCTCTCCGAGAGAACAATCCATTTTGAAAATGGCCTAATATCTATGTCGGAACATTAACATGCTAGCAGGATTCCTCATTTGAAAATATCTTCAAGAATTTTTTAATCATCAGCTTGCTCGTCTGTATTAAGTACAACCTGTGGAGTATCAATAAATACCATTTGCCTTCAACTTAAGCTGTCCTTACACTTATGAAGTTTGTACTCTTTACAGTGCAGCAACTAATTATTGTTTTTGTTAAATTTTTATTTTCAAACAATTTTACTAACGTAGCATATTATTTATAACTTATAATAACTTTCTTGTTTATAAAACATAAATCCTTAAATAAAAGGATTTATTATAACATAACCAAGAACTTAGTAGTAGAGGTGTCATATTATAATAACCTGTTAGTAGCTCAGTGGTCTGAGTTTGATCCTCTAGGAGGGCATACCCTTTATAAAAAAAGTATGATTGGAACTTTAGTAAATGAATGCAGTATGCCACTAGTTGTTCTTAATATCTAGACTGAGATTAATTGTGCAGAGTGACTTATTGCTTGTTAAACGATGGTGTGATGCGAATCGTTTATGTTTCAATATTGACAAATCTAGTATTCTTACGTTTAAATTTTCATTCTCTAACTTGAATTTGAAAAATAATTTTGTACAGAACGGAAACGTTGCCAAATTCTTGGGTGATCAAATTGATGATAAACTTAAATTTAGAGACCACATTTTTACATTGAACAAAAAATTAGCTTCAGGTTCTTATGCTGTGAGAGTTGTTTCCAAGGAATTGGGAAAATATATAGGTTGAGATGTTTACTTCTCACTTATTGAAAGCCACTTAAGGTATGCTATTGCTTTTTGGGTGTTTTATAGCCAGAACTTGTTGGGCTCATTATTACTTTTATAAAAGAGGGCTTTAAGATATTTGTGTGGTGTTACATTCCCATTGCAAACCTTTATTTGTCAGAGAAATTTTTTTAACTGGTTGGCATTTTTATTCTTTTTCATAAAAAATATAAGAATTATCCTAACCATGGCTTATATAATATGCGTAACAAAAATGACACCTCTTCCTATACCAAAATTAACTCTCACAAAAAATTCACTAATATTTGAGAGTATTAAGATTTATAATTATATTCCTTTAGCTTTTCGACAAATAGTAGATGATAGAACTTTTAAAAGAACATTGAGAAGATATCTGGTCACTAGACCCTACTACACTCTTCAGAAGTATTATGATGATACTGTGCTTTAGTTACCGGTTCTCTCTATATTATCTGTTCCTTTATAGTATATCAATTTATGCCTATTTTTATTATTAAATTGTACCGGGTGGTCAACTAAGAATAACCGCCGGCCATATCTCAGAAACTAGTAATCGTACAGCATCCGGGTAAATTTTTTTATGACAAAAGTGCCCAAGAGGTAATGCTGGAAATTATTTTTAAGTTCCGCATTTTGCCGCAAGAGGGGGTAATTGAAAAGTAAATTTTAAAATTTTACATATATAAAGCTTGGACAATTATGCATCATTTTGGTCTTATGCTCATTGGCGTACCGACTTTAATAAGAGGGGGAAAGCTGTTGACAGTGTAATCAGTTAAATCGCTGTAACTTTTAAACGACTTATCTGATTTTAGCAAACTAAAGACTGTTTGGAAGAGAGTATGCACTTTCACCAATCGTATTTAGTTGTCTATAATAGTTCTCAAAAGAAATGCTAGAAGGCGCAATTTGCAATAATAACACATTTTTTGATTTTACTCCGAAAAAATAAATCATACGGTATAATTATGATACCATAATGAAAAAGTAGATGAAATTTGCTAGAAAAAATATTAAAACCGCAGCTCGATATCTCCGTTCGTTTCAGCGTTATCGCCAATAGAATAATTTTTAAAACTAAGCGATTATATATTTTTTAGAAAAAAAGTAATACGCCACATATTTTTCCATTTGGATATTATTTCTGATTAGCATGGTCAATTCTGCATAAAAATGGTCTCTTACGTTTTTCTCCTCAGGCACACCGTTCTTAATTAAAATAATTAAATTAAATTAGCTCTACTATTATTATTAACATTGATAATGCAAAATTTTGTTTTATAAAAATTGGTGGACATGACCACCTTCACTTAATAGGCATGCATGAAGCTACAGCAACAGTCTTTAGTTTGCTAAAATCGGATAAGTCGTTTAAAAGTTACAGCGATTTAACTGATTACACTTTTAACAGCTTTCCCCCTCTTATTAAAGTCGGTACGCCAATGAGCATAAGACCAAAATCATGCATAATTATCCAAGCTTTTTAACGGTGTTATCAAAGATATACCTTAATGTGGAATTTTCGGAGATATGTAAACTTTTAAAATTTACTCTTCAATTACGCCCTCTTGCGGCAAAATACGGAACTTAAAAATAATTTCCAGCATTTTCTCTTGGACACTTTTGTCATAAAAAAAATTTACCCGGATGCTGTACGATTACTAGTTTCTGAGATATGGCCGGCTGTCATTCTTAGTTGACCACCCGGTACACTTGGTATGCGTCTATAGAAGTTTTATTTGGTCTCCTCTTTGTATTGTGTAACTTGCTTTTTATAATTTGTTTATAATGTATTATAGGTATAACTTCTTTTTATAGATTGACTTTTAAGCTTTGTTAATGAGAATATTATTTCTTATGACAATAAAACATATTTTGATTTGAGAGAGGCGCGATCGACCTCTCGGGAAGTAAAAATAATAAACTAGTGCATACACATGGTTCGGATCCCAAACTAAGCAGTCATTACCCAGACTATAGGGGATACAATGGGCGTATTTAACCTAAGTGTACCAGATTTTCTGCTAACCCCTGCTACAATAAAAAAAAATCATATAATAATACTGATAACCTAGTAGGTTTTTATAATTCTTTAAGATTTAAAGGGATGAGTTGGTTAAAACGTGTTATATATTTATAATAAGATTTTTAAAAGAAATACAAACCATTTTTACAAACTAGAAATGACAATCGAGTATTACAAAGACAATATAATTATTCCCTTTTAATAAATTTGTTAATAATGTCCTAACCTCAGTAGAGTCATAAAAAATACGATGTAGATGTGTATGAACATATTGTTGCAATGATTGACTCTCGAAACCTGCTTGACGTCATCAAAAACCAGAAACACTATGCAAAGTAATTTTTACTATGATTTTGTTCTATATACAAGGTGGGGATTTTAAATGGAACGCTGCTTATTGCGGCGCTGGGAATAAGATTACTCTAAAATCCAAAAATACGTCTTCAAAGATTTTTTATGGGCCTCGGTTTTGTCATGTAAAAAAAATTAGGTCTCCAGAGGGGGCGCAGCCCTAACCAACTTTTTTTTTCAAATTAGAGTACCATTTGTGGCATCTTTTTGGAAAGTTTATCGAAAAAGGAATTTGTTCATTTATTTTTTTTTACATTTGTCAAACCATGTCAGAAGTTTAATAAAAACTAATTTAAAGATGTCACTTTTTTAGCATAGAAATTATTGAAATTGTGCCCCATGAATCTGTTAGCCCAGACAAAACCTATGGTAGAACTCTTCCCTTACTTTTCCTCTACTCTTCCCTTACTCTTTTCGCAACTTCTGGCGTAATTAAACATATCTCTACCCGAATCCTTGCCTTCAACTCTTCCAGATTTGTAGGTTTGGTGACATTCTTTTTAAATCGCCTCAAATAAAAAAATAAGGGTGTAATATTTGAAGATTTGGGCGTGCATTCTATAAATCCTTGCAGTCCTATCCACCTATTTGAAAGTGTAACATTTAATAATGCTCTTACATTTCTTGTAAAGTAAAGTAAAAAAACTTAACAAGAAATGAGGGAGAATTCTTTAATATTACATTTCCAAATACGTGGATAGGACTGTGAGGATTTATAGAGTTGCCGTCCAAATCTACCTTAATTTTTTATTTATGAGGTGAGAGATACGTTTAATCACGCCAGAAGTTTTGAAAAAAGTAAGGGAAGAGTTCTACTATTGGTTTGGTCTGTGCTAACAGATTCATACGGCACATTTTCAACAATTGCTATGCTAAAAAGGCGACATTACAGTTTTAAAGTTATTGTTAATGTAATTGTTTCTTAAATTCTTTTTTATTAAACACATGGTTTGACAGATGTAAAAAAAAATATGTGGACAAATTCCTTTTTCGATAAGCTTCTCAAAAAGGTGCCACAAGTGGTATCCCTAATTTGAACAAAAAAGTTGGTTAGGGCTGAGCCATGACGAGGCTCATAAAAAAATGTTAAGAACGTATTTTTGGATTTTAGAGAAATATTATTTCCAGAGCCTCAAAAAGCAGCGTTCCATTTAAAATCCCCAATCTATATGTAGTAAGACCTAACAGCTCCTACCTCTATTATTTTTTAAAAAGGTACCTTCATACATATTTAGGTACATATATAAATATATATGTATTGTGTATATTATCTGTTTCAGATCCTGATTATGTAGCAGTATAATTATTTATTTGTTTGTTTATTGCTTAATATCGCAATATGGGTTCGACAAATATTCAGATAGCTGTTAAAGTTCGGCCCCTCATTGAGAGGGAGCTGAAAGAGAAGGTGGAGCCTATGTGGCTTATTAGAGAAAACAGTATTGTACATGTCGACAGTGCTAAAAAAAATTTGGGGGAACCATACTATTTTGGTAAGTGCTTACATAAAATTTCATGTTAAACAGAAACAATTATTTTTTATTCAAAAGCTTTTGTACAACAAATATTTAGTAAATGTGTTAAATAGTTCATTTGGTAATATTGTATTAAACTCGCTCCAGAACCTTGGTATTTATTTATTTATTTATAGTATCAACAACTTATACAAGTGAATTATAGATACATACATAAACCTAATTCCAAGAGCTTATAAGCTATAGGAATTTAATATTAATTATTGTAATTGCCTAATTAACTCAGTTCTTAATTTTAATTTAAATCTTTTAAAATTTATATTGAATATGTCAATATCTCCACAATATTTATTAAAATGAGAGCATAGTCTTACAAGGGGAGAGTTTCTATACAGATTTGTCCTCGGTGCAGAAACATAAAACATATGTAAAGATCGAGTATTAATTATGCCTATCTTAAATGGGAGCTGTTCTAAAAACTCTTTGTTATCTATCATATTTAGAATTAATTTATATAGGAAAGCAACACCCGTCTCCACACGCAACAGCCTTAAAGATGGAACAGCAAACAGACTACACAAAAGCTTTTGATCAGTACCTCTTGGTGGATAAGTTGAAAATGACTTATAATGCAAGAATTTAAAAAATTTTCGCTGAACACACTCCAAGAGACTAATTTTATTTGCATACTGTGGATCCCAAATAGTACATGCATACTGAAGTTTTGTAACTACCAGCGACTTATATAATGTGAATATAGCATTAATATTTTTAAAGAAATTACAGGTTCTAATAATGAATGCTAACATTTTTAGAGCGCTGGCAGTTATGTTATCAATATGCCCAACAAAACTTAACTTAGGGTCAAAATAGACTCCAAGATCCTTGTGTAAATCAGTTCGTTTTAGAGATATATCATCGATGCAGTATGTAAATTCAATCCTTTGAGTTCTACATGTAAAAGACATTACTGCGCACTTTCCTATATTTATATTTAAATTATGCTCTCTACACCAACGCACAACCAAATTCAAATCACTTTGCAGGATCTCTGCATCAAATTCATTTTTAATAATATAAAAGAGTTTATAATCATCAGCAAAAATAAGCCCTCTGGTGAAATTAATGCTTGTTCCAATTTTATTTATGACTAGAATGAAGAGAAGTGGCCCAAGGTTTGAACCCTGGGGCACTCCTGATGTAGGTGAATATGTTTGTGATGTGTAGCCCTTAAGTTCAACAAATGATGATCTTTCATGTAAATATGATGATAAAAGTAAAATAATATTTTGGTTTATTGAGAAGTCTTGAAGAGCTGTTATTATTTCACCAAAGTCCACCTTGTCGAACGCTTTTTCCAAATCGTTGAAAATCACATCAACTTGCTGACCGTTTTTAAGAGAATTATGAATAAATTGTGTAAAATTTATTAAATTAGTGACAGTTGAGCGTTGGGGTAAAAATCCATGTTGTTGGTCCGAAATTCTGTGTTTAACATCATTATATATTCTATTGCAAAGAATTAACTCAAAAATCTTTGAGCAAGCCGAAACAAGACTAACTGATCTATAATTTTTAATGTCATTTCTATCACCACATTTAAATATCGGAATAACCTTACTTTCTTTCCATTTAGTGGGGTATATACCTTTTTGTAAACAAAGGTTACCCTCCCGGTATAAACCTCTAATGTTAAATATAATTTTAGATCACATATTTGACGAAAGTACATCCAACCAAGAAGTATATGATGCTACTGTAAAACCATTAGTAATATCGTGCCTTAAAGGAATAAACTCTACTATATTTGCTTATGGACAAACTTCTTCTGGCAAAACTCATACCATGTTAGGTGGTAAGGATGTTCCTGGTATTATCATGTATACCATTGAGGACATTTTTAAACATATTTCAGAATCTGCCTCGAAGAATTTTCTGTTAAGGTGAGGATAATACCACACCAACTTTTGACTTAACATCCAATCTCCCAGTTAGAGACTATTGTGTGTCCTTCAAAAAAAATTTCAAATATTAAAAATGTTTTTTTTACAGGTGTTCCTATATAGAGATTTATAATGAAAAAATAAACGATTTACTGGATACAAATACCAAAGATTTAAAAATAAGAGAAGATCTGGATCAGATGGTTTATGTACAGGCCAAAGAAGAGGTGATACAAGAATCTGATGAATTATTGTCAATAATGAAAAGGGGAATGAAAACTCGTAAGATAGGATGTACTGATTTGAATGAAAGATCAAGTAGATCACATACAATATTTAAGTTGGTAAGTCCCTGTTAGCTTTTTTGTAGATTGTATTTTAGTATTTATTTTTGCCTATATTATGTATTCATTCAGATTTGTCCTTGTAATGAACTGTTCAGTATCAGTCATAATAACGCATCATTTAGTTTTATTGTATTTTGGTTGGATATTGTTCTAATTGTATTTGTTCTTTGGCACAAGACACATTAATTGACCAGAATGAAAAGTGACGCAAATGCATTAAAATTTTGATAAACGATTAAAAAAACATTTATTTTACCTTTTTTTTTGCACATGGTCTTAATGATTATTGAAATTTAATTGTGGTTCCAAAATCACCTCTAAGAAAACCAAAAAAACAATCAATAGCACTATGGTTATTATTGAAAAGACCCCTGAATTATTAAAAGTTTAAGTTTAACAATAATGCTCATACATTTTGTTTTTACATTATTTAACATTAACTTGTTTTGACATACTCATTTCAATGATGTTTTACCCTTAGATCGCACAAGTCATTTATAAGTGCTAATGAAATGTGTTGACAATCGTTTATAGGAGAGGGGAGGCGAAAGGTTGAGTGGGGCTGGGAGTGGGAATTACTGTGCATTCTCCTTTGAATATGACTATGCTACTATAAGATAATAGTAGGAGAGCTGGTGACATATTTCGGTGATGATTTATTGAAGGCCTTCAGGGAGGCATATTTAAGTGTCATCAGTAAGGGTTATCTCTGATATCGGTATGAGAGGGAGCTACCTATCATCCCATTTCGTCGTTCACACGACACATTTGGAGTACTTTGCCACCTTTCTAATAGAGATGTTAGTCATAAAATGTTCTCCAAAAATAAATTCTCGAGAATTTTACATCACTACTAGGCACACCTGCAAATTGGGGATGTTCTAGCCTCCCTCCCATATCTCTTCAGGGATAATCCCCATTGAATTTTGACAAGGTTTTAAGCGATGTTTTTATTTTCTCACATAATATTAATACTTTTAAACGTGTAAGTTTGGCAATCAATGGGAAAGGGCGCAATGTGCATTTTGATTTACTTCAGAGTGGAATCTATTAATAGGTATCAATAGAATTATTTGTTCTGTTTGGGTCTAGAGGTTGCGTTCTTATTATGTTTTTACATATTACACTATACAGGGTGTTCCTTAATGACGTGCTAATATTTTAAGGTGTGATTCCTCAAGTCATTTTATAAAGAAAAGTTTATATAAGTATATGTTCTAAACGGCTTAAATTTTTTGCTACAGGGTGTTGAATTTTTTTCTTTAATTCGTTTTTTGTAATATCTCCGAAAGTACTTTAGATAATATTTTAAATTTTGGCATGAGCTAATCGGACATAAAACCACATGTTTTAGTTATAAAAGTTATTTTTTTGTTCCACCAGTGGCGTCCCTGCAAACATGTCCTCTGATATTTTTTAGAAAAAAAGTGGTACGCCACTGACATTTTTCCATGTAGATATTATTTCTGATTAGCCTGGTCAATTCTGCATAAAAATGGTCTCGTGCGTTTTTGTCCTCAGGCACACCGTTTTTAATTAAAATAATATGGGAGCGGATATTTGACCACCTAAAAATATATATGGGAAATCCCATGTATCCTGTACGGCCCCACCACCCGGTATTATAAAGAGGACATATTAATAGGCTGCCAAAAATATGATTTATCTCATCTTTAATTATTTGACTTTGTATCAAAATTGAGATATCTGTTATAAAATTAAGTCATACTACGAACTGTTAAAAATCAAGCATATCCTTGGTTTTTTTAAATTATTTTGGACAAGAGTGGGACATCTACTTTTAATGTTTTTTTCACAGTTTCTTTAGCAAGGTATTTACTGAATAAGTAAACCTCGGAAACAAAAACTTTTTTGAGACTCGTTTGATGAAAACTACCCTAAATTTCTGAAATAAATTGTTTGTGCGTTAAAATTTGTGTTTGGTCCATTATCTACTACTTTGTCAAATTTTAGCCCTTCATGTCAAACATGACTGTTACTGACCGACATATACTGAGTGGCTTTCATAGTTTCGTTTTTGCAGTATTAATATGGAATGCTAAAATGGATTTGTTTGTGTTTTGCTTCTCATTAAATGTTTGTGATTTCAGGTAATTCAGTCACAAAACAAAGACTCTGAAGGTTCATATACAGAGTCATGCTTAAGTTTAGTAGACTTGGCTGGTTCTGAACGAGTTGGCCAAATGAATATAAAAGGTGAACGACAAGCTGAGGGCGTTTCCATTAATAAATCATTGACAACATTAGGTCTCGTCATTCGAAAACTTAGTGACAATGAATTGTATATTAACTACAGAGATTCAAAGTTGACAAGGTTATTGCAACATTCCTTAGGAGGAAACTCTAAAACCCTTATTATTTGCACAGTGACCGTAGCGGCAGCTGAAGAAACTAAATCTACGCTAGAGTTCGCGCAAAGGGCAAAACACGTCCAAAATCGGCCTATTATCAATAAAAAAGTTACTGATAAAGATCAACTTAAGCATTATGCCAATTTGTGCCAAAATTACAAAGACCAGATTGAAAAATTACGGCTCGAGAGAATTGAAAAAGATCAAACCATCAATGCGCTGGAAGACAAAATATCCAACATTCAGTTATTTACTTCTGAGCAAACTACGAAGGTAAGCAAAATACCACAGAGACGGCACACATTAGGCTACTATAAGCCGTTGGATATAAGCACTTTTGTCTTGGGACAAGATGACGAAGTGATACATGAATGCGACGAAAATGATGTAGATCATCCTGGTTCGCCCATAGATACGCCTTCTACCAGTAAAGATGAAAAGAATAATGTTATCCTTAATACTGACACCCCTTCTACCAGTAAAGATAAAAAGAATAATGTTATCTTTGATACTGAAACCCCTTCTACCAGTAAAGATGAAATGAATAATTTTAACTTTGATACGGATATCCCTTCTACCAGTAAAGATGAAACCCCTTCCAAAGGCACTTCACAAACACCCGACACACAACAAACACTCGACACACAACAAACACCATCACCTGTTGTAAGAATGCAAAAAGCGCTTCTAGAAGAGTCATATGATGATCTAAGATTATTTACTAGTTATGAAAAACAACTTGCGGAGCAGCACGATCAAATTAAAGAACTTGTCGAGCTTACTGAAAGACTTAGAAATGAAAATATTGCGTTACAACAACAAAATATTAGAAGTAGGGAAATAAATTTAAACCTTTCAGAAAAAATTACAGAGGTATCTAACTCACTAATAATTCTTCGAAGTGTCCTTGAGGTAAAACCTGTAGAAGAAGTTCGACGAATGTCTCTGCCCACAATAGAAGAAGAGGATATCACTGAAATGTTAACGGACCAGATAGAACCATCTTTCTGTTTTGATCTTTTAGACAATATATCTGAAATAAAAAATTTAAACGAGGAATTGACCGAAAAATTGAATAAGGTTATTGAAGAGAATCAACTTCTTCAACAACAACTTATAGATAAGGAAAACATCATAAGTACCCAAAATGCGAGTTATTCTAAAGAAATCGATAAAATAGAAGCCAAATATACTGCATTAGCTACTGAAAATGAAAAACTTAAGACACAATTGGAATCTAAAAATATTAAAGTTAATGAGTTAAAAACTTGCATCAGCCAACACAACGACATAAAGGAGGCTGAATTGGAAATACTCACAAATAAAAATAAAGAACTAAATGACTATAAAGAGGAAATGCATAGGCAACTTTCCGAGTTACACCAATTAAATGAGCAGCTATCACAAGGTGAACCCGGTTGTAGTTATACACCTCAAAATGATTTAAATATTTTAAGAAAAGAAAACAATGAACTAAAACAAGTTACTAAATATGAGGCTTTTAAAATCGCAGAACTTGAAGAAGAAAACCAGAGACTTACAACAGAGGTACAAACAACAGCGGAGTTGAAAAGGTACCTTATAGATCAAATTGAAAATAAATCGTCAGAGGAAGGAGATGAGGAAATAACAAATATAAGACGAGGTTTTTTTGACCTACAAGGTGAAGTAAAAGAACCTGAAATTAAAAATAATAATATTGAAGAAGAATATTCCAAGGAGCTATCAGAGTTAAAACAAAAATTGGTTCTCCGCGATAATAAAATAGCCGAACTTGAAAATTATCAAACAGAATTAACTGACAAATTCTACCAGTATATTCAGGAATCTTCTGAAATGAAAGAGAAGTATAATACTATAGAACAAGGTCAAGTACATACGGAAAAAAAAATAGAAAGGCTGACGCAAGTGGAAGTTCAATATACTGCATTAATTAACCATATACGGGAAGTGTTAGGAGGAGACCTAGACGTTCCTGGTTATGTAAACACCCTTAAAGCACTTAAAACTGACAATGAGGTCATGAAGAGCAAACTAGAAAGCAATGAAGCAATAACAGATGAGTTGAAACCTAGAATTGAACGTTTGAAAACAGAAAGTCATGGATTTAGTGAAAATATTGACAATACCTCACAGTCCGAGAGAGAAGCTAATGGCGACCAGACGGGCAACACTAACAGTGTGAGTGTGAAATTAGAAGCAATAAATCTACAACAACATGAAGAAAACTTAGACCAGGAATTACAGTTGAAAAATATTGAATTAACAAAACAAGTGGCCTTTCTTCAAGATCAACTAAAGGAAAAATTGTTACAGATAAAACAATATGATGAACAAGTAAGTCAACTAGAAATTCTTGAAAAAGAAAACAATTTGTTAAAGGCAGAGTTGGAAGATGTTGTGTTTCAGTTGAGTGGGGAACAAAAAGAGGTGGCAAGTATTAGTCAACAGTTAGACGAAAAATCTTCAATAATATCGAATTTGGAAAAGAAGTTGTATGAGTCAAACCAACAAATTAGTTTGTCAAAATTACATACAGAAAATATACAAGAATCTTTAAGTAAAAAAGAAGAACACAAAACTTTAGAGCAAATTTGTACATTTTCAGATGCTGAACACATAAAACAATTAGAAGATAACAGATGTTCTAAAGAACTTCAACAAAAGTTGGAAGAAGAAATTGTGAATTTAGTAAAACACAATACCGAGATGAAAGAAGAGTGTGACACATTAAAGAATGATAACAGTAGGTTAAGATCGGACTTTGAACATGTACTATCTCAATTATGTGAAAAAGAAAATTATGTTTTAAATATATGTCAGCAGCTAAAGGATCATTCTTCCCTCATTGGTGGTTTAGAACAGGAAATATTACGTATGAAAGAATGTTATAGTCATGTAGAAGTACAAGAGGAACAGTTTCAAAAAACATCTGCTGAATTATGTAAAAAAGAAAAAGAAATACAAATTTTACAAGAACAATTCAGACTCTTAAATGAAAAGGATGCCGAAAAAATAAATCTTATGCAAAAATATATACAAAAATTGAAAGCACAAGAAGAAGAGCTTGATCTTAAAACCATAAACCTTAAATCTCTAGCAAGTGAAAATTTGGAATTAAAAACTCAAATTGAAAAACTTTCTAACGGTTACAACGGTCCACAAGATTCAGAACAGGAATTCGAAGAAAATTCTGAAACGAAAAAAAATAGTTCAGACTCAAAAAAACGTTTAGCTACACACGCCGAAGAAGTTAAAACATTAAAAGAAAAATGCTTAACTCAAGAGCACGAACTGAAAAAGGCACTAAAACAATTAAATAATACGTTGCAAGAATTGGCTAGGCAAACCGAATTATATAAGAACCTTGAAGCTAAATGCGCCATTCAAGATAGTCAACTTGAAAGTTATAAGGAGCAACTTATCAATAAAATGACTGAACTCGATGATAAAAGCAACCTTTATAACAATATTTTGACAACTTATGCCGATAAAAATGTTCAAATAGAATCTCTGGAAGCAGAAAACGAGGATATTAAAAATAGATTTGCGAAAATCGCTCAATATCAAGTTGAGGTAAGTGATCTTAAAGAATCACTGATTATAAAGAATAACGACAACGAGAAAATAAGGAAAGAACTTAGAAAACAGCTAGATAGTAATATCAATCTACAAAATGATTTAGAACAAAATTATTTGCAAATTACTACTTTAAAAACTCAGTTGGAAAGCAAAAATGTGGAATTAGATGTAAGGGCAAACGAAATATCAGACTTAAGAAGCCACATAGTTGCTTCAGAATTATCTATGGAACAAGAAATTGAAGTGCTGGAAGCTAAGAACTTATTTTTAAAACAACAGGTTGATCAGTTGAGTAAAGATAAAGTAGATATAAGTTTACAACTGACAAAAATTAGTGCTGACTCAAAAAAATCTGAAGAAGTAAAGATAATTGAGAAGGAAGACGCTAAATTATCAGGAAAATTGGAATTAGCTTTGAATGAGTTGCTAGATATGAAACGTAATTTGGACAAACGCAATGAAGAATTCTCCCATCTACGAGGAAAGTACAATGCTTTAGAGGTAAAATTGGACCGTTGTCAAGACTTATTAAAAGCTACGAATCAAAAGTTAAAAAAACAAAACGACACTGAAAAGTTGATGGAAATTAGTAAGTCTGGTAAGGAGGCTTTAATTGTGCAGACCGCAGAACTGCAATCTAAAGTTGAATATTATTCAAGCGCATTAGAAGAAATGCAAAATGAAAACAAATTAAAAACTGATCAGTTAAGACGCGCTTCTGAAGAAAATGAAATGTTAAGACGTTCTATGAAAGATGTTGAGTTTCTTCAAGAGAAATTCGAGGAGTATAAATTAAATCGTCAGAAATTAAATGATTGCAACCAAGAAATTATAATTCTGAAGGATAACGTTTGTAAGTTGACCGAAGCAAAGAATATGTTATCAAACAGTGCAGATAGAATGACTTCAGTTGAAAAAGTGTTGAATCCAGGAGACCAACGTATAATAGATCAGAACAAATTGAAAGAAGAACTTCAAGCTAGTAAAGCACTAGTTGCTGCTTTAGATTCTCAAGTAAAACTAAAGAAAAATCAAGTTGACTACCTAACCGAAAAACTGCAACTGCGCAAAACTGAAATGGATAACTTACAAGAAAAAGTAAATGATCTAGTTGAGTATAAACAAAGAGTACAAGAAAAAATAGCAGATGGAACTTTAAAAGAAGTACCTATTCCAAGATTGTCAGATGAAGGTAGATCTTTATCGCCAAGTGATCTAAGAAGAATTAAAAGACGATCCATTCATGACCAAAGAAGAGGATTAGTGGTGGAACCCAGCAATTCTCGCGAATCTACAGATATAGGTAATTTTCAAAATTATTTCTATACCAATTGTTGTCGGAGAACTAAGCTACTCTGAGTGCATTTTTTGAGTTTTATACTATTAGATAGCGACATTGAATTTCGATTGCCCCAAAACTAGTCAATTTAAGGTGCGATTCTGTAACTGGCTTTAAAGGGATGATAGAAGACCCCTATTTTTAACTAACACCGGCAATGTAATTCGAACTTAAATTAACTGTAAATTTATGCTACCAAATTGTCAACTTAACGCTGTTTTTACAACCTCGCCTTGTTTTCATGTATTTCTTGTCGTTTTGTATTTCTTTGAAAATTACTGTCACTGACTCATCGGTTTCATATCGAGAACAGCGCTTTTTACGAAGTCTGAGGAAAAATATTTCTTGACAATAAATATTTTCAGAAGAAGAATTTCCTTTTATTAACAATAAATATTTTGTTCTATTAGAATTTCAAAAATAGCTTCCCCTAGCTTCGTACAACCCGCCATACTATATGAAAGCGACGAATCATTGACAGTAATTTTTGACTTATGTATACATATCTATTTACAAATACTTAAAATTTCGAACAAGCTCGTAATTCTGAAAGATGATATGTATCACACTTAGTTATTGAACTATTCGACGAAAAATTACATAAATACATATATCCTTTATATTCCATATGGAAAAATCAAGTTTAAAAATAACAAATTAAAAGTTGCTATAAGACAAAACATTAAACGCTAGACGAGTTTTGTAATTTTATAATAAAAATATGGTTTCAAATAAGAAAAAACATTGGTTGAAGGTTGAATAAAAAGTAACGGAATCGCACTTATAAGCTATATAGCGTCATATTACGGGGTTGCAAACCATTCGATTCCTTACACTTGTGCACAAGTGGAATGTAAAAAACGTTTTGGAAAAAATGTCACTTGAAACAGTCTAGTTCTACTGCCACAATTTAGTAAAACAGATAGAGAGAGAGGGAGACCACGAAAACGTTAAAAATTAAGTGTTCTTTCTTGTAAACATGTTTTCGATTCTTGATTTTTTTGTAAAAGTAAAGTAAGTGTTCCTTCACGGTCGCTCAGTAGCGACGACTGATTATTCGCCAAGAGACATGTGGAATGATTTTTTGAAGAAGAAACATGTTTAGAAACCATTGCACATGTCTTGGCAAATAGGTCATCGCTGCTGGGTCATAGTCGCCAGCGACAGTGAAGGAACATGTTTCGACTTAAAGCAGCTCACAGATTGTTATCTCGAATAGGGGTTTATGTGTGTTTTAGGATTACACATAATCACTAATAAAACATTCGAGGCCGGTAAAAGGAGTAACGAATAGGGATCGACTGATACGATTTTTTTGCCCAATAACATTATTATACAGGGAGGGCATTAAGGTTGAAACAAAGTCAGTTAAAATTCTTTTTTTTTTCTGGAAATTACTTGGACTCGTAAATTTTTTATTTTGCTGTGTTTTTAAAAAAATATAATATTATAAAGGTCCCCAAGAACAAGTTGTGACAACTTACCTTATTTTTTTTGAACGGTTACCCTTATTTTTTAATTTATTTTCGTTCTCTTACTTAACCGTACTATGCTTTTTATTACAATTTTATCGAAATTCTTACTAGATAATTAGAAGAAAAACTACTTTTTATTATGTAGGCTGATGCTGATACCGATATCTGCCGATATTGCACTTTATATATCGGTCAATGCCGATAATCAGCGCAAGGCCGATATCACATCGGTATCGGTCGATTCCATTTTATTGCTTCTTGTACTAAATAGCATTTATTCATTTAAAATTTACATAAACTAGTTTTATTTAAAAATACCAAAACCTAGATTGTAATTTTTCACTGAAAAATTAAATTAATTTTTGTGGTCTGTATTAAATAAAACTGAACAATGTTTAGTGGCTTGCGTTTTGAGGTTTTATCTTCCTGCTGAGAATTAAACCTAGAATCTCCCGCTTGTCATAACGTAGGTGCTAACCAATTGCGCCTGTGGAACAAATTGGGACAACATTGTCAGCCAACTTCGGTCATATATGTAACTTTCAGTTTTTATGTCACAAAGTTGATAATGTTGTTCAGAAAACTTAACTTACTCGTAACTGATTATTAAAATTGTTATCGATATACTTCCTGCAATACTTATTCGCGACTATTGATGAAAATTGGTTCTAAAAAATAAAAATAGTGCTTTTGTAGGTACTTAAAACAAAATAAAGTGAAAATTTGATCAATACTTTGTATTTTCTTTAAGTAATTGTATATAATTATTGTAAAGGGAAAATGTTATGTGGCCAAATATAGTTAAGAAAAATTTTAAATGGCGATATTGGTTAGCGCGGTTACCCGGCAAGGCAGAGGTTCTGGGTTCGATTCCCAGTGAACAGAAAGAAGTAAAAAAAAATAAATTAACTACTTTATAGATTGTCCTGTCTGCCAAGAGTCAGCAACGAACTTTAATGGGATTTTTGAAAAAAACAAATGTTTACTCGCAGAAATTGAGGACCTTAAGAAAAGCATTGAAAATCTGGAATGCGAAAATCGATATCTAAACGACAAAAATGGAGAATTGGAACTCAAAAATAAAAAGCTTCAAGAGAAGGCACCAACTACGCCTGAAACAATAATCGGTAAAGTTTGTTATTATTATTATTATTAAGAATGGCTTTAAAACGTTAAGGAACAATAACTCTAAATAAATACTGGGGTATAGTATATACCAGGGGCTTGCAGTGAAATTTGGGAGAAAGGAAGCAATTTTTAAAAAATTACCCATTTATAGTGTAATTGATTTCTTTCTATGATTTTCTTCAAACGTCTAAACCTACAATGAAGATCTAACTACGTTTTTCCTTGCATGTTTAGACCTACCTCTGTTTATTGTTTTAAATTTTCAATAAAACTTTACACAGAAAATTGTTTGTCCTGAAAATAACACCACACAACTTTATAGTTTCAACCGTTGGCGCTAAAATATAATTTTCCTAACCTAAATGCGTAACTAAATAATCAATCCAAGTAAAATGCTTATTCGGTTGTAAAGCGCCCGTAATTGAACTCTGCGTTGACTTCGAAATTTGTTTTAACAATAAGCAGAAGCAAGTTAAGATTTACATACTTGGGTACGCGATCGGCCATTAAGGAGCAGTGTATGATCGTCGCCGATGAGCAGAGGAAAGGCTCACTGGTTGTACTGTTATAAATATGGCAAAGTCAGAGTAAGGTATTATTGTTATTTCTCACATTTTCTGCTGCTATCATTCCTTTAATAATAACTTGCCCTGGATGATAGTAGATAAATTAACATTATGTTTTATTGTTTCAAACAAAGTGTTTAATGAAATTGAGCCAAATGTGGGCTATACAGCGGACGGGTACCTGGTGCAACTATAGTTTTCTTTTTTAGATTGCAGTGAATGTAAGGAGCTAACCTCAAAATTAGCCAAAAATGAAGACCAGAATAATTCCCTTAAAAGAGAAATAGACGTGTTAAAAGAGACTAATTGTTTTCTGGATAAGGAGAACGAAGACATGTTGAAAATCATAAGAGAACTGGAAAAATCGGAAAACGATTTACACGATCAGTTACATTCCAAAAATTTACCAGGTTGGAAAATATTGTTAAATATTTATGGTACATACCATAATCGCAATTTTTTTTGTAGATCCTTTGACCGACAACGAATTGTGCAAATTGCGAATTAGATATGACCAAGTTTTTACTCAAAAAACAGGTATGTGGGACAGCTTGATAGTGTTTAATATTTTGCACATACTAACTTGCAAGGATTGCGAAAACCCTTTTTTTCCCCTAAGCTACTACCCTAATAATTTTTTACAAGAATGCATTTTTTGTTTAAGAAAACCTGATTCATAATTTTTGGGGTTAAATTACCGGCAATCATTTTTAGAATTGGAGGAGGCGCTTCGCCAAAACAAAATATTAATATCAGAATACAAGAAGAATCTATTGGAAATGGAAGCCAATTATAAAGAAAATGAGTATGAGCATGAGAAGATTGTAAAAGAATTGCAAAGAAAACTTAACGATTACGAAAGTAAGCCAAGTACAACTTTACCTACCATGGAGGATAAAGCAACTCAAGTAAGTTAATTTAATTTGAAAATATTTTTGGATGATCTAATAAATTTAAAGTGTTTTGTCAAAACTAACGCACCGTGCACAGTAAAATTTACATTTTTTTAAATTATCATTTAATTTTTACTTTGTCGCAGGGAAATTGTAATATTTTGTAAGAAAAAAGACACAAAGTCTCGGCCTCAAAATTTTTACGATCTGTTTATTTTTGTTGTGACACGTTTCGTCACAAACTGGCATCATCAGACCTTACTTATAAACAGTTAAAAAATCTTAAAATTTTCTTTAAAACAATCATAAGCACAGCAACAAAAGTATACACTGAAAAGGGTAACCCTTTTGTAACATCATTAGAAAGCGAGCTCCATCATTTTGGTCTAAGACTCATTGCTATTAAATGTTTAAATTACTTTAACTTCTACACGCCTTATACGATTTTGGTAAACTTACACTTGATTGAAAGAGAAAGGTATTATTATAAATTCTTCTTTTTTTTTGCTGTGGTTGGCGGAAGAGCCAGTATACTTAGGCCTATAAGGCCCATTGTATCCTCTATCGTCTAGGTAATGTCAGCCAGACGGAACCTATAGCTTAACGTGGTATCTGAACCACGTGTATGCACTAGTTATCCTTTTTACTCCCCCAGAGGTCCTATGATATCGACCTACGGTTTTGAATGGTTGATAGATTAATCCCTTGGGAAACAATTGTCAATGTTGGATTATCTTTAACTGTCACAAAATTTTATATACAGGGTGTTATAGAAGTCGATGCTTTTTGCTTCAATTTTAATGGCGTGTAACTTCAATTGAATCACTGGTTCATAGCAAAGAAAGTAATTTGTCAAGTTTTTGATATCTGTTATATTTTAAGAAATACCGATTTTTTTTGGAAAATCTTGCTTTATTTCAACTTATTGGTAGCTAGATCTCACTGTGCGTTGTATCGTGCAAACTTTGCGAGTGATTATTATACCTTATGAAAAGCTTGATTATGTTCAGTAACAATTAAGTTGTACCTAAATGTTAGGATGTACCGTGGCGTACTTATAAACACCTATAGGTATATCTATGGTTTATGAGTATCTCTCAATTTTTCACGATTGTTTTATATTGGAAAGTACTCGCCCCCAGATTAGGTGATTTTTTTCTTATTTTTTAGTTTTTCATATCGCACTACAGGTATTATTATACAGTGTGTTTTAACAAAGATAATTCTTTTAATTTAATTTTTGGAAAAAATGTATTTATTCATTTCTTATTTTCTGACACTATATATACTCATAAACCATAGACATATAAGTGTTTATAAGTACGCCATTGTACATCATAACATTTAGGTACAACTATTGTTACTGAACATAATCAAGCTTTTTATTAGGTATAATAATCACTCACAAAGTTTGCACGATACAACGCACAGTGAGATCTAGCTACCAATAAGTTGAAATAAAGCAAGATTTTCAAAAAAAAAATCGGTATTTCTTAAAATATTGCAGATATCAAAAATTTGACAAATTACTTTCTTTGCTATGAACCAGTGATTCAATTGACGTAGAGTGATAAAATTTAAAAATATTATTGTGAAAGTTACACGCCATTATAATTGAACCAAAAATCATCGTCTTCTTTAACACCCTGTATATAAAATTTTCCGACAGTTAAAGAAAATCCAACATTGACAATTGTTTCCCAAGGGATGAATCTATCAACCATTCAAAACCGTAGGTCGATATAATACCTGGTTCAGAAAATATTAACTATTAAATTTAGGCGAAATTTTTCTTGCTCGAAAGAAATTGTCCAGCAGTTTAGTTGTAAACTGATTTATTAGTGATAGATGATGTTTTTTTTCACGGCTATCTAGACGACTCCAAAGTAACGGTGACGTAAGTCGTTAAGGTGCTGGTATGTTGTAGAGGTGTCTACCATCGACACCACTAGATGTCGCCGCTGGGATGTAGTGACCTATTATCAAAATTTCAAAATCAACTTTGAGTTCTATCGCAATACGCCATGCATTTTTTGTACTTTTAGGCAACATGTGACATGCATGAAAAATATACACAACTTAAGAAATTGGCACACAGTAGAAGGAAAGAGAATAATTACTTAAGAGCTCAGTTAAATATGCCTCCTGATTGTGCTGTGCTTCCTGAAGACATTCACCGACAACCTACAAATTTGTAGAGTTAGTAGATTTATTAGCAAAAAAACTATTACTAGTCAAAAATCTTAATCATGGTGGCTTAATCTCTAGTTCACTGAAACCACGTTAATAGACTTTACATATTCTGTTAGGCTTTGCGTCATCTTTGCATTAACACAGAGCATATAGAATCCTGTTTACATACTGTGCTGATACATAACCTCACATTATAGAGAAAGAATTGTTGTCGTATAACCATATGTATGTCTACGTTCTGGGAATGTCTGCCTAATGTAATTAAAGGTAGATGTCTATTTAACGGTATTCTATTGTCACTCGGTTATGTTAAAACATGGTTATTTCAATAAATAATATGTGAGAAACTATGAACATGGTCTCTTATAGAGTTACATGTACCCAATACCACGAATTTATATATTTTGAGTAATACATATTAACATGTACTATTATAGTACACTCCTATTTATTACTACTTTTTTTGGTGTAAGATTTGCATTTCATTTGTATTAATGTTTAGTGAAAGTGCAACGAGTTTTTTAAATGAAGTTTGTAGTCTCATTATAAACTTCTTATAGTTGCCTTTTGCAGCAACAGACCAACAATTTACTCTAATATTGTGAATCTTATGAGATTTATTTTTTGATAGTACGCAGTTGTAACTTGTTTGTTGTATTTCGGTATTTATTTATAATTTTTTTACCAACCAAGATGAGTCGAATGATTTAAGATTTTTGATTTAAATAGCATGTTTAGTTTTAAATTATACACTATGATTCCACGTTGCCCGTTTATTAGAAGATTTTTAATTTCGCGAAATATCAATGCGAAATTTTTTACCCAGCTATAAACTACTTTTGCAGTCTAAATAAAATATTTACAAAATGCGGTACATCCGAAAATCGACGCCATCTTGGTTTTTTAAATGAACACGCCCCATTTCGATTTTATATTTGGATTCTGCATTGAATTGTGAGTTCAGATCACTTCACTTGTTATGTTATTACTTATCTGTCATAGTTTTTGAAATATGTCACATTTTTCGAAAAAAGTCTCGTTTCTATGAAAATAAAAAGATGATTTTTTAAAATTTTAATACCTACTAAAGATTAGGCCGAAATTTTTTACCCTTACTGACACTTTTTTTTATTGCGTGCGCTTACTGCGATATCTCAAAGTTCATAAACAAAAAGTGACAAAACCATAATTTTTAAAATTTTTCCAAATATAATGTACCAATTTTTATACCAGCAATGAATGTAAAATTAAATTTTAAGGCCACTTTTATTAACGTTTTGTATGCCTATCTTAAGTCGTTTTTGAGTTTTTTGCATTTTTGAAAAAAATCTTGCCATTTTTTCCTTAAGGGTAGAGTAGGCTTTGGAAATTAATGCGTATTGTAAAAATAGCAATATTTCTCTCAAAAATCCCAATAAGTCAAAAACGAATTAAGATAGGCATATAAAACGTTAATAAAAGTGGAGTTCCAACTTAATTCTACATTCATTTCTGACATAAAAACATGGTACATTCCATTTGAAAGAATTAAGTTTTTGAAATTTTTTTATTATCAACTTTGAGATATCGTAGTAGGCGCATGCAATAAAAGAAAAGTGTCAATAAGAGTGGAAAATTTCGGCTCAATCTTTAGTAATGAAATTTTTAAAAATCATCTTTTTATTTCCATTGGAACAAAAGGTCTGAGTTTCCTAATGGACCCCTGCATCACTGATTTTTTTCGAAAGATATGACATATGTCAAAAACTATGACATACGTAATGACAGATGGAGTGATCTGAACTCACAATTCAATACAGAAGCCAAATATAAAATTGAAATGGGGTCTGTCCATTTAAAAAAACCAAGATGCCGTCAATGGCCAGCTACTAAATTTCAATCGATAATATATATGGGGAAATCAAAAATCTTCTAATAAGCGGGCTACAAGAATCACCCTGTATAATGTATATTTTTTGTTTCGTTCTTCGTTTTCTATTTGTTACAAGGGCGGGTTCAGTTGTTATAGGGCAGAATATCAGTATTCCAATTGACGCGGAAACCGATAAAAATTAGATTCAAAGTGGAGGATAACACTAGTTTTGAATCAGCTAAAAATATATATTTTTAATAGTCTCATTTGTAAAAGAGTGTCTCACCCAGAGTGTTAAGTAATTTGTGGGGATACTGCCCATCCGTCCTTGGTTAAAAATAGCTTATTAATTGTACCTGAAGTAAGTGTATTAGATAATATTAGATAGCTTAGTTTATTTTCGTTTATATCACCCAACAATTTGTGATTATGCACTGTTAAATTCCAAATGTTCTGTGATAATTCATCAGTGTTTTTAAGAATTTAAAATTCTAAAAGTTGCCCTAGAGACTGACTCTACTTAGAAATAAAAATATAGTGGAACTGGCAATGTTGAGATGTTAGTTTTTAGAGTGAAATTGGCTGTTCTAGTGTTATATTGTTAAAATAGTCGTTTTTATAATTTTGATATTTCATACGTTTGTAACGCAATATTAAAAATTAAAATATTTTCTTATTTCCCAGTGTTTTTTTTTTTACTTTTTCGTTTTTAAATTTAGCAGAGCAAAACAAATGGAAATAAAAGTATTCTTTGAATGGATTGTAACAACCGTAAAAAGGGTGAAGATTATTTGTTCGCAAATACGGGGTTTGGAAGAGGGCAAGTTGACTAAAAAGTGAAAAATACGAACGGTTCTTTATTAAAGTTTTTACACACAAATACACAATAAAAATTAAACTAAGTAGGTGCGTACACAACTGAAAAATAAATATAAAACTCTTTAATTACGTAAAAACTATATCTAAGTTTATAATTACCATAAGGTTAGGCGAACCAATGCTAAAACAATTGTGCATATGACTGATCTATTTTTAAATTGCCCTTCATCTTAATGCAAATTGTTACATGCTGTCGCGTGGTTGACGTCACGTAACCATAGCAACGGTGAAAATCAAAGCCACTTGTCGTTGGGGGTTCACTTGCTGCTTTGAGCTCACGGACACGGTTGGCTGGGGCGCGCCAAAATGCACGAATGTTTATAATTATTGTCCATCAGAGTTAACCGTGGCCCTATTATGCATAACTACATTCGGATTAAATTAATATTATTAATTCGAACATAATTATTTTTTAAGGGCTAAAGTGGTAGCTGTTGGTACATTAATATTGTCGAAAAAATGTCCTCCTAGTTTTATTTTGTGAAGACTCACGACTGCTATAAATCGATGGTTTAAGCGTTTCTTGTGCCGTGTGACGAAATAATTTAAAAAGAGCACATTCAGAGTTAACCAAAGGTAAAAAAAGTCAACACCCCTATCCAAGCTACGCAAAGGGCGAACTCGAACAAAAAAGATGATAAAAAAAGATCCTCTGTCGTACTCAAACAAAATCGAAGCTCAAGAAAACGTAACATATTTCATTAAAGGCGTAACAGTTCCTTTAAAAACTTAAAAGATCAGCAATACTAAAAGCGAAAGCCCTTAAGAATTTTAGTTCCCTGATCCAGTCACCAAAACCAATATATTGCCAATAACCCAAAATTTTCTTTGTTGCCAATGGTAGGCAGCCGGCCTTTCATCAACTAGGTCGCGGGGACTAGGAGCATGTGCATGTAGTATAAACAAACATTTTGACCATTTTCTTTTCTGTGGATGCCATGTAGGGTTGCCACCTCTCCAGCCTCCAAGTGTGACCTGGAGTCCAGGTTGAAACCCTTTGACTCCAGGTTACGGCTTTTGTCGTCGGGCTTCGCCGATGGCGTAGATTAGGTAGGGCCTGTTTGGGTTTGTTACTGTTTTTATGGGTGACCTTTTTTAGGTTGGGGGAAATATAAAAGCCATAGCGGACTCCAGGTTAACAACAATAAAAAGGTGGCAACCCGAGTGCCATGACGCGCGCGATGTGAGCAGAACCGGGTCTACAAAGAGGCCCTGGGTATAACGACAGCGACCACCTATCATTCCCCTGCTCTTTTGTGATCGGGTCGCAGACCACTCCAAAAAAGTGCTTCGAGCACCAAGCCCTTTGGAAATTCTAAATGCTTGCAATTACCGAGGAAAGTAAATTGAAATGCGAAATTCAATTTTGAATTATTGGTTTGAATTACCGATCGGTGTATTTTAAAAGTGAGTGCGAAACTCCGTAGTATTAGGAAAATATACATTCAGATATTTAAAAATTTTTTATTAATATCCAACTACTAATTTTCTTTTTAAAATAAACGTGTTTCATAAAAAAAAACTAGGTATTCCGGATTTCTTTTTTGCCTCTTTGTGTTCATAACTTAAAAGGCCATGCGACGAATGTTTGTTATGGTCTGTGCTACAAATGAAATACGTATGATTGTTTTGTATATTATTGTGTAAAAGGAATACGGCTGTCCGTTTGTTGTTTACTGTCAAATGTCAAAATACATTTGTTTTGATTTTAGATTATTCGGATGTTTGGGTGTGCCATTTAACATTAATTAAAGGATTTGTAAACGTGTTGCTTTATAGTAATTTAATTGCCAACTCAGTATTGTTTTTAATATTTTAATAAAAAATGGTTTTATTAAATTCATGTTGGGCCCCATGCATTTGGTCGGACAGCCTAAAAACGGGATGCAAAACTATAGCGTTTTATACAGTAGCTATGAGTATTGTGTTGATTACTTTTATAATATTTAACATGGATGGAGGGGACTCTACCCAATTGTATAACCCCTTATTCGAAGCTGATATAAGAGGTTGTAAGTATAGCAAGTTATTAATACAATTATTTTTACCCATTTCACTTATCAATGCTCCACAGCTTAGTTTTCAATAAGACATAATAATTTACATCTTAACTTTAAATCTACAATGCCATCTTTTAAAGCATTATTTTGATCAGTAAGCTTTATCTAAGTAGCTTAAACCTATTCCTAATTACGGGATGTAGCTCTTGATAGATTATGTCAGAAAGTTGTAGCTCTATGGCTGTTTTACATTAGATGCAAGAACTGCATGCAAGTTCATGAGATGCTACTTGCACTGTTCATTTTTAAATGGGTAAAATTGCATTAGCTGATTAAACAGTCGTCAAAGCCCATGCTTTCAGGCACTTGCATTAAAAAGACCTTAAGAATAGTGCTTCTACTCTCATTAAAAAACCTCAATAAAGCAATAAAATATTAAAATTTTCAAGTAAGTAGATATAGCAGTTTTTACAATGAGTGTAATGTGAGTATTGATTGCAATTTAATTTTATTTTAGCAATGCAGATAGTGGGAGGCTGTATGGTAGCATATTTTATTGTATTGATATTCTCATCAGGTTTTCTTGTTGTGGGCCTCAATGTAATGATTAGAGGCTATATGCTTCCCTGGATGATCTGTTTTGGAATTGCTATATTATTTCAGCTAATTTTTGGTTTGTGGCTACTCGGTGGATACTACATTTATGTGAGTATATATGTATTATTTTTTTAGGCTCGATAAAAGTAGGTGATGGGTAAAATGTCAACTAAAATTATTCCAAAATTTTCCATAAAGTGGTTTTTTAATGTATATAACTTGTGAATGTATTGCAAATATCTTAAACTTGTATACAGGGTGTTTCAGATAAGAATGCAATTTACAGGGATTTTGTAAACCATAAAAGATACAAAAAGTTGTGCCCTGCTAAATTCTGAAATGTTGTGTTTTCAAATTTAAAAATCTTGGAATCTTGAATATTGTATTTGGGCAAAACCAAATTTTCGAAATTTCTTTTTTTGTTTTTAAGCGTTAATAATACTAGGTGTGACACGTCGTTGCATTATAAAAGAAAAGGGAAATTTAAAAATAATAAAATAAAATTTTTCTATTTAAAAAAACAGTTGATTATGGTTTTGAAAAAAAAACGAAACGTCGAATGGAAAATCTTATTAAACCAACTTGTAGAGGAGAAAAAATGTTACTGAGAATGTAAACTTTATTTTAATATACCTCTTTAAATAGAGTCGGAAAAAAAACGACATCGTGAAAATTCGGTTTTGGCCAAATATCTTTAGAAGGATTCGGAGTTTTTTAAATTTGAAAACAACGTTGCAGAGTTTAGTAGGGCGCAACTTTTTCCTAATTTCTTTCTTCTTTTTCTTCTATGGTTTATGAAATCCCTGTAGAGTGCATACCTATTTATCTGGGACACCTTGTAATATTAAGTGGGTACTTAAAAAAAATAGTTTAAATTCCTTTTTATTAAAAATGCATTGGACATTTTTAATACAATTTTAAGACTGCTCAGTGTGGCTTTTTACCTAATAAGCAGGTACATATATTTTCTACAATAGAAAGTCTTCATTATTTCATTTTTGACAAGTAAACTCCTGTATTTATATTGATTATTTATCAATATAAATAAAATTCTGCTCTATCTTATGCATTTAATATTTAGAAAAACTTGGTATAGATATATCAAAAATAAAGCTTATCTAATTGATTTTTGTTACCTATATTTTACTATAAAAATACTAAGTAACTGTTTGTTTTAGATTGAATGTGTTTTATACACTCTCATCATATGGTGCTGGATGGCTTATAATGTAAGTTTGAAGTACTTTAATACAACTTTATCACTACCATTATTATATGTATACTATACACTAGGGATTGCAATACCGACATTTTACTATACTTTTCCAGTCCCGGGAAATAAAAATATAATGCCAGGATCGAAAAAAATCGCTCTTAATGATATTACCAGAAATTTTATTAAGTAAACTTAAAGTCTTATAAGATGTGAACTTTGGTAGTTAATTAGTATCTAATGGTATGAGCCATGTTGTAAAAAGGGCACTTGCTATAAATAATCGGGACTTCTACATCCAGTCATCATTTCCATATTTTTTAGATATACTGTTGGTTGGTAGTTTACTCCCAGTACTCTCTTTATGAACAACTCCAATCACCAAACATCGAACTGCTTTGGCCATAAGCATTTTTCCAGTGAATCAACGAAAGTGCTCTTAAATGTACAACTATACCGTCCAATTAGGTAATCTCAGACTGCTAATTTTTAGTAATAAAGAAGGATCTGGGGAAGGACTGCTAATGGTATGAATTATAAGGTCTTGTATTGACTACACCTTCCCTTGTAGTTTTATTTCTGTTACTTTCTTAAAGCTTTATAGATAAGGTAAATAAGTGTACTATTATGTTTAGTTGGTCACTAAAAATCTCATGCCATAAAAACTATTATAGTCTACGCGCCAAACAGATGCAGTGAGAGAAATACAAGATCAGCATGTGTTGCCTTTGTGACTACTGCATCTGTTTGGCGCGTGGACAATATATTCTCACTTTTTATATTTTTTATACAAACTCGATAGTTTTACATTGTTTTGTATCTATTGTTAATATGGATGTATATTTTTTTATTTCAATGTAACTAGTACATTAATTGATGATTATTTACAATTTTTTTATACTTTTTATCAAATATATTGACTTGACTAGTTAGTGAATTTTATAAGTAAAGAAACTTTTTTAGACGAAAATTGTTTTTTTACTAGATTAACAAAACAATATAAATTGTGAAAATCAACCACAGGAATTAAAATAAACTGCATTTTTTCGTTAATTACAGAGGCGGATCCAGGATTTGGCTGAGGGGGGCGAAAAGGTGACTGTTTAAAAACAACCCTTTGCCTTCTTACATTAAATTTTTTTTTCCACGCGGTGCAAACGCAGCCACCACCAATTGCGTCGAGTCAGATTTTACTTAGTTATTTTAAACGGAAAATAATAAATTTAACCTTTTATTATTTATAATTTATTTTTGTGGAAAATCTTATTTAAAGATTTACACTTGAAACGAAAAAAAAACCTTTGAGGGTGTCCAGACACCCCTCCCCCTTCCTTAAATATGCCATTGCCGGTACTAATGTGGAAAAATTACAATATATACAATACATACCTATACTTTGAACATACTATTATTTTCATGGATTTGTTGTTACAATAACATGCGGCGAAAAATTTCCGGAGCCACGCCCAAAATTTGTTTAAAATTCACAACTACTATCAAATATCGAAAATTAAATTATTACCTCTCCCCCTCTGCATGGTTGGATTAAATTTGTTTTTGTAAATGTTTTTTTTTTATATTCCTAGCTGGCTCTTTATTACATTTTTTTTTAAATTTGTGGAAATTTGAATATTGGTCTCAATCCAAAATTTTAACATAAGACGTATGTATGACTCTAACCAGCGTTTTTCGGGCTAGGTTTTCATGATTAAAAATAAAGTAAATATGGCTCACCACCCCAAAAATAATGATTTTTTCAGAAATGTATTTTAGGAGCGTAGATTTTGAAATACTCCTTCTTAAGTGCCGCTTTATAATAAAGCATTCTCGTTTCTTCCCGCGCTATTTTTTTTATTATAAATTATCACACTTCTTCCATAAAAAATGTTTCAATTAAAATGTTAACTTTAATTTTTATCTTTAAAAATAAATGTTTTTGTTGTAAAAATATTTTGTTGCATTGGCTTATATTTTTGTTGATTTAAAATAGCTCCAAAAAAGGGAAAACTGAACAGATATAATAGAAAAGTACTATAAAATATTATTTTTACTAGTTTTCCTATAAAATTGCATCATAAATCAATAACTAAAACGATATGCATCTGAAATCTTAATCTCTATATAAAACAGAATTTTAGAAGGAAAAGTTTAAAAACTAAACGTTCCCTACAAGATCTTTGTAATCTAAGCCAAGAATACATTATTTAAAATAGGAGTCCAAGCGCGAGACGAAAAATTAGGTTGTAATTAGACTTTAGAGGGAAGGGGGGCTGCAGCTTCCCCCCCCCCCCCCTAAATACGCCACTGTTTGCAGCCACCAATTAAACCATGTTGTAAATAATTTTTAAGCTTTAACAAAGATTTTTATTTTTCGTTCTATGCACTAGTTAGTATTTCAGAATTTCGAGCTTTTTTAAACTTGGGAATGTTTCAAACTTATAGCATATAACTGTTTTTGAGATTTTGTTTCGGTCGATTATGGAATAAAAACTAGAACAATTTAATGAAAGAATGTGTTTTGGTATAATGAAAAATAAAACTCTCACAGATTTATAAATATTTATAAAGCGATAATTTTAAAATATATATTCTATTATGTATTGCATAAAACATGATGAAAAAATAGTGAAATATGATATGTACCTAATAATAAATACAACTTCACAATAACTGCGCAAACATACAGTTCTTCAAAAATAAGTGGGTAGCATAGATGTTCCATGTTAGTGCCAAATAAAGTTAATTCGAGGCATACAACGATAGTGAATATCTGGAAAATTTCGCAAGAAATATATTACTAACTTCCATTTTCATCATCTAAAAATTCTACATGCGTAAAAGGAAAATATCCAACTTTTCCATTTAATTCACCTTCCCACTGTCCATTTATATTGGTCTTTGTTACGATTATTATATCTCCTATTTCTAGTTTTAAAGCAGTGTCGTCGTATGCATTTGGAACTCTAACTTGTTTCACTCTTGCTTTTGCTGGTAGTTTCCTCTAAAAAAGTACGAAATGTTAATTAAAATCAATTAGGGGTGGTAAAAAGTTCCTATCAAGCAGTGGCGACTCGTTATTAATTTTTTAAGAGGGTCATCATATATTATACAGGGTGCGTTAAAAAAATAAGGTGCTACCTACCTGTTTGGGCTTTGGTTTTGACTCAGGGGTACTACTCACTGGGGGTTCAGATGGCCGGGATGTTTCAACTGGTGATGAACTTTCATCAATCTAAAATAAAAATATGATTAATGTTTCTCATTTTATTTTGTGTTTATTACTTTGTACATTTTTTGTTTATAGAAAATACGTATTGGCCTAAATAATGACTTACATATAATTATAAATTATTAAAAGAAACATCATTTAATATATTACCTTCTCGCGATATGCTTTGCAAGACGTGAATATTTGTTATAGAAAGGAAAATATTGACTATGAAATTATGACGAAATAAATAAGTAACTTAAATAAATAATTTAAAAACTAGTAAAATGATTTTTGCAAAAATATCAATTTAAATTCTTTTAAATTTGGTGCCTAATTTCCTTACTTTTTCAACATAGGGAACAGGAATAGATCCTTCTCTCCCATTTTTGTCTTTAGCTCTCCACCACTGTTCCTCTTCCTTAAAAATTACTGTTAAAATATCACCTTTTTTAAAACTTAAGTCATCTTTCTCCTAAAATAAATATCAAAACGTATTTTATTAGTCTCTATTAAACTTTATTCTATGTAGGGTAATAGAATAATGGATTTACCAGGTAAACGGACCACCCGAGCAGAAAACGCTCGGACACATTGATTTTATCTTTTGCATGTAGTTTTCTCAAAATACACGTGAAGAAAACTCGACAACTATCAACATTTTTTTTTAATGGTGTAACCCATTTTTTCTCAGATTTTTAGATTCCTCCGAAAATTCAAGACCTATTTCATATACCAAGTCATATGTCTAAAGTCAACCATTTTAAAAATAAAAGGCATACGAATTTTTTTGAATATGCCAAAATCCAAAACAATTTTATCTAAAAACTCGTTCTGCTTAAAACTTTTTACTTTACCCAAGTATTCTATCTAAGTTTTATTTTTAAAACGTTAATTTTAGACATATGACATATTATTAATATGAACTATGTCTAAATTTTATGAGGACTTTAAAAATCCGAAAAAAAATTGAATAGGTCTACCATTAGAACAAAAATTGACAGCTGTTCAATCTTTTTGACGTGCCCTGTGCATCCTACTTGTCGGAGCCTTTTCTGTTCTGGTGGTTTGTTTACCCATCCATCCAAATCCATTATTTAAACCTTTATCAGCACCCTATGAAGGGTGTCCTTGAAATTACTGTACAACGCTTCACCACCAATTCTTTAACCAAAATAGGCAAACTTACCGATATACAATGTTGCTTCGTTTTGTCGCTACAGGGCGCTAAAATTTTCAAATTAATATCGTTTTTCAGGAATAATTTCTAAACGCCTTTATCGATTTCCACTAATTTTGGAACTAAGAATGACCACTATTAATAGGGTGTTTTGACTTGTGCGCCATCTTTTTTTAATATTTTGGTAAATAAAAGTTTGTCTTTTTATTACCCTCCGTATAAATGACTTTAATTAATTCTCTGTCATTAACTGACTTTATGTTGACACTTATTTGTCTCGTAAAATTTTAGCCAAACATGCCGTTTCTCTACAAGAAAATTATTTAAGGTACCTTGTAATTTACCATTGCTGTTTATTCAGACGAGAAAACATGAAAAAATTTGTAATTCCAAAATATCTACCAACTAATTTGATTTTTATAACAATTGTTCAAAATGACTGTACTTTGGGCATCGTGTCGGGCTTGTGTTTAAAATATACTGCAACATTGATAATTATTTGCAATTACTCTCTTCCGTAGCGATGGGAGAAGCATACTTGATTTAAGAGCGCCCACAGAAAATAGTCCAGAGGCGTTAGATCTGGGGTTTATGCACGACGGGGCGCCACCCCATTTTAGTGTCAATAACGTACGAAGATTTTTAAATGAAAGATACCCTAAATAGATGGATCAAAAGAGGTAACGATGCACCCGTAAATTGGCCATCAAGAGCCCCAGATCTAACGCCTCTGGACTATTTTCTCTTACATTTTTTTATGTTTCTCGTTCTGAATAAACAGCAATGATGAATTACACGGTATTGTAAATAATTTTTTTGTAGAGAAACAGCATGTCTGGCTAAAATTTAATAAGAGACAAAAAAGTTTTAACGTGAAGTCAGCTAGTGTCAGAGAAATAATTAAAGTCATTTATACGGGGGGTAACAAAAAGACAAACGTGTTTACCAATCACACGCCATTTTTAAATTTGCAGGTATTAAAAAAGGAATGGCATATCGGTCAAAACACGCTATTAGTAATAGTCATTCTTAGTCCCAAAATTAGTGGAAATCAATAAAGGCGTTTAGAAACTATTTCGAAAAAACGATATTAATTTGAAAACTTTAGCGCCCTGTAGTGGCAAAACGAAGCAACATTGCATATAGGTAAGTTTGTCTAGATCGCCTTATTTTTGGTTAGGGAATTTGTGGTGAAGCATTGTAGTCATTTTAAGGACACCCTGTATAAAACTTTTGGCAGAATTAAAAATATATGTCTAGAATCAATTTTCATTAGGTTAGTTTCCATTAAAAACTATGATATGTAATTTTTTACCTAAAAATATTCCATATTGATACTGACCTGACCATCAAAATCAAACTTGGCTTTAACTTTTTCTACTTTTTTGGTAGCTGGCCTAATAAGTGGTGTGGTGTCTAAGTAATGAAGCTTATAAAACGAAATTAGTTCAGGTAAATTTTTAAAAAATTGATCTCCGATTCGATACGTCGTCTGATCATTTTGTTGCATTTTATTTATTATGTAATGACTAACTTTACTGTCTTCCCTGAAAAAGAATAAATCATTATTAATAAACAATAAATCATCGGTACCTAGTTTATAAGCACATCTAGAGAATGTGGAACATAGGAAAATTTTGAAAATTTGACAGTATGCCAATGTTGATGGGGGAAACAAGGCTGACGTTGCTTTCAGTTTCAATATCATTCTCACCTAACGTTTTCTCATTTCGTCACTTTAAAATACCCTTTATCAACCATTTTCCCATCTTTATCTTTTAAATTGGTAGTATGTTTTTCTCCCCTACTTCTATGGAAGCTCTACATCATTTTTCTTTAATTAATTAACTTCCCCAAAAGCTTTTCTAATATATATTTCAACATAAGCTATACTTCTCCTGAAGATGAACGTTTATCCGTTCGAAACATGTTCAGTGAAATAAAGGTTTATAAAATACATCTTATTTAATTTTTAATTATCTATACTTTCCCCCTTTGAGAGGATGGCTTAGGGGCAGGGAGTCTCCAATAAGGGATTAAAATTATTTTAAAAAAATAAAGTACGGTAAGTACATGCGTATATTTATGTAATTGTGATTTGCGGTAGTGACAGAATAAAACAAGGAATACAAATTAGTCTAACCCGCTCCACTAAACTGGCATTGGCTGTTGATGTAAGAGATTGTGAGAAACAGACGTGATACGTGATGATAACTTTATAATTTTATTTAGGATCATAGAAGATATTTTTAAACTTATTGTAAAATTTAGGCGTTAAATAAACCTAAATCTCTGGTTTCTTGCAGTAAATACATTTTAAAACCAACCAAAAAAAATAAATAGTAAAGTTCATGTATATATTATATGGATGTAGTAATATAGTACATATACCAGCCTTCATCATCATAAACTGCTTGAATATCGTTAAATACTTGGGTTTTTATACAAACAAATTCCGGTAGGGTCATATAAAATTTTAATATAAATACACGCCACATTTGAATCTAGATGATAAAGTTTGGTTAATACTACGCACGAAATAAATAGAGCAAATACAGTCTTATATCTAATTCTGTGTGGCTCATCAAGAAGTGTAAAAAATTGTTACATAAAGGTACCTTTTTCTATACGATCACTGGGATTACGACCCAGTAGGAACAACTGATTCGCCAAGACATGTTGATTCTAAATACGCAAAGAATGTCACTTTATTCGAAATGTACGATAGATACGCCAAAAATGTATAAAACTAAAAAGTTGTATTTTAATGAGACCCAGGCTGACACAGCAGAAAGATGCCTATAAAATTTTCTGTATAGGTACCCATTAGTTTTTATTAAGATATCGACCTACTAATGATTTTTATATTTTTACTAGTTAATATCTTGAAACTGATTAAATTTAGAGAAAAAAGTTTCAAGTAAATAAATTACTTTTTTTAATTGTCTACCAAAAAGGTTATATTCATAGTTCCTTTAATATTTCAAATAACGGAAATATTTGTAAATATATAAAAAAATAATCGAAAATTTAAAGAAAAATAAATTCACGAACAAATATCTCGTCGTCGATTAAGTTTAGAAAAAAATTGTTTCAAACGAAAGAAGGCGATTTTAATTCTTCACAAAAAAAGTTATAATCAGTTTTGCCTTAAAGATTTAATTAACGGAGATATTTCTAAAAATATAAAATAGTCATTACAACATTATGGTCAAATTTTCCAAAGTAGGCTTTGGAATTTCGACATTTCTCAAAGGGAGTATCCTTTGACAGGTCGCCATTATTAATTTTTGATTGATTGTTTAAGCAGCGAAATTGTTAGTGTGGAAGTTAGTAATTGAGTGTTTCTATTCAAAAATTATATGTAAGTAGTAAAATTCATAATATTACTCATCAATAATTGATATATAAGGTATATTGTCGCTATTGGGTCGTAGTCGCCAGCGACCGTGCAGAAAAACGTATCTAAGGTCATTAATTTATTGGTGACATTTTGCAAGCCAACAAAATCCCGCTAATTGATTTTTCAGGCCGTAAAATCTTCGCACTGGCTGATACCTGAAACCGGGTTCTCGATTCGCTGGAAATAGTTATAATTGCCGCTAAATATGGAACATGTTTTTACAAAATTGTTTGTATGGATTCCGAGAAACTCACGTTTGAAATAGCGTTTAGAGGGAATTTTGTTGGTTTGCAAAACGTCACCATTAAATAAAAAAAAATTATATTTAAATAATGGTTTATAAAAATATCTACATAAGTAGTATCTACCTATCGTTTTAAAATTGTCAAAGCTCTGTTACTTTGATAAGGATAAGTATTATACTTTAAAAAGAAATAAAAAATAATTGATAAGGTAAGTAAGATTGCACTTTGTTTCAGAGATAAGTATTTTAATAGGAAATTATCATAAATATAATTTTTTTGGTTTGTACCAAAACTGGAAAATGAATAAAACCTAAATCTTTTGAAATCACTTTAGTGTGTCTGTCAGATCTCTTGTTCTTAATTATTATGTTAGAGACAGTTTGGCATGGAGAGCTAAAATTTGGCATAGTCATAGTTAGGGTATAGTAGAGTAGGTTCCATAAAAATTAGATATAGCCAACCAACGGACTTTTTCAAGGCGATTGACCTTGCGATTAGTATTTTAAAATATACCTGTTCTCCTGTAGCTAAAGCCACAAGGAAAAGAACTGAAAAAACTCAAAAACAGTTATGGAAAGGATTAATAATGTTTCTAAGTAGTTTAAAAAAGATTGCAATCTTTAAAGATTAAGAGAGCCACATAGATTGATAAGATGGTGGCCAAATTTTAATTTTAGAACAGAAATAACGTCATATCTTAGAAGTAACCGAATGAAATCACATCAAATGATAATTTGTTTTTAGGGGAGAGTAGGTTAAGATGTGGTACTTCATAAAAACAGGGTTTTGAAAAATACAACATATTTTTAATCATCATTATCAAATCAAACCGTTCGTATTCAGTATTCTAAATTATAAAACCTTATAAATGATAAGCCCACCTATCTAAAATAATAATTTGTAGCTTTTTATTTATATTTTCGATATGTAAAATGGTGAAATCAATATTTATCGAGGAATTTACATTTTATAAGTTTATTATATGTGGTTTTCCTTCCTCTTGCAAATATACTGTGTATAATTTTAAATATTTAAATGTGGGGATTCCCTATGAATAATTGCCACAATATTGCTTTCTTAGTTCCCAACGCACATAATATTAAAGTGATTGACATTGTTTTTTAAAATTTCAAGTATATAATTTAATTATTTTTATCTAATTTTAATCAATGACCAAAAATATCTACTATATTAATGTACCGTTGTTGCAAAAAAAAATGACAACCAACAACACAATTCAATGTACCATTAAACAGATATTTTGTGGTGTAATGTTGCTTGGACTGTCTGGTAGCTTTAAATAAAAGTAATGTTTTCTAAAAATTATAGTAAAAAACTCTTTTATTATTGGTCAGTGAATTGCTGAGAAAAATACTTGTGATAAACAGCTTAACACTAATTTTACAACAGTTGCAGTAGGTAACAAACCATAAAGATATTTTTAAAGAAACGGGTTTACAATTATGTCCTGATTTACTGGAAAAACAGTAGACAACAAAGTTTTAAGCTAATAATGATAATAATTAAGATATGAGCTAACGACTTTTTAAAGTGTACATTTAAAAAGTATAGTTTTCAACATTTGTAAGCATTTTTTAAATACCTTGGTTTATGTTTAATTTATTTTGAGCTGTCCTATATCAGTACACATGATTCTTTGGTTCTTAGGTACTATTATACCTGCTTGAAAAAAAAATGTTCACATGATAATAAAGATAATAAACAAAGCATACATAATCATAATAAGAATAATAATATTGCCAACTTCGATGCTTACTTAAACAATTTCTTACATCCAAGGCCTGCTATACAACGGAGGAATTCTTCAATGATGTGAACATTTGTGTTGTGTCTTGTATAAGAGTTTTTACACAAAGTTTGTACTCTATAATATACTTTTTTATATATTGTATTTTGACAGAACTAATAGAGACAATATCTATCTACTAGCTACAAAAATTTATGGCGACACCTTTCTTTGAGATTTCCATAGATAAATAATTTCCAAACTTAAATACCTTTATAAATTTAACCATACATGTATTTGAGAATACCCGAGTACTTATATCTTAATTTTAAATGTGTTCTATTATAACATTCTCTGTTGTTAATTGATTTTTCATAAGAAAACATATTTCGAAGCAATACACATACTTACTTGACACATAGAACATAATCACCAACTGATGAGGCACTATCTCGAACAAGGAATACACCACCCTCCTTTTCTGCCATTAATACATCCTGTGCCTCCTGTCTACTAATGGCACCAAAATACCAACTAAAATTAGAGCATAAAAATTTTTAGTAGATACATAATGACTACTAAATTTATTTCTTACCTGCTCTCATCTTCGTGGTCAAATAAATTATTCATTTTTAGGGCTAAAATTATCTCAGAAAAAATATATACAACAAAACAAAACGATGACCCTAAATAGTTGAGCTAAAGGAACACATTACACTATACAGTTTATTGAACAAAGACACTAAAACTTAAGTGTTCTTGTTAAAAGTAATTGTTTTTAATTAATTTTTATTTTTGACTGCTCTATATTTTTTTAGAATTTTTCAATAATTCAATTTTTACGTGTACTCGGTGTAAATACTGTCCCACAACATTATGTATTATTTGTATGTATAGTATCCCATAACTATGGTTTAAAAAGTATTAAATAACTTATAGGTATTTTGTTGCTACAAATATTTTAATAAAAATAATGAGCAACAGCAACACAACAATGGCGACACAGCTAATATCTGTCACTGTCGCTCTTCGTTTGACAAAAAGTCGACAAAAGACATCTGACTCGCGGCGCCACCTTTCCAGTTCCAGTTCCAAAACACCAAGAACTTCGTTAGTGTAACCAAGAACCTTGAGTGGAACCACCCCTATAAAAATCCTTTGTTCGCAACCCCCGATTATTCCTCTGTGACTTAGAGGTGGAAAAATATCGATAGTGGGTTGGATTCGATATATCGATAGTCCAATTATATCGATAGTTTTAACTCATAACAAAACCGCTCTTCCTACACCAAAACTTTCTACTCCTACTCCGATCAAAAATTTACCCTCTCCTCTCCCAAATCCTTCTACAACTGGATGATAATTTACTATCGATAGTAAGACAAATACTATCGATATCCGTATTTTCTACAACACTATCGATACGTCACTTTTGACCAGGAGAAGTTTCTTTTTTTTTAAGTAACTTTATACATCTCCTATCTTGGTCAAAAACTTCTAAAAAAGTCTGCCCTCCCACCAAAAGTAATTTCTAAAAAGTGTCTATTCATGCTCCGAAAGACTGCTTCTGCCCCTCAAGATCTTTTACAACGGAGTACTACACGGAGTACTACCTTACTATCGATAATACAGTCAAAACTATCCATAGTTCGATAGCGATCGAACTGCTTAAAAAACGATCGCTATCGAACTATCGATAGTCACTACCATATTTTGACTTTACTATTGATAGTAAGGTAAGGTAAAGATTTTGAAGTCACTTTTGATGGAGGGCAAACATTTTTTTTTTATCGGGAAAAGAGGTGTTTTATTCTTCTAAAAACACCATCTTGATGGTACCAAAAACTATCGATAGTTTCACTTTCACTATAGATATATCGAACCCTACCCACTGTCGATAGTTCTCCACTACTACTATTCAGTTCATGCTCTGCGGTAGGAATGCCGATTTTTCAAAAAGATCGATTCGCAGTATCGATTTAATTAAAAGCCCCAAGAATCGATTCAGAAATAAATTGTCCCAATAATCGATGTGTTAATAAAATTGTGTATGTACTCATGATACCGTTTGGCGTTCTTCATTTCTACAAAGAGGACCCCCTCAAGGCTGAAGTTCCCTGACTATATTAAAATAAAAAACAGAGAATTACAACAGTTCTCTGATTAAAATTCCAATGTCAAATTATTTAAAAAAATCGGTTCTAACAAATAACCATGTGTAAACAAATCGAGCATCAAAAAATCGATTCTAAAAATTAATATATAAAAAGAATTATCAATTTATATGGATAATCGATTAAAAATCGGGATCCCTCTTATTCTGCCATATATTATTTTGCAAGGACATGCGTATTTAAAATGATGTTTATATGTTTGCATAACGCATATAATATAATATACATAATAAGTATTTATATAAACTTTCTTTTCACTACTAATAAGTGCTCTACATAGTGCGAAAAGTGCGGTAAAATGATTTCCTCCGCAATTTAAAAAAATTATAAGCAGGACACCCCATTTCCCAAAAAATGGTAGGGGGTCGGAGGAGGTGGGGGTATATTAGTTTTCATTTATTGAGTTACTATTTTTATTGAATATCAATCTTTACAATACCTAATACCCTAAAAATTTAGACAATTTTAATCAAGGCCATCCATAAGGGAAAGTGTAAGATATATATGCGGTGAGATGGAACAAATAATTAATTTTTATGGACATATAGGAAACGTTACACAAGGCAATAAGTAATACAACAATTTAAATTCAATTTTTGAATAATTACCTACCTTTATTAAAAATGATAAAAAAGTATCACATTTTCGTTACTATAAATACTTATACAAATAAATATGGGTTCTGACATTATTGTAGAAAGTATAGTTAGTACAAAATATTACTATATTATATTTTTTCTTAAATATTTCGGTAAACGATGTTCCTATAACATTCTTATTTTACAATTTGATAAAACATTTTGTGACAAAGAAAACGTCAATTCTTTGGTATATTACTAAACTAACACAAGAACAAAATATTAAGAAAATACAAGTATTACACTTAGTGTATTTTTTCACGCCTCTTGTACATCCTTCGCCCTATATGTAATAACACTGTACCAGATTTAATTTGCTTGAAAACATTTATTGCTTCTTTGTGAGATGCTCCATGAAGGGGTTTATGATTTACTGCTAAAATTTCATCACCTGAAAAGGACCAAAATATTGAGTAACAATATATGTATTAGTGGGCGGTCTTGTTATAAAATAAATAAATAATTCTGTAAAATATTTCTTGACAAAATGGTGAACTCCAGGTGAACGGGCGTGACCGACTATACCTATTATTTAAATTTTTTACGAACTATAGTGTATTTATTTTCAATTGGCACTGATAGTAAACAATAACCTTTAACCACAAAATGCTCGATGCGATCGCTACAGGAATGCATTTCAGCTTTCGCATTTGAATAAATACGTTTTCCGATAATATTGTTGCTTTATTTTGCACCACAAGCAGCGGCGGCGCCAGGAATGGGGGAGGGGGGGGGGGCAGGGTGAGCACTGGCCCACCCTAGAAACATGAGTGTCGTGAAAGTACGGCAGCTGCTTCAAGATTATACGCAGAACGCTTTCTCTTGCGGGCTCATCCTACACCCAGAAGGTTTCTTAATGTTATAGGCAGAATCGTATTTGATCCATATGTAATAAATGAATGTAAGTACCTTATTTTAGGGTTTTTTGAAATAAGGTATTTGAAAATGTTTATTTTAATGCAGCTGAAAAAGAAATATCAACTTAGGAATCACCCTGTATATAGTTAACGGAGAGTATAACTTTACCTTCTTTTAAAGTTCCGTTTTCAGCTGCCTGGCCATTAGGAAATATCGTTTTGACATATATGCCAATGCTGCCCTTGGGTGAATCTCTGCCTCCAACAATACTGAACCCTAATGGCTTGAAATCGGGACCCTTTTGAAACACAGCCTGTCTTATTGTAAAAGTATTACCTCCTCGCGGCAATGTACAGAATTTGCTTTCCTCCTCAATTTCTTCTAGTTCTTCTATGGAATCCTAAAATATAAAAAACATATTTTTTTATTTCAGCAAATTATAGTTTTTATATTATAACTTTATAACTTAATCTAACAAAATTATAGATTATATAGGAATATGGTAAATGTAATATTTTATGGTCTTGATCTAAATATATCAATTTCTTCCTTATTTAAATCTTCAATTTCTTTTCAATTTAAATTTTATTTCCTTTTTCTACGTTATATTCTACCTCTGGTGGTGCGTCCGAACAGGACACGTGGGATTTCCCATGTAAATTTCAAGGTGATGAAATATTCGCTCTCGTATTAATTTTAAAGCAACTTTTATTAAAATATTTTAAAGAGTAAAGTGTCTGCTAATTTTGACTGTTTTAAACAAACCGTTTTTAGGATATTAAGCAAAGTCTTCAAACTAGCTTATATAAATCTGGAGTACGATTCTGTTGAATTTTAATTCAGGTTAAAATGAAAATATCAGTAATTACCTTTATAATTGTGTTACCATTTGTCAATATTTGACAGTGTTTCTAATTTATTCAAATAGTTTTCGCGTTAAATATTTCTAATCGCCATGAGCTATTCAGTCGAGGAAAAAGTTTCAATGATTAAATAACACTACTTCGAAAATAGTTTCTAGTGGTATCTAACTTGTTCTCAGTAGATTTTCCTAATCGACCCATTCCAGATATATCAACAATAAAGAAAATAATTTAAAAAATTGAATCCAAAAGTACCACATACTTAATTGGACTTTTTTTTTCTGAATCAGGACTTTATCAATTGCATGTTTTCTGGATCTCTTAAAAAATCAAATTGAACCTGCATTGGAAGCTGTCGCTAGTGAAAATCAGGATGTCTGGATTCAGATGGACGGCACCATCTTCTTGACGCTTTCCAAGGATATTTGATTGGATCAAATCATATGTGATAAGCTCGCCGGCCAGGTCTCTTAATCTTTCTCTAAACGACTTTTTCCCGAGCTTTTTCCTATGGGGGCACATAACAGATACAATTTATAAAGATGTTTGTAACGAACAACTGAAAAAAATTTCAGCAGCTTGTGATAGAATTACGTCATACCAACTGGCCAATGTAAGAAGGGAGTTTTATAATCGTTTAGGATATTGTTTGGCGGCCAACGGAGGGTTGTTCGGGCATCTTTTTAAATATTAATTAAAAGAATACTTACCACTGTAAATATTATTGATTTTGTTTAAATATTGTAACAAATTTATCATTAGTTTCTTGTTTATTTATTATGTAGTGTAAAATAGAAAAATTTACTTGATATTAATATTTTTTTACTAGAAGTTTTAATTTTATTCAAAACCTGTCATAACCTTAACATTGACATTAAATGACTTTGACAAATTTTTAATTATTTATTTGCTGTTGTACTGACACAGTGGCGGCGCCAGGATTTTTGGGATGGGTGGGCATAAGTGGGCCCAATGATTTTTAAGTGGGCATTACCCAAATAAAAAGTAACGTAACTTCTAAAAAAAAAGGTCGCCGCTTCCTCCATGCTCTATAACGCTACAAGCAGGAACAAAGAAAACTTCCTTTCGCGCCTTTGTCCAAAGTGACGCCTAAAATAAAAAAAAGCTCATCGTTCTCCTCAATCTAAAAGACAACACCACTCTTTTCTCATCAAAGGCAAGTCCCCCTTCCCCCCGGTCCATTACAAAACCGAATCCATCAATTTTGGGTGGGCACCAGGGTGGGCACTCATGTTTCTAGGGTGGGCCGGTGCCCACCCTATCCCCCCCCCCCCCCCTCTCTGGCGCCGCCGCTGTCTTGACAGAAATCTGTCAGGTCCGTATTTCCTAGTTTATCATTTTAAAAATAAATTTTATTAAATAATCATTACTAGGAATATATGTACTTAAGTATACACTCTAAATTGGACAAGGACATTTCTCTTATTGTATTCTATAAAAAGTTTAAGTGAATTTTGGGGCTAAAATAAATACAGGAGCTAATATTTGACCATTTCGAAATTTACAGGGAAAATCCCACGTGTCCTGTTCGGACACACCACCCGGTATGTATCTACTAAGAAAGTGGAATTGTTATGTGGGTGTTCAGGTTTTTTTTACTATCGGTGCCAGTTGAAAATGAATGCACTTTAAATGAAATCCAAATCGGATTGAAAATATAAATTTCAAAATATTTAGATAATATAGTAATGGCTGTACCAGACCCTACAAGGTAGTTCTCAGCAGCCCAGTCCAATAATTCTGCAGATAATTTTCTTGTCTATTTCACAGAAAAGCTTTTCTCTAAGCATAAAATATAATCTTGGGTTATCTGTATTTTTTATTCGGTTACCCACACAAAAATAATAAAACAAACATTGTAACCTTTCCTGTCACTATGGTAAAAGTTTGAACTCGAATTTTATGTAATATTTCTCAAGAAATAGCATGGTGTGGGTGGTCAAGTTTAAGTTCTTTAATAGCGTAGTAGTAGTTTACATTAATTAAATGGGTTTAAAATGTATTTGTAACCTTTTAACCTCGTGGCACACTAGTGGTCTCGTTACAGTTAGTAAAGTGGTAAAAACGTAAATTAGGAACATGTTATATTGCCGTTATACAAATTGTCTTACATCTTACATGGGTACGACAATTCCGCTGTTTTTTTAAATCATATTGTTTTACCCGTTGATTATTTTAGTTGCTGCAGGACAAATTATTAATAGATTAAAATATATAGGTATCAATGTTTATTTGTACCGGGTGGTCAACTAAGAATGACCGCCGGCCATATCTCAGAAACTAGTAATCGTACAGCATCCGGGTAAATTTTTTTATGACAAAAGTGCCCAAGAAAAAATGCTGAAAATTGTTTTTAAGTTCCGCATTTTGCCGCAAGAGGGGGTAATTGAAAAGTAAATTTTAAAATTTTACATATTTCCGAAAATTCTACATTAAGGTATATCTTTGATAACACCATTAAAAAGCTTGGACAATTATGCATCATTTTGGTCTTATGCTCATTGGCGTACCAACTTTAATAAGAGTTTAGTAAGAACTTTAATTGAAAGTGCCAGGTAGTTTTTACTGACGTTATTTTAATTTACCGCCTGCGCTTTAAATGTGTTCAATTATATTACAATAATTTGGACCTGGCCATACACGAAGTGAATTTTTTAAATCCAGATATCTCAAAAACCGCTGCTCAAATCAACTCTTACTACGTATACCTTTTTCAGGTAAAAGACGTTGGAGAATTCGAATTTTTATTTAAAAGTTAAATATAGAGTGGGTCAAAAAAGTTATTTCGTTTTAAATGTGTGCAAGGTACCGCAGGTGGCGCCCTCTAAACTTTACAATAAAAATGAGAGCATTCTAGATTCTAATTTCTCACCCCGCAAAACCCCCCAAGCCGAATATTGTGACAATACACCAATTATTAAAAAAATTATTTATAAAAAATGAAAACCAAATTGAACTTTTGACACTCTGTATCTCCGAAATTATTCACTTTTGGACTAAGGTAAGTTGGGTTAGATCGTCATATTTACGCCTCAAGAACTTGTGATAGCTTTTTTTCCGCACCTTTTAGAGACACCCTGTATAGGAAATAGTTTATTTAACCTTTAGCATACTATAATTTATTCACCCTGTATACAGAAGAACTTGTATAATATTGCATGTGAGGAACACAAAACAATCGCTTACCTGGTGATCACGTTCGAGTTTACCGTCCGGTCTGACTTCCGGTTTTTGTCTGACACCTCCCAACTCGTAATGGCTTCTCGAGTTGGCTACTTTACTGCAATTAAATCTTGTTTTGTTTTCTGCATTAATGGATTCCGCTTGTTTTTTGTTCCAGCTGGGCGACTGCGACCTTGCGCGGTCTAAATGATGATGATTGTGAAGCTTCGTTTTTGGTATTTTTATGTTGAAGTTCTGTATATTATCATTTAAATTTTGAGTTTTTGGTGGCGGTGGGTAATGCGGCGGAGCCACTCCTGGCAGGCTATTTGCAGCCACAGACCATCGTCTGTGTCGGGCGGGGGCTGCTTCTACATCGTAATCAGGAGGCGGCTCGTAGTAATGAGTGGAATACTCTGTATTTGGTATGCTGCAAATATAATTAAAATCAAGGTGGCCTCTAAACAGACTGGTGTACTCATCTGATCATCGTTCTATATGTTTTTGAGAAATATCTAAAATTTCAACTAACTGTAGGTAACAAAATTTCATGTATTCTTGCCACTAAGTGTACCTATTTAATTATTCACTTAATTTTGGCACTTAAAATAAAATGTAGGTAGATATATAAATATTTGTATTTTATTTCATTTCTTAAATGTGTTTAAAAAAATACCATGCTTCAAAATATACTGTGTTCTGCTCTGGCGTTTAAAAAATATCGAACCATATTGATATACCTACAAGGGCGTCCATAGAAGAAACGTTTTCAAAGGAGGGGCAAAATGACTAAAAAAAGGTCATTATTAGCGTAGAATAGATGAGATCTCCTACTTTCTACCCTGCGAAAAGTGAGACCAATTTAAAACTATAAAAAATAAATATTAAGCTGGGTACAGTGGCGGCTCGCCGTCTTAAAAATGGTAAAGAGCTAAGTATAGTGCGGGTACTTAAACAAACATTGACTAAAAATCCGTGTAACAAAACGTCTTTCTTACCCTCATCTGTCCAGCGACTGAATGGATTTTCCCACAAATTACAAACTATGTCATTAATTGGGTTCATTTTTAAAACACACAACTATAAGTAGGTACGTACACTACTGAATTAACTGAAAAATAAAAACAAAACTTTTTAATCACACAGTAAATCACGTAAAAACGATATCTATAACCGTAAGTTTCGCGAAGCCTCAAAATAAATATCTTAAGGTTAGGCGAACCAATGCTAAAACAATGCTGCATACGACTGATCTATTTTTAAATTGCCCTTCATCATAATGCAAATTGTTACATGCTGTTTGCGTGACTGACGTCACGTAACCATAGCAACGGTGAATATAAAAGCCATGATGGGCCTTGGGTCTTCACTTGCTTTGAGCTAACGAACACGGCCGGCTGGAGCGCGCCAAAATGCACGAGTGGTTATAATTATTGTCCATCGGAGTTAACCGTGGCCCTATTATGCATAGATACATTCGGATTAAATTAATATTATTAATTCGAACATAATTATTTTTTAATGGCTTAAATGGTATCTGTATTGGTTCATTAATATTTAATGTTGTCGAAAAACTCTCCTCCTGGTTTTATTTTATTTTTTTGGTGAAGAGCCCCTAAACCTACTTCACCTAACGAGCCGCCACTGGCTGGGGAGAGTGCCCGATGGATTTTTTGCCAACCCCAAAAAGGTTTAAACCATTCCTCCGAAATTTTCAAAAACTATCGTACTACCTCAGAAGATCGTTTCAATGGTTTAGTATCGATGAAAATTAAATTGAATCAGAAGTTTTTTTTAAAGAGCCCCCTGAATAGGAATCCTGTGTATGCGCCTGCAGCTACTCGATCTCCTTGCAGATTTATCTCGTCTCTTTATATTTTTTCTTGTCTCAATTTCATTCTCATCTCGGTCTCGTCTTGTATGGAAGAATAAAACTAAACCAAGAAAGAAAAGTACAGCTTATTAAATTCTTCCAGTCATCTTTTTCAAACGGAGGTACTTTTATCAGCAATTCGCCTGGTTATGTATACCTATACTGAGCTACAAATGAGGAGCGATCAGACAAAAGCAGATAAATCCATTTTACATAGTTTTGAGCTATTGATAAAAAACTGCTAATCCAGAGGCCCTTTGATCTATTGTAAAAATGTGAAATGCATTCAATAAAGCTTAAGTTAAGGACCTGAAATTAAGAAAATATAAAAAATAATAGGTATTCTGTAAAAGTTATCGCGATTTAAAAAATGGATTTATCTTGTTTTGCTTGAATGATATGGATTTAACTTATTTTGCTTGAATAAAAATAAAACATTTTATTAAAAAAACTTAGTTATACACTATTATTCTATGATTGTTTGTTTTATAAAAATATTACACCTTAATAATATTTAGGATCATGAACATGTATGCAAAAAACGTGCCTGAAACGAGAATTGAAAACAGGATTTTTTGGATTTATCTGCATTTGCTTGATTTGGCTACTTTCAAACGCTATTTTTAATACGAAATATCTGGTTTAGCTTGAATCTGGTATCGCCAATGGATTTATCTGACCCCATAAATTGAGAATCCGGTATAAAATTAATTTTCGTTAAAAATGGATTTATCTGCTTTTGTCTGATCGCTCTTCAAATATAGTCGTTAAAAATCGAACTTTACGTATTTTTAATATGCCGCATCAAAACTGAAAAGTGGAAAACTTAATATAGACTTACCTGGGGGCTGTCAAGGTTTTTTAAAAATTATATATTCATATTTTTGTATATTAAATTTTTCATAAACATTCTGCATCCTGCCTATTTTTATAGGTGAATAATAATAGGGAAGTTCTATATTTGGTATGCTAAAGAAACACCAGTTTGTGGAATTCACTTATCTTTTAAATTTAATCAATCCGAAAGATGCACTCTCTGTCCATTTAAGTTACTGTAGCGAGAATTTCTACTCCAAGTAAAGCAGATAAATATTACTGGATCTATAGTATGTAGCCAAAATGTAAATTAAATAAGATGCCTTAAATGGCTGCTATACATATAAAGTAGTACATCGTCCCTAGTAAATACGATACCTATACCAAAGGCGGCTCGTCAGGTGAAGTAGGTGAAGGGGCTCTTCCAAAAAAAAATAATAAATAAAACCAGGAGGAAAGTTTTTCGACAATATTAAATATTAATGTACCAATACAGCTACCATTTTAGCCCTAAAAAAATAATTATGTTCGAATTAATAATATTAATTTAATCCGAATGTAGCTATGCATAATAAGGAAACCGTTAACTATGGATAATAATTATAAACATTGGTGCACTTTGGCGTGCCCCAGCCGACCGTATCTGTTAGCTCCAAGCAAGCGAAGACCCAACGCCCAACATGGCTTTGATAATCACCGTTGCTATAGTTACGTGACGTCAGTCACGCAAACAGTATGTAACAATTTGCATTATGATGAAGGGCAATTTAAAAATAGATCAGTCGTATTCACCATTGTTTTAGTATTAACTAACCTTAAGGTATTTATTTTGAGACTATGCGAAACTTACGGTTATAAATATCGTTTTTACGTGATTTACTGTGTGATTAATAGGTTTTGTTTTAATTTTTTAGTTAATTCAGTAGTGTACGTACCTACTTAGTGTGTGTTTTAAAAATGAACCCAATTAATGACATAGTTTGTAATTTGTTGGAAACTCCATTCAGTCGTTGGACAGATGAGGATAAGAGAGACGTTTTGTTACACGGGTTTTTAGTCAATATTTGTTTAAGTACCCGCACTATCCTAGCTCTTCACCATTTTTTAAGATCGCGAGCCGCCACTGCGATATACTGGGTGGAGACTTTAACTGGAACAAACTCACTAGAAGTTTAAAAATAAATATTTTTGAAAAATGGATAAAGAAATCGATTGAGATTTTGTAAAATTAAAAACAATAGGATATTTAATCTTCTCTTTAATAGAACTTTCTAAAATGGTATCATAAGTGGTATCTTCCTATTTAAAAAAATTAAGTTGGGTTTTGGTGGTTATTCCCCCCTAAAGTATAATTCTGGCTACGGGCCTGATGCCCCTCACAATTTATAAAAGTCAATTACCTACCTAAAATTCAATGAAGCTCGTTGTCTTGGCCTAGGCTTTCTTTCCGAAGCAGACTGAAAAGATCTGGACTTTCTATCAGACGAAGTCAAATCTTCAGGTGCTGGAACGTAAAATGCAGTCTTTGGTTGATTAGCTTGCTCCGTTTTCCCATTATTTCCTACATTATGAAAAAACTCCTGAACGGAAAGTGCCCTTTTTCTCCTTAGCCCTACATGTATTTGGCTAAATTTGGCTCTTAATACGTCTTGTACGCTGCTTTTTTTGGTACTGCTGGGAAGTCGCAAGGAAGAAGTGGCGTGAGGGGTACTAACTAGAATATGGGGACTAGAAGGATCGAGCAGAGCACTTTTCGATGTCTCGGAATTGTGTAGGTTGTGATGGCCGCGTAATGATGCGCAACACTGGCGCAGTCTTTTCCATTTTTGGGATATGCTGCCATTTAAATCTAAAATAAAAAAGCACTAAGCTCCAACATCATATCATTGAGCTAGAAAATAAATATCAAATTATCGCCTTTAAAAATTTAGTAGAAATATTCACTGGAAAACACATTTCAGTAATGATGGAGACATTCTTGGACTATTGTCGACTTTTACCATACGTAAAAGCAATGAAGGAACTGTATTTTCTGCTATAAAATAAATTTTGTGCATGGGACATCTAATAATTTAGTTTTGCAATGTGAAAAGTAGAAAAAAATTAAACAGACATAAATAAGAAATTTTGAATCAATTGGCCATGTAAGCAAAATATTATATATATTTTTTTTGTTGCTAGCGTTTAATGAAGTTTTTATAGTAGAAAATATAGTACGCTACTGCTTTCAATGTATATTATTTCTTTAGATCAAGCAGTTAAACAGTCAACATTTTTGGTAATTACCTTGATCCTTATCGCGCGTATTTTAATTGTAAATATTTTTAAAAATAATTATAAAAAAAATTAGTCATAAGCACGCTACTGGTTGTGTCAGTTTATTGAAATTTTGTATTTGGCCGTGTTGAGGGATGCCAAATCAAGTTCTGATATTAATTATGAAATAAAATAATTGCTAAAGGTACTTTACTTTTTAAATTATTATTTTAAAACCCCTATAAATCCGTAGTGGGTTACCTAAAATTTTAAGGAATAGAAAAGTGCGCCGAAAATATAAGCTAACATTTACTGGTAGCTCAGTTCTTTTTTGAAAAAACGCACAGACCCGTCGATACTGTTTTCGAGGGGACACAAAATCACGTTAATACGTGCAGCCCCCTGGGCGGGGGTGGCACCACCCCTAAAATCTTAAATGGAAAGAGGGTCGAGTGATACCTTATTTTAAAGGTCTTTCAATTACCTTTACTACTGGAACTGAAATACATGAATTTTACATCATTATAAAGGGAATTGAAAGACTTTTAAAATAAGGTATCACTTGACCCCCCTTTCCATTTAAGATTTTAGGGGTGGTACCACCCTCGCCCAGGAGGCTGCACGTGTTAACGTGATTTTTTTTCAATTTTGTGTCTCCCTCGAAAATAAAGTAGACGGGTCTGAGCGTTTTTCCAAAATATAACTGAGCTGCCTGTAAATGTCTCTGTTTCGTTTTCGATGCGCCACCCTATATGTATGGGACAGCAAGCATTTAATTTTATATCTTATTTACTTACAAAACATTGAGTTACCTTGAAAACTGTTGCATTTTTTAAATACCTTTACTGTAAGGGGTTATGCGTCACCCTCAAAAAAAAACTCATGCTTTGCAGCTAGTATTAATTTTTAAACTTAAAAAAGTGAATATAAAACTTATTTTACAGCTGGTGGGTTATATAATTTAAAAATATCAAGACCAATCCCTTTACTCCATCCTAGTTTATCTTTTAATAGATCTATATACCGTATAAATTATTCCTTATTCTTATTTTTTAATTATAAAAGTAAAGTAACACCAGCAATGCAAAATGTCACCAAAAGGTTAATCGTGTGGTTGAGCATAATACCAACTACCAATCAATAAAATAACCTTACCCCAAAGCTATTGTCAAAACAAAAGGTTATTTGAAGTGAAATAAAAAGCGCTTCCTGAATAACCGAGGTGGAGATGGTGTAGGTACTCTGTATCTATTGTTGTATTTTAACCAAAACTTTTAATTTAATAATTTATGCACGCTCATACTCCATTGTTTTTAAATATATCCTTTTCCGTTCAGAACAAATGTGGCGGAAACGATTTTGAAGTGAAACCATGAGAAAATAGTAATTTGTAGTAGGTATTTATAAATTATTTATATTATTAATGGAAACACACAACATATTGTTCGATATTTTCTTCATTAGACCTATACTCATAGAATTATTTAGCGTTATTAGTGTATCTTAGAAGATAATTAAAATCACATATATACACCTTTTTAATAATTTCTTAAATATACATCAGGATGAATAGAAATTTCCATTTCTATACTGTACATTTTATTTTATTATTATGTGAACGGTACGAAGTATAACTGAATTGCAAGATGCACCTATTTTTATTAAAAAATAATAAAAAAGGATTTTGTAGGTATTTAATTTTGAAAATAACTCTCCAGCAGTCATTTATTTTACTTGTTCGTCTCATTTTTTGGGATTTCATGCAAAATTAAATATGTATATCCTGGATTGCTGACAAGTTTAATATGCTGGAATATAAGAAAATTATGTTGCATGTACGATTACGCCGGATATTTCTTCCAAGTCAAATTTACGGTAGATAATATAAAAATTTATATTGTATAATCATTATTCTGTGTGTGATTCATATTCATATAATATTAATTGGAACCATGTATAACATTAAACGCAACTGTACATTTTTGATGGTTGCAACACCCATACATATATCTATATTAATTTATTGGCGATTTTTATTCCACTAAAATTACATCACATCCCGTTGGCTAATAGTAACAGGTTGATCACAAAATTGAAATAACTAAAGCATATATTTTTTTGTATTTAGTAGTAGTCATGTGTTTTTGCCCTTCTTTCGAATTAGACTTTCTATCTCTTCGTTTGCTGCCAGGGCCATTCCCGAGGGGACCTACAGCCTAACGTGGGTTTCGAACCACGATCCTCTGTCATGCGACACACATTTTTTTTTAATAAAAAACACTTTCTTACATTCTTCAATATCTGTAGAGTCAAAATTTAAAAAGTTTTTAATAATCCGTCAATAAACATGGACTGAATTCGGTTCAAGAGAATGTAATGTTTTTCATATATCGGGTGTTTGTTCGAATCCATGATCCATCTGAATTTGTGAATGCTTAGGTGATTTTAAGAAGAAAAGTTCAAATTAACATATATCCTTAACCTATCAACTTTCGAACTACAGGGCGTTAAAGTTTTAAGAAAAAAATCGTTTTTCTATCATAACTTTAACAACTTACTAGATATTTTTATGAATTTTTCACACATGCCCTCTAAGCATCAATAGCCATTGTTTGGTGTAGAAAAATTTTAAAATGTCGGAACCAGTGGCCTCCTGAAAGGGTTTGGACTGGACATTTTGGAAAAATAATATGTACGCCACTGCTTTTTCTCAAGATAACTTTTTTTTTCAAAATCACCTAAGGATTCACACCTTTAAGGATCAGCATCTTATTCTGAAACACCCGATATATAGATATAATTTCGCATACTTTGGAGAAGAATTTAGAAATATTGTTTGGATCCACATAATAAATAAACATTTATGTTTATTCTAATCCCATAATGAGTTACCAATAAACCATTAATATTATAAATAAAGAAACATAGACTGCAATTAACTAAAAGTTGAATAATAAATAAATCTGTTCTTCAGAAATATCTGTGGTGTATGTTAAATAATTAAAAATATTATGTTTAACGGCGTAAACCTCTAGTCGCGGAATCGATCAAGTTAAATGACAGGCCGGCCATGGTACCTCAAAACCCGATGGATATACCTATCGGTAAACAAATATTTTATTGATAGCTTTCCACGGCGCTAAGCGTCCGGGGTTTGCACACTGTGCACCCCTTCGTCTATTACTCGCTGTCCCCTCACCTTGTCAGTGGGAAATGGCAGTTTACGGGTTTGTACCGACTCACTGCTAATAGGGGTATGCCCTGTCTTCTTCGCGATTCCTCGACCAGCCGTCTGACGATTGACTAGCCATAGGCGCAGACCTTTTAGGTCGCGGCCTCAGGTGTCGCGCGTCTCTGATGAGTCCCAGTAGGACGAAACGGCTAGTCGAGGAATCGTGAAGAAGACAGGGTATACCGTTGTTAGCAGTGAGTCGGTATAAACCCGTAAACTGCCATTCCCCACACAACAAGGTGAGGGGACAGTTGGTAATAGACGAAGGAGTGCACGGCGTGCAAACCCTGGACGCTCAGCGCTGTGGAGAGCTAACAATAAACTATTTGTTTACCGATAGGTACGTCCATCTTTATTTATTTATTTATTTGTTTTTTGAAATTTATAACACGCTGCTACTGTTTTACCAGTTAAAACCCTTTCCTAAAATTGATCACCTCCCTGACATAGATGTGGTTATTCTAAGACTTTAATTATTTATAATAGTATATCCTCATACACATTGTTAAAATTCTAACCACAATTTTTCTTTGTGTAAGAATAATAAATAATTAATACCATTGTTATTCTGGTATGAGTAATAGTTTTAATGATGTCTAGATTACTAAATTAATACTCCGTTACTGAATGAATTAACTTCAACCTGAAGTTGTTTAAATTACTTTAATGCGATAAAAAGCCTTTGCTCAGAGTAAATTGTTGTGTTAAAAATTGTTCTTGTTTTTTTAAATTTTCTATAAATCCACATTTTTTATAATTCAGTATGCATACCTGATCCTAAATATCTGTCTAATACACTCCATACCCCTAAAATCAGTCCCCAAATGGCGAAACTATTTATCATAAATCTGGCACATTTTCCGTGTCTTATTTATATTGTAATGCGGCAACGCTGAAGGGCGGTTTTGAACCGGTATTATTTAACCTGTTCTAAGTAGTTTTGGTGAAAAATATGGCTCGAAACAATAATCGATTCGTGGTTTTTACAACTAAAAATATTCATATAGAAAATGTGTACACTAAATAAAGGAATGTAAGCAGTTTAAAACAGTTTTTATTCCTTCGAACTTTTCTTTGGTATAAACGGATAGTTTTCTCATGCAATTGTGTTCATCAAGGCACCAGTAGCGCGCTTGTCAAAAATTTTAAAAGCCAAATGGGACGCTTCTGAGAGAATTTTAATACCAAATTAGTGATTACATTTTAATTTTCCACAATATTTTTGTAAATAAACTCTAGTCCTTTGCTCGGTCGTTTGGCTTGAAATATAGTCTTTTTCACTTCGTATGTTAAATGGAACATTACATTGTTGTACTAATGTTTCAGATATAACATTCTGTCAACGTAGTTTTTCAAATATTGTCTCGGATCTATTCTAGCTTTTGCCATTTTGTTTCATGTCAAGCTTAATTTAAATAAGAATGTTAACAACCCGGTTAATATAATTATGGACTTTATTTATTTCTCTCTCTTTGTGCTATTCTTAGCTGATAAAACTTCTCGCTAATTGCTAGCAAAGCACCCTTTATCTTAACAGAATGGTAGACTTGTTTATTATCATTTTACCACAAACAAATTTGTTTTTAATTTTAGCACATGTTTATGTATGTAAACTACCAAGGACTTATATATATATAGATAAACGAACAAGGGGATTTTTGTATGATATGCAAAATATACTGTAAGCTACAGCTGTAGTTATCTCACAATAATTAACGTCTTTAAATTGTTTAACTCAATTAATTTTGTAAATTGTGTTACGCAGCTGCTGATATATGCAGTGGCGTAACAATATATTCACATCCACTAACCCCAGCCATGGCAGCAAGCTCGCGATAATATAATGCTTAACGGCGCGCGGTGTCAATGTGCTATCAGTGGCGTAGCCAAACTCTTCTGAGGGCGTCATATTTTTAATTTTATTGTTAGCTATATTGTGTTTAAAGGTTGAAAACAATAATGTTTCTTTTATCATTCGTCTTCGGGTGAAGTAAAGTTAAACTTGGCGATTTTTAAAATTACAAAAGCAGATCTTAAAAATGGTATATTTTATACTCTATACATATGTTTTTACTAGATATTTCACCTGTATTTAGGACATCGAAGAAATTACGGTAAATTTTTTTTTTTTTTTAAATCCTGGACATCTTTAAACGTTGAACTAGCCAAAATATAATTTTTATAATAATATGTAAACCTTGATTAACATTATATCTTTTCGCGGAGTCGACCCTGAATACATTCAGAGTATTATCGCATGCATACTTTAAAATTGACCATCATTTCAAATAGTTAATTTTAAAGTGCGCATGCAAAAATACCCTTAATGTGTTCGGGATCGACTCCATAAAAAGAACGATTATATGTTACCAAGGAGGGTAAGAAACGAACAGAAGGGGGCGATCACCCCCTTTGTTTTGTTTTAAAATGGAACTATTTAAATTTCCCGTAATAGAATCATAAAAAAAATTTTGCTCTTCGACTGTTTGTCTGTCAAAAACAAGTGGAAATATAGAATTTGAGTAAAAAACAATAATCTCTTAGAGTTTGTTGAAATTAAGAAATATACTTTCAACCTACCATCGATTAACATTTTTTATGGCGTTGAGACGCCCAGTCAATCACTGGTATCGACCTAACTATTACAAGAATTTATTAGAGACCGACTACACCAACTAATACCTTTTTACAGAGATTTATTATTCCAATTCGTTTTAAAGATATAAGCATTGCAAATTTAAAGGGACACACACTGTATTGAAAATTATATTTTACAATAAAGGATTAATAATATTAGGTATGTTTAAACTTTCGTCAATGTATAGATCTACATCTCAATCTATTAGTATCTATTGTCTGACACACGGTTCTAAAACCACCGAACAAATGCAGATAAAGTTGGCGTTATTGTCACCTGGCTCCCTACCAAATATAGATAAAAAAAATTACACAGAAATAGATGTTATTTTAGTTTAAAATAGGCAAAAATAAATTAGACCCGCGTTGATTTGTCATTGTCATTTCTTGCCATTCTTTTGAATTAGGCTTTTTCCTCATCGTTCGCTGCCAGGGCCATTCCCGAGGGGACCTACAGCTTAACGTGGGTTCCGAACCACGATCCTTGGTCATGCGAAACCCCCCAACGGCTATTAACCCTTGGTTTCTTGCCATTGCATGACCTACCGATTGGGGAGTGTGTATCTTCTTCCGCACCCCACTCCGGATCTCATCCGGCCTGGATACCGGAGTAAATGGAGTGGGTTGAGAGATGATACTATACTACGTTTTACACTCTTTTCCCTGCATTTTTAAAGACATACTTTTGTATTTTGCCCACTCCAAGGATCGAACTCGGAACGCCACGGTCGAATGCCAGGGACTCACCGCACCGGTAAAGTTACTGTGTGTCAGACTATATCTAGCCAATTTACTGTCCGTCCTGCCATAATCTAGAAATCAAGGTACATACAATAATTATTAGGTAATAAATGACTCCCAGACTGTACTTTAATAAAATAACGAACCTTGTATCTTAAGTGACGTCATGATAATACGTTTGCTGAAAACGTTTCCTACATCATTTTTTGCTTTACTTATTATTGCAAGGAAAAACAAAATTATTATTAAATCATTATTTAAACGTCAGGTATTCGCGGGTGTTGTAGCAACCTTGCTAAAATAATTACCATGAAAATTGTTCGTCTTTATTTTTAATGTTATTTGTGTGGTTTTGTACACAGTAAAAAAATTTAAATCACTATGACCTTTATGGGTAGTATCAAACCTTGTACATAAATTTCACCTGGTCCTTAAAACGTTAAATTGTAAATTTTTGTGATCCCCCGAAATTAATTATTAGAGATATCCAATTTCCTTATTTAGTTTCATTTAAAAATACATGTAAAATAATATACAGGGTCCTGCACCGCACCTCCCGTCTTCTATAGCTCACTTATTAATTAAGTTAGGATTTTGATACTTTGCAAACTTTACCTGTATCCTAGGGCGCATTTCAGGAAAATATTTTTGTATATACAGGGTGTTCCAAAAACGTGTGACGTCATAAGGATATATTTTTTTAGATTACATACTATATATATTTTAACTTAGCTGGATACCTTTTATAGTTGCCTTCATACCCTTAAATTTTAATGAAATCGGTTCAGTATTGTAGGCGAAAAAAAATAAAAACTAAGAAAAATCCACCACTGGTTTAAAAAATGTATAAAAAATAAAAATAATGCCTTGTTAATAAAATTATACCAAGGTACTTAAGAAAAAATAAGGTTGAACAGTTTCGTTAACCAAGTTTGATTAATACGAATTGTACAGGGTGTCCAAAGTTTAGTGTCAAACTTTGCAAACTTTAGAGTAATTTATTTTTCTTATTTCAAATTGGAACCTCTGTGTATTATTATATCATTCGATGCAGAATTAAAAATCAAACATTTGTTCTAATTACAACCTTATCGCAGTTTCTAAGGCATCAATACTTATTTGCAGAAAACTCATTTTATCAACTATTCCACCAGTCATTATTATAAATAAATTTCGAAGGTGGCTTCGCAAAGCAATTTGTTGGTAGGTATTAAAGTGACAAAAGCCCATTTTGACTTTAGTTATTATATAGTTTCAAATATTGTTAGATTAATATTAATTATTTATGCTATATTATTTTTTGTGATGGAATACAACCAAGAAGAGCTCGTAGAGATAATTTTCATATTAGGAGCATGCGAAAAGAATTGTTTTTTGTCACTTTAGTAAACGTTAATACCAATAAGTTGTTTTTCAAATCCACCTTTGTTATTTATTCATAATAATGATTGTTAAAATAGTTGATAAAATGAGTTTTCTGCAAATAACTTTTAATGCGTTAGAACTTACGATAGGGTTGTAATTAGGACAAATGTTTGATTTTTAATTCTGCATCGAATGACATAATAATAAATAGGGGTTCCAATTTGAAATAAGAAAAATAAATTGATTGAAAGTTTGCAAAGTTTGACACTAAACTTTGGACACTCTGTACAATTCGTAATAGTTAAACTTGGATAACGAGACTGTTCGACTTTATTTATTAAATACCATTGTATAATTTTAATAACGAGGCATTATTTTAATTTTTTATTAATTTTAAAAACCATTGGTGCAAAACTGATTTTTCTTAGTGTTTATTTCTTTTCGTCTATAATACTGAACCTATTTCATTAAAATTTTACTCCATTCAAATACGTAAGTTTGTATAGCATGTAATCTAAAAAAATAGATCCTTATGACGTCACCCTTTTTTGGAACACCCTATAGAAACAAAAATATTTTCCTGAAATGCGCCCTAAGGTACAGGTAAAGTCTGCAAAATATCAAAATCCTAACTTAATTAATAAGCGAGCTATAGAAGACGGGAGGTACGGTGCAGGACCCTGTATAACTACTTTTTTCACATACTTATACTGCTTTGCCTTTGCTTTGCAGGCAATGCTTTTTCGATGCGATAGAAGAGGGTAAAATATAGTTACATTGAGTTTATAATAAAAATTATATAGCTGTTATTTTAATGCCTTTTCACTAAAAATTCATTAAATGCATGTACATTTTTTGTTGTGTATCTGACGGTACATTATTCACTTGAAGCATGAAAAAAGGAAGGATTCTTTTAAATTATTTAAATAAAATTCATGTCGTTAAGGTTGAAATATTGAATAGGCACACATCCTTATTTAGAATATGAATACCTACTGTAAAAATGCATAATTAAAGAACATTTTTCTCACTGTTAAAGCCGCTATTTTGATTACACAATGCGGTGTACAGCTTTATAAGAAAAATCAGATAGCCAAAACACAAAATAACTTTGAAAACGGGTTCAAAAATTTTAAATATATAATATATATAAATTTTGGAATTTCCACGTACGGGTAATAAAATATTACTAGAATAGTATATAGAATAGAAGAGTTTTGGACTTGCATTGTCTTTATGTATTTTTTAGCACCAATAATAACTGTTCTCCGCAGCACATACAATTATTGTTTTTAGCCCTTGTATTGTGAGATTTTGATTTTGTGCAACATATTTGTAAGTTTTAGTTAGTGTTTTCCACAAATTAAAAAATTCATTATTAATGATAACTTAATCATTTATCATTTTTGTACCGTAGATTTATATTATATTTGTTATTAAATATTTGTTTAAATAACTGTTTATATAAAAATATGTTTTACCAAATTATTTGGTATAACTACAGTAGCTTTATAACAAAGCATATATTTCCTTATATTTTTAATAATTAGGCAATTAAAATAAAGTATAATATTTAAAGTATAAAGCTAAATTTAAAAATATTTAAGTATAATTTATAAAAAAAATTTCTTTTTAAAGAATGATTCCTAATAAAGCTAACCGCTTAATTATCGTGAAATTAGTTTTTATAATATTTTCTATATACATTTTTTTTATTGCCATCGTCAGACACTGGTATAATATGCGCGATGTGGTGAAAATGCACTATTTTGTCGTGATGACTCATTGACTACTGTTTGCTCTTAAATAAGAAATAATCGATTAGCACTTGTTTTAATTCCTATTATGGGTGAACCACCCGCTTACGTAATACGAAAAACATAATTTTAGACATATTATATCGCTTCTGTCTAACCTGAAAAATTAAAAAAAAAACGACTAATAGATATGCTTCCAAAGTAAAATAATTTTAACCTTAATTACAAATTTGCAATAGCTTTCCAGAGAGTGTAATTAATATGTCCCAAAACCGAGTTAAAACTTTCTAAAAAAAATGTATAATAAAAATGTATGCCCAGAGATATTTCACGGTAACTGCAAAAAAGTACGAAAATATAATTTTGACAAATTATTGACATTTTTTGGAATAAAAAAAAATCTGACCCTGTTTAAAAGTTCCTAATTTTTTATTTCACATGTGCAAGGGCCTAACCAATCATGCTGTAAAGGGTTTATTAATATGGTTATGCCTTAAAAAAAAACAAGAAGGAAGGACCTTTTTCCCATGCTTTTACTTCACTATGAACTAAACTGGCAGTTACATAGATGGATGGTTTTTTGGCCTCACCAGCTGATGGCGATTAGCATTTTACTATTTTTATTCTATTTTAATCACAACCCGTTCGAGGAACGGATACTGCTATATTTGTCAAAGATAAAAAGAAATAAAGGAAGTTTGATATAATAATATGAGGTAATCAATCAATCGAATGCAGTTCGGCATCCGGGCATCAATGATCCTGATATGTATTTGCGAATTTTAAAATCAACAACACATTTTTCCCACAATATTTTATTGTGTATTTTTTTTGCAGAAACGCTGGAGATTGTTTTCTATCGCTAATCAGAAAAGACAATTAACAGTACTTAATTAAACTGATATTATTTTAAGTCGTACTTCTAGTCTATCCACATTTTTTTTTAGTAAGAATGTATGGAAATCATTTCTATATATAAACATTTATTTACATTATCTGACGTACGGGTTTTATTATCCAACAAGGCAGGACATTGAAAAATGTTTACACATTTTTAAAATATACCATAATAAAATTTAAAAAAAATCAAATAGAAGAAAAATAAATCTCAAGTATAAAGATATTTTTTAAGCACTAAATATTAATTCGATCCGAATACAGTTTCAGAATAATACAGTCATTGAAATTAAAATTAATATCATTAGCGTATAACAAATGGTGAAGATCCAGCTCCTTACCAATACAGTTTATTACTTTATTTATTTTCCCCCTGGGAAAGCCTCCAGCAGAAATCTACGTTATATTACAGTTTGCGTATGAAAACAATAGGAGGGCTTAGGTACCTCAATATATACTCTGACAGTCAAGCAGTACCTAGATCACTAATATGCAACAAAGCAACCTCAAGACTGGTAAGGAAATGTCAAGGGGAAATAAAGGCCCTGGCAAAAGGTAACAAAGTAATACTGCAGTGGGTACCAGGACACGAAGGTATTACAGGGAACGAAAAAGCCGATGAACTTGCGAAGAAAGGCTCAGAAAAGACATTTATTGGTTCCGAACAACAGACAGAGATTACACCAACAAATGCTTTATTGTGGATTCAAACCCAATACTAACGAAACAGCTGCTTCAAATGAACAGGAATCAGTTGAGAACTATTACAAAAATTCTGATAGGACACATGGCTGTCAAGAATGATCTGCACAGAATGCAACTGTACAATGGAGACTTACACTATTAACTTTTAAATTCTTACTTTAGGAATTACGGAAAAAATTGGAATACCCGGTATAATCATATAAGTAGGTACGTAGGTACAGTACATATTTTATTGTATCTACATGCAAACTTAACTAAAGTGAACTTGACAAGTAAAAAAATTAGAAATTAGGTAGATATGTATGTGTAGTGGGTACTATCTTTAATTACCGTAATACGGGGTAACATTAAATCCCGGGATAATATTGAACACTTTTACCGCTTCTAATTACCGTAATACGAGGTAACATTAAACCCCGTGATAACATTAAACACTTTTTGCTCTTATCCTAATGTTTTTAAGCTCATACATTTTGTACATTAACGAAATACTATAGGTGTATTATATGATACAATTAGGGTAAAAAGTTAAAAGAAAAAATATACATACCTAGTTAGTGTTTAATATTATCCCGTGGTTCAATGTAACCCCGTATTACGGTCCCATTTTTATTACTTATGCACATTCAATATCACTGGGAAATTTTTAATTAACCACTTTTTTAATTTGACCATTAGAAGTTTTAAGTATGTTGCTGATGTTATGGTACCTACTAAGTCTATATTTTTGCGACACAATGTTTAAAAAACTTATTTGTAAAAAGGTTCCACAAGAGTTCAGTATAATCGTTTTAAATAATATGTAAGTTTAAAAAAAATAGCGCTTAAGAAAAACACTAGTGACTATTAAAAGTTCTAAAAATCGTACTTAATAGTTATCACTTTTTCTGTTAAAAAGGTCATTATTTAAATTTATAATATTAAAATAATTAATTATGTATAACATATATGAAGGTATTTAAAAAAGAAATCTTGCCGCAAATACAATAAAATATTGCTTTCCTGCTATTAACCCCTAATAAAACCTAAATAATTTGTTACCCATAGACTATTAACAATCCAGACAATAATTGACACCTGAACTAACTGAGTTTGCTGAATTTATCTGTAATATAAAATGTTTACCGAATTAGTCATAGTCATAACACCACGCATAATTAAATTTATTTTATAAGGTTTTAAAGCATCCAAGTCGTTGTAACCGCCAATTTTATGCGCATCCACTTAAATGGCAAAATATGTCAAAAATAATTAAGTTTGTACTCACCAACGTCAGGTAAATCATTAAAAAGGGCCTTAGAACACATAAAAATAATAAACACAACAAAATCGAAGTTATTTGTTGAAATACTCTTTGAAGACTCGACGATACGCTCGCTAAGCGTAAACAGTAACTCAGGCCCGTAATGGTGAAATCTACTTAATATTAACGGTACCCTGCGGGCATTCTACCGGTGGTATTTGATAGTTTCGTTTCGTCACAATTAGGCGCGAGAAAAAGGTTTTTTATGTTGTAGAATTGTAGTTGATTTAGAGGTATTCCAGAAATAGTTTTTGTCATTGTCAGTATTGTCCATCAAAAGTTTTCTTTATGTTTCGTCTGCTAATTAATATAGATCATCAGCGTATCGTTGGATCCCTTTTTTCGTAGACAATGTGTCTTATACAAAAGTATGTCTGGTGTAAAGCTAATTACCGCAATTTCATCATGGATATTTAATGGGTAAATCAACGCAAACAGCTAAATTTCAATTCAATTGGGGTCCTTGGATAGTGGGCTGATCCCCCTGGGGGTATTTCTTGATTTATCGAAGGCCTATGATACTATAAACCATAGTATTTTGATTGATAGGTTAAAACTTTAAGAAATTCGGGGAACTTTCCTAAGGTGGATCAGATCGTATCTCTCAAAAAGATCTTAAAAAGTAATAATGGGTAAGGGAAAGGATCGACTAACATCTAATACAGAGGAAATAAAAATGGGAATACCACAAGAAAGTATATTAGGACCTTTATTATTTATTATTTATGTAAATGATATAACCGAACTTTTATCAATAGAAAATAGCTATATCTACGTTAACAAAATACGCCGATGATACCAACTCTATAATAACAGCTACCAGTGTACCCTGTTCTTCATATGAGAATTGAATTGGTCATGATGGGAGCAAATGCGTGGTTTTTTACCCGAACAGGCTTATATTAAATACATCAAAAACCAATGCTATAATGTTTAAAACCTCAAGATCCACACTGGAAGAAAATGAATATATCTCTGGCGATACAAATCAACTAAAACTATCACAAATGACGGCATTTTTAGGAATGGTCTTAGATAGCACATTATCATGGGATAATCATGTAAACACATTCTTTGTAAACCGAATAGGGTTTGCTACACTTTACGTATCTTATCTAGATACTTGAACTGGGAAATATGTAACATGATTTACTATGCAAATTTCGAATCAAATATGGAATCATTTTGTTTGCTAGGTTGTTTATTTGTCAAAAAAGAGTAATCAGAACCAAGTTGCAGAGGTAAATTTAAAGAGAACGGGGTTCTTACTGTCCCAGCAGTTTACATACAAGAATGCATCTAATTCTTTTTCAAAAACCGTTATTTATTTAGAAATATAGTGAAGCACAAAATGTATGTATATGCGAAAAGGACTGTGAATTATACCTTGCCTAAACATATAGACTCACATTGTTAGTAACTATATAATAGCCTACGAAACACATTTAAAAAACAATATTAAAAAAGTGTATTTAAGTTATTAAAAGACATTTTTGGTAATATTGTTAAACTGCGAATATATTTAGGTAAAAAAATAATCTAATCAATTTTGTCAAAATAAATATTTAAAGTAGTATTTCGCCTATACTAAATTTAGATAAACAAGGCCCTTAATTGGCTGTTGTTAATGAATTCACTCAATGAGTTTCCATAATATGCTTACTAAACATATTTTAGCTAATTAATATGTCTATATTAAGTAATGGCAGGTGAGTAATATCCCTTATAAAGCTGGTCGTTTACTTAATTATACTTACGTTAGTTAGAGTAAGGCCGGAGCACTTGTAAATATAAATTCTGTATAAGTTACCGGCCAGACAACAAGTAAATAACATGGATAAACTGAAATGTCTGGACGAGCCTTTTTAGTTTTTACTTATACAAAAATAACACACATCTCTCACACTGCTCCCAGAATCCCATTATGAAGAAGGGGTGCAAACAAAATAAGTATACAAAACCACTAATTTTAATCTAAGTTCCATCAAACCATTTAATTTTTGGTTTATTATGTAGGCTATCTCTTGGACTACTTGTACAATATTCTTGACTTAAGTTTATGTCTTTTTTATACAGGGTGATGGCTAAAATATAAAGCCTGTAAAATCTGCTGCATGAATTTAATTTAATTTTAAAATGACACCAATGGCACTGCAATGTAATGTGTACACTAGTGTACAGTAAGTACCTGACATAAAGTTGTACCTAACACTTCGTATTTATCAGTTTTAGAATCAGCATATTTTACACGACTTGATTTCTTGTCCATCATCCTATATAAAAACATATGAACTAAGGTCGAATATATTTCAAACTAAATGTCCAAGAGAGCCTACATATTAAACAATGGAACGGATTGGTTAAATTTTGATAAAAATATAGACCTTTGAAATTCCAATAATATTTCAGTATAATTTTAACTTTGAAATTTAACAATTTTTTTTATGCCTAAATTAAAAAAGAAACACTAAGCTTAAGATATGGGTGGGGGAGTAAAGTTTATCAGTCCATCATATTGTCAATGACACATCTGTAAGTAGTTAATATACCACTTTGTAGTAACGACTTTCGAACCAGAATTTGATCAAACTACAAAGATTTTTCAATAAATCAAATTTATGGAAGTCGATTTAAAAAACATATTTTTGTCTCCTCTTATTGTATCTGAGGAGGAAAAACGTAAAATACTTATTTGCTTACAGGCGAAAATTTAGTCAAAATATTCGGCCGCAGTATTAGTTTACCCCTATTAATAAGGGTAAAAAAGTAATTTTTAGTTAGACAATTTCTACATAACACGATTGAACTTTTTTACAGAATGTAAAGATTTTTTCATACTCGATAAGTCATAGACGCTATTCATTACGAATATGTTTGATATGACCTACTACTACCCCCTTTATCTTGACGCTACAGAAAGTGGATTAGGAATTTTATACTCTATTGATGAACAAGATATAGGCGCCAATAAATTGCATATTCTTAGGGGAAAGAAGGACTTGAAATTTAACTTTATTTTATAATATTTTTATATCGTTTATTTTTTACATGAAAGTATTGTATAGTTTGACCCTGTAAAAGTGGAATAATTTTATTGGAGTTATAGATATCATAAATGTGATTAGTTATTAATCAAATATACAACTTACATTCAAGGAATATGTGCTGTTAACAAATAGTTTGTTGATATCTATATTTGATTTCAAAATTTACTGAGGTGTTACATGAACATGTGATAATCAATTGGAATAATTTAGAAATCCAGACATGCCATCGGACAAAGCGTGGCCAAAGAAAAAAATAGTGCAAAAAACTAGATTGAACACAGCTTTTTAAAAATATCATCGCTCATATCTTAAAAACTGTTTGAGCTAATTTGAACAAACTATTTGGAATCAGGAAAGAAATACCTTTCATAAAAATAAAAAATATACAGAGTGTTTGTTCCATTGAAAATATCACAACTTCACTCCACAGTTCGTTTGTTTTAAGTCACGTTTTATATGAAAATTTTAGATTCTTCGGTCAAGAATTAACAAGATGGTATATCGGTTTTAATAAAACTACAGGGAAACTCAAAATACAGGGTGTCCAGTAACTTATGGGCCGTAGAGTAACTAGAGATACTAGACATCAAACTAAGCCGATTGAGTCATATAAGTTTTTTCGGATTGTTACTCGTTCTAGAGATACAGGGTGTTGAAAGTAAAAGTTTTTTCTCGAAAATAAGCCATAATTTTAAAACGGTTCAATGAATCGAATTTTATGTTTTTATGAGCAAGAAATAAGAATTTGTAGACATTTTTAAGTTTGAAACTAGAGGGCGCTAGTTGCATACACTGGCCTTCATAAATCTATGATTTTTTTTACCTGTGATATTAGTTGTTTTTCAATTATAGTTTCATAAAGAAGGGCATTTTCTGAGTCAAAAAGTGTACTTGATTGATCTTAATATCTTTAACGGTTTTCGAGATATTTCCCTTTAAACATCCCGAAGCATAAAAAACATAGTACATAATAATTAAATTAATAATACATAAATTATATACACCCTGTGTCTCTAAAACAAGTAACAATCCGAAAAAACTTATATGACTCAATCGGCTTAGTTTGATGTCTAGTATCTAGTATACGTTTTTTTTTTGATAATTAAAATAATAATTTAATTATGTACGATGTTTTTTTATGCTTTGGAATGTTTAAAGGGAAATATCTCGAAAACCGTTAAAGATATTAAGATCAATCAAGTATGCATTTTTGCCTCAGAAAATGTCCTTTTTAAGAAACTAAAATTGAAAAACACCTAATATCACAGGTAAGAAAAAAAATCATACATTTATGAAGCCCAGTGTATGCAACTAGCGCCCTCTAGTTTCAAACTTAAAAATTTCTACAAATTCTTATTTCTTGCTCATAAAAATATATTATTGCCAACTTTCAATTCGATTCATTAAACCGTTTTAAAATTATGGCTTATTTTCGAGAATAAACTTTTACTTTTAACACCGTGTATCTCTAGAACGAGTAACAATTCGAAAAAACTTATATGACTTAATCGGCTTAGTTTGATGTCTAGTATCTCCAGTTACTCTACGGCCCATAAGTTACCGGACACCCTGTATAGGACCCTATTCAGTCTAGGTTGGATGTTGGATGACCCTGTATTTGCAGGTTTTTGTGAATATTGGGGTTAATCTTAATCTTATAATTATTTTGCTAAACGTTTCAAAATAATAAATAATATATTTGGAAAATTAAGACATGCATTAAATTTAAGCAAATTTAAATACAAAAGGCTTTTTATTTTAATAAATACAGCATTTTACTATGCCACATGACGCCTCTGACTTAGCACTGATACAGTTTTGATTGATGATTTTTATATATTCGATATTTGAATTATTGAAAGTATAAATAATAACTAGTTAATTAGTGTCAACGGTTTGAATGACGATTAAATAAGTAAGTACACAGAAAGAACAATAAATTTTAAAAATACAGTATCTAAATAAACACAATTTTGAAATTGATATGGTTCTAATTGGTCAGAAACGTCTTCTTAATAAGTAACTACGCGTTTATAATAAATACTAGTTTGATCCCGGAAACTTAACGGATATATAACCGCGTCAAACTTCGCCTGCCGCGAAGCTTATCGGCTTTGGCAAATATTTAAGTCATGCATTCGCCAAAAAACATATTACCACAAATTTTTTTATATGCTCTTACTTTATGGCTTATTTAGACATAACATTTTTTATTCAGAAGATGATTTCTTTCTTTAAAAAAATAATTATAAAGCTACATTTTATAGATATCTTGGTTACGGTCGTATCATCTTCGCCTTTGTGTTGGTGCCGTCTGGTTTCAGAGCCTAGGAGCTCTAAAAGTCTAATTGCAACCTAATTTTTCATCTCGTCTCACGGTTGGACTCTTAATTTAAATATCATATAATGTATTTTTGGCTTAGATTATAAGTAGGAAACGTTTAGTTTTTAAAATTTTCCTTCTAAAAGTCCTGTTTTATATAGAGATTAAGGGGTTCGGACGCATATCGTTTTAGTTATTGATTCAAGATGCAATTTTATAGGAAAACAAGTAAAAAGAATAATATTTTATAGTATTTTTCTATTATATATGTACTTGTCTGTTCCGTTTTCCCTTTTTTAGAGCTATTTTAAATCAAAAAAAATATAACCCAATGCAATAAAATACTTTTACAACAAAAACAACAAACAATTAGGTATTTATTTTTTATTTAAAGAGAAAAATTAAAGTAAAAATTTTAATTGTGACATATTTTATGGAAGAAGTGTGATAATTTATAATAAAAAAAATTGTGCGGGAAGAAACGAGAATTTTTTATTATGAATATACAAAACGGCACTTAAGAAGGAGTATTTCAAAACCTAAGCATTTACACCAAAAACTGCTCTTAGATCTACGCTCCTAAAACACATGATTTCTGAAAAAATCATCAATTTTGGCGATATTTACTTTAGTTTTAATCATGAAAAACCGAGCGCGAAAAATGCTGGTTTGAGTTGTACATATGTCTTATGTTAAAATTTTGGATTGACACCAATTTTCACAAATATAAAAAGGTTTTTTTTGAAATAAAGAGCCAGCTAGGAATATTAAAAAAGAAACATTTACAAAAACAAATTTAATCCAAGCATGCAGAGGGGAAGAGGTAATAATTTAATTTTCTAAATTAGTTAGGTAAATTTTAAACGAACTTTAGCGCTTTTCCGCCTTCTTTGCTAGGTACAATATTATGAAATACATGTAGTCCCGACTGTCCCTTCCTCCAGAAACTACATCCATGGACACACTGTATTAAGACAAAATTATTTTAGTCCTATTTTGTACTGTTTTCTTTTATAAAACTAAAACTATATTTGCAATATCATCCCGGTAAAATTATTTACATAATTGCAAAAGCAGCATCATAATATGGCATATCAAAACAAGTATATCTATAGGTACTAGTATTAAATCCCTGGTATGTAATAGTTTATCTTATACCACGGTTTATTGCTTATACTTTGTACGTATATCTTTCCACCTTTTATAGCCCATTGTCATTGTCTATATCTGTAACAACAGCATCACATCAAATATGAAGTGACAACACAGTATTATAATGGTTTCCAAGAATGTAATAGAAATGTAAATTAGAATTTTGGATGTAGGAGTTTTTATTATGTGGTATTATTATAATATAAAGTCAATAACATACAGCGGCGGCGCCAGTGGGGGGGGGGGAGGGGACAGGGTGGGCACCGGCCCACCCTAGAAACATGAGTGCCCACCCAAAATTTATGGATTCGGTTTTGTAATGGAATTTTCTGAGAAAGTCGTTTCATCATTTGTCTATGTAAATTTATCTTCTACCATTTTTGCCATTCCCCCCATTTACGTTTTATGGATGCCCTTGACATGTATCATGTAAATTATAAAACATTGGAGGTATACCTATATTTTTATAAATTCAAAGAATATACAAAGGATTTTTTTCAGTGTAATTATTATCAAAAACAGCTCAATATTAACATAGATGTTTGCGACTTATTGTCGCCAATTCGACGCCGCGTCACTATAAGTAATACAAGTTGGTACTTAAAACATTCTAACTGTTCTTATTTCAAGTTGTCTGATGGACAAACAGGAAGTACAAAATAATTGTGATTGGCATATTATTATAATCTTGATGCTATCATTCTCTTTCGCTTATGTAACTACTTTTCACTGGCTGTATTCATACAGGAAGTCCCGACAAAAACTAATCCTGTTGGTTTCATTGCATTCGATCTAACTGGATCCCTAAACAATAATGGTAAAAGTCGCAAATTCACAGCTTCTTGCTTATAAACAATCTCCCCTCCACATATTTTCCGATTTGATTTAAGGGTAATTTGTCTATGGTTGAGTTCAATAATGTATCGCGGCTTTAGGGGCGTATAGGGGGCAAGCATGTTTAGGGGCTTCCATCCTTGTCTAACGATTTTTTTAATGTGTACTTTTATTTAAGTTTTAAAAAACTTTTAAAAGTTGTCTTGTTTTATATTCGTGTATGACAAAATTGTTTCCTAAATAACAAGCATTTTTCTCATTATGTATTGTTAATCTGTTCCCCACAACCTCCACCCCCTAACGAATAACTTAAACTAGCAAAATTTCCTGAATCTTCACCTATTTCAATACACATTTTCGCCTGGGACTCCTTTTAGAGTCGGCTTATTCCTTGCATGTCGACTGACCTATAGTTTATAGGCACTAAATTGAAACATCTCGGCTTGGGTCGTATTTAGAAAATTCTTGTCTTGTTTAAAATTGTGCAGCCGTATAGTAATATAAACTTCTAAATACGACCCTGTTCAGGTGAGTGTTCAAGTGTATATATTTTAATTTAGTGCCAGTTGGAAATAAATAGACTATTATACAGGGTGTCCCGTAACTTATGGGCCGTAGAGTAACTGGAGATACTAGATATCAAACTAAGCCGATTATATCATATAAGTTTTTTCGAATTGTTACTCATTCTAGAGATACAGGGTGTTGAAAGTAAAAGTTTATTCTCGAAAATAAGCCATAATTTTAAAACGGTTTAATGAATCGAATTGAAAGTTGGCAGTATTATGTTTTTATTAGCAAGAAATAGAAATTTGTATAAATTTTTAAGTTTCAAACTAGAGGGCGCTAGTTGCATACACTGGGCTTCATAAATCTATGATTTTTTTTCTTACCTGTGATATTAGGTGTTTTTCAATTATAGTTTCTTAAAGAAGGACATTTTCTGAGTCAAAAAGTGTACTTGATTGATCTTAATATCTTTAACGGTTTTCGAGATATTTCCCTTTAAACAACCCAAGGCATAAAACACCCTGTATATAGCGTCACAAAATAGGATTTGCCTATTAGTATTAGATGTATGCCTGTTTTTATTAAAAGTTTAAAATTCTACAGAAATACGAAATAATATTTTTTAAATAATTATTTTTTAAAATTTTTTTTCGTAATTTATCTTAAAATAAAATAATGGCCCTGATGCTTTATATTGAGGCACCATTAAAACTCAATATTATTGCGAATTTCAAATCCTTCCATTTTCAGTTTATTGGGTACTAATTACAATATGTGTGACTTCACTTTATGTCATTTTATACAGGGTGATGGCTAAAATTATTAAGGTGTGTAAAATCTCCTGATTTTAAAATTAATATTTCTAAAAAACGAAACTATGAAAATTAAATTTTGTTATTGTTTTGGTTACAGATTTATGTTGGGTATACTTACTGAATCCGTTATAGCGCAATGCCGTGCGTGTCAATTAAAAAGAAATTAATTTAAAAAATCCTGATATGAAACCGACCCTCCCTCTGTTTTCGAGGATGGAGGCTACAGAAAAAAAGGTTGACTACAGCTATATGTTATGTACCTACTGTACTCATTACAGCGCAGTGCTGTTCCTGTCAATTAATAAAATTGAATTCCAAAAATCGTTATATTATTCAACCCACTTTCCCCCAGTTTTCAAGGATGGAGAATAAGAAAAATTATTTTCTTTAAACTGACACGAACGATACTAAGCTCTAATGGGTACAGTAGGTACCTCACATAAAACTGTAACCAACGTAATATTAAAATTTAATTTTCATAACCTTGTATTTTAGAAACATTAATTTTAAAATCAGCAGATATCAGCTTGATATTTTAACCATCACCCTACATAAAAAAGACATAAAGTGATGTCACACACAGTGATGTAGCCAGAAAATATGCTCGGGGGGGGGGGGGGGGGGCTCAGTGGGCGTAAGTAGGGACATTTTTTTCTGGAGAGAGATACTACATGTATTTTATGATGTTGGACTACTTAGTAAAGAAAGCGAAAAATTTTCGGGGCCACGCCCAAAGTTCATTTAAAATTCACCCAACTACTATTAAATTTTAAAAATTCAATTATTACCTCTCCCCCTCTGCATGGTTGAATTAAATTTGTTTTTGTACATGTTTTTTTTTTCATTTTTTTTTTGATATTCCTAGCTGGCTCTTTATTTAAAAAAAAAACATTTTTTATATTTGTGAAAAATATGAATATTGGTGTCAATCCAAAATTTTAATATAAGACTTATATATGACTCTAATCAGCGTTTTTCATGATTAAAAATAAAGTAAATATCGCTCCCCACGCAAAAATTCATGATTTTTTCAGAAATCAAGTATTTTAGGAGAGTAGATCTAAGAGCAGTTTTTTTAGGTTTTGAAATACTCCTTCTTAAGTGCCGTTTTATATATTCATAATAAATCATTCTCGTTTCTTCCCGCACTATTTTTAATATTATAAATTATCACACTTCTTCCATAAAACATGTTTTAATTAAAATTTGCACTTTAATTTTTCCCTATATAAAAAATACCTATTTTTTCTTTGTTTTTGTTGTAAAAATATTTTTTTGCATTGGCTTATATTTTTGTTGATTTAAAATAGCTCTAGAAAAGGGAAAACGGAATAGACAAGTATATATAATAAAAAAATACTATAAAATATTATTATTTTTACTCGTTTCCCTTTAAAACTAAATCAATAACTAAAACGATATGCGTCCGAAATCTTAATCTCTATATAAATCAGGACTTTTGGAAGGAAAAGTTTAAAAACTAAACGTTTCCTACAAGACCTTTGTAATCTAAGCCAAGAATACATTATTTAAAAATTTAAATTAAGAGTCCAAGCGTGAAGCGAAAAATTAGGTTGCAATTACTCCTAGGCGGGGGAGGGGTATTTAGGGGGGGGGGGGGGGGGGGGGCTGAAGGCCGGCACCCCCTGTAAATACGCCACTGGTCACACACATTGTACTTGGTGGTCCCAGAGACAGCTTACTCAATAAATTGAAAATGGAACGGAATGAAATTCAAGTACTTTTTAATTATTCCATAATTAATCGACGCAGTATATCGAGTTCATTTGTCCTCTTCTAAATCCAATCCGCGGACATAGGTACTGTATAAAAATATAATTATTGCTCCATTTTTAAAGTATTAATTAAAAATTACTAGCACCTGATGTTTTACTTGTTGAATTGATCTAAATTCGCATACTTTTTTTTTCTTTTTAAAGTTTTCATAACACTTATATTCTTAATCATGAAGAAAATGTTTTTTTTTGTAATTTTGTTTAAATCTGAATACAATTTTAATTTTTATTTATTCACTTGCATATTTTTCTAAAATTTTACAAAAAACAATTCCGAAATTCAAAACATCGTATATTGATCTAAACATGCAACAACGATTTTCAAAAAAAGTTATGTTATCAAAAAAAGTACCTGTAGAAATGACATTAACCGGGATGTTTTCCATAGGCCTAAACAAATCTAACTCTTCACCAACTTTATTTTAAATTTATTGAAAACACGTTTTTATTTGCGATTTTAGAAGAAATATCTGATGTATAGCTACAGCTGCTGGATGCTGTGTTCCGTGAGATGTATGTGTACTGTCAATAATGCAAATTATACTTGCGCCCCCGTAAGCGCTGAAACAGGGGATCAATGGCAATTTTTGGAGTTTTTGTTACCTCGCCCAATTTATCAGCGCCTGATATTAGGAGGTCTCAATCAATGATATTTCGAGGTTTTCTAAGGGTTATCTAAGTTAGATAAAGATGGCATGCTTATCCAAAATTGTTATTTTTTGTTTATAATAGAAAATAATTTTTAGATCCCTACGTTGCTATTGAATTTATATGTGCGGTGCACGGTGGAAATTACTGGCCAAACTCTATAGAATTCATTTCTGTGTTACAGTAAGCTTTAACTGTAGACTGGTAGGTGTCGCCAGTTATTCCATTTAACATTACTGAACCAGTGATGTAAATTTTCGTTACTTTTAAGGACTTGGACCGATTTGTTACTTTGGGTATTAGGACTCGTTACTTTATGTAAATCGTTATTAAATTGTGTTATTGTTATAGCTTTGATCGATTGCCAAATAATCGTGTTTTTAGTATAAATATATTAAATTCAGGTAGGATTGTCAATTTTCAAATATGTGATTAAAAAACACATAAAAACATACCTACAATATGACAACAATCGGAATTGTCGAGCCCTTTGATTCATTCGCCTTTCTTTGTACTGCCTTTTCTATTTATGTAATATATTTTTTTAATTAATAATATTTTGCATAAATTTCTTTTAGAGTTGAATTTTTATTCTTGAATGAATTAATATCCAAATAAAAAATGTCCCTAAAATAATTATTAAAAAAAATATAAATATCATATTTTTTCTGTCAGAAACTATAAAGAAGCCGCCACCGTCCTCGAGGCGTGTGATTGAACAAATACCATTAGCAAGTGTACGACGTAGTACGTGTGTCGCTACGTGTTAGAACTTTTTACGCTTGTCTTTTGTTTTGTATACAGTAATAAATAAATCCGTCAATCAGTTTAGATTTTATAAAATATTTTTTTACAGTAAAAAAGTTTTGCAAATAATAAAGTATTTTGTCTTAAAGTATTTGAATAAGTATAGTGTGTGTCATTTAGACCGAGCAGGGGACCCTCTGAAAGCGGGGCCCTAGGCCCGGGCCTACCAGGCCTATTGGGAAAATAGGCCCCGGGCAAAATCGGCGCTACACCTGTATTTGGGGGCTTAATCTCCAGGTGAATCCTACACAATCCTATATACTACACCCCCAGAAAATTATTTCTAACAAAAAGTCGTCCTATATAGAAAAGGATCTAAAAACACCAATTGGTCTATAGGGGGGCTAATCTAGTTTCAGGGGGAGCTGTGGCAGTATTTTCTAATCCGCAATACTGCCTTAAAGTAAAGGACATTGATATACAGGGTGGGGATTTTAAATAAAACGCTGCTTATAGCGGCTTTGGGGATAAGATTTCTCTAAAATCCAAAAATATTTCCTCAGCGATTTTTTATGGGCCTCGCTTTTATCATGTAAAAAAAATTTGAACCCCAAGAAGGGGCGGAGCCCTAACCAACTTTTTTTTTTAAATTAGAGAATACCACTTGTGGCACCTTTTGGAAAGCTAAGTAAAAAGGAATTTGTCCATATAGTTTTTTTCTACATATCAAACCATGTGTCAGAAATTTAATAAAACAAAAACATCAACAATAACTTTAAAATTGTCACTTTTTTAGTATAGCAATTGTTAAAAATGTGCCCCATGAATCTGTTAGCACAGACCCGAACATACCAAACCGATGCGCGTTGGTAGCAGTGACGTAATTAGCCCTCTGACCTGGGGGTGGCCTAGGGTGGGTCTGTTATTGTGACTTGGCAGTTGGTCAATAATCAACAGTAATATCACAAGACCTCGTTTTTTGATCGGTTAGATTATTCATTATTATTCACGAAAACTTTTTTTGAAAATTTTTCGAGTTGAATTTGGACATGTTTATTATGATCCCGAGAGCGAAGCTCGAGGGATTTAATTTTTGAATAAACAAGCCCAAAGTTCAACGAGTATTGCCAAAAAAGTTTGAGTGAAAAATGGAAAATTTAACCAATAAAAAAATGATGGTCGAATAATATTCGGCAAGATTATTTTGTACATCGTTGAAAAAACATGCCCAGTTCAACGAGTAAAATTGCCAAATAACTTTGAGGCTGACCAAGACTTTCCAAGACTTCTGGCGTGATTAAACGTATGTCTGCCCGAATCCTTGCCTTGAATTCTTCCAGAACGGTCACCTGTATTTGTTTTTATTTCCTGCCAATTAAAAATAAATAGACAATAGTAATTCTATTTTTTACGTAGTTGTATTAGTTTTTTTTAAATTGTTAACTTGTGTGCGTTTTTCTTATATCATCTTTCTGTTTAGGCCTTCAGGCTGCGTTTAGGAGCTGTCAGGACCTGAGGTAAGTACATTTGATTTTATTTTGTTCTATAATGTTAATGTATCTTACAAATTGAGAATGTTTATTGTTTTTACTCTACAATATTTCTTTCGTAACTTACAGAACGCTCTGATGATGACCCTCTTAGGTCGAAACGCGTAGGCTTAATATATAAGTTTAAGAAAGAAGATAGGAATTTAACTTTTGCCCTCACTTATTAACTTATAAATTGAAATAAATCGTAATCTTTGATTTTGAATTTAAAATGACTTAATAATAATCAGTGCTTATTCGTCCCTGCGTCTTTTGTTTTATCCACCGTTTTAACACTTGTCATAAAGGCTATTGTTTTACAACGGTCTAAAAACAGATAAACCTATCGGAAAGAGCTAATTTTTAATTTTGTTTCTATTTCTGCTATCATGTATTTCGCGAAACACAAAAAAAGGAGAGATACGAAAAATATTTTTCAGAACGCAATGTTATAACAAAATTTGTCCGTTGGCGTGAAAAATTGAAACATGTCGACTGATAGTATAAAAATGTGGAATTCGTCTGCAAAAAAGCGCTTGATTTTGTATTCAACAAACACCCCCAGAAAATTAATTGTCAAAGGGGAAAGTTTACACCGCGTAGACGTAAATATCAGCCTATATATTTTCAGTGGCGTTCAAAAAACTCGTTAATTCCCTGGTTAAATGAACTAAAAGCCAAAAGGAGCAAAATGATAATTATTTACAAGTTTCCAAGCGTTTTATTTTATAGCTACAGGGTTATTGGTGTTTTGAATATTCTACACCAGCACTCGAATGGAATTTTGTAGCTTCGTTTACTTCTCGTAAAATATATATTTTTTTGGTTCTTTCACATAGCTTGTATTAATATAATTTGGACTATAAATTTTTTATTGTAATTAAAATTTCCAAATTTATTTGTCATATACAGGATGTCCCGTAATTTATGGGCCGTAGAGTAACTGGAGATACTAGACCTCAAACTAAACCGATTATGTCATATAAGTTTTTTCGGATTGTCATTTTTGTTTTTTTTTTGTTAATTTAATTATTTACTATGTTTTTTTATGCTTTGGGATGTTTAAAGGGAAATATCTCGAAAACCGTTAAAGATATTAAGATCAATCAAGTACACTTTTTGACTCAGAAAATGCCCTTCTTTTAGAAACTATAATTGAAAAACACCTAATATCACAGGTAAGAAAAAAATCATAGATTTATGAAGCCCAGCGTATGCAACTAGCGCCCTCTAGTTTGAAACTTAAAAATTTCTACAAATTCTTATTTCTTGCTTATAAAAACATAGTGTGGCCAACTTTCATTTCGATTCATTAAACCGTTTTAAAATTATGGCTTATTTTCGAGAATAAACTTTTACTTTCAACGCCCTGTATCTCTAAAACGAGTAACAATCCGAAAAAACTTATACGACATAATCGGCTTAGTCTGATATCTAATATCTCCAGTTACTCTACGACCCATAAGTTACGGGACACCCTGTATATAGTTTACTACTTATTTTTCAATTTCTTAAATTATGCGAAATTATTTTTATATATACAGTGTGTCTACATAAGTTGGCAAATAATGGGAAACTTTTTTATTATAAACTTTACGAAAAAAAGTTATTCTTTATAAAAAGTTCTTCTTCATAAAAAGTTCTGCAAGGTCCAAAACCTAAAGTATGTACAATCATCAAATGTTACATTTTTTCAGTCGTATACGAGGTTTGTCAAAAAATGTGAATTTAGCCCAAGAGTAAAGTACCTACCTTTATTTTTGACAATATTGAAAACTGTAAATATGAAAAGTTGTTCGGAATGTAAAACTATATTTTAATATGCAATTACATTCTTTTACTTAAATTTTTTTTATAAATTAAAAAAAATTTTCTTTATCCGTAAATTAAGAAAAATTTGTAAAAATAAAAAAAAACATAAGTAGAAGGATGTAATTGCATATTAAGATATAGTTTTACATTCGGAACAACTTTTGATAATTACAGTTTTCGATATTCGGTACTTTACTCTTGGGCAAAATTCATATTTTTTGACAAACGTCGTATACGACTGAAAAAATTTAACATCTGATGGTTGCATTTTATGTTTTGGACCATGCAGAACTTTTTATGGAGAATAACTTCTTTTCGTAAAGTTAATAATAAAAAAGTTTCCCATTAGTTGCTGGTAGTAGACACACTGTATATTTTAAATTAAACCAAAACATTGCATTCTCTTGGCCCGAATCATGGCCATGTTAATTATTGGATTTTAAAAACTTTTGAAATTTGGATTCTAGAGCTATTGGAGAAATTTGCCTTTGAAATATAGTTTAGCGGGTTTTTGTTGATTGGCACAATATTTCAGCATAATTTACTTATTGGAAAAATGTTGTACTATATTTGATTAGGTTATTAGAAATCTGTATTTTTGGCTGAAATTTAAATTTTAAAAATGTTTTATTTAGTATTTTGCTCACCTTTATTCACACTTCAAAAATTTAATTGTATTTTTCTTAAATTTTTATTTTCAACGAAAAAGTAGAATGGTCATTTTTTGTGCGCTACTGAAATGCCATTTTTATTTCCGATTGCAGATATTTTGCTGTCGGATTTAAATTGGCGACAAAAAATCTGCCAAAGTGTGCCGAAGCTGCGGCTACTCTCGTTAGCCAGATAATATATTGACAAATCGGACAATCAGTCACTACTAATATGCATATTTTAATCAAGCCCATTGTTTTTAAATTTGGCGAAACTAAAAATATTTGTGAAAACACTGAACGGAGGAAAGGGTAAAACTGTGAATTAATAGCTTTAAATTTGAACATATTTGAATGGTGACAAGACAGGAATGGTGGATAAAATATGTTGTCCACCACAACGCATAATAATTATTCCTTTTGTTTTAAGTTAAGTTATATTAGTATGTGCTTGTAAATAAGAAGCAATTACATAACAAGTGATGAAAGTGATACTTTTAAAACGAGGAGATATTCTTATAATTCTCCGAGTTTTAGAATAATCACTTTCACACGAATAATGTACACTATTTTTCCTACGACCACAAAGAATTATTGAAAAAGCCCTTGATTTGTGAAGAAAATATTTCAACACTAGTGTTGAAATTAGCATACTTAGGATTATGTTCCACTTAATATCTGGTTTAATAGTTTGTCAATAGGCTTTTCCATTATTTGTAGTTTAACTTTTTCATATTTTATATATTATAGGAAGAACTACTCCTGGATTGAATTCTAGATTCACCAGAAGGAAAAATTTTAAATTTAATCAAGAAAAGATACATTAAACATAAATTTAAAAAATCCACCCAACAAGAAAGATTTCAATTCAATATACCTAATTCTATAAATTAGTTAATTTTTTTATAAAAAAAGTCAAATACTCCTGACGGAATTTGAACCTGTGACCTTGCGATCTGTAGGCTAGAGCTCTATTCTCTACGCTATGGCTACCGACAACAATTTGTTGCTTAATACATGACTCTCTTCACTCTTCAGCGCGATTTGTTTTTTCTGGTAATAGATTTTCCAGTATATTATTAACATTTTTTATAATTTCAGATGGCGTATTTTCACACTCTTATTCTGAATCACTCGACAAATACATGAAAAATAAACACTTTACAATTACTGCTTTCTAAAATTTGTTATTTTTAATAAATAGGGGTGGTCTGTCAAATTGGCACCATATTTTTAAATTAAATAGTGTGCCTTGTATTTCAACTCTAGAGTTGAAATATTTTTTTAACACGCGTGTGAATTCCCTAAAAAAACGTTCACATTTTTTCTGATATCCGAACACAGGTCAACAGGGATTTAGAAAATTTAACGGAAAAATCAATTATCAAACAAAAAAACTCTAAAATACAATTTAGTTATTATAATTTCATATTACATTAAATCACAAAGCCTATACAGGGTATTTCACCTTAAAACTTCCAATTTTTGTATCTTTAACACGAATTAGCATAACTAATTACTGTCTTATTTTCTTCTCCTTTTAGCAATTTTTAATGATTTAAAAATACTATTTATTAGGTTTTATTGTAAGTAAAATAATTCTTCTTCTATTAAAAGATCCGCTTTGAAAATAATGTTTGACTCTCATGCTGTATTGTCTTCCGACCTAAGAGATCCACAAGTTAATTGTCCGTATACAAGATGGTATTTATTTTCCTTTCAACTTTTGACCCCTACCTTGTGTTTATTTCTTATGTTTCTGCTGAACAAAATTAAGGGTAAAAAAACTCTGTGGTACAGATTTAAAATAACTTTATTTTGCTTAAATATATTGTATGTATATATAAACATTTTCTGTAAAATAATTTTTTAACATAATATTAACGAAAATAGTTAACTTCTAAGGTTTAACAAAAATTACAACATATCAAAAATGTAGGACTTAAAGCACCTTATCAAGTAGCATTTAGCGTAATACATTGTCCAAGATTCATCATATATAGAGCGTATCCCCGCTCTAAAAAATGGCCTTCTCTCAGAAGTGAGTTCTAAAAAAATACTGACCCTTCATACACTATTTAATTTTTAAGGCTCAAAATAAAAAAACACCCATTTTGTTAGGCTCAGGGGGGGAGGATGCCTTCCCCGCCTCCCTGACTTCGCCACTGCACTTAATAATGAAGAAGTTTAATAAGAAACCTGTCCCTATCAATTTTAATAAAATTTGGTATTCACACATGATCAACTACTAAAGTTCGTATTAGCTTGGAATTTTTTTCAGGAAATCCCGTTTTTAGACGTACCAAGTGACCAAATAAGAATGTGCGCCGACCATATCTCGGGAACTGTTTGTCATAAACTGATGAAATAAAAAAAAAAATGTTACGAAATCGACTAAAAGAAATCGCTGAAAATTATTTTTAAGGTTATATATTTATCGCTAAAGGGTGTTCGTGTTCAACCTATGAAGATTATAGGATTTTTTATTCGATATTATGCCAAATATAGTTATGTCAAAAATTCAGTGTTTTATTCTTCGGAATATATGGTATAACTTTGCTTTAATACATTGTGCTCTGACTCGCAAATTAAAATGAGGGAAGAAGGGGGAACATATCCTAAAAGTGATACCATAACTCCAGTTTTCCTTAACTAAATTTAACACTTTATGACAAACGGTTTCTGAGAGATGCCGGGGTTCGTTCATATGTGGCCACAACACGGTGAATTAGAGGTGCTATAGAAATAAAACAAAACAAAATGTATTTTAATCGGTGTGATGTTCAGAAGTTCATTTTTAATTTCTTCCCCCTTAACGTGAATATAGGCTGCTAAGAAAATGGGTTCATTATATTTTGACCAAATTTCATTAAGATCGGGCGAAGAGGCACGTTTTATCCGTTTCCGTATAAATTACTAAACACTTTTTGTACTGTGACTTTTAAAAACTCAAATAGATACCTATTAAACATAAAGCAGATTTTAACTCATTAATAATGTGTAAGAAATTTTTAAAATTGTTTTTCGTTAATGTCGAACAGAGCAGCGGGTTGTGCATCGTAAGAGAAAACAATTCAAGTGACGTGTATGTTTAATATTCTAATAGAGCGGAATATTTCATTTAATAGGTACGTACCATAATAGTTATTTATTATAATGAGGAATCAGTCAACTCAGTAAATGTTTTTAAATTATTAACTACTTACACACGTTTAAAGTAAAAAATCTATAATAGTAAATGAATTGAAAAAGAGTAAAAATTCTGTTTAGACGATTAAGTTTTGGGGCTGTTTCCGGTGTCCATCGAGAAATATGCGTAACGCTGTGTTGTCACATTTATTTTATTTACGCGACGATACACTAACACCGGAATAACAATGCGCATTATGAAATTTTATTTTTAAGTTATCGGACATGTAGAACCGATCCTTCGGAGATGTTTTTGCGATCTGGCCACTGTACCTATATTAATACATCAGCGTACATTCATGTACGTCGCGCATCGACGTGAACTTAATTTGTACATACACAGTGATGTTATAAGATATAAATACCACTTTTGTATGGACAGTGGGCACACACGGTCGTACAAGTCGGTCCAAACACTGCCAGAAGAAATGTGTTTGGTAGCAGTGGGGTGCGCTATTCTTGATTTAAAAAAAAACTAGATAAAAGAAGTTGCATTCCAAATGAAGCAAAGAATGGCTGATCAAAAAATGTTCATCTTTTACAAAAATACCTTTGCGGTGTCAACATTTTCTACAAAAACTTTAATTTTAATACCATTTACTTGATTTTATTTAAAACATTTCCTAAATTTTTCAATAGCTGTTATTTTTATTACGAAGTAAAATGTTGTGTACAAAAGTTTTCATTATTTTGAATAACATTTTTGCCCGCGGTGTTGTTAAAATTTTTTAATTTTTTAAATACATTCACCAATTTAATGTTCAACAAAGTGCTAATTGTAAAAAACAATACCCTAAACGCCAGGCAAATAATAACTTTTTAAATTTTTAATTAAATGATTGTCCTACCTCACTGGTTAAAAAGACACCATGTAGATGTTTGCCGTACCCATACGCAGTCGCACTTTAGCGTACGCGCGTTGATAGAAGTTCGCCACACTTCTTGAATGCGCATACATGTTCGCGACGAAAAAATACCCACACACGCTAGTTTTTGATTTTACGTTGATGGTTGTGCGTTGATGTATTAACACATGAACGCCCGTGTATGCCCCCTTTAGGTAGGGCAAACCTATATTAATGTATATAATGATTTAAACGGTGAAAAACTTTATTTTGAAAATATATATTAAGTAAATCAAAAGTGTGAGTAGTTAAAATACAAAAATTAAATTAACAAAACATAAGAAAGTAACGACACTATTAACTCAACTGAATAGCTTTATTTATTGTTTTATGGAACCGTAAAACAAGGCTACGTTTACACCTTTTTAACACATTTTTGCGAATATCTCGTCTAGTTTGGGTATTAAAAACTGTGCATTGTACCGACTTAAGTAACAGCTACCCATACCTGGTTTTAACATGAAAATAGTAATTTTATTAAAAAATATACAGGGTGATTCCTAAGTTGGTACATTTACTTACTTTTTTAAGTGTGTATGGAAGGCATTAAAATAAACAACATTTTCAAATACCTTTTTTCAAAAAACTCAAAAATAATATACTTACATTAATTTATTACACTATGGATCAAATACGGTTCTGCCTAACTTGCCCGTTGAATAACATTAAGAAAACTTTTGGGTGTAGGATGAGCTCGCAAGGGAAAGCGTTCTGCTTATAATCTCGAAGCAGCAGCCGCACTTTGACGACACTTACTGTAATTAGCACCATATCTACTAGTTCATTGTTTTCAAATTTTACCATTTTCAGGTGTCACCAATTTAAAATTAACTTACTTCAGAAAAACACACCGTAGCGTATTGCCAAATAATTGACTACCGATCCGTAAATTGCATGACTTATAAGAGATAAGACAAACAACAAACAAGTATAGTAGGCTACGTTTTGATAACCAGGCCCGCACCCAGATTTTTTACTTCTGTATCTCGTCTATTTTTAAGTTTTTTGAAAAAAGGTATGCGAAAATGTTGTTTATTTTAATCACTCTGTATATTGAAAGAAGTTAACATTTAAAAATTACCTAGTCCTAAGAAAAATTTTAAACTTTTCATAATTTTTCTAGAGGTTTTTATTTGAAAATATGTATAACTATTATAGTAGCCACCGAGAGTTATGGTGGACACATTTTTAATCGTTATTTAAAAGCAGAAGAAACTCAAAAAACAGATTTTTTTGCCTTTAAATAATCGGGATATGGTGCCTAGCTTGCTAAAACCAAACAAACCGGAACAAATCAGAAAAAAACCTGCTAAAGTCTACTATTGTTGCAGAGAGCAGCTAGTATTTTATCGACTGCTAAGAACAAAATAATTATTGTAAGAAAAAATAGTCATTTTGTTAGGTCCATCTGGCTCATATATGATCTGACAAAATAAAGGAATGTGCACGCAAACTAAAATTATTGTAAGATCATGGGTACTGCTGTCTTTATTGGAACTTTAATAAAGTGCTTTAAGTCCGAACAAAACGTTATAGGCTCTTGGCAACTATTTTAGCAACGTATATGATTAACATTTATTAATTTAATTTGTTTATTTGTATAATTCCGTTACTAACCCTACGTTAAATTACTATTATATTACACGATTAGAAATTCGCAAAAAGAAATGAAACTATTGTATCCTGTAATCTTGGCCGTTAGGATATTATTAAAAGGGTATCCTTGTAAAAATAAACAAACTATTGTTTAATTGATAGGAATATGCTAAAGTTTTACACCCATTTTATTATTTAACAGCTACTTTTGATATGATGAATTAAAGAGAAGTTGTAAAAGGTCATTTTAGTTGTAATAACTTTATCAAGACCCAAATTCTTCTGAATGGCTGGTGGATTTAGCTGCGATTTTTGGCATAGCTTACGTTTACCTTCAGGATTAGTCATATGGATTGAAAAATAACTTACTTTTCATTCTTCGTCTTTCCCCGTTGTAATGTACCATTTATTATTCTAATAGCTCAGTGCGTCTCGTAACCAGCGACGGTACCAGGGGGGGGGGGGGGGGGGGGGTAAAAACATGGGTGCCCACCCTAGTTCACCCAAAATTTAGGGATTCGGTTTTGTAATGGAATTTCCGTGGGGTATGGGGGTTTGACTATGATGAGAACAAAGTGGTATTATAGAAGGATGGAATAATGTAATAAGAGATAAAGAGAACGATGATGACCTTTTTTTGTCAGTTTGGACAAGAGGGGAGTTATGGCGTTATAAAGCGTAGGTAAGGCGGCGACCTTTTTTTTTAGAGTCGAAGTCATTTTTGCTTTGAGCAGTTCCCGTCCAAAAATCATCAAGCCCACCCATCCCAAAAATGCTGGCGCCGCCACTGCTCGTAACGGCTTTAAGAAAAGCACCAAACCAGAAATTTTTAACGGGATCTAATAATATCTTACCTATGATACATGAGAGATGGAGGAATTCTTTTCGGGGGAAAGGGGCAATCGTTTTTTCTTCGAGTACTTAAGGAGGGAAATTTAACGCGATGTAGGAAATAATTGTTTCGAGTTAGGAAAAATATGTTATAATTTAAAATGTTTTTATTTGTAAAAAAGAGTGTTTTCTTTCTATTTATTTTAAAACGACTCTAAAAAGAAAAAAAATGGCAAAGTCGTAAGGCTCAGTAGAGCAGTCACTAAATTGGTTTAAGGGAAACAAAAATCAGGGTCGAAAGCAAGCGAAGGTATTGGAAAAAATTACAAGGTCAGTGAATAAATCCATTTACATCACCGCAGGTAAAAATTGTATTGAAAATAGTAAAAACTTTTACATTTTAATATTTTATTTTGTAATAAAAATAACATTTTCATAACATTAGCTGAACCCCCTGTCCTTTCTTTTTAACAGCACCCATTTAGATGATATTTCTAATATAGGCAATAATATAAAAAATCTAACATCTTAGAAAAAATGCGCCGGAGACCTTAATAATGCTATGCTATAACTCGTAAATATATTCTATGTTTTTAAGGTTATACGTTGTATATTTGACAATTTTTAATGCCTTGTAAAAATGACATGAAGGCTGGTAGAAATTCTCGAATCGAAACGGACACTGCAACAGATTGTTGTTGCCCCTCAGCTTATGATAGTTAATACCACGTAAATGATCTGTCAAAACTAGCCTTACTTCTTCGTTAATAAATCCATATTAAAGTTATTAAACATTTAAATTTATGTAACATTTTTAAATCGAAAAATTTGTTTTTTTATTTTTTTGGTTAATTTTTTTCTTGGGAAAATTAATTAAATCACATTTTGGAACGCATGGGCAATTTCTTCAACTTTTTATTTGTTTGGCATAATTTAAGAATAAAATATAAAAACTTTATGGATTGCAGTCAAACTGTTAAAGAAATAAGCAGGGTTCAAGAACTTTGTGTTTTTGTTGTACTTATAATTGACAAATTTTATTTATGTAAGTCAGAAACTTAGGTATACCCTTTTAAGATTTATTAATTAATTACAAAAATAAAACATCATTTTCAGATTTATTGCAAGAAGCCTAAATTAGATTAATTTTACATTTCGCCTATTTATAAAATTATTTTAATTTTTTTTTGTACCACTAACACCCACCACATGGTATTGTACAAGCAGGTGTACTTAGTACATAGTTTATAGTTTGTAGACAAACTTTTTTAAAATACATGCGTGCCGCAACAACTTATCTACTATTCTAGATCACTGATTTTAACCTGGCACATGCGAAAAAATGTCGATGCTTTATATTAATTAATATTAACTTACTTAACCAAATTAAATATAATGTTGAGCGATTCAGCAATAAAATGTTTTCTACCTTATGGCTTTTGAAAAAGTATAATGAAACAAATAAATTTGTTCTTTTGATTTGATTATGGTACCAAATAACAAAAAAAAGGTTATTAACGATATCTTTAGAAAAAGAGAAATTATTAATTTTATTTAATAATAACATACATAAACAGATAATTTAAAATATATTTTTAATTGCTTTACTTGTATCATCTATATATAATCTAAGAATATAACCAAATAGCTTCAAAGCAGAATACCAATGTAACAAAAAATGAATGACACAATTTTTAAAATTTTGATATGTTTAAGAAAAAATGGTTTATAAAAATTTGAGATATATTAGTGTGTTTTGATTTTATACAACATTAGTGAGCAGTCTTCAAGTTATTATCTTACCTTATTATTTACCAGATTAACCATTGATATGCGACCAAGATGAAAAGATTTTTGATTTTTTCCTTTTCTGTCGAATTTCTACAAAAAGACATCCAGCGTTTAGGTTAGAGCGAAGCACAAGTAATTTGGCACATATCACATAATTTTATACACTGTGTCCTCGCAAAACAAACGCTTGTCAAAACTGAAGCGATACTATGACAAGTATCAAACACACTTTTTTTATTGAAATTAAATTTGAACTTGATTCTGTTACATTTAGTGGTAAATTGTTTTCTTCGTGTCTAGTCAATGATCCCTGAAGGTCGTTGTTTAACCGTTTTTCAGAATTATCCGATTCCTCGTTTATATCTGGTTGGTCGTATTCCTCAGAGTCTTCGCCATCCTGTAATTCCATTTCTGGAACAAACATACATTTTATTAGTCTTACTACATCAAAAGCAAATAAACACAATTGTGCCAAAATAATTTATAACATGTTATTAAGCGATTCGACGAAAACAATTTGTTTAACCACAAACAATAAAATAGTGCAAAGGCAAACAAACCCGAATGTATGACGGTATAATTTTTTTTAGACTGGATTCGCTAAACACAAGGTCCAGGCGAAGTTTCATGCAGCGACTCGGACGTAATCTAAACTCATCTAAATTTTCCTCATGGGCGTTCGCGAATTCAGTCTACTTTTAGGGGTGCCTACCCACCGTTTTAGACGGTCATTTAAAAAAAAGTATTGAGTGTTTCTCTAAAATACCAATAATGTCACCCATTTATATAATGCATCAATTCTACAACTAAGAATTTTAACCCTTATCTACAATTATTTCATATTTAATTACGGTTGCCACCTCTCCAGGTCTGACCTGAAGTCTCCAGATTTAATTTGAAGTCTCCAGGTTACTGGTTATACAACAGTTGAGTATTGTGTAACCAGAGACCTATTTTGGTTTTGCATGGAGGAGCTCCTGGTTATTGGTAGATTGGTAGAAAACACTTTAGATCGGGGAGAAGGGTTACACTCTGTCGACATTATTTTTTCATTGGGAATTACAACGAGAATGCGAGAGGGCGACCTTTGTTTTTAGAAATCACTTTTAATTGAGGGAACTATAAAAATCACAGCATAGACTTCAGGTCAACAACAATAAAAAGGTGGCAACCCTATATTTAATATGTATTTATTTCGTCAGCACTTACACTTGATTTTGTGCTGGTTACGATAATCTTAATAATTAAGTACGTACAACAGTTGTTCCAAACACCTAGTTTGCATGTTTTATCATTGACTACAAACTCTTTTGTACACAAATGTATTCTTTACACTTTTGACTATTTAATTTGCTAAATGTCCTATATAAAACTTGTTTTGGTAAAGTTTATGTCTTTTTTACCGCATAACAGTGAATATTATTTCAAAACAGTTGTTAATCGAAATAAAGAGTTTATGTAGTTTTTAAAGAAAGGCAATATTGGTGGAAGCTATAAAAATAAAAAGGGCAAACGTACTATAGATATCGTTGCATTGGCATCAACTGATAATCGCTATCAGAAAAGGGAACCGGCAGAGATGGAATAAGAGATTTTCAATCTTCTTTTTTTATTTTCGAGAATGTATGATCTGACTTAATAATTTGATGAAACAAGGGTAGGCGTGCTGATGTCGGGTCGTGTGAAAATATCAAATATTCTTTTCGTTTGTTTCACATAATAAACATAAAAGGTTTATCGTTTTTACGAAGACTCCTAAAAAGTTAGTTTTAGAACAAAATATTTTAACGTCGGCAATGAAAATTATGGGTTTGTAGAGGGTGTCAAAAAAATCTGAAACATTTTCAAAAACAAATGAATATCGTTTTTTGAAAATTGGCACGTTTGTAGTTAAAAACGACACACCTGGGAAGAACGAAACTGTAACTGTACATCACTGTTCAGAAAAAATAATAAGTTTTTTTATTTTAAATTTAGCATCTGAATAAATATGCTGGAACTGATTTCCAACTTCTGACCTTTATTCACTACGATTCTGTCAAATATAATTATTATTATTCACAGGTTTGTAGTGAATAAAGGTCAGTTGGAAACCAGTTTTAGCACTCTTATACTCTAAAAATTTTAATACAAATTAATCGTTAGCATCATTATCTACTAACCCTTTCAATTATAAAAATAACCTAACGTTTGGTTAAAATTATATAGTTTGTTTATTATAGTAAGCATATATATAGTATGGATTAGTGTGGGAAATTGTACCTAATTAATACTATATTTTATAGAAAGGCATACAATGCATACAATAAAATTTTTACTATATTAAATTTACTAAAGCCTGTTTTCTGTGTAGAAGTTACATTTATGATATTTCTTGTTAACGTCTACTAAAACCCAATAAATAATTATTAGCTTGTGACACATGGTTAGAAAGAAAATTAAATGAATAATTTTATTTTAATAATACAAAGATAGGTTACGATAAAAAAAAAACTATGCTTTGTGTTTTTATAAAGCAGGTTGTAAATAAAATAGCCCCAACGGTTAAGTTGATTTCATATTATAAAGTAGGTTGAAATGAAACCCTTCTAACGTTTCCATGACCCACATTTTGTTTTACTAACGTTATGGACATTTAAAAAAACAAAGCAAAATTAATCGAGGCGGCCATTTTTAAAACAAATAATAATGTGTGATATGTCATTGAAAAGAGAATTTTCTATAGAATCTAAACATCAAATAAAAATGGCAGTTTTCCATTTAGAATTCAAATGTTGACTTCATTTCTGGTTAAACTGTGGTGTGGAAGTGGGTTTAAAATATGACATGAAACATGACTACACTATATTCAATTTTTTTAAAAATATATGAGCACAAACCTTACCTACATGTATACCTTATACATGTAGGTAGACAAGTAGTCGATGTCTTTAACTAATTTTTTATTGTAATGAGGATGTTTTTAAAATTATTTTAAATATTTGTAATTTTTGAATGATGTTAAAAATCAGTGCTCCTTGGATTCAGAACTCATAATAACTATTGTCTGTTTAAAGGTTGGAGACAATGATGTTTCTTGAATGATAGAATAGTTTTGGACTTGCATTGTCTTTAATTTGTTTTACATCACAACGTTTCAACTGGTAAGTATCTCCAGTCGTCTTCAGGTGAATACTAAATAAGTAAAGTAACTACAGCTCTATTTATACTAGCTAGATGTACTGGAGCATGACTGAGATGGGTGCAGTCATGCGTTTAATTCTTGTGCGGTATTTTAAGTTTACATCTACTTAGCAAAGGTTTCCAGATATTTCTTATATCTAGTGAGGGCTTACTAAAACAATCTGGGTTCTGGTATATGATAGCAGCTTCCTTGAACTTCCTCTTCCTCCAATGTGGTTCTTTGTGCAGGATTCGAGCTTCTGTCCACTTAATGTGATGACCGTGTGTCCAGGCATGGTCAGCTGTCCCTGATTTTTCGGTTTCTCCTTTAAGCGCGTTGTTTCTGTGTTCCTTGACCCTAGTTTCAAGTGGCCTTAGAGTCTCACCAATGTAGGATCTGCCACATTCGCAGGGAATCTGATAGACACAGTTTTTCCTATCTTTTTGACTTGTTGGTTTCGTCTTCGTCAGGTGGCTTCTTAAAGTGTCTTTTGATACGGTATTCAGCCCAAAAGACACTTTAAGAAGCCACCTGACGAAGACGAAACCAACAAGTCAAAAAGATAGGAAAAACTGTGTCTATCAGATTCCCTGCGAATGTGGCAGATCCTACATTGGTGAGACTCTAAGGCCACTTGAAACTAGGGTCAAGGAACACAGAAACAACACGCTTAAAGGAGAAACCGAAAAATCAGGGGCAGCTGACCATGCCTGGACACACGGTCATCACATTAAGTGGACAGAAGCTCGAATCCTGCACAAAGAACCACATTGGAGGAAGAGGAAGTTCAAGGAAGCTGCTATCATATACCTGAACCCAGATTGTTTTAGTAAGCCCTCACTAGATATAAGAAATATCTGGAAACCTTTGCTAAGTAGATGTAAACTTAAAATACCGCACAAGAATTAAACGCATGACTGCACCCATCTCAGTCATGCTCCAGTACATCTAGCTAGTATAAATAGAGCTGTAGTTACTTTACTTATTTAGTATTCACCTGAAGACGACTGGAGATACTTACCAGTTGAAACGTTGTGATGTAAAACAAATTAAAGACAATGCAAGTCCAAAACTATTCTATCATTCATAATAACTATGTACAGTAAAATTTTAGGTTAGATCTTAAATTTTTTTTTGGATTATTTTGCGGACAATTGTACATATGTGTGGACAAAGTACTAACCTTAAAATAAAGTTTACGGTTAGATTCAATCCTTAAAAAGACAATATTGCCCTAAGAAGTCATCTCATTTTAAAGAATGTTCTTTTTCTATTCGGCTTTTATTTATTTTTAGAGAATATAATTAAATTTTACTCTATTTCTCTACTTTTTACGATTGCCAGAAGGCAGTAAAAATGTTTTATTTACCAACCAACATATACAGTAAGTTTTAGTGACATTACCTATGTGGTGAATTGTCATCCACAAATAAAGGACTTTTTTAAATGTACGCTGTACCATAACTGAGGTGTATTTTATTATTTATTATAATTTCCCTTAATTTTAACTTACATGCGCCATTTTTTATGATTCATTTCAAAATAAGTTAAAAAAGCATAATTTTAATTAAATAAACCGTAGGCGATGCTTGTTTTAAGATTCGTAGCCTGTAAGTAAAAGTGAAATAACAGTAATAAAATCGCCTTTTACAGCATAGAGGTTAATGTTTATTTTCAACCTAAATATACAGGGTAACTATACGCAAATATACCACGCTTTATATTTCCCCCCAGTGAGGAGTAAGGGGGACTGCAACCCTCCTAAGACCCGACCAAACAAACTATCTTGCACCGATGTAGCGATATTGAAACAGAAGTATTGGTGGTGGGCGGTATTTTTTCTTTTTAATCGAAGCGGAGTTTTTTTTGCTGGGGTTGGCGAAAGAGCCAGTTAGGCCTATATAAGGCCCATTGTATCCCCTGTCGTCTGGGTAATGTCAGCCAGACGGGACCTACAGCTTTACGTGCAATCCGAACCACGTGTATACACTAGTTATCCTTTTACCCCCCCAGAAGTTCATGACGCCCTTCTAGGTTTCAATATTAGGAATCACTAGTAACATGCTGCATTCTTAAATCCACTGAATTTCGGACATACTTTTTTTTTACTGTACGTATGCCCACTCCGGGAATCGAACCCGGGTCGCCACGGTCGAATGCCAGTTACACCCCTCTGAGCCACTACCACGGTCCGGAGCGGAGTTTAGAGAGGGAGACCTTTTTTTAGAAGTCACTTTTGATCGGACATGTTAATTTGGATACTGTATCGCAGACCTTTTTTCTTTAAAAAGCCTTTTTTTGTTGGGAGGTGTCAAACAACAGTAACAGTCAGTAACATGGTCTTGGGTTCTCGCCAGATTATAGGAACAGCGAAGGGCATCTTACGCTTTTTTCCACTTAGCCATAAACCAAGAAAGAGAAAAGCGAATGATGCGAACTGTTTATTTTTTTCTGCCAATCCCAATATCATATCGTGATGGTCGGTACACAAAACCCAGCTCAAACGTAATTAAAAATTTTTTAGCTGCTAAATTTTTAATATATTTGAGGTTATAACAAAAAAAAAACGTAGTGCTACCAATATAATAAGTATAAAATCCTTACCGATTTTTGACAGAAAGTCGACTCTACCGATGACACCCGAGTTTTTTATCGACACTTAAACGTACGAATATTCATAATTATCGATAGTGATCTCGCTAGAAATTGATCGCCTTCGATTAGGAACATAGTTGCACCCCTGGCTTGTTTACGCAAACTCGCGATATCTTGCTTAAAACTCTTTAATTTTTCAAATACGAAACAGCTCTCGATCAACTGGTGGTTGAAATACAACTAACTAACATTTTAAGATTTATTTTATATGTATTTAACCCCCTTATAAAGTACATCTGGTATAATAAATTCAGGTATTTCTCATTTATTGGTCGAATTTTTCCATACATTAAGGGTAGTCGGTAATATCTAGGTATAGATAATAAAACAAGTAACATTTTGTTATTTTCGCTATTTTGGCCTTGGAAACATATTTGCTGTTCCCCAGTGTAATATAGCTGTATATTTGTTTAAATCAGTGGCGGCTCGCGGTCTTAAAAAATGGTGAAGAGCTAGGTATAGTGCGGGCAAAACGTCTCTCTTATCCTCATCTGTCCAACGACTGAATGGAGTTTCCAACAAATTACAAACTATGTCATTAAAGGGGTTCATTTTTAAAACACACAACTAAGTAGGTACGTAATCTACTGAATTAACTGAAAAATAAAAACAAAACTTTTTAATAACACAGTAAATCACATAAAAATGATAACTATAACCGTAAGTTTCGCGAAGCCTCAAGATAAATACCTTAAGGTTAAGCGAGAACCAATGCTAAAACAATGGTGCATACGACTGATCTATTTTTAAATTGCCCTTCATCATAATGCAAATTGTTACATGCTGTTTGCGTAACTGACGTCATGTAACCATAGCAACGGTGAATATCAAAGCCATGTTAGGCGTTGGGTCTTCACTTGCTTTGAGCTAACGGACACGGTCGCTGGGGCGCGCCAAAATGGACAAGTGTTTATAAGTAGTGTCCATCGGAGTTAACCGTGGCCCTATTATGCATAGCTACATTCGAATTAAATTATTATTATTAGTTCGAACATAATTATTTTTTAAAGGCTAAAATGGTAGCTGTATTGGAACAATAATATTTAATATTGTCGAAAAACTTTCCTCCTGGCTTTATTTTTTTTTTGGTGAAGAGCCCCTTCATCTACTTCACCTGACGAACCGCCACTGGTTTAAATTATATCATTAATCATTAAACAAAACATTAAACCGAACACTACTTACAACAACGCGTTTTTCTAAAAATTTTGGGATCTTAAAGAATAGTTTGGTTAGCTCACAATTTGTAGGGGCGATAAGGTTTTAAGTAGAGGCAAAACTTTATATTATGTAAAAGATGTTGATTTAGAAGTGAAACAAAATTATCTTTTAAACCCGAGGCTTAGGTTTTAAAGCGGTAAAGAGATTAATCTGTACTATGTCAAAAGCAATGTGCGGAAATTTTTTCCTTTGAAGATTTTCTAAAAGAAATGTCATGCCATACACAGAAAAAATCGCTCAGTTTTATGGCTTTTAAAACTTGTTCACCCCTATTTTTGATCAGATACAAATTGGATACCTTATTTTTTCATCAATACGGTTGTCTTCTTATATCCCTAAGCTATCCGCTTGTAATTGTTTTTAAATTAAATCCAAATTTAAAGGCCCAGTATTCTTTTGATCTGGATCGTAACATTCTAACAATCCTTTTAAAGTTTATGAGCACGGTAGGCTTAAACAAACATACATTGCAAAATCTGTTTAGGATTTTTTATAATTGGGGATTCAAATGGCCTCTCAAAGATTTTCTTTTGTGTTAGATGTGGTTTATCCAGTGGGTACATAAAGAAACAAAAATACCTTCAAGCTAAAGATGCTATAATAGCTGGGCCCCTTTTTTTAGCGTTAAGCGACCTTAAGATGCTTTAGGCATCTTATTGTTATTTTGTTGTATTTATTAAGAGAAAAATAACATGACACGTAATCAAAATAGTTTTCATTTGCTCGTGATAGTAGTTTCTACAACAAGAATGAATATTTAAAGGTTGGAGACAATGACGTTTCTTGAACGACTGTAGAGTTGTGGACTTACATTGTCTTTATTTATTTTGAATCAACTTTCAACTAACAAAGTCGTATCTACTCTCCAGAAGGGACATGGTGATGTAGGGTTAGGAACAGAAAGCCCTAGAAGAAAGATAGGGCTTTCTGTTCCTAACCTTACATTACGTTTCAACTGGTAAGCATCTCCAGTCCAATTGGTAAGTCCAGTGAATAGTATTCACCTGAAGACGAGTGGAGATGCTTACCAGTTGAAACGTAGTGATTCAAAACAAATAAAGACAATGCAAGTCCACAACTCTACTACCGTTCAAGAGTAGATATGATGTGTTTATCTCACGAGTAAGTAAATTGAACACAATGCCGCAGGCGGAGTGCTCAAACTTCCGAGTGCGATATGGACAATCCACTCGAGTTGAACAGTATATTTTTTCTACGAAAAAAACTTACGAATCTTATGGTAAAAAATATTGCAGGCTGCCGGGCTTGAACTCACGATCATTGGATCCAAAGTTCGCCGTTTGATCATGTTAGAAATTATGGCAAAACCAAGCCAATAATAATGCTACATGAAATTAAGTTTCTAGCACTGGCGTAGCCAGAAAATATGCTCGGGGGGCTCAGTGGGCGTAAGTAGAAGACACTTTTTTTTTGGAAAAAGGGACAGTCGAGACTACATGTATTTCATGATATTGTACTTAGCGAAGAATGAGGAAAAGCGCCGCGCCGTAGGCGAAAAATTTTCGGGGCCACGGCCAAAGTTCGTTTAAAATTCGCCTAACTACTATCAAATTTGAAAATTAAATTATTACCTCTCCTCTCTGCATGGTTTGATTAAATTTGTTTTTGTAAATGTTTTTTTTTCTTTTTTTTTTGATATTCCTAGCTGGCTCTTTATTAAAAAAAAAAACATTTTTTATATTTGTGAAAAATATGAATATTGTGTCAATCCAAAATTTTAATATAAGACGTATGTATGACTCTAACCAGCGTTTTTCTGGCTCGGTTTTTCATGATTAAAAATAAAGTAAATATCGCTCACCACACCAAAATTGATGATTTTTTCAGAAACCAAGTATTTTAGGAGCGTAGATCTAAGAGCAGTTTTTGGTGCAAATGCTTAGGTTTTGAAATACTCCTTCTTAAGTGCTGTGCTGTATGTATATTCATAAAAAAGCATACTCGTTTCTTCCCGCACTATTTTTTATATTATAAATTATCACACTTTTTCCATAAAAAGTGTTTCAATTAAAATTTTTACTTTAATTTTTCTCCTTAAAAATTAATACCTGATTTTTTTTATTTTTGTTGTAAAAATATTTTATTGCTGGGGTATATATATAGACTTTTAGATCCGAGCTCCTAGGCTCGGGGGGGAGGGGGGACCCCCTAAATACGCTACAGGTTTCTAGGTTCATTTAGCTGGTTGCGTTATTAATAAAACTATTATAGATCTGTATATATTTTGTTATATTGAACAAAATAAATAACATATTATTATATACCACATGCATATAAATTATATCATTTAGTTAAAAAAAAGCGGAATCTCAGTAAATACCATAAATTGTGATTGGTCCGTACTTTATAAGGACTCTAAGGAATCTAATTTTTATAACAATGTTATTAACTAATGGGCAATTTTCGGTTTGTTTTTTTAAATGAGAATTACTTTCTCACACTTCTCAATATCATCTGTGTATCTGTAGAGTCCAAATTTAAAAAGTTTTCAAAAGTCCTTTAATAAACAATAACCAGGATTCCGGTTAAGGGAACGCAACGTTTTAATACATATAACCCTCATCAGGACCGATACCCCAAGACTTTGTCTTTTGTTGATTAACTAGTCGGTCAAGACTACTTTTCTCACTTATAGATATAATCTCGCATGGAGCTAGTAACTTTGGAGAAGAATTTAGAAATATTGTTAGGATGTAGCGATTCTGGTAGGATTCATTCTTGTACTTTCTATCATTAGGCAGTTTTTATATATAAAAAAATCTAACTAAAAAGTTACTATTCAAGCCTAGTACGCCCCTGTATTCTATCTATGCGGAGAGCGATACATAAAGCACTTGTAACTGAAATTTTCTCAATTTTTATAAAAAATCCAATTTCATTTTATTGTCGCCAATTTCAAGAAGAAGTCTCATCAACTTTTCATAGTTCCGAAGCGATAAATCAGAAAGTAAGTGAAGTTGGCTTACCGTAGAGACGAATGTTTCCTTCGGCGTCACCGATTGAATTCTTCGAAATACATTTGTAGCCTCCCAGGTCGGACTTATGAATGCGCCGAATGATCAGCTTCATTTGAACACTGTAGTACGAATTACTGATCTCGGTCATTTCATATTTATCGTTTGATATGATCATCTCACCTATAAAAATAAAAATACGTTGGATATTATATTCAGAATAAAATTTCTCTCACCAGTTTCGGTATATATACTACTGAACAAAAAGCTCGATAAATTGTTTTTAACACTTTTATATGTATATCTAAGTCATGATATGCCTATGACGTAACAAACATGCTTTAATATTATACAGGGTAGAAAAGAAGGTGGTGTCATTTTTTCATACTCGTGGTAATTTAGGATGCCTGGTATATGTATGTCTATGTCTCTATTTATTATTTTTCTTCTTTAAAATATAAGCTAAATGAGTTCATTAAAAAGAAAGCACACTGCGTCGGTTTACATTATAGGGTATAGGGCTGATGCCTTTACAGCAGTTGTTTTGAAAAAATTAGAATTATTTTATTCCATAACATAAAACAAAAAAATACCAATAACATTCCGAAATCCCGAAATATTAACTTAGGTTATAAAATAATAGTATAATAAATAAACAAATAAACTAATAATACGTGAAACAGTGGCGTACATAAAAAACATGCTCGGGGGGGGGGGCTCAGTGGGCGCAAGTAGGATATTTTTTTTCTGGAGGGAGGGACAGTCGGGACTACATATATTTCATAAGATTGTCTCTAGTATAGAAGGCGGAACAGCGTCGCAGACGAAAAATTTTCGGTGCCACGGCCAAAGTTTGTTTAAAATTCACCTACTACTATCAAATTTTGAAAATTAAATTATTATCTCTCCCCCTCTGCATGGTTGGATTTAATTTGTTCTTGTAAATGTTTTTTTTTTACTTTTTTTTAATATTCCTAGGAGGCTCTTTATTTAAAATTTTTTTTTATATTTGTAAAAAATATAAATATTGGTAATTAGTGTCAATCCAAAATTTTAACGTAATGCGTATGTATGACTCTAACCAGCATTTTTCGGGCTTGGTTTTTCATGACTAAAAATAAAGTAAATATCGCTCACCACGCCAAAATTGATGATTTTTTCAGAAAACATGTATTTTAGGAGCGTAGCTCTAAGAGAAGTTTTAGTGCAAATGCTTAGGTTTTGAAATACTCCTTCTTAAGTGCCGTTTTGTATGTATATTCATAATAAAGCATTCTCGTTTCTTCCCGCACATTTTTTTAATTCTAAATTATCACACTTCTTCCATAAAAAATGTTTGAAATAAAATTTTTACTTTAATTTTTCTCTTTAAAAATAAATATCTAATTGTTTTTTGTTTTTGTTGTAAAAATATTTTTTTCCATTGGGTTATATTTTTGTTGATTTAAAATGGCTTTAAAGAAGGGAAAATGAAGCAGACAAGTATATAATAGAAAAATACTATAAAATATTATTCTTTTTACTCGTTTTCATTTAAAATTGCATTATAAATCAATAACTAAAACGATATGCGTCTGAAACCTTTTTCTCGATATAAAATAGGACTTTTAGAAGGAAAAGTTTAAAAACTAAACGTTTCCTACAAGACCTTTGTAATCTAAGCCAAGAATACATTATTTAAAGATTTAAATTAAGAGTCCAAGCGTGAGACAAAAAATTAGGTTGCAATTAGACTTTTAGACCCGAGCTCCTGGGCTGGGGGGGGGGGGGGCTGCAGCTCGGCAGCCCTCCCCTAAATACGCCACTGACGTGAAAAATATTATATCTAAGAAAATGGCACTTACTTGAATTTTTTAATTTTTTGCACCATTTTCTTTCCCATCCTGCATAACATTGAAGTGCGTTACGTCATAGGTATATAACAAAAAAATCTGCAAGGAACAATTTTTCAAAGTCTGAAATCCGCTTTAAAATCTATAATGTTGATTTCGGACTACAGAAATCTAATAAAGGTGTAAAAACAATAATTTATTGCACTTTTTGCTGAGCAGTTTAGATACCGGTATAAAATTTATGTATATCCTTAATACATTTTGGAAAATTTGCGTGCACCACTAAACAATTTAATATTTTATATACTTTGCATTTGTATAAAAGTTATCGTAAACCGAAGAAATTTTATGCCAAATATACGTTTGAGGGTTTGAATACTAAATATATTCTTAACCAACGGAAAAAAAAACTGGGACGGAAATAGTGGTTTGTACAACTAGAGTGGATATTATTTCTATATCTCATAAGAAAGTAAATTGAGCTAGACGTCGTAGGCGGAGTGCTCAAACTTCCGAGTTCGATATGGACAATCTACTCCAGTTGAACAATATATTTTTTCTACTACCACACTTACGAACCTTATGTTAAATTTTTTTTGAAACGTTTGCAGGCTACCGGGCTTGAACTCACGACCAGTGGATCCGTTCGACGCTTTGCCGTTTGATCCACAGGATCATGTTAGAAATTATGGTAAAACCATCTCAATTGTAATGATACATGAAATTAATTTTCTATGCACATGCAGCAGATTGCATTATTGTTAAAACTATTATAGCATATTGTACCATATACATATTGTGTACTTGTGTGTCTTAAAAAAGAAGACGGCGCTTGAGTAAATAATATAAACTTTTTCTTTAAAAATGGGAAATTTTATTCTTAAAGATTGCAACATTGTTCAGCACTAACAGTAAGAATATGCCGTACAGTTAACTGGAATTGCCTACTTTTCTCGCCACTTAAGTGTAAAGGAAGCAGCAAATATCCATGTGGGAGTAGAAAAAATGTAATAGTGAACTATGTAACAAAATCATAATTAAAGATAGTAATGGCATGTTGTTTTCGCATTTCAAGTACCACGCGCCTAAAGGGTTTTCAAATTATGGAGACTTAAAATTTCTCGGAATATGCTAGTTCTTGAAATAAAATTCTCGGTTTGTTAGAATCCAAATTGTATTCCCCAAATTATATTATTAAAAGTTACGTTTAAAATATTTTTTTCCTGTTTTTTTTGTTAGTCTGACAATAAATTAAATTTGGGGTATAATAATAAACAAGGGGCATAAGACAAGTTTGCTTCCTTATAATGAAATAAAATCTATTTTTTTAACAAAATCTCAATTAATTTTAAAGCACTGACGCCATCTGTGCTGTTGCGGCTTTGTTCCATTAGAAAAACATATTTTAGCTGATCTATAAAAAACATTAGTATTCTATTCAATTGGTTATTCTAGCTTATTTATTTTTCCTTATTTGTGTTCCAAAATTCCTAAATAAAAATAAATCAATGTTGTGAAATATGGTTTGAGGGACGGCATTGACCAAAACTTTTTCTCATAGAAAAAGCCTGTTGTGACATTTAATAAAATCTACATGAGAAGACCTGGTATTTACCTGAAGACGACTGGAGATACGTACCAGTTGAAACGTTGTGACTTAACGCAAATAAACACTCTACTGCCGTTCAACAAATTTACTGTTAATTTATATTAACAATTTATAATATAACCAACAAAGCTAATATGTTCATTAAAAAGCAAGTAGAAAATATGAACATGATTCAAATTTTTTTTATATTCTCCACATATTTTCCAATGAACGCTCTTTAATAAACACCTTATACTCAATTAGAAAAAATATCTTTTTTAATAAAAATCAAACAAATATAACAAAAGCAATTATTTGATTTTAATATTTCATTTTCATTTAAAAAATACCTAAAACTTTCCCTTTCGTTTTTAATTTTATTGAGCTACTCACCACTTTCTCGGGTCCAGTAGTTAATTGCTTTTGGGGATGCCTCCACGTGACATTGAAGAGTGACGTCGGTATTTACAGGTGCTCCCACTAGTTGATTTGGCACTTGAATTAAAGGGTGAACTGAAAAAAGCAATAAATGATTGGGGTTGTTATTACTTTGATAATATTGAATATTGGATTATTAAGGCAACGTGACATACATACATTTAAATATTGCTAAACAGATATACTATAATTAAATTTAAAATTTTGAGCAACCACTTTTTTTGTGCATTAATTTCTTTTTAATATAGTATTATTTCGGTACTATCTTAAATTATTATAAAATATTCAAATAGGTTTTTTATTAATACATAACATTGCGTTTTCCCCCTCTTAACCCAAATGTGTATGCTACACTTCTTACAAGACTTAACTTTTCAATTCACTTCTTGTATATCCAATACAATAAAATGTAAAAACCGTTAGGTTAGAATTAGTAAGTCATAATATTGAATATTGTTTTTTTTTTAAATGACGGGTCATGACTTCTGAAATTGTATCTTAAAATATTAGAATTGTTAACTTATATTAACATCATATTTATAATAGTCAATAATAATTAGTTGCTCTAAAAGCAATTATTAAATACTTTCAGTTTTTCTTAATTATTACTTTTAAATACAATATTTTTTATTTATTACCACAATGATTATTAACGGTTGGAGAAATAAATTTCATTAAACTTGCAAATATGTGCCACTCAAATCTTATTTTTCCATTTCTCACATTTTAAATTACGGTAAAATGCGTTGTTCCTCAAAGGCACCGTGCATATTTCTTATAGTAAGAACTAAAATATATTCGGTGGAGTCAACCGTAACACATATTTTTAAGTATTGTAAAAACAATTTTTTTTCTTGTCAGGTGTTGGTAGCATTTAAAAAAAACATAAAAAATGATCAGAAGCTATTTAATTATTCGATCTCAAATCGCAAGGGGAAATAATTGTTATTTGGTAACTATTGAAGTATCATCAAGGGTGCTCCAGGGCTCTCACTTGGGTCCTCTATTATTTAAAATTTTCATAAATGACATATCTTCATGTTTCCTGTTCAGTAAATTTTTATGCTTTGCTGACGATCTTTTTTTTTGCAAGGGTTTCTAAAATGGAAGACTGTCTAAATATTCAAGAGGATCTAAAAAGGTTGGCATGGAGCTTAACGCTGCTAAATGTAAGGTAGTCTGTCACTGAAAATGTTGGGCTTTTTTTATATATCTCATCGATAAGACTTCTTTACTGTGCACTTGTCAGACCATACTTGGCATATTGCTCTTCTGTATGCAGTCCTTTCTATGCTAGATATATTCACAGTATTTAGTTGATAATGATTTGATTGAACCAATGATGAACAGACGCAAGCTGAAAGACTTTTCTTGTAAAATGCCAAATTTCGACAATTTGGAAAACAAAGTGAGAAGCTCGCCAATTCATTTCAACCAGAGTCATAAAACACACACAAATACACAAACACGAGTTTCTAATAGTAATGCGATTCAAGTACCCTAATAGTATGACTTTTCGTATAAAATATCGTGGATTCGACCCATACGCCAAAACTTCTGTAATATTAAATTATGTTTATGTATTTTTTTATAACCATCAGGGCAAATTGTTTATCTTAAAAGTGACATTTATTTAAAGTAACATATCGAATTAAGTAGGTATATGTCCAAATATATATTATCATATATGTATGTATGACTTGTATATCCATTAACGGGAATATGAGGTACAAATAATAAGTTTAGTTTTTTTTTAAGTCCATATGAATCGAAATTTAATATATTTCTTATATTTAGCCCGCCATAATATTAACTCACAACTTCATTTTATTATATTTCTTTAAATATTATACAAAAGTTTTTGTCGTAAATTATTTATGTTATTTATTATTTCATAACTTAAAGGTAATGTTATACCACAAAAAGTTCCCGTGACCCAAGAGAAAGACCCCTGTAATGTAATTGTTTTACTTTTCCAAATAAAACCTACTTTAAGTAACTAAAAGTAAAATATTTTAATAAGTTTGATAAAATACATGAATTTAATCAGAAATACACATAAATATTTTTAAAATAATAACCTTCGTTATGTAATTAGTAATAGGCGTACCAAAATAAAAATAAGTACTTAAAAAAAATGGGATCCTTTCTTAGTTACATAGAGTAATCTCCTGGTGTATCATTTTATCTATCCGGACATTTTCCAGAGGTACTTTATTCTTAATTTTCACTTTCGTTTCAAGAAGTAATGTGTAATCGAGAGAAAAAATCTTTTCGAGATTTTATCAGTTCTTGACGTTTTAGGGTATCTAGATCTTAAACAAGCACGAGAGGACAATTATATCTAATATAAACCCTATTGGGTGTCTAATGAATTTAGACATAGAGGTACATTGTGGTCAACCTTTAAAAAAAATGTATCTTAAATGACAGAAGAGTTTGGAACTTGCATTGTCTTTATTTGTTTTGAATCATTACGTTTTAACTAGTAAGTATTTTCAGTCGTATTCAGGTGAATATTAGTAGTGTGTGAACACCAGTATTGACTTAAAGACGACTTCCCCTTCTTTAGATAAATAAGTATATTAAATCTCTTAAGAGGGATTTTACTTGGTCCCTTTTATATCAGTTTTCAGGCCGCCCTACAACCCTGGCTAATATGAACTACCTAGTTATTTACCTTAAATTATTATTTGTTTTTAATCAGTCGTTTATCAAATGCACACGGCCAAGAACAATTAACCCTTTTTTTATAAACTAACAAAATTAAAAAAAAAACATTTTTTTAGAATTGGGAGGAGCTGGATCTGTATCTGGCGTGAGAGAAGTGGTAAGTCTTTGTTAACTAAACCTTACTTATTTTGAATTTTGGTTTAATATAATGTTTAAGCTATACGCGTGTGTAACTCTTTGGGGGTGTGCTCTCAGTTTATTTTTATATTTTTTATATAGCACCTAAAACCAGATGATATTGCAAAACTACAATTTTTGTTTTACGACGGTCAACCTTGTAATTTTCTTCCAATATTTTCTTTACTGACCTTTACTGAATGTATCTTCGTACTTTATACCTTTTCAGGATAACACATTATGCCTTTGCCCAGCATCATTCCCACCTCTTTTGGCAGAGTGTTTTAGGTAGAACTAATATAAGGGTAAGCTTCAGTCTATCTCGAACATTCAATATTTAATGGCCAAAAACCCAAATTTACCATTGTTTTACACCTCGAAATGTTATTATTTTAAACGCGTATGTTCCAAAAATATAGGTTTTGATTTTATGATATAGACAGTTCCTGAGCTGATTTTTTTCCTGATTATTCCAGTTTCAGGTCATAAAATAAAGCCATGTCAAAATCCTTGCAGATATTAGCACAAGCCACGATTTTTGATTGAACACAAAAGAAAATTAACGAAATACAAATCTTAGATTGTTGAAATGGTTTGAAAATGTTAGCTTTTAAATTAGCTAAATTCTTTCTGATTTCGGAGTTGTAAAAATCCTAACAATAATCATTTGAATTTTTTTTTACACGATTTAAATTTTATAATTTTGAATATCAGAACGTATATCCTTGAACTTGCCAATGTAAAATTACATCTTACAGCCACTTAAGAGAATGAAAAGCTATATAAAAATAGGTGGCTACGAATGATCGCTTTCTCAGCACCTAAAATAAGATAATATTGGAAGGACGTAAAAGTTATACTTTACTATCGTACTGTAATTCTCTTCCTATATTTTCTTTAAAATGATTTCACTAGTACCTTATATTTTCTGCGAGATCTTACTATTATTTTTTAATCGTTACAAACTATATATTATTATGTTGATCACGAATATACAAGGTGATTCCTAAGTTAATACTTCATTTTAGTTGCATATAGATGGCATTAAAATAAACAACATTTTAAATACCTTTTTTCAAAAAACTCAAAAATAAAGTACTTACATTCATTTTGATCGAAAGAGAAGGCTTAATCAGCCTTAACTAGAACTCGGGAGCAGTCAAGCTGCCTATCTCTCATGTGTCGAATAAATCACCGACAACAATGAGCTAAGGAGTCTAGAGGATCAATATGCAGTTAGCTTACATTCATTTATTACTCTACAAATCAAATACGGTACTGCCTAACTTGTCCGTTGAATAACATTAAGAAATCTTCTCGGTGTAGGATGAGCCCGCAAGGGAAAGCGTTCTGCATATGATCTCGAAGAAACATCTGCACTTTTACGACACTCACAGTCAATTAGCACCATATCTATTAGTTTATTGTTTTCAAATTTTACCATTTTCGCGTATCACACAATTTAAAATTAACTTGCTTCAGAAAAACACACCGCAGCGTATTGCTCAACACTACCCGTATGTGAATATACGGCCACGCCGAGAGTCGACTTATTTTTCAATAAAAAATATCTCAAGCTAAAGCCTTTATTTTTTTTAGTAAGAATTAAAATAAAATTTAAATAGGGATATAAATTAAAATTTTTTACATAAACTAGTTTTTTGTCAATTTTTGTTGTCCTACTTTGACATGCGTTCTCTATTTTTTTCTTAAAAGGTAATTCCTTTTCAATTAATTAATTTAGACGAGTAAATACCAGTGGCGTATTGAGGTTCAGTGTCACCCCGGGCTACTTAAATCTGGCTGTCCCCACAACGGAATATTAGTTATCAAAGATAATAACACTTTTTTGCAAACATCTTTTATTAAGACTTAATCTAATTTAATTAAGAATTTTTCTTCGATACTGCTGTGGCGGTGAGTTGATCAAATTATCTATATTATTCGTTAAGTGACTTTTATTAAAAATTGAAAGCACAGCTTAAGAATTCAATCGAGCAGTAGTATTGCGAAAGTAGTTTTTACTTTCCTTGAAAGGAAAGGTATGGTAATCGTGAATTTTTTTTTGAGATATTATCACATATCGACCGTTTAGGATCTGTAAATTGCAAAAAACATGTTGCTCATTTTTGTCAGTTTATCTGGTGACTTCAAAACTACTCTTGTTTAAGTAAAAAATTATATCTTTGATGCCTTTCTCGTGAATTATTTGACTTCATTAAAGTGCTGTGCTAGGAGCCACATCTAAAGTCTTTACGAATTCCCGAAAATGTGAACACTTAATTATAAAATTTGCCGGATCAGCAGGTAAATCGGTTTGGTTTGAAATATTTGCTACCCCTACATATATGTTAATTTCAAATAAAGTATTGCTTTTTTGCTCTATTTACCTTATAATTAAACACAAATAGAGAAATTATTGCAAACATTGTGCCTCTGTATAAATACAAGGGGATTAGTAGGGAAAACAATAAGCAATTATGTAACAAAGATGATATAGGAAGTAGGTAAGACCATACAAACTTTAATTTATAAGGACCTAGTGTCTGTTTAAAGATTGAATACAATGGCGTTTCTTCAACGGCAATAGAGTTTTGGACTTGCATTGTCTTTATTTGTTTCGAATCACAATGTTTTTACTGGTAAGTATCTCCAGTTGTCTTCAGGTGAATACTAGTAGTAGTAAGTATTTACCTGATAACCACCGGAGATACTTACCAGTTAAAACGTAGTGATTCAAAACAAATAAAGACAATGCAAGTCCAAAACTCTACTGCCGTTAGAAGGATCTGTTCTAAAAAAAAATTTTAAATTATTTTTACCATCCAGTAAGCTTCCTCATACGTTATATTTTTACGAATTATATTTATGGCTTTGTAGATCAACATTATTTCCACCTCTTTGGCAGAGTGTTTTATGTAGAGGCAAAAATAATCCAAGGGTAAGCTTCAGTCCACCACAAACATTCAATATTCAAAGGCCAAAAACCTCAATTTTACCGTTGTTTCGCGCGCTCGAAATGAGGTTATTTTAATAAACTCGTATCTTATCAGGAATATATTTTAATATATTTCGGACAGTAAAATAACCTGAATTAAAATTATTTGATTAGAAATAAACCTAATTATTTTATTTTGATGATGACAATTAGTCATTATTTCTGGGTACATTCGTTTACTGATTCTTTAACTGCATATTACGAGGCTTGCAATGGTGATGTTTACTAGAAAGGAGCGAAAAGTATAAATTTTAAATATTAAAACGCCTATTATGCAATAATACAGGCTAGTTATAACACGCAGGAAATTCTAAGCTTTCGTTTAGTGGTGCCTGTGCCACTTTAAAAATGCTAATAAAAATGCAATATATGTTTTCATTACTTAGCAAAGAATCTGTGTGAAACGTAGTTCTGAGCATCAAATGCTAAGAAGTATTTCACAAGGAAAAAGATACGACGTATTAAATTAAAAATATTATCCAATGCAGAGCCGAATACAATAAAAAATTACCTAACGAGCTGTGAAAATTCAAAAATAAATAACAGCGTCTTCTTTAAATCTAGAATATTGAATATTATGCTTGACGATAAAAATGCAAAGTAAACATTTTAGTTTAAGATACATACAGTAATTGAGGTTTTCTTTACTTTTTAATGAAGAAAAGTAAATGCGTTTATTTATTTCCACAACAGTGTCCGCTGGCTGCTAATTTTTATTCCTTGAATAACGATAGTAATAAACATTATATGTATAATACGTTTAAAAAACACTACGTTAATAATTTTTTATATCCTAAATATTGACACATGCAGGAAGAATTTTACAATTTTTTTTTATTGTACAAAATAGTTTGATCATGTATCAGATTAAGTACTGCAATCAAATTGGGATACAAATCTAAATATTTGGTAATAAAAACTCATATAGTTAAAAACTAATAGACGGTCAAGTTCGATCCCTTGACATAAATAATCTCACAATTGGTGCTGGAAATATCATCATATTAATGATAATTGCTTATAAGAAATTCGATGAGGTAAACATATTGTACAATATTTCTACGAGTAATATCACTAAACTTCAAAATTTGGAGTATTTATTTTGAATTTAAACTTATACCTTATATTTTTGGTCTAATGATTAGGATCTTAAGTGAAAGAAGAAGTGAATTCCGTTGTTTTCTAAGCTTAATAGTCTGTGAAATTATCAGAAATTTAAAAACAATTCTTTCTATTATTAAGGAACTCTTCAATACTTATTTGGGGGTCTGTATTATGGTATTGCTTTTGGGGTGTTTCCCCTGCATCAAGGAATGTGTTTATAATATAGAAGAGGGTGTTAAAGTGTATTCTCGTATTTCCACCTTATACAATCTGCATGTTACAATTTACGCGACTAGGAATCCTGACTCTTGTAAACGTTTTTATTTATGAGCCTAATCAATGGTAAGTTTATTTTTTGAATAAATCAAAAGGTTTACAAGATGACTCCTTTATGGCCTAAAAAGTATGATCAAAACTTGAAACAGAAAATATTAGTACAGAATATTTACCAGTTCTTAAATTACTTTTAAAGAGCGTGTCAGTAGCTAGAAAAAATACATGAATAAATTTTACTCAATGGATTCATTATTAGTGGTATCCGTAGCGGCAGTGGTTTGGTTTCAAACATGTAGAACGAATTTCGGTTTGTTGGTCTCACTGTACATGTGCATTTGTAATTTACGCAATACGAACGTTTGTAATTTATGCATTACATTAAATAAATAAATGTATGAAGTGTCCCGATCCGAACACTCGCCAAATTGCCAGTCATAGTTAATAAACATTCAAAATATTTAACATCCATTAATCGATTTTTCTACAATTTATCTTATTTTGCGAGATTTGCTGTTAATCCACATATGCTAGTTATTATTAAACTGATTATATAAGCTTGACCATAATATGCTGATACACTAGGTATATATCTATGGGCTTATAATGTCTCTGGGGGATGAATATTTAGTTTTTTGACTACTAGTAGCAGTAAAATTTGATGATATATATTTATTACATAGGAATGGTAAAAAGAAGTTTAAACTACCTACTAAGCTTTCTCAACAAAATAAATCCTAATATAATAAGAATAATTTCTTTTTAAATGTCATTATTATACAGGGTGATTCCTAAGTTGATACTTTTTTTTATCTGCGTATAGAAGGCATTAAAATAAACAACATTTTCAACTACATCTTTTTAAAAAACCCAAAAATAAAGTACTTACATTGATTTATTACACTACGAATCAAATACGGTTCTGCCTAACTTGCCCGTTAAATAACATTAAGAAAACTTTTGGGTGTAGGATAAGCCTGCAAGGGAAAGCGTTCTGCGTATAATCTCGAAGCACTTTGCCACACTTAAGTAAATTACCACCATATCCATTAATTTATTGTTTTCAAATTTTACCATTTTCACGTATCACCAATTTAAAATTAATTTGTTTCAGAAAAACACACCGCAGCGGATTGCTCAACACTATCCGTATGACTAATACTAATAAGAGATAAAAAAAACAATAGAAACTATAACGGTCTATGATTTTATGACCAGGCCCGCACTTAGATTTTTTACTTCTCTATCTCGCCTATTTTTGAGTTTTTTGAAAAGTTATTTGAAAAAGTTGTTTATTTTAATGCCTTCTTTACACAGCTAAAAAAGAAGTATCAACTTAGGCATCACCCTGTATTTAATGTAATGTTAAGCCCAAAATGTCTTAACATTTAACATTATTTTAACTTTACAGTTACACTTTTTTAAAATTTTTAACTACTTTTAATTTTACACGCATGTATTGTTTAAAATACTCAAATTAAAGTATCCGCTCAGTAAATAAAAAAAAATGCTCTTAACTACTAACTAATCAATACCGTCTGTATTCTTACTCTAAAACATAAAATACCAAAAAGTAAAGATGTGACTTGAATATCTAATTTTACTTAATCCCAATGAACTGGAAAATAAGTTTAGCAATTAAAATCCTAAGTATTCGCTTGGGTTTTATTTTTCCCATTCATTGTTTTGATTTGAAAACTTAAAGTTAGTATGTTAATAAGGTAAATTGGTATATGCTTTTTCACAAAGTGATATAACGTAATAATTTTGGAATGTGCCATAATACAGGATTAATTTTGTAGGACTACGGTTAATGCTTTTGGAACAGACATAGAATCAGACAGAATAACAAAATATTGATTATCGTATTCGAGTGCATAATTAAGTGCTTTACAAATAGCTAGGGCCTCTGAATCAAAAATACTGCAACTTTTTTCAACTTTGAACTTAAATTCATTGTTGATTTGAGGTATAAATATATATATATATATATATAGCTGCACCTTTGCCTAGTTCTGTTTCAGAGCCATCAGTATATGTAAAAATACATTCTATATGTTCGGTTAGTTCTGCCTTTAAAATATTATTATTAAGTATTTTATTGTCAAGGAAGGAATTCCCAAAACAACTTCCTGAAAACCACTATAGAAAGGATTAAATATTACATAAATATTGTTCATTGTTTGTAAGAAAAGAATGGTGTTCTTGCTAACACTGTAAAATTTCCGGAAATTTGCAATACATTGTTTTGTATTTATTTTTAGTTTTTAAATTACAAAAAATGCCATATTAATTTTTGAGTTGTAAATTATGATTAAAAAATTCCTGTCCTAAGTGAGTTGTTCTATTGTAAAGTTTTATAGGCTTTTGTAAAATGGTCAAATAAAATTTACCGTACCAACAGCCTCATTAAGTAACTTATTTATTACTTATAATTGATTTTTACAGACACTTGAAAATACTCATGAAATTTAATTCTATAGGTAAAATATTTATAAATTATATATAATTGAGCCTATTAGGGTAGTGCCCATAAAATTTTAAAAAAGTACATAATGTTTGAAATTATATTTTCATATAACGCGGACCGATTGGGGAGTGCGTACCAAACCCCACGATATATCCTTTCTCATCCGGCCTGGTTACAGGCGTGAATGAAGTGGGCTGGGAGATGATACATTCTCTTTCCTGCATTTTTAAACTTACTGAAAGTAGACCAAATTTTTATTTTGTGAGTACGTCTACTCCGAGAATCGAACTCGGAACGCCATAGTCAAATGCCAGTACCACTAAGCTAACGACGCGGTCTCTTTTAATTGTATTATTCTACTGTCAAGGTAGTGGACATACACGTGTAATGCTAATAAAAAAAAAGTTATATAATATGTGATTATTTTCTAAATTTGAATTGGTATACCGGGTGTCCCATTATGGATTGCCACCGGCCGTATCTCGAAAACTACTGGGCATAGAAACTCAGGGAAAAAATCGTTATTAAAGTGGCCATGAGAAAATCCTGGAAATAATTTTTAAGTTCCGCATTTTGCCGCAAGAGGGCATAATTGAAAAGTAAATTTTAAAATTTTACATGTTTCCGAAAATTCCACATTAAGGTATATCTTTGGTAACACCATTAAAAAGTTTGGACAATTATGCATCATTTTGGTCTTATGCTCATTGGCGTACCGACTTTAATTATTTTAATTAACAAGGGTGTGTCTGAGGAGAAAAACGCAAGAGACCATTTTTATGCAGAATTGAACAGACTAATCCGAAATAACATCCACATGGAAAAATATCAGTGGCCTCCCACTTTTTTTCTAAAAAATATATAACCGCTTCTTCATTTTAAGTTTTAATAATTATTCTATTGGCGATAACGCTGAAACGAACGGAGATATCGAGCTGCGGTTTTAATATTTTTTTCTAGCAAATTTCATCTACTTTTTGATTATGGTATCATAATTATACCGTATGATTTATTTCTTCGGAGTAAAATCAAAAAATGTGTTATTAGTACAAATTACGCCCTCTAGCATTTTTTTTTCAAACTATTATGGACAACAAATACGAGTGATAAAAGTACATACATTTCTCTTCCAAACAGTCTTTAGTTTGCTAAAATCGGATAAGTCGTTTATAAGTTACAGCGATTTAAATGATTACACTTTCAACAGCTTCCTCCCTCTTATTAAAGTAGGTACGCCAGCGAGCATAAGACCAAAATGATGCATTATTGTCCAAACTTTTTAATGGTGTTACCAAAGATATACCTTAATGTGGAATTTTCGGAGATATGTAAAATTTTAAAATTTACTTGTCAATTACGCCCTCTTGCGGCAAAATGCGAAACTTAAAAATTATTTCCAGGATTTTTTCATGGTCACTTTAGTTATCAATTTTTTTCCCGAGTTTCTATGCATTGTAGTTTTCGAGATACGGCCGGTGGCCATCCATAATGGGACACCCGTTTTATAACATCATTTTAGCACATAAATACGAATTATTAGTCACAAATATCTCAAAATAGCTGCAATTTGTATTTCAACTCTATAAAACAGTTAAACGGATGAAAAATTAAGTGTATATCTGACAGTTGATGCATATGTTTTGTTACAACAAAGGCTAAAACGAACGATTGTTTTAAAAGCTCATATGAATATGGATGCGGTGGAATGCACATGTTACAATAGCTTGGGGTAATGGTTCTCTGCTAAGTAGACAATAGCTGATTATACACGAAACCATAAATACTAATGTTCGCTACTTCAATCATTTTCCGACACGTTTTATTTCTGTCAGCGAGATAACGTATCACACTTTACAAGTTGAAGCATTTTCGCTTTTAAAACGTTTAAAGATACAGTTTGTGGGTAATTGGTATTGCTGTTAGGGTAATAAATATTTTTATTTTTATACACTATTTTCATAAAATTAAGAAGTCTTTCTGTAAAATATACTTACGGAGTGACTTATTATTTAAAAGTTAATTTATATAAATATTTGTAATTTTGATGATACCGGCAAACAAACTCGAACTTTGCAAATAAAGTCAACTACCATAGATGTAGGATAAACTAATTTCCAGAAGTAGGTATACATGGAACCAAAAGGGTTACATAAATTATAATAAACAGAATAGTTTAGAATTTGCTGTTGAAGTAAAAACATCACTAGCCTGGTACTAAAGTTTTAAAATATTTTAACTTTAACTCTTAAATAAAATATAATATAGCAAAAATTAAAATATTAGATTTAACATCATAAAAAAGTAAAATATCGCATTAAAAACAAAATATGTAAATGAACTATAAAAGCAAATTTTTTAAAAATATTCTTCTTTAATAATTTTTAAGCTAAAAGACTTAACCATAGATAAAATTTATTAAAATTTATATTGGAATAACTAACTCACGGCATAAAAATCCTACTGTTCAATACTAGACCAGATGAAGAAATAGGTAAAGGAACATCCTACGATCCTCTAGTGGCCCACAGCACTATAACTTTATTTTTGTGTATAATATAAACACTAGTAAACTAAGATAAAAATACATGCAACATGGCCTAAAAGAAATGATCTGCAACACCACGCAAAAGAGGTCATGACTACATGAACTCCAAAGGGAGATGCCATGATGGAGGTTAGATAAGAACAAAATAGGCTGCTCTGGTGGTGTTAATCTACATTACTAGATATTACTTACTTAGCGATAATATATGTGACTAAAAACTTTAGAATCACGTGGAGATTTTTGATATTTCTAGAAGAATATTGAATGAAGAAGTTCTTCTTTAAACAAAGGAAGTGAGGACAACAAAATACAATATGTTTAAAAAATAATACATGTATAATGATAAAATGTATTTTAAAATAAAACAAATTATTTAATAGATGCGGTATTGTCTCACGCTACTGTACTGCTGTGAAAGTGTTCTAAATTATTGCATTTATCCCTTTTAGGCGAATTTGTCAAAATGTAAAGCACATATTTATTAGTTTTTTAAATGGGCTTAAATTGAGAAACTAACACTGTTGTGTAGTTATCAAAGGGATAAAAAAAGGGGATCAATCACAATTTGTATTTACATTGCCAATTTTCAACGCAATCTCAGCAGCCGAATGGAATGCATTTATTTACGCTTCTGCGATTTAAAATTCACTTTTGTTAAATACATTTTTGGAATTGCATTTTTTGAGTTATATCAAACATGCCATTTTTGCTATATTCTATAATATTGGTATTAACATTGTATTTTACTACCCTAGAGTAAAATTTTAATACCGCTTTTATTATAACTATATTTTCTTGCTAGAATTATAATGTTATATAGGGTAGGATCACGCAAGAGTACGCACCTAATTTTATTAGAGTATATAAAACACAAACCTTTGCTTCAAATTATTTATCAATACCCAAAACTGGTGTGTTATAGTTTAATATCATAGAAAAATATCATATATTTGCAAACTAAAAATGTTTCTCAAAGTTAGGTATTAAAATATAAAAAAATCGAAAATGCGTACTCTTTGATGACTGGTGTCCTAAGAGTACGCGACCTATGTGCCTAAGAGTACGCAGTAAAACTTATAAAAATAATAATTTCCAAATCCCGAATATTATTCTTTCGTGAATATGGGCTAAAATCTACCAAGGCTTGTAGACACTGTACCTTGTAACAACAAAAAAAATTAAGATTTACCTTGATTTGAATCTGTAAAAAAATACCTTGCGTAATCTTTTAAATATAAAAGCTAAGAGTACGCATGGTGTGGTAAGAGTACGCATGCGTACCTTTGAGTGCGTACTCTTATGGGCCTAGCAACAAATATAAAAAACTGATTTTAAAAACCTAACCAACAAACTTAACTAAAATGTAAACACAGGAATTTGTTACGCCAGAACCATACTTATTATCATGTTCAATAAAATATTTAGCAAGAACCGATATTTGCGAGTCTACGCCTTACTCTAGAGTGCATAAATATTATAAAAAAATACAATAAATTAAATTTCTTACCGTAATTCTAACAAAATCAACACTGCCCTGCTCTAACCTCCACGCATTCTTGTACTGGTTGTAAATAAACAGCTGAAATTTTTTAATTGAGGTGATCCCAAGTAGAAAATATCACTAATGCGTACTCTTAGGGAATGCGTACTCTTAGGCGATCCTACCCTACCTTTTGTAGCATAGCATTGTAGCATTTTTCTACAAGTAATTATAGTTTTTACATGCTTTTGTTAATATTATGTCACTTTAATAATAAATAATGAACTTCTACTGGCAGTTTTATGGAATTATTTATGACATATATTATGAATTCCTTTACCAAATGTCTCAGAAATCATTGATGGTATCTTAATTCTTGCACCATGGCTAAATTATTAGTAGGTGGATAATTTCAAAGAGCCTAAATGAATGTAGAGATTTGCCTATAGCACGGTATAGATATAGAAATGGTAGATTTACTGGCCGCTTATTTCCATTCTCGTCGATACCGGTCAGATTCGAAGTGAAACCAGTTCTAGTCGGTTGGTGGCCACTTCCGTTTTGCGAGGGGTCGTATGTGGCTATATATAATAGGGCTTTAAATGCCAAGTTTTAAGTACAATTACGTTAGTAAATATAGATTTGTTAAACAGGTATATCATTATTTTGCATATAAATACCTACATTATACAACTGGCAAAAAACCTATTCCGCCTTAGTTGTGGCGCCACTGTTCTTTACGAGGCCGTAGGCTTTGATATTTAATTTGGGTTAATTGAAAAGAGAGATAATATAATAAATTATGTTTTTCTATGTTCTTACAAAAGTAATTAGATCTGCTATAGAATTAAACAATAAATAAACTATAATATAACATTTTAGTAAAATCTAGGGTTTAAACAAAGAGTGGTCCAGTGTGTCCATAAAGTAATAGGTAAGGCCTTTCACATAAATTCTCTTCTTATGTAACTTAATATTAACTTAAGTTTAAAATCTATCCAACAACTGACCAAATTTCGTTTGTTTTTTGTACTATTACTGTCATCTCTAACATATCCCTTGTATTTAACTTACACGTCAGGCACTGCTAAGGAACCTGCATTTTAACTGATACTGATTAACAAAAGCTACATTAATTTATTATTAATAAATTAATATAAATTAAAAAATATATTTAAATATACTCTTTATGAATAATTAATTTAATATAGGGGGAGAAAAGAGAATAGGCAAAAATTATTTTTTTGCAAAGAGATATATTAAAGTATTTTAAGATACACTTTACCGGCTAAATAATTTTGAGATAACGTCAAACCTGCAACTTGTAATTAGAATGTTACGCAAGTGTCTACATTGACCCAAGCCAACAGTCTTACTGGTAATTATTAGGCAATTAATTTCAAAATTAACGATGTTAAATCTATGTGAAATGAAACAAGCTTATATAGCCATGTCATAAGATAATCCTTTCAGTGGCTTATGAGGGGATTATACCCCCTTCCATAAAATTATGTTATGTATGCTGCTGTTACCAGCTTATTAACTGTTTTTAGCTTCTGATGTCATTATATAATTAAATCGGTTAAAAATTACCTTTTGTGTATTTTTTTTTATAAATGTTACTTCTTTAGTTGTTTATTTTACTATTTTACTAAAAATGTAACTGTTAAAATATTTTTATAAACGTGTCTGTATTTTTATCATTGAATGCCAAAGCTCGGTATCTTCTTATTTAAAACTATATAATACCAAAAAAAGGCATTTCTCAATAAAAATTATAATTTTTGAAATATGTTCCATTTATGTATTTTTCTTTATCCGGCTACAAAATTCTAAGGAAATTAACTGTACTGCTATTTTTATGAGCCAATAAAAACATAGTTTTAGGGGTTAACTAACAAGCAAAGGAGAATTATCAATATGGTTATTTTTTTTTATCGTATAGTCCTGATCAAAAATAATGATATATGATTCAATATAATTTTAATTAAACTCTAATGAGAAGTCCTGAAACGTTTCTCAATAAATTAGAAATTGAATTACCTCGGCGGATATTTGTTGGAAATCCATAACGATATAGTTCAAAATTGATGTAAAAATTCTTATAGAAAATTTTAATTTTTTTATGAAATACATGACGTTTTGCCTACAGTGTCGCTTTATTAGGTGACAAAATTATATAAAACATGTCATGTATTTTGTGTGATAAATTTTTCTATTAATAAACTTTTGTTTACATTATTTCGAATTCTAAATTAGAAATTGCTGTTGTGGTGTTGGGGTGATTATCTTTTTTTTTTAATTCAATTTTACATTAAAGTACGAAGCAGGATTTGTAGAAAAATGTTTATTGTGGCAAATATAAACGAAAACTTGAAATTGAATTTAAAAAAATATTTATTTGACAGGTTTATTTTTGTTTGATAGTTTTATTTAAACCTGAATAGCTTTGTTATTATTTTAAGAATTTTTTAGTAAATTCAAAAATATCTATAGTATAATGAAACTTATCTTATGTACTTACATTACCTTTTAGTCAATTTAAATTATTATAATAGGCACCCATTTTATTATAATTTATAAAAAATAATAAACTGCTTTAAAGTTTTAATGATTTATTGACAAACAGAATAAATATTAACACTGTTCTGTTGTAAAAATAAAATAATATTTTTTTAAATTTCAAATCGAATTGATTTAAACTTTAAATCAACAATACAACCATTAGGTAAAATATTAATTGAATTGGTACAGCATTAAATTTGATAGGTACCTCTGTATATTTGTAAAGCATTTTCATTGTAACACCTTTTTTACAAATGTGTATGCCACATAACAGCATACGTAATAAGCATTAAAAATCAAGATAAAAAAACGATAAACCCAATTTTGAGTGCCTGTTAGACTAAAACAAAAAAAAAAGAATGAAAAGTCCTTTGTACGTGTTGTATTGATGGAACGAATAATGTAATTCGAAATTCCCCGAAATGAACGATTATGGTATTTGTGAAGTTGGGAAACAATTTCAATTCATGACCGTTTCGGAAAAGTCGGTTACTTTTCGGGAAGTCAATCAATTCGACTCTCTTGTTATCAGTTTTCGTTTTCTGTTAGCCCAGCAACAATATGGTGAATAATTTGATTGCGCTCTAAAGTTTTATCGCTTAGGGGAATGAATTTCGGCTACACACCCAACGCTTTGAACCGGGATCTGTAAATATATTATGTAAAGTCTGAAATTGAAAGTCATCTTTTAAGAAATGTTAGTGTGGTGTTAAGGAAAGGACTCATCGTTTGTCGTTAAAAAGCGTGAGAAATTTTAATTCAATATTGAACACTTTGAGAGCTTATCGGCTTATAGTTATGAATCACTGGATCGGCCAGCCGAATGTCATTTAACATTTTGCACATTCATTTTCCACTTTTGCCGTAAAAAAGCACCCGGGCCTTGAATAATACTCTTTTCTCCATTTTTCATCAATTTGTCTAGATCGTTTACCAATAATTTTTGGAATTTATCCCTTCATGACTTTTAATTTATTTATACGTTCCGCTGTTAAAAAAGGGTTTGTTATTCGTTTAAATTAATTAACTTAAAAATGTTAGAACTGTGAACCTGCATCGCCCTTTACAAAATGTTTTAAATATTGAAATAATGAACGTTAATATGAAGATATGAAGTGATCTTCAAAATAGACGCGTATCTTCTTTCAATTGGTTACCACCATCCGCAAATTAGCGTTCCTGAGGTACTGTCTCAAATTTCTTAGTCAAAATAAATTAAACGAAACCAAGTTCTCACTATATCTGATGGATGATCTAGCTTAAAAAAGTTACAAAAAATCTCATATTTAATTTTTTAGTAGAGAAAACACAAAGTCTCGAAATCCTCCACAAGGACCCACCCAAATAGTAAAAAATAGGTAGGATTTTGGTTCCTTATGTTGACTTTGAAAGTTCATAAAAACAAAAATCTGATTTTCAATATATCAAATCACTTAATACGACAGTTACACACAAAAGGTACATCACATTAATTCTAACCTCTATGTCGTGCGGCAAACAGAAACACGGACAATAATTAAAATAGACACAAATATTATTTCGTAATGATGGATTTATAATCTGTTGTGCTGTTACCAGCCGTGTTTTGCCATTCATTGTAAACTGCTGTTGTTTGACCCAACGCGTCTGCTATTTTGGCAAATGACACATGAATTAAAAACAATCGCCCGGGCCATTGTGAAGGTTTTATAACTGATTTACCAAAGTGGATGTAAATGAATTATTAAATTACACTTGAAAATCAAATTTTTATTAAGGGAAATGCCAATTATTGCTTTCCAATTTCATGCCAAACTGAATACATAAGTACCCTTAGCATTATATTGGATTATGTCATGAGTCATGAGATTTGAGGTTTGTTAAATTAGCCTGTCTGATGTAATTGCGAAGCCCTATTAATATACTTATTATTTTGCATAGTTATATTTACAGTTATAATTTCTGTAAAAATAAAAATAAAATAAGTTTGGGAACGTGACACATTCTCGTGGTGACACTCACATCGATTGTCGTTGTATTAGAACCTAACTCAAATGCGTTTTCTTCAAAATTATATTGAAACGTGGCATAATATAACCGCGATTTTATGACTCGTCTGTAACTAAGCTTAAAAAACCCAACTATACAATAAATACTCACAATGGACATGTAGCATCATCCTTTTACTAACTGAAGGTGGGACACCATTGGCAGCTATACATAGATACGCACCCATCTCTGATCTAGTTACTTTGGTAAGGCTCAGTACCTCTCCCTCCACTGATAATAATCGTTCCTTTTTTCCACCATGTGTTCCACGAGATAAAATAGAACCTCCATCTTCCCGTCGCCAGACAATTTTAGGTTTGGGGTACCCCCTGGCTTTGCAAACCAATTTTGCCGACCCTCCTTCTGGAACCATCATATCTCCCGAAGTTTCTTCGTAGACTATATCGGGAGCAATGACAACTTCCAAGAATGCAGTCTGTAAGTCAGATAAAAAAAAAGTATGACGAAAAAATGTACTTTTGACATAATAAGGTATTTTATAAACTGTAATAACGTAGTTTTTAGTTCCTTATCTAAATTTTAAGTAGAATTGTGGGACGTGTATAAGAGATTTTTATTTAGGTATATCATTTTAAAGTTGAAGTACTCATAAGCTATTTTGGTGATATTAATTCTCGTATCTTCTATAATTGAAGGTTTATTTAAATATTCTATACACATAGTTGGTGTCGATTTTAGTATATATTAACAAGAGTCTTCCAATTCCCTTATTTAAGACAGGTTGTATATCAAATCAATAATTATGCTAGCTTTGTAAAGAAAGATTTTCAGAAAACATCGATAGGCGATGTAGGTTAAAATAAAACTAATGTATTTTATATGGTCGTCAATGTCATGCTAAAGGTACAATTAATCTGCGCCTGGAATACGCGTATTCCGCATACAATACCTGTTTCTGAAAGGGCTATTAAACCTTGTATTATTATAGGCCACTTTCTCCCAATTACTTAAATATTTAGATTTCTTACCTGCATTTTCATTGGATCCGTATTGACTTGGCACATATACTGCCCCCGATCTTCTCTTTTAACGTTTCGAATGTTGAGAGTCCATGTGTTAAAATCGTTGTGTGTTACGGACAATCTTGCATTGTTCGTTATGACGCTCTCATGTATGGCTAATATCGCCTTAGTGTCCGCTTTAATCCAGGCAACCTGTGTCGCAATTGAATAGAAACAGTTGTGGTAAATAAGCTTTGCGGGAATATGTTTCAATTATTGCTAAGTACTGGAACATTTAGATTTTACAGTTAATTAAATACTATTACGAATAAACAGAAACGTAAAGGGTAAATCCACATGACACTACATACTCTCAATAGGGCGATAGAGTAAAGTAACTCCATTATTGATACAATAAGATTATTTAAAACAAATGGAACCTCTAAATTGCACCAATTAAATTGTAGTGAAATATTCAGAGCTTCAAAAAAAATTATATCCAAGCAAAGTTATATGATTTTAATACTTTGTGACTTTTTTAATATTGGGGAAGAGACCAAAAACAATTATGGTTAAACTTAAAACAAAATTGCACCTCTCTATCTTATAGTATTTCTTGCCCTAAAAAGTAAACTGGCGGTTTATTACCTAATACAATCGATTTTACATGTTTAACTGGCAGCTGATTTTTTTGTATAAAATAAAAACTAACATGAATCTCCAAGATTGTTTTTTCAAAGTATATATAGGCTATCAAAATGTTATAAATTTATAATTTCATATAGAAATATCTCAGAAACGGCAGGTTTAAGGATAGATAAGCAACAAGGTTGTTTCTTAAAAGTCAATAATATCGAAAAATACACTATATCTCCGACCACAACAGAATTATTTTACTTGTATTATTTGTAGCATTATTGAGACACCCAGTATAGTCTACGTGCTTACCCAAAATAATATTAAAAACATTACGTTCCTAAATGATTGCCGAACAAAACAAAGGAACATAAAGTATTCTGGATTACAGTGTTTTATTCTTAAAACCTGAATCATATTGATTGATTTTGATCTATAGTATTATCAAAAGTAATACCAGGATAATTTTGTGCCTAGAAAGCAAGAAGCCTAATCGTATTAGGCAACCTTTCTGAAATGACGATATTTGCTAATTAGGTTGATGTTCTAAAAGCATTGTTAAAATAAATCTAGGGACTAGCGTCCTTAGTAACAGGTAAATATTTTATTTATTTACAAAATTGGAACGTGATCTTGAATTGACGGAGCAATTTTTACTAAATGAAATAAACCTTGAACTAATACCTTGACGATACAAGCAAACACTATTTTTTTCATTTAATAGAATATGGAGGATTTTCTAATTTTGACTAGAAATGTTTCCCGGTAAAATATAATTGATTCAAATAAAAAAGCTAATTACTTTTGTGACATACTTAATCTTGTAAGCAACGACATACCGTTTCTTCTTTTAACATTACAATACTGAAGTTTATGATAAGCCTGTTCTAGTTTAAAACTAACTTTAAAAAAATAATTTTCTAAATCCGAGAGTAATATCATTAAAGGAACAAAGATTAAAACTTTGAATTAAAATTAAGTCATTATTATTATTTTACCACTACTATTACTAGAAACTAAAATGATCAACATAATAAATAAGTTCTAATGGTGGAAGAGTTTTGGTACCAGATAATATGATATTTGTACTGAAATAAACTTATAAGAAATAAACTTAACATTAACTAATTTGTTGCGTTGCTACGATTAACTTCTTGGTTTATTCAGTTCAACAAGAAACAAAAACTAACCGGTAACAAAAATTTCATAAACCAAAAGCATGGAAATGAATAAATATTTTATTAAATTTTTCTTTTGACTTATTTATTAGGAATTTAATCGTTGCATCACAATTGATTTATTGTCAAATCTTCCGTCTGAAAATATAAATACTTTTATCGGTATCCGACAATATCCCGATGACTTTTTTGGTTATTTAGGGACACACTTTTTGTTTCTTGTATCTTCAAAAACATATTGAATATTAAAGTTGTCATTACACCATTTATTCTTTTAACAATTCTTTTTAACAATTCACTAAATTATATAAGCCAGTAGGTTAAATTTCGTCAGCTAGAGCTTTTCGATTAGGTTATTAGAGGGAGAATTATTAAATACTTAATTAATTTTATTCACCTGTTTTAATACACACTCACATATAGGCTCTTAGATAGAGATCACAGGTAATACTTGCAAATAATTAAGTTTTTTATCAAATAGTTAAGAAACAAATTAGCTTAATGCAAGGCCGTTGATCTTCGTGGAACAAGGTGCAACTCCCATATATGACAAAAAAATACAATTTTAAAAAATGAAGACAACAATTTTTTGAGTGGAGAGAGTTAATATTTAGTACGAATTTCTAATTTCATTAATGTTACTGAGATGATAACATGGTTATAATCTCGTGTAATCCAATAATCGATGTAACAAATTGCCAGTGGGTGTTTTGAGTTTTCATACGTCGTGCCTAACTAACTGTAAGGTCGTGCGTTAAAACTTCACCAATTACTTTTGTAATACTGATTTGTTAAGGTGTAGTTACTACTACAGCGACCTATCCTATAGGATAAGATGAAGTTAAACCATACATTTCCCCTTCCTTCCATTTCCCTTTTCTCTCTCGCGGTACCGTATTGTCCAGTAAGTAAAGCCAAAAATAGGAACAGTAAAATGTAAAAATACTTCTTTAAAATACAGGCGTGGTTATTGTACACTATACTTATCCCAAAAATAAAAAACAATAATAATATATTGTAAGTTAGAAAAGCAAAGTATTATGGTCAAGATTAACCAAAATATTCCATTTGTTGCGAGTTAAACAAATACACTAATATAATTAAAAAATAGTTTTAAAAAACACCTTAATAAAAACTGCTTTATAAAATAAACATAGTAAAAAAGGAACTTTACAGTAATTTGGTTGTCTGTTGCATTGTGTTAGGAGTAGGTTTAAATAACTTCCCTATTTCTAAAGGATTTTTTTTTGTGGATGGCTGATATTTATCAATCAGAGAGATATAAATTATTATTTGATTCAATCTCAGGGGAGACCAACGACCCTCAGATCCAAACTATTACTTACGTAAAAGCTTTTTTTTATATTAGTGTGGTTACAAAATATTATTTTAAACGACGCCGACGGTAGTGTGGCTAAAAACAAATATTTATGAATGACTAAATTCTGCCAGTCGTTTATGAGATATCTGCTTGTTTAGAAAATTTTCTTGCTGAGTAGTGTGGTATAAACAATTCAACAATATATCAGTGAATAAGTTTGGCAACTCATTTCATTTCCCACCTCTTGCGTTACTTTAATTTCATAGTAAACTTAATTTTTTGCCTAGGAAAAATAAAGTGCACTTATTTTTTAAAGCTTTCAGTTTTTCATAACTCATTTATTTTACAAGTAAAAACTTTTATTGAGAGTGTTATTTTTGGGTATATTTTAAAATCTGGACCATTTATTCTCTTCTTAACCCTATCCGATGCACACTATAAACCAAATCCAACCACATATTGTTGGGTTAAAAATAATTATCTCTAGTCTTCACTACAAAATAAATGTGCTACGTGGTGAGGATAATAATATATATTATACATTTTTCAAAACTCTAAGATTGTTTTGATGTACCATTTCGCATCCGTTTAAACCATTCTGGCCGGAAATATTAAAAATTTAATAACGGCCTATTAATTGGCGGTGCAGTGATGCGAGCAACGAATAGTAGAGAGACCGAAAACCAAAATAGGATTTAGACACCACTGTTTCTCAATTTTCAAGTCGATTAGTAATGAACTCGCAATGTAAGTTTCGACAAAAATCATTTAACATAACATGAACAGCAAAACTAAAGCTAAAAATGTATTAAGTATTATGGTGTACTGTGGCCTTGAAAATTTACATGTGTTACCTTCGAGATCTACTGGCAGCCAGAGTTCTTATAGAATTGACACAAAAAGTTGAATTTAGAATAGTGTGGTAGTTAATAAGGTTTTTGGAAAAAATGTAATTCAAAATACTATAGTTCTACGGAGGTGATTTTATTTTTAAGCCCTAACAAAAACCGTCTTGTCGACAATAAAATAATGTTTTCACTGTTTATAAACTTACTTATCCCCAATTATAATATTTCGATGATCTTCTATTCATCAGTCATAATACGAGAGGTAAATATGGCACGTCTCATTTTACCACAATTTTGGAGATTATGATATCATTTCTTGTTTTAGTATTACTTTTCATAATATGATATACCGATTTTTACTTATTAGGAAGAACTGTCTTTAATAAGTGTAAATAATGAATGCTTCTATTAAGTTTCCTTTTGCGCGGTGACTTAAATGACAGGAGAATAAAGGTTTTCACCCTACTCTATACTACCTGTTTTGTTATAAATACAGAGTATTTTTCTTCTATGTAATCGATTTGTTCATGTTTAAAAAATATATTGTAACATTTTAAAAAATTATAGCAAAAAGGATAATTGTTCAATCCTGGAATATTACTATATCACCATTAAACATTTTTTTCTATTCTGTTATATTAAAATATACAGTATTTAATATAGTGTTTAACATTTTTATGATTGCCTGTGCAAATATTAATTGTGAGAGGGAGTGTCTGGACGGGTTTGCTCAAAGATAATATATATTTTTTAATAATAAAAATTATGACATTAAAGTTAGTAACTTTGTTGCTAATATTGGCACACAAAGAAAAATGGTTATTTTAGGTATTATCGCCATTTTTTGTAAAGTAAAAAAAATTGTTTCTTTTAAATTTAATCGTAACCGAAGCACAATATCGGATAATCTATTTAATATCGAAAGCACCTTTTGATTAAACCAGTCAATCACCAAATTGACTGATATTTATTCATATTTTATTTGATTATATTTCATTTATTTACCGTGCAGAAGTTTTTAAAAAAATTATAGGTCGAGATACTTTTGAGAATCACCAGGTAGGTACACTGAAGTAATGTTTCGCCTTCACTGTTTATCAATATTTAAGAAGTTTGCTTGTAATTTTAATACGGTTTCCGCCAAAGCCAAAAATAACAGTAAAGAAGCGCCCGAGGTAGAAGTGATCTTATCTCAGCCGCAAGGTAGCTATATCGTATCATCTGTATATGACGGGCACGAAGGCCCAGCTTTGGGTCTAGCGACACGGGACTGCCGACATAGCTTTCATATGTAAACACGATTACCATTATTCACCTTCGATGCTGCTGGCCCGACCGACGACATTCTTACATGCGGGGATAAAACGTGAACATGTCGAAATATGCATGAGCCTGTTACCTTTTTGATTTTCGCCGTATATAATTAATAAAGTTTAAAGTGCCTTTTACGCAATGGGTTTTAAAATTTTATTCAAATTTACTCTTTGCTTGTATTTTATTCCTAAAATATACAGACTAGAAGAGAGATAATTTAGCTTGTAACAAAGGTACCATCAGTCCCGGATTAGGCATATGGAATGGAAGGCCCTCCTATAACTTTTCTCCTATAAAAAAATAGTTTTAATATTTCTGTAAAAACAGTGAAGTTACCTAGAAAAAATGTTTGATATATTAAATACAATTCGCTGCTACAAAAAATAATTTGTTACTATTTATTATACCTTATTTAATTATTCAGATTACGCTGATATTATGACTGCACAAGATATTACATTTTTATATGCCGTTTTAAGTCCATAGGCACTGTTCCCACTCAGCCTAATGGTTAACATATCGTAGCTCTGGGTATCATAATATTAACTTTGTAACAACTACAAACAAATTTAATTGCCCTTTTGTAATATAAATAACCTTAGGTAAATTTTGACAGAAAGAATAAAGTCCTGTGTATTAAAATTAATTTTAGAATCTTTATACCGTTGAAGTGTTTGTGCTTAGTAAACTAATTTGCGAAAAGAAGAGACAGATGTGATAATCAAAGTTATGTTTGTAAAAGACATGTTATTGAAGACCTAATTTATTTGAATTATAATGAAAAATTTAAAAACTGTTTCCTGGGAGTCCATTGATTAGTTAACAATATTAAGATTCTAGAGCCATCATTTCTTAAATAAACGGACCAGAAGAGAGAGGAAGCAAGATAGAGATAATATGCCTAGTATACAGAGGGGTACCGTAATTAATTTGCGATAAGTGAAAACAAAATTGATTGCCCTCTGGTAATATAAACAACCGTAAATAAATTATGAGAGGGAAACTAAAAATCCAAGTATTAAAATTAATTTAAGGATCTTTATACGGTTAAAATGTTGGTTTTGTCGAGGTAGTTTTATTATCCTCTTGCCATCTATCTAAAAGGTCCTTTTGAAAATTTCTAACTATTTACATTATTTATTGGTCTTTATTGATAGCCAAAATTGTGCATTTTATTGGTTATTTAAGTTACTGTAAACTTTGCTTAAAATATCTGTATCAGTTCTGAAATTCAAATTGTTCTTAGTATTTGTGATAATGTTCAATCAATCAATTATTACAGTCGAAGTTATGTGTATTGTCAAATGCTTGTTTTGATAGGGTCGTGTGTGCTTAGCGTGTGTTTCTAATATTTTTTTGTGATCATTGATCCTATTTTTTAAATATTGTTTTGTTTGTCCAATTTATGTTTGTGGATAGTCTTGACAGTCTATTTCATAAACTAAATTTGTTTGATTTAATTCGTAAATTTCTGATTTTAGTGCTATTGCCTGGCTTATCGTAAATTTTTGTGTTAAAATGTTCGAGAACTTTTTTATCTACTTTATTTATATTGGGTTCATATGAAAGAAAGATATATTTATTCTCTTTTTGAGTATTTGTGTTGTAACACTGATGTATTCGATTTTTTATTATTGGTTCGGTAAATTTTTTGAGGTAGTGTTTATTTTGTAACCGCTCTATCAAACAATGAATTAACGACATTTTTTTGTGTTTAGTTGAAGTCTACTAGAGAAGGTACCTAATTTAGGCATCTTCCTGAGCAGGTCGGTTTCATGCACCAATTTTTTTGATATAGTGTTTCATTGTAGTGTCCAAGAAATTTATATATTTAATTTAAAACATACATTTTTAAGAGGGCTTAACTATGCATATTAAGAAGAAACCTTAATTTTTTTAGTTAGGCATTAGTATTACGCCCTCTAATTGTCATTTCAGTAAGTTAAAAATTATTTCCAGCAATTTTTCTTGGCCACTTTTCTTTAAAAAAAATTCCACAAGCTGTACTAGTTTTTAAGATACAGTCGGGGTCCCTTTTTAGTTGAACACCCAGTACAAGAAGAAAAGAATAACCCAAATAAATAAGGATTACAATAATTAAACTGGCATAACACTAATAAATATTCCTATTCAGTGTTTTAAAATATTCAACATTTTCAGATTATAAACCACTAAACATAACTTAAAGGTAACTGAATAGAGGATATCTCAACAATAATAAAATACTATGTATTTTATATGACTGCAATTTACGTATATTCGCCTGGTAGGTGGAGATCATAACTCGCTTATCTAATACTGTTTATGTTTTCATGAACAATCAGGCCACTAAATACGTATTCGTGATTACGGTTAGAAGATAATAACTTTAAATCAAAAAAATAAAGAAAATCAGAAAAGAAACATCAAGAACATTTATGTAGTTAGCTTAAAGAACAAATCCAATCTTACCGGATTTGTTTATAATATGTAAGTACGCTGGTTTATAAGATTTGAACTGCTTTGTACTTACCTTAGATTTAAGAATTTTAAAAGTTGATTTGTAGAGATACTGTTTGCAAAGTTGTATTATAGTCTTTATTTATATATAGGGATATAAGTGCATAGTATTTAAGTCAACAAGAACCGATGTTTGTTTCATTAGATCCAGTTTCAAATATGCTCGCATTTGTCCAAAATAAGGGTATTATGTACAATAAAATAATATTTTTTGGACAAAAACAGGAAAATTTGTATACACCGGGTTACACAAGAAAGTGAAATTATTCAGTAATTCTAGTAGCAAAGACTTAAAAGGTACTCTTAAGACAATTTCGAATTTTTGACTTTTGCTAGTATATCATAAGACTTTCACCGGATTTGATGGCCAATGTTTTGGTTTAAAGATATGCAGAACTTTTTCGAAATAAAATAAATTTATTAAGTTTAAAAAAAAAATTCGTTTGATGCACATTTTCTGTCGACGCGCTGCGCTATAACGAATAAAATACTTATTCGTTACATATTTCGAGCTACATATATTAGTTACAACGCATTTATCCAATATTTTTAAAATCAGAAAAAGTGAGATAAAATTTTACTCATTGTTCCATAATAAACTTCATAAAATCTTCCTATACAAAATATGTTCCAATTTGTTCCATGATTTTAAATAATAATACATTTATTTTGTCACATGGGAAATGGCATAAATATTGAAAAAAACTTTAACTACTAATCTGTGTCAATGAGCTTTGTGTTGAAAATACGTCCAGCGAGATTTTAAATAACGACAATAATTTATAACCATTCAAAATTTTTCATTAGGTATCATTTGTAACAGTTTCCTTTAGGGAAAACATTTGAAAACAAGGACAAAATCAGAAAAGTATGTTAAGGGATTTGGCCCATTGACAGATGAATGGGCTATATTGCAACTTTAAATAAGGCAATTTTACAGCAATTAATATAGAGTTTTTAGATTTAAGCAGTAAATTTACTTAGCCTTTTGTTTGTTTTTGTTTATTTTACAATATCATTGAAAATAAAAACATTGTTTTTTGCCATACCTGTAAAAAACTCACGAGCCGCGGTTACTAATTCCATTAAGTTTTACCTCTTTACTTTAAACCCTCTTAAAAATAGTTTCAACAAATTTTTTTTAAGTATAATTTACAGACCATAAAAAATTGATTAAATGTTGTTGTTTTTAATTTTTCCATAAAATTCTATTAAAAGTTACGGTCTCTAGTACAGTAAAATTTAAAATAAAAATATTTCCATTGTATTCCTTTCCACGCTCTCCATAGCAATTTATTTAGTATTTACTTATGTCGCTTATCTAAATTAAATCTTATTAACTTAAATTTAAATTTCCTTTTATACAAAATAAAAAAAATAAATTTGGAACGAAATTCCTTTAAAACAATTGTGAGACGAGCAGTGCGGTGTACACGCGCGAAGCAAACTCAGATTTCAGCGGCATGCTACCCTAGGCTATAACCCAGATGGGACAATAGCTGTAAAATTGAAACTTAATGAGGTGTGAACAGTTTAAATTGATATTTAAAAGAACCGAGATAACCTAGACTTGAACGGCAATCTGATTTAAAAAACAGTCTTTTCTATAATGACTGTAGCCCGGGCCTAACTTTTTGTTACTCAAATCAATGAATCGCTAAATTATGATAGTACGTAATGTCGTTTGAATTAAAAAACTTTTTACCATTAGAAAGGGTAAATTTTTCAAACTTCTTAAATCACTAAAGTAATTAATTAAAAAAGTTTTTATTATTAAAATTTATTTAAATTATATATTTTTCGAGTATTTTATTGCAGTTGTATATTTGGTTGATGTTTGTTCAAGCAGGGTTCATCTATTGTTAGCACACTGCAGCCGAATGGCTTATTGTATCAATTTTGCTTCAGTGGCGGCTCGTCAGGTGAAGTAGGTAAAGGAGCTCTTCACCAAAAAGAAATAAAACCAGGAGGAAAGTTTTTCGACAATATTAAATAATAATGTATCAATACAGCTACCATTTTAGCCCTTAAAAAATAATTATATTCGAATTAATAATATGAATTTAATCCGAATGTAGCTATGCATAATAGGGCCACGGTTAACTCCGATGGAAAATAATAGCTCAATACAAGTGAAGACCCAACTCCCAACATGGCTTTGATATTAACCGTTGCTATGGTTACGTGACGTCAATTACGCAAATAGCATGTAACAATTTGAATTATGATGAAGGACAATTTAAAAATAGATCAGCCGTATGCTCCATTGTTTTAGCATTGATTCGTCCAACCTAAAGTTATTTATTTTGAGGCTTCGCGAAACTTACGGTTATAGATATCGTTTTTACGTGATTTACTGTGTGATTAAAAAGTTTTATTTTTATTTTTCAGTTAATTCAGTAATTAGTTGTGTGTTTTAAAAATGAACCCAATTAATGACATAGTTTGTAATTTGTTGGAAACTCCATTCAGTCGTTGGACTGATGAGGATAAGAGAGACGTTTTGTTACACGGGTTTTTAGTCAATGTTTGTTTAAGTACCCGCACTATACCTAGCTCTTCACCATTTTTTTAAACGAGCCGCCACTGTTTTGCTTAACTTCTGGGTTATGGCAGCTAGACTGGACCTACAGTTTTTTACGTGGAATCCGCATTACTCGTATGAACTGGTTTCTCCGTCAGTCCTCTAAAGGCAGGACTATCCGCCCTCAATGGGTCGAATTCGGTAATCAGCCAGTGTCATGCTGCATTCTTATCCCTAAAATCTTGGGTATACTTTCCCTATTAAGCGTACACCCGTCCGGGGATCGAACCCGGGTCACCTGTGGCCGAATGCGACAGCTCTACCTAGTAGTAGTTTTTGTCGTATAAGTATTTTGGCAGCCGGATGGGACCAAAAGGTTTATGTGGGTTCCGAACTACAATTATTTACTAGCAGATATTATTGTTTATATTTTAATCTTTTTTTATTTGATACATATAAATTCTTTAATATTTATAGTAGTCAGAATTTCTGTCGCTTTCCGCGGCTGCTACCCAGACTAGTCAGGCTGGGGCTGGGATTAATCTTAACTCTGGGTTAAGGTGGCGCTTCATAGTAATGCCAATTCTTGCTAGCAATTGTTCTACAAGATCGTGATGGTTTTGCTTGTGTGTAAGAATTTTAGGTGAAATATGGTTAGTTAATGTTTTGTGCTGATGGGTGGAAAGATAACATAAAAATCAACCTTTAAACTGTTGTTGGATTATGATCATGGATATGACATCAAGCTCTTATTTGAGGTGGCCGAGCCCACTAAATAAATTCACCGAATCAATTCGAGATGGAACCCTCTGGTTTTCTACCTTTCGATGGTAATGCGAGAAACCTAAGGCTAAAACAATTTATTACTATTTGCATTGGTATAAATAAATGTTGTCAGTTAGTCAAGATCCATGAAAACTCAAAATAGCTACTCGTCTGGTAGTATACCACGAACCTATTTTTTGTCATATTCTCAAGGCCCTAAGAATCATTACCCTTCAAGATCAATCCACAGCTCGCCTTTTTTTAAATACTTTTTTTCACTTGGGGGGTTCAAGTTACGAGTTCCTAAACTCCTAAACTATTAAGGCAAGGCGGACTTGTATTAGCACAAGGAAAACACAATAAAAAGAATGCAAGAGGTAAAATGCGAGCAAATAGTTTTATTTTCATTAAATCATAAACATGGTTGGCGAACTATGTATGTAATTTAGTCAATCGACAAAAAAGATTAAACTTATATTTTTTAGATTAAATCGAAAAAAAATTGTTTGCTTGTTAAATGGGTTGGCATTATCTGTGTATATCAAGAAATTAATAAACGCAGATGTAACTTTTTTTACCGCTAAGTTAAGTTAAGAGTATATGCTTAACACAAATTTAAACCGCATAGAACGGTATTAATGGTTTAGGAAATCTAACTTGCATTAAGCCACCCAAAACACATCTTAATTCACTTCAAAAATAAAATAAAATGCTCCAGTTTTGCATTGATATGGTTAAGCCTTGGACATTGAATAATTAATTATCTCACATAGTAATATTATTTAATAAAAAATATATAAAAAATTAAGAATCTTGGGTATTGGATAATTATTACAGGAGTGATACTATTTGATAAACGGTAATCTATATAAAGAATTAAAAAAATTGTCTTTAGCATATAACACGGTTATCCAATTTAATAAACTATAATATTTTATTTATTTTAATAGCCTGTGATAAAGATAACCCATTATTTATGTGACTAATAATGTTAATTATACTACAATTAAGTTTGTATAATTCTTTAGATAAAGCTTCTTTTAAGCATGTAGAAATCATCTAAATGCATGCATAATTTTATCATTTAAAAATCATTAAAATGGTTAAAAATAATAACAATTTTTTTTATTTATTAAATAATATTAGGCCATGATTTTGACATTAGTTTCTATCTTCAACCTGCCATTATACTTAATAGAAAATTAGCTGTGGCTGTTTTCTTCAATTATACTTAATGTTATGTTTATTATCTTAAATTGAATTAAAATTTAAATACCTAAGATATAGTTGGATGATAGAAGAGCTTTTAACTTGCATTGTCTTTATAGTTATTTTAACTTCAAATAAAAAGTTATCTGCAGTTGCTAATATTTAGTATACAAAATGACAGTAATTTTTTACTAGTTTAAAATTCCTACGTCATTAAAGGGGAAACTTACCCCAGTTGGTGCTAATCCCGTCCCCTACAAGAAAAAGAAAATACAGTTCAAAGAAAATTAAACATATTTTTAAATAATAAAACTTTTGTAAAACAAAATATAACAAGACACTGTGTATTCCTACACCTATTTAAAATACTGCTATTTTAAAATTATTTACACATAAAACGTTCCATGCAGCAATATTTAATTTTAAACTCTTTAAAACTTTTCTGTATACTTATTTCATTCTTTAATTATTTTCAAGTTTTTATAAGCACAAGAAAAGCTTTTTAAAACTTAAGATAATAGGTATCTTATTTTCTTTCACATTGTGAAATGTAACGTTAAAAGTTTATGGTTTTAAAATATGAAATTGGTCATTTAAATAATGCAACAACTACCTTTATTTAAATTCGTATAAGTATTATTTCTTAATTGAGTCTTATTTTTTTATTGGTTCATGATTAAAGAACCAAAAAGTAGGAAATAAACAAACATTTTTAGTAAACCTAAATCGTGATTTATGAATTTCTTTCTAGCTCTGATCCTTTACAATTAAGAAAATTCGTTAAAACATAAAATACATTTTTTTTTGTATTATAGAAGCCTGTGTTATTATATTCTAGTTATTGGACAAAAAAATTATGATAGTACGTTTGAGTTCGATAATTCCCAATTGGTCATTATTACAGGGTCTCTCATAAAAAAATGTACAGTATGGCGACTAGTAAACTTTTTAATCTATAAAGGATTTTAGATGTCTAATTGAATCGGTGAGAATAAGAACAGTATAAGTCCAAATGTTACAGTTTTGGCAAAACGCAAAAAACTCTGTGTTAAGTTGTACTGTTCTTATGCTCAACGCTTCACGATGGGCGCCGTAATACGCCTTAATATAGCAATATTAGTACTGTTTTTACACTCATTTAATGCAGCCTTGTATTACAGACAAAATGGCTATACCAGGTCGAAATGTCAAAATTTGGACCTGTGCTATTCTTATTCTCACCGATTCTGTTATATGCGCTTACAATAGATCAGTAAGAAAATTTGTTTTCAAAATTTGACATTTACAGCGAAAACACAGTTCGGCTGGAGACAATGACTTATCATTGAGATTGTTCGGCTTTAATGCTAACATACCTACTAATTTCAAATCTAACTTTTTTTAATACTGACCATTTGGGCATTATTAGACGCCTTTTGTCTTTGGAAATAATACGATAAATAGATACCGAAAAAGTGTCCATTTGCAAATAGAAAATCTCATCTGAAAAAGTTATATATTAAAAAGGCTTCCTTTTTTATTTTTAACTTAAAAAGTATCGACTTTAAATTCAGAACGTAACCCAAGATTCCAGCGTTGAACTCAGAACCCAAAATCTTCTGATATGAAATCTATGTTTTTCTTGAATTGGCTATTGTACAGCTTTGTCGAAATCAATTTTTATATTATTAAGCGTTTCTTCACACAGTGATATATTGCCTATTTCATTTTATGTTGTGCAAATATGCAGTTTGGAAAATTGATTACAGACTGGAAAGAGTGTATAAGCCATGATTAATATTATTTGCGAGATTTAATTTTTGCTGTCAATGACCCATTTGAATCAATTGCACCAGACTTGTTCCTTTCTATAAAAATACCTTCTGAAACTTTAGATCTATAATATCGAATAGGCTATATCGGTTGATGGGATTTAGTAGCCCCTGTAAGGTATGCAACAGAATCAACTCTTTTACAGCATAATATGCATTGCATATTTTACCGTTCCATCAGTTGGAAAGCAGTGTATATTATAAAATTGTAGAAATAGTAATATGATTTTAATACATACAAAATATTCCATAAATAACATGCATGGATATTTGTTAGGTTAAAAATTGCTGTCAGTCGGTTCACAGATAATTAACTTAGATTTTCTATAATTGCGTTTTGGCTATGTGCACTTTTTTTTCACAAATATTGGAATTGATAAGAAATAAAGTCTACGTATTTATAAAATTGTTGGTGGGGGGGGGGGGTTGTAATATATATTGTGGTTTTTATAACACGTAATGACTAAGGGAGGCAGATTTCAAAAATGAAACTGGTGGTGAAGGTTGAGGGTTTGCATACAAGACCTAAATTGATTTCGATTTAGCAAATAGACAAGACAAAAATTATTAAAAAATAATTGAATCAGGTGTCATCTGAATCCTAAAATTAACACCTCTTATACAACAAGAAACAATGTTTTCCCATCTCCTACATTAATCAAAATTTTGTAAATTTCGAAATATCTGATTCAAGGAATATATATTCTTATAACTTTATTATAATATAACATTACTGGTCTTTTTTATTCTTTCCCCAATTAACTGATTTTTTGTTACCTTTTATTAATATTAATTTCAACATTTGGTGTTTTTACCTTTGCAAAAACGTTTATAAGGGATTTTTAAAATATATTAAATGTAATATTTAATAAGTTATTTTAAAGAAGAAAGATTTGACAATAATTATAAAATAATACTAAAATCTAACTTATAATAAGTGCAGTGGTGATTCCTTAATTACGTGCTCAGTGCTTGGTGCTGGTGCAGTGCATCAGTGCTTCAGTGCTCGGTGCTCAGTGCTGGTCAACTTATTAGAAAAATGTTATCAAAACAGCAATTTTAGTTGCATGATAAACTGCAGTATTTATGTATATGCCGTTAACAGTATATTAAAAATGGGTTTATTATTACTAATAAGATAAATCTATTGCCAAATAATGATTACCGAATGAAATAAAAACAAAAAGATTGTTTTAATGCTTCGGTGTCATTTTTAACCAAAAGTTGTACTCGTTATTAAATTACTGATTATTTTTTAAAAGGTAAGATTGTTGGGTATGTAATTATATTTTAAAATTTAAATTGCATGGATAAACAGTAATAAATCTCTATACACTATTCCATTACATACTGGCCAAGTTTTCATTCGACATCATATGATAAACCCTTATCAAAATTATGGCATCCTAGTAAAGTCTCTAGTAGTAAAACTTCAATACAAATAATTGTGCTAATATTAAATTAATAAAACACAATTCATTAAATTGGGAGAAATAATACTCTAAGTCAACCTTCACTAGGATATATTTCAAGGAAAAATATTTATTTCACTCTTAATATGTTTCAAACGTATAAACGTTCATCTTCAGGAGAAGCATAATTCATATTGAAAAAGTTGTTAGGAATATGTCAGTGACATCCTCATAGAGCTTTTGAGGAAATTAATTGAATAAAAAAAAATTTTAAAGAACTTCCATAGAAGTAGGAGAGAAAAACATACTACCAAGTTATATAGATAAAGTTGGGAATTTTTTAAAAATCAACCGTTATCCCAACTTTATCTATATAACTTGGTAGTATGTTTTCCTCTCCTACTTCTATGGAAGTTTTTCAACACTTTTCTTTATTCAATTAATTTCCTCAAAAGCTCTATGAGGATATCACTGACAATTTTCTAACAATTTTTTTAATATGAATTATGCTTCTCCTGAAGATGAACGTTTATACGTTCGAAACATGTAGAGAGTGAAATAAATATTTTTCCTTGAAATATGTCCTAGTGAAGGTTGACTTAGAGTATTATTTCTCCCCATTTAACTTTTAACCTGACTTCAAGTATGGACTACTTCTTTAAAATAATTGTATTAGTAAAATATTTTAACGCCTTTTTAATTCATGTTAATATTTATTTAAATAGAAAGCGCAAACCAATAAATCCAAGAATTTTAACGCTTTAAAGTGTTTTTTTAAGAAAACTTTCCATATATGTTTAAAATTATATGCCTATGCATTTGGTTTCAAGCAGATATATTATGAACGGCAGTAGAGTTTTGGACTTTTGATTGTCTTTTTTTGCTTTGAATCACAACGTTTCAACTGGCAAGTATCTCCAGTTGAAACGTTGTGATTCAAAACAAATAAAGACAATCCAAGTCCAAAACTCTACTGCCGTTCAAGAAACGTCATTGTCTAATAATAATATGTTTTCAAATGTTATCAGACAAAATACATTTAACACATTACTTCTACCTAAAGTGCTTCCAGCGAGAATAGATATATTCGAAAAAAGGTGTTTTGACGCATTTATAAAATACTACATGTTTTCATTTAAGCAGTAAATTTACCTTAAAAAACAACATATAATTTGATTGGACTTTTTACTAACAAAGAGTAATACTTCCAGATCTATTTACTGGGTACATTAAAACGTAATTGTTTTAAAATTTACATAGAATTAAAATGTATATTGTCCTATATGTAAAATGCTATTTTGAAGATAGTGTAATAGTTTTAAAGAGCTTTTTAGTAGAATGCGCTTAAATTCACATCAAAATATTAAACCAACAATATCGCAATTGGCAATTTATATTTCTTAAACTTACTGCAGTCCAAAACACAGTGCTGTTTTGACAAAACATTTAACTTAAAGTAACCACCAATGTGAAGGTGCATGAGTAAAAAAATTGAAAAGATACACACCCTGGCTGTCGCTGAGTCCGCACTCACCCTGTATCCTCCCAAATTATTAACAACGCAGGTAAATACCGCATCTCTTCCTTGGGGGACTGTCAAGTTTTCCAGAGGATACTGAAAATCTGGCTCAAATGCCACCACTGCATCTAAAAAGAAAATTTTCTTAATTAGTAATTTTCTAAGGTTTTTACTGCTAAATGTATTATCTACCTATTATAACGTCAAAACACCCCCCCCCCCCCCCCCTTTCCAAAATATATATATTTTAATTGATTTTTTTGCGAAGATAAATAGATTATTATAACCCAAATTTAATGGTGAATCTAAAATTGTATTGCATTCGATACATACTTATAGAAATAGGCTGTTTTTACGAAAAAATCTAGAATTATCGGTACTAGATTATCTCTGGTAGTTGTGACTATACAAACATATTTATCCTTTGATTATGGCATGAAGTCTATTCATTTAAGTATTATTTAAAAACTAGCTGCATATTTCTATATAAAAGCTTTTGTTGTATGCTTCATTAGAAGCTGCCCTTAGAAAAATGTATACGAAGCTCGTAGCCAAGTAATTATCAGATTTTCAATTATTAAAATCCCCAACTGTAAGCAGTAAATAAACTAACTTATTTACATGACGTGAAACCCAATTCATTTAATTTAAATAAATAGTAACTATATTAGTTATAACAAATATGTAAATTCAATGAAAAATCTTAAAAAATTTCAAACACAAACCAATTTTTCATCACATTCAATCTGAAATTTGACGCTCGATCGAAGATAGGTAGTTTTATCACAGCTGTTATTGCAGTTTCATATAAAAATTTATTAAACAGGAAGCAAAGCAATTTTTATATAAGGGGATTGTCTGATTGTGGGAATCTATCAATATTCAGAATTTAAAGTTTTAGTTGAATAAGAAATCTTGGCACTCATTGTATACTGAGTGTCCCATTATGGATGGCCACCGGTCGTATCTCTACTACCATAGAATCTCAGGGGAAAAATCGTAATTAAAGTGGCTAAGAGAATATCCTGGAAATAATTTTTAAGTTCCGCATTTTTCCACGAAAATTAAATATTGAAATTTTAAATTTCTTCGAAAATTCCTACATTAGGGTATACCTTTGGTAACATAATAAGAAAGCTTAGACAATTCTGCATTGTTTTGGTTTAATGCTCATTGGCGTACCGACCTTGATAAGAATGGGGGAAGCTATTGAAAGCGTAATCATTTATTTTCTGTAACTTCTAAACGACTTATCCGATTTTAGTAAACTTAAACTTGTTTGCAAGAGAAAGGGAAGTACTTTTAATTATCGTATCCATTGAAACGCGATAGTTCCTAAAAAAATTGTTAGAAGGCACAATTTGAAATATTAATATTTTTTTTGATTTTATACCAAAAACTTAAATCATACGGCATAATTAAAACATCAATCGGAAAGTAGATACAATTTTCAAGTTGTGAATAAAATTAGGTACATGTAAGTTTACTTAAAAGATAAGTGATTAATTTTTCACACTTTAAAAATATATTTATAATATTATTTTTTAAACATTTTAGATGAATATAAAGATTTTTTTTGTTATTTTTATCCATTATACTTATTGAAATGTCATTAACTGTTATACCTATCATATGAAATAATTTAAGAATACATATTATTGACCTTAATATAAGTATACTTTCGCCAGTGGTCAAAGTTAAGTTCGAGCATGCTCGGGGTTGTTTTTGTTAAAAATTAAAACTAAAATAAACAAATCAAATTAAATCGCTATTATGTAATCCATCTATACGAAGATACTATAATTACTAGTTCGATTCTTGGCTCTGTCTTGGGGCCTGTTATTTTTAAAATGTAATAAAAAATAAAGTACCTAAACTTGCCGTGTAAATGGTAATATTATATATAATAAATTAATCATTTTCTAATAAAACTGATTTATGTAATATAATCATTTTAAACTCATCAGTATAAGAATGTACTAAAAATTTACTAATCACTAAAATACAGCAACTCAATTCGATGCATTTATTCTGATAACTTGAAAAATGGGAAACAAAGACTGCCTTTGATGTTCTCATTACATCCAGTGTAGAGAGTCGACGCTCAATCAGCCATTTAGAAATACGAGAGGTAAATAGTAATCTGTTGCCCTATTTTTCAATAGTAACTTTTAAAACGATAAATTCAATTCTCATTAAGTTTTTTTTAAACACGCCCTTATTTTTTTTATAAATTAGCCAAATGGTAACTAGAATTCATCACCGAATGAGCATATTAATATTAAATAATATACTTTAAAATGTTTAAGAGTCTCCCATACCAGCGTGAAATGCGGCATCGTTTCCTGGCTTGTTTAATTAAAAACTTAATACAAAAATTTCACTAAGGGATTCACAAGAACTTCTAGTTTGGCGGATGAAATCTTATTTTTTTTATTGAAATTTTTTTAAAAAGTTTTAATTATATAGGTTCAACTTATATGATCCGCCATTCCGAACATCAAATTAGAAATATTACAGCTATTCCTGTTGATTTTTTATTTTCTATTAAAATGACAAACGATGCCCCGATAATATTTTTAAAATCTACCCCTTTATACTCATAAAATTATTTTATATATAAAAAAAAGTTTTTATTGCCATCGTCAGACGCAGATACAGTATGCACGGTGTGGTGGAAATGCAGTATTTGTTCTTGATGACTCATCGACAACTGTTTGCTCTTAAGGGGATTTTGTATCAATAATTGAACTTTAAAATTCTTTATAATAATTAGTTTCATGCATGCCTATTAAGTGAAGGTGGTCATTTCCACCAATTTTTATAAAACAAAATTTTGTATTATCAATGTTAATAATAGTAGAGCTAATTTAATTTAATTATTTTAATTAGGAACGGTGTGCCTGAGGAGAAAAACGCAAGAGACCATTTTTGTACAGAATTGACCAGGCTAATCAGAAATAATATCCACATGGAAAAATATCAGTGGCGTACCACTTTTTTTCTAAAAATGATGATGATCGCTTAGTTTTAAAAATTAGTCTATTGGCGATAACGCTGAAACGAACGGAGATATCGAGCTGCGGTTTTAATATTTTTTCTAGCAAATTTCATATACTTTTCGATTATGGTATCATAATTATACCGTATGATTTATTTTTTCGGAGTAAAATCAAAAAATGTGTTTTTATTGCAAATTGCGCCCTCTAGCATTTTTTTTTGAGGACTATTATGGACACCTAAATACGATTGGTAAAAGTGCATACATCTCTCTTCCAAACAGTCTTTAGTTTGCTAAAATCGGATAAGTCGTTTAAAAGTTACAGCGATTTAACTGATTACACTTTCAACAGCTTCCCCCTCCTATTAAAGTTGATACGCCATTGAGCATAAGACCAAAATGATGCATAATTGTCCAAGCTTTTTAATGGTGTTATCAAAGGAATACCTTAATGTGGAATTTTCGGAGATATGTAAAATTTTAAAATTTATTTTTCAATTACGCCCTCTTGCGGCAAAATGCGGAACTTAAAATTAATTTCCAGCATTTTCTCTTGGACACTTTTGTCATAAAAAAATTTACCCGGATGCTGTACGATTACTAGTTTCTGAGATATGGCCGGCGGTCATTCTTAGTTGACCACCCGGTACAGTTACGAACAAAATTATTTTTTTTAAAAACAGTTTCATTTGATTCTCGTTGTAGTGTTAAAGGTAAAAGAAACCTCTCTCAAAAGCTAAACCTCAGAGAATGTAGGCTTTAATTGGTTAAAAATAAGATCTGAATTTGAAATACAGCATTTTTGATTCCATATTTTGTTACAATTAACTGTTAATTCAGTAAAAGAAGAATATAACTTGTGTTAGTAACAGATGCATCTAAACCCAACGGTGTTTGTCCATCCAATATGGCCAAAGATAGGTCACTTTCGAAAACCACATTCTAATTCGTGCTCATAATATAATTCTGATTTAAGAGTCTGTAATATGTTCTTGTTAATTCATTGTTAGTTTTAAACAACTATATCTCTAAGCATAAAATTTTTTAAATGTTTAGATACTGATTTTTAAATAATAAATACCCAATTTTAGGATGTAAAAAAATATTTCAATTATATTCATAATGAAAACTCATTCCTCTGGGATCTTATTTATTTTTATTTTCTACTCACCTAGCCTCATCTCTAAATAATACTTTACAGAAAGTCAGGTTGGAGGGCGTATGTGTCCCCTGGCGCACTCTTGGCTACTCCAGTTTAATATAAGAACAAAATTAGAGATAGAAGAATAAATAATTTTAGATTATGCAGTTAATGTTTTATGATTCCCAGAGCCAACAAAAAAGTTTTGTAGTAAAATAATTCGTACTAATAAGTATTGCAGAGCATAATTTAAGAAACATACAAACTATCTCTTTTTTGACATTTTTATTAGGGTTTGTTTTTATGACAAGAAAGTTGAATATAAGACATTAACTATTAGACTAAACTAATTCCTTGGTTAAGATTAAAAACTACCAATACAAAAAATTGATAGACTAATTTAAGTATTAAATAAATAATATATCTCTTACATGATAACTGAAAAAAACCTAATTATAAGAATATTACTATTCAATGCATTTATATGTTTCCAACCAAATATATTGCATTTTTGTATTGTTAGGTGATTTTAGAAGATAGAAAGCAAAGTAAGCAATACCTGTTCTTGAACTTAGATTTATTAAGATACGAAAGATCAGCTGACATCAGTCTATGAATACATATTTGAAGTTCTTATAATAACTATTAAGGCATTTTTAACTCATTCTTTTTTTGCCAACAGATTTAACATTGGGATTGGCGTGCATTAAAGGATATGAAAATTAATTACTTTCTACCGGCTCAGTCTGGTAAGTACCAAAATATTAATTTCTTGTTATTTTGAAAAAAAACTTTTATAAAATAAAGTGGTATCATAAATACAAAATTAAACCTAGTATTTTCAAGCTTCCATGGTATTTTACCAATTTATTAAGTATACTCTAATGGAAACCCTGTCTAAAATCCACAAAAACACATTTTTGAGTTTTTAAAATACTTATATATTGTAAAATATTTTAAAATTTCAATTTACTATTATTTTAAAACATGAGTTTGGTAAGAAACATTGTAATATAACATAAAGTAGTGCTAGTAAAAAATACATAAAAGGCAGTGTTGAATGTAGGACACAGCGTAAGCTTATGGCTTTAAAAAACAATGATCTGTTCTGTTACAGTTTTAATTTATAAATGTAATGAAGTATTCATAAGAACGTATTTGTATTGTCAGCGCTATATTTTTTTCTGACGGAATCCAAAGGAGATCATTTAAATTTAAGAAAAGTTTTTCATCCAAAAAAGATTTTCGATAGCACAATTTATTACTTTTTTAAATTCAGTTTTATCTAAATATACTCAATTTTTCTCTAATCTAAAACCGAATATGTAAAGTTAAAGCTTTGGAAGAAGAAATAATGTAAAAATAAATATTTATTCACGACTCTCAGGCTCAAACAGGATAATGACCCAGCGATTCAGACTAAGTAAATCAAAAAACAATTCTTTTAACTATAACTTGTACAAAAAGATCCCAGAACGATATCGATGACGTCCGATTCGAAAAATATGTCAAAAAGTATTGAGTAGATCACTGCTTTTAGTCATTGTATAAGTACCTTTTGGCCTTCTGCTGTGTATTGGTGTGGTTTTGCCAGTTTGTTATTGTTGTGTGTTTGTATTGTTGTTTTTTTACGTTTGTACACAATTTGTCTGTGTACAATTAGTAATGTTATTTTTACACTATACATCATATCATCATATTTTAATGTTAATCCGAAAGGGCGATAATACTTGGATGATTTTAAGAAAGATACAGGGTGTTGAAATTAAAAAAAACAAACAATATCTCTAGAACTGCGTTGAATTTAAAAAAAAATTTTGGTATACACTATTGGCAAACTCGAATCTAGGGTGCGAAACCTGTAATGCAGCCAAGAGAGAAGGCACATATGGGCAAAACCTTCGGTTAAAAAGAGACACATAAATAATATCGCATTAACACAAGCAGAAATTTTAAGATTTTTTATTTAAATTGCTCACAATTCCAAAACGACTAAAAATGTGGATTGTTACATATAAGGCATTTAGTTAGGAAATTTAATTCTCTACAAGTTAGTAAGCTAAAAAATAGAGTGTTCCATTTGCAAAAATTGACTTATGCACATTTATGTAAATGGAAACATTGGCACAATTTTAAGAACTCCCTGTATAAAAAACGTGAAACTTAAATTATTAACAAAAGTTATTTCGATTTTAATAAGGTAATCAAAAATGCTAGAATATACAGGGTGTTCCATTTGAAATAGCAAAGTTGGCATTAACTTCCGGTATAACCGGAAGCAATAAAAACATCAAAATATAATATTTTAAAAACTCAAAGCCAATTATGCCTGCTATCAAATTTTTAGAAAGATAAGTTTACTCGTTTCCGAGATCTTCTAATAGGCCACTCAACGTAAATCACCCTGTATATGACAAGAATAATTCAGATGTGAGTAAATTGTTAAGCAATTGAGTAACCGTAAAAAATTACCTCGCTGATTTTCTTATACTCTACTTTACTCTTATCTTTTAAAAAATTATTTACTCTCTCTGCCTTAAAGTTTAATCAGTATTCCATGAAAAAGCAGGGGTTGGCTTCCTCCTAAATCGGTATTGTAAATGCTTGGCAAACATCGTAGAGGAGGTTAATATAAGCCCGCTAATTAAGAGCTGAGCCGAGAACGCAAATGGGTAAGATCTCATTGATGTGTGGTACACGTAGCGGGATTGTGATTCTAAGGTGGTAAGTTAATTATTCAGATCGTCGGAACAAAAACGTTCAACAGCCTACATACAGCAAGAAATTAAAACAAATTCATAATGAAAAGGGAGCGTACAGCGTAATCTGAACACGTAAAGTTCTCGTCACTTTGCATTCTACATTTTATTTTATGAATTGTTGCACAGGGTTACATAAAACAGATTACAGCCCGGCTTTCCTAAAAATTTCTTCATATTTGTTTGATGATAAATTAATTTTTTTTAATGTCTCCTTAAGTTGGCTACATATGGAAACTTTTATTATTAACTTTACGAAGAAAAGTTATTCTTTATAAAAAGTTCTGCATGGTCGAAAACCTAAAATGCAACATCAACATCAGATATTAAATCTTTTCAGTCGTATACGAGGTTTGTCAAAAAATATGAATTTTGCCCAAGTGTAAAGTACGTTTATTTTTAAGTTGTTTGGTATGAAAAACTATGTTTTAATATGCAATTACATTAAAAAAATATTTCTTTTATTTTTACAAATTTATCGGTAATTTAATACTGTGTAGATACTTAATAAATTTTATTAGAAACATTTAAATATCTAATATACTATAACTATACTATCAATACGAACGGTGTCAAATCAATGCCTTGCATTTTCAGTTTATTTTTAAATTAAGATTCTTTAATCGGGTTTTTTAAATAATTTTATCATTTATCGAAGTTGAACTTAAGCCATCTGTGAAAAATGTGTAGTATAATAATTTTATATTTTATGTAAAAAATATAGAGCTATCGAATCTTGTTTGTTATAATAGTTTTGCTGCGCTTGATTAATCTAGAAGCTCCTAAATCGAAAACCTATATTGTTTATGACATCAACAGTAAAAACTGTCATTGATAGGTCTAGTTAGCGGCATGATTTTAATTTTAGTTTTTCTAGTCTTTACCAAATTATAGCCATTGGTTGGTAAAAAAACAGTTAAATGTGTTAAATTCGACCCTGCCTAAAAAAACAATGCGAACCAGCTTACTTAGTGACACCCTCCGGTTTTAGCAAAATTGTTTTTCGTCGTGCTTTAAGTTATTGCATGAGGAAATGGCCAGATACACAGGTTTAATTTCTTTAATTTCAATTATGACACCACACTGTTACGCGAATAATCCGTTTAGAATCGTGCTCTGCCTGGATGACGAGGAAGAAAAAGATTGTGAAAATTTAACATTAAAAATTTCGCCGCCTTTCAACTAGTTAACGAAATATGAAATACAAGAATTATAGTGAATTTAATATTATTTGAATCTATGGAGAAATAGCATATAATTCTATAATATTACTGTTTTTTATCAAACTAACCCTATGAAATAATACTTTTTATGATTTAAAATAAAAATACTACATAAATTTAGGAAAACATAGTTTTAAAGAGATTTCAGGAGAGATATTTTTTAGTTTGGTATTTTCAATTCCCTATAAACAAAATATTTTACATTCAAAATCTGTACTAGGTTTATAGATTTGCTAGAGACAGATGTTTAAGTAGGTAATATTTGTTCCTTATATGTACACAACGTAAATTAAAATTAAATAAGTTTGAATTCCTTCCAATTATACTGCATTATAACTTATGAAGTAAAGTAGAAGAAATATTTATCCCTGTATTCACTTCACTACTTCCCTTTTTTAAGCACGTTATATAATTTAAAAATTTAGGTATTAATTCATAAATCTGCCAAAAAATCACAACAATTACAAAACCTTATTTAAAAGTAATTAAAAAAAACATACAATAGCTGCCAGAAGCTGCTGGTAGAAAGTATGTATTGCACCTCCTGTAATTCCCATGTCATATATGGTCAAATAGAGAACAAAGGAAATAATATAAAATATATAGTCATAATTTAACTATCAAAGTTTGAATTAGTTCCAATAAAACTGGCTTAAAAAAACAGACAATTATTTAATATGTAATTTTACGTTTTATATTAGGAAATATACCCTTTTACTGCATTATCCGATAATGTATATATGTATGAAAAACTTAAAAATTCAAGTTAAACATGAAAATAAAATATTATATAATTAATGTCAATTTTATTTTGGCACCTAAACTCCTTATGTCAGGAAAATTTAAAAATCAACATTTCTTAAAAAAAATGTTTTCTTTTTATCAGATTATTTTTCCTCAAGCAACGCTTATAGGCTTTAAAAAAAAGTCTTTAGATATTCTTTAAAATTCTAATATGGTTTTGAAATATTGTTCTTTTATTTTTAATATTCTGATTTTACTTAGAAAACTTTTTGTTGTTAAATTAATATTCCTTTTCCCGAAAGTTTTCTAGGTAAACTAAGTCTTAAAGTTAAAATAAAAAAGTCATAAAATTAAGCCTGCTATTCCTATCATAATTTACTTTTCCGGTAAATTAAGAAAAGAAAGTACGAACAATAAGGTAAAATTTTGGGAAAACTGAGCTTTTTCGTTTATAGGTTTAAAAATATTCGTAAAATGTGCATAGGAATAATTTAATTCAAGTATAATTATTGGCTGAGTTAAGATAATTAATTATTATAAATTATATTCAGGATTCTTTATTGTACATAGGCACATGTAGAAATTTGATTTGAGCGGAATACCTAGCCGTATTTTGTAAAATTTTTACTGTAATATACCATAGATTACAAAAATATCACTCTAAATCGTATTGATTTTGATAAATATATTACTCTTTTATTTGTACTATTTTAAAAATGTATAAATGTTGTGAATACCACTTTAAAAAATTTAAAAAAAAAACGCATTTCGCCATATAACGGCTCACTTGCAGAGCTATCGGATCTGACCAAATAAAGGATAGAGCCTAAGTAGCCGGACAGATGCAAATCGCGGCAATATCTAGTGATATCCTAATTACACACTTAAGAAGGATTCCTGCTCCTATAGCATGACCTCAATAACACATAACTATTAAAAATTAGGGAAAAACCACCTGTAAAGATCTAATTTACGATTACAGGAGTTAGCAGGTAGACTCATAAGTCATCAGTTCAGGGAATATCATGGCTTCTTTTCTTTACCGGAACAAGGCATTGTTATACAAAATTACCCATTTATTCATGACACTCTTTTATGTCATAAAATAGTCTAAATATATTTAAACACATTTTTAATAAAATTCAATCGGGATGTATAAGCCCTAAATGGGCTATATTTGTTACAAATTATCATATAAACAGACAAAACTATCAGAACTTAAACAAAGGGAGTCAGTTTTAATGGCAGCAATATGGCTCATTCGTTGCGGATGTGTTTTGTGTTTTATTCATATTATGCAAATTATCACTTAACCAGTACGCTTTATTGGTGACAAATGATTTGTCATTGAGTGAATAATGCAAATGATACTGATTAATTAGTTTAACAAGAGAATGCCATGGACCTTGCTGTTGGCTGTTGTTCCCTATTCAGCTTTTCGCTTTTAATTTGATTTTATTTGTTAATTTATTTGTTTGTTATTTTTAACAGATGGATGTACAAATATGCAAAATACACATTACTAAAGCTAATTAAAAAGCATGTTTTGGCCCTAATTATTTATTTATTTACTGTATGAATTTATTTATTGTATACGCATGAAGAAATATTTAATTACCATGCCTTTATTGCAGGAAAAAAATAAATTCAATTATAGTATTTTACTTAATGACAAATAATAATAATTCGAAATTAAAGCAGTGATTTAAGTAATATCATCTCACAAATATATAAGAAATTGAATAATAAATCTAAAACAGTAAGAGTTAACAGACAGTAAGACTATTTAAAGTTATGAACTGATTAGCACAAACTTATATTTTAATGGTTTAAATTGTCTAAAGGTTTTATTGAAATAATTAGTCCAGTAAAAGGAAAATTAAGTAATAATAATATCCAAATATTAACGTATTTTTTAGTTATTTAATTAAGTAAATTATTGAAGAAGTTACAAACGAATTAGAAATTTAATAGAAATCAATTACTCATATTTTAGTAGTACCATAATGGTCTTCCATATAAATGTTTTACACATAACCTAAAACAGTATGTTGCACACCAAGAATAAGTAGCACAGGTCTAAAATATTTGTATTTATTTAATGTTATGCGATAAAAGTAAGGTAAATGGTTAAGAATAAAAATAATTCTGGTAGGGAAGTCACGTCTAGGTATATTTTTTGAGGAAAGAAAATTTCTTGAGTGGATTCGACAAACTTTTGTAGTAGTTTGTTAGTAGAGTCGTATTTTTTAATGCTTCATGAGAGTTGTGAACAATTCCTAATATGATACAGTACCGAACGGTGACAACGTCCCAGCTTGTTTCGTTTGCAATTTTTGTAGTTAGTGATGTGCCTTCTTAGTTGTATAACGTTGACTATTCTCATGGAGTTTAAATTACGACACTACTAATGTTTAAGTGAGACCTGAAGAAGACAGAAACCAAACTACCGGAACGTCGGCAAAAAATTAAAATTTATTGGTAATAAACAGTTCGTCCAATTCGCTCAAGAAATTTTCTTTCCCCAAATAAAAAATTATACAAGACTAAAGGGGAAGTAAAACTGCACTAAATACCATAACACAAAAATAACGCATGAAACGAAAAAGCCGATGACCTTGCCAGAACGGGATGGGAAAATACATTCTTAGGTCCAGAACCAGCACTCGTAGTCTCAAGGCAATGGATCAGGAGTGAACAAAATATTTACTGAAACAACAGTTAGTAATTAAACTACGGTGAATTTTTTATTATGGATTAGGATTCTACCAGGACACATGTTTGTTAAAAAGCACCTGCATCCAATTCAACTAAACAATGGAGACCTAACCTGAAGTCTCTGTGAACAAGACACGGGGACCGTAAATCATATAGTTTGCAACTGCGAGTTACTGGATCGGAAAGGGCAACAAATACTCGGGCAACAAGAACCGGTGGACACTTCGACCATTTCTCTCCAGTTGACCTACACAAAGTAGTGCCAGGAACTGCAATCTCCTAGTTGATATAAAAACAAACTAGGGTGTATGGACGGATTCTTGGAAAAAAAGACTAAACAAATAGAGTTTGATTTTTTTTACAACAGACATGCTATGTTGATGTATACCATTTCCAGTAGTTCTCTATTTTTGTAAAGTAACTTTATGTTCTTGTTAATTTAGGACAATTTTTAATCCCAACTTTTTATCCAAACCATAAACTACAACACAGATCAATTTAATTGAAATTATTACAGGAGTAAGATAGTAACTGCGATAACTCGATTATGTACTACAAAAATAAATTTTAATACTGTTAAATATAAAATCAACACAAAGATTGTTATCGAACAAAATGTTATTAATATCGATGAATAAAAATAGTCGGTCATTGAATCAATGGGTGAATGTTTGATATTACGATAGTTTTTTATTCTTTGTTATACATGCATCTACAAATAAAATATTGCCAATAATCACAACTGAATATAAAAGATATGTGATTGTGTATTTTGAGCTTACTTGGTATATCTTTTTATTTTCTTTTTATATTTATACTTCATATGAGAGCAACAGAATTAGAGTATTAGATATTTTGTATTTCAAGATAAAAGTACCGTTTGATGTTAAATTCTAGAACAATCAAAATATATCACCTTATTAATTCAAGGGGTTTTAAATTTAATGTTTGAATTGAATGTGAATTGGCCTATTTCTATTCAAGACACAAATTAAATTAATTGGCAATACACACTTATGTCGGGTTGCATAAATTTTAATAATAATTAACTACCAGCAAGTTTGACTGTGACATACATGACATTGGCAGAAATAATTTTCTCATATTCATACTGGCCAAGTTACCTTAATTTTTAATTTATTAATCAGGTACCTTTAAGTATTATTACATTATGCCTGTCAATGCCATTTATGTTACAGTCAAACTTGCTGATTAACAATTTTTGTTACATGTTTATCAAATTTGAAAGGTTTTAACTTCAAAATTTTTCGGTTAAACCGACTGTAATTATTTACTTAAAAAATTAGGTATGAATGCACCTAAACCAAGTCATTTTCTTACACGAGTTGGCAATAGAAACATATAGAGTATAGAGTAATGAAAATAGTGCCTTATAGACCTGGTATCATAGAAAACTCCAGACAATTGATTCAAACCAAAATGATATTTAATCTGTATCATATCAGTATACGACTTTACAGTCTGCAATTTTAGTAACAGCTAGAATTGACTGCTTTTATGTATTTTAGCATGTATTTAAATATTGAAAGTTGAATTATTCTATAAACTTATAACCTATATAAAAAAGGGAATCCAAAATAATCGAATTAATATGAAATAACGCTATTATTAGAATGTGTAATTCTTTGAAAATAACAACACCTAAACTACTTCAGGGTCTCAGTTAAACGAATAATGATTCGTTTGAAACGGTTTTCTTCTTCAATCTTTTGACATTTAAATGTATAAAATAGAAATAATATTTTCGTTGCTCATTAGATTCTGTAAAAATAAAAATAAATACATTGTGAATAAAACTGCCAAGAAATACATTTTTAGCGCTTTAAAACCTGTTCAATATCCAATAATTTTTTCTTAAAGTGTATCTTTCTTTGAAATAATTTACTCTAGAAAAGTCAATATCTAGAGAAATTCCACGGGAGAAATAAATTGTTGCACAGCGATGACAGCGCGGTCCATTTCATTTTTACACCTCTTACAATAACACGCCGTTTATCATCTATCACTGAAAGTATAAGTAAACATTTTTACTTTCTGTGTACTTGGTGTTAGCAATGCAAACATCCTTGCTGCTGCGAATGTTATTATAGAACATAATGGAAGAGTATCGCTCTTACCTGGCAGCCTTCCTAATTAAATTTCATAAATTAAATAAAAACATTTTTCATCGAAAAAGGTGAATTCTACAGATAAGTTAAAACTTCAAGAATTATGTGACAATTTCAAATAAATATATACTTTAAGAGTCAAGCTCACATATATGTATGTGTTGTCTTTATTGTTCATAAAAAAATTATACACAAGGTCCCGAAGTGAATTTATTATATTAATATTTTCTAACTTAAAATTTAATTTAATTCCTTACCAACATAGAACCACGTAGACAAATATAAATTTTACTGTTATTAACAAACACAAATAAAAAAATATACTTAAAAAAAATATAATGACAATAATTCTTGTATCATACTCTAAAAAGTTGTTGCCATACAAAGAATGATGAGTCATAATTTAATATATCGTTCCGTCAAAAATAATGATTTGTCATAGTATAAAAGTTTGTAACATAATATAAGTTATTTCAGCTAACAAGGTCAGGTTTAAAACATTAGAGATTTTAAAAATAAAGTAGTAGAGTTTAGTGTCCGTATAAGTAAATAGAAAGAAAGTTTTTAGCGGCAGGCGGACAAGTAGTGGAGTAGTGCATCTATCTTTTGCATTAAAGTACACAGGGACGCCAAAGGTAATGGGTTTCCTGGGGCACAAGTAGACAATGCCAGGCTGTTTCGTCCTTGTTAGGGCTCTTCAGAAAGCCAAAACCCGTAAGCAACTCCCAGTAGAGCGAAAATATGTTTTCAAGTCATTTTTAAGAATAAAAATGTCATGAAAACCTAGTATCGCCATCTGTAGGAATCAACTCAATGCAAAAGATAGCCATCAAACGTGAAAACAGAACTAAATAAACCAAGTACGGTTCGCCAACAAACACCAGTATAGGAAATGTTTTTTCGCATCCCTAGACTTTTTCTACGGGTTTGTAGATTGAAATATAGATCGCGCTGCAGTAGCCCACTGCCTCGGGGAACCCATTACCCTTGGCGTCCCTGTGTACTTTAATGCAATAGATAAATGCACTGCTTGTCCGCCTGCCGCTAAAAACTTACTTTCTGTTAGAGATTTTAATAAAATTAGACGAATTTAAACTCAAAACTACTACTCCTTTTACATTATACTACGCTTGGTCTGTTTCTACGCCAGTTCGACTTTTTCGGTAATGTTTGTATATTACCAAATTAAATCGTCACCTTTGAGGCACTTCTAATTCCGCTAAATACACATATGGGTATTTTATTAACTACCTATTATAGTTACACATGTGTATATGACTTAACATTTATTTCAAACCTGCTGTGGTGGATTTATTATGTATCTCAAAATTAGTAAATAATTTTGCAATTAACAAGAAGTATATTATATTTAAAAATCATCTTACTTTTTCTTTTTCCCCATTTTTTGTTGAACAAAAATGTTACTAATTTCTGAGTCACCCTATGGTTTGATACGTATTTACCAAAACTAGTGGTTCGATAACAAGTGTGGCTTGTTTTCTTTTAGGTTTAAAATTCAATAAGAAAAGACATAAAAATGTCGGCATGGGCAAGCTGACGTTAAAGGTTGTCGCACTGAGTGTGCCCTTTGCGAAACGAGGCGCCATTGCTCGCAACCGTCCTAGTTAATCTTTTGGGGATAGGGATATGATTCAAAGTGTATCAAAGGGGGCCATGGCGCGGGCCGCTTGACCTTAACGTTATCGTGATAAACGCAGCGAACGCGTACCGACGGCCGCTCTGCCGGCTTTATTGCCGACGTGACTCTCGCGCTTTTTCAATTTCGAAGCCGTGGGAGAGTGATTGGCGCTCGGGGTGTGATTGCCATGATGACATATCGAATGGACAACCCGCGTTTGACCGACCGTTCTTGTTGACAAATGTTTGCCGATGTGGAGTCAGGCCGAAGCGAGGCTGTGAATTGTTCTTTCTGTAGGGTCAATCGGGCCAACTTGCTCTAAAATTGCTTTGGCACTGAAAAGAATTTTTATTCATAAAACTTTTTATTTATGCTGACATTTATATTCTTTTAGAAGAAAACACCGTAAATAAACACAATTGGATGAGAGCCGATTCAAATATTTTTCAAGGGTCAGACAATATTACAGGTATTACCGACTAGGAGCATATTTACGTTAGATATTTAAACAGTTCGAAGTAATTCTTGAACAAAATAGTAAAGCTTGCTTAGCTTTTTAGACTTCGGAATACCTCGATGAATATAATAAACTAATATCCTAGATTACTGGACTCTAAGATTTTTGTTTCAATAATATACCATAAGAAATTAATTTTTTTAGTTATTAGGAGTTGTTCATTTAACTTGGGTAAATAAACAGTTTGAACCTGGCTTTATTCTAAACCACTTTAGCCATTATCAATAATAATTCGTTTTATTCCTAACTAACTTCCCAAAATTGCAGTTTATCCTATATTGGATTGAAACAAAATATAATATGTCAATAATTTAATTTTAACACGAAACCCGCATTTAAAAGGTTTTTGAATAAACAATATTTTAAAATCTCTTAATTTTAGTAAAAGCGCTAGAAAGTTTCTTCTACTCTACTAATATGTAAATTAAAAGAGGAGTGTATTATTTATTTTAAAAAAACTTTGAAAGTTTTTAAAAATATTTTTTATAAAATTAATTTTCTTAATCAGTACGCAATCTCACGAATTCGACTTCTCAAAAAATGTTCTTGCGCTATACTGTATCTCCAAAAGTATGCTCAGTGACGTATCGATGATACTACCTACATTTTGATAGAAAGACTTTTAATTTTACACTATGGTATTTTACCTGTGTATCTTTGATAAATGGGCTTCTTCTTAATTAAGATAATGTTAATTTGAAGAAGTAGTCCATACTTGAAGTAAAGTTGCAAGTTTAATGGGGAGAAATAATACTCTAAGACGACCTTTACTAAAATATATTTAATAAGAAAACTTTTTCTTAATGTATTCTACATGTTTCGAAAATTTAAACGTTCATCTTCAGGGGAAGTAAATTAATAATATTACTAACATGTGGATCTGGCTACTTTGGAATGAATATCTTGGATGCGGATTCTTGCTGTATTATCAAATTAAGTCATGTATGCCAGGTATTGTGATTATTTTTCGTAAATCTACTTAATACTGCACATTTTAGAATTTCAATCAGATCTGCTCATAAAAATCTAATCCTACGGTGAAATATTTAAAACTATTAATTATTTTTCTTTAAAAGAATGAAACTGTTTCAATAAAACCTTTTATGACATTTTAAAATGTTGTTTCTTATTGTAGCTATTTTTTTTATACACATAAAATATGGTTTTGTGATTTTATAAGAGTGGCAGTAAAAGTTTTAAAACCCCATTTCTGAAGCAAGGTTTAATCACTTCGTAAACTTTTAAAATTCTTTTCGTAAATAAATTGCCTAATTGGTAGTAAATAAAAATAAAAATGTGTATATAACTCCGCTACTGTTTTATGAAGTCTAGCCTGACTATATAAACGGTTGCATATCCATTAAAGAAGTCCATGAGAAGAAAAAGCATAACGATCCAACCCTCTGCATAAATGAATACCCGGCAGTTAAGATTAATTTAGCAGCTAGATTCTTCATACTTGCAGCACAACAAAGCGTGCCCGCCTTGCCCAATAAGTTGCCGAGAATATGCGAACTATGTTATAACTTTAAAATAGAAATAAACCACATTAAACTTAATTAACTAAGAAACGGGAAACTATACACAAACAAAATATTTACTGACCGTTTTGTAGTGGAATATTTCACATTTTTTCGCTACAAATTATGTAGGGCAAAGAAAAGTTTTCTTTAATTAAAATCGGTTTAAAGTATGTATATAGTTTTAAATATTGTAGTATTCTGTAAGTCTGCATTCATGCATTTAATTTGATGTATATAAGCGTTGTTAGTTTTTAATTCGCATTGATGAAATAATTAATGGCGTTTTAGAGTTCTCTTCATAGGCGAACCTATTAAAATTAGAGAAGAATGTTCTATATAGAATTTATTTTGTGCCATTGATGAATGAATGAATTGAAACACATTTTGAGGCAACGTATTTAATCTCGTATTGACTTTAATGCAGACTCTACATGATCATTCGTACTGACAGTTTTTCTTTCGTCATTTATATCATTCTGACCATCAATTGATTGATACAAGATCATTTTTACTGTAAGTCACTTATTAAGACCGCTGTTCTGAATGATCATGTAGGGATCTGCATATAATATTTTTTCGATAAGTAATATTTGGTTAAACATAATTCTTTTCTTTCGATAAAAGATGAACAATTTAAAAAAATAGAATTTATCATAATCATAACAAATTAATATTGCAATGTCTGTTTAAAGATTAGAGACAAAGACGTTTCTTGAACGGCAGTAGAGTTTTGGACTTGCATTGTCTTTATTTGTTTTGAATCACTACGTTTCAACTGGTAAGCATCTCCAGTCGTCTTCAGGTGAATACTTGATTCAAAACAAATAAAGACAATGTAAGTCCAAAACTCTACTACCGTTCAAATATTACAATATTATCGCTATGGGCTATATATTTCATGTGCCCAGTCAGCCAATCAAGGTTATACAGAAACTGTCCGCTACTAGGAACTGTCTGATGTTGGGACAATCTCCCCTACTTAAAAAAATGTACTTTCGCACTGATTTCGCGGTGTTAAAGCGTTTGAATTTTAGAATTTCGGTATTCCTATTTTAGACATTTCACAGCTAACCCAGTTATTGAAAAACTTAAAAACATACTTTTATTATGAATAATTTGTTCAAATTAAATGCTAATAAAATATTTTATTGTAAATAAAAGAATATACTAAAACTAGAAATTCCTATATAGAAAACAAAAACGTGGAAAGCTACACAAAGTATCAGATGTAAAATTCAACAAACGTTTATTTCAAGTACAAATAGAGTTATTTCATGAATCATTCAGAAACATGTTATAATGGATTCTACCGATCAGGTTTCAAAAATCCCTAATTTTTTTATAAAAGAGAGTGGCTCCAGTCTCCCCTTTCAGTGGCCAGTAAGTTTTAGTAAAATTTAATTGTTCGAACTGAACAACTGACTGTTGTTTGTATAAGCTTAAATTATTTTATTTAGCCTGATTCTGTATGCAAATAGCGGTGTTATGATTACTGTGGGGAAGTTTGTTCTTTTGAGACGTCTAACTTAGCGATGGTCGTAATAGCCCCAAGACTTGTAACTTTAATCCAACCCTGCGGTTGTCTACCACGATTTCTGCCGATGACACCAGAGCTACATTGCGGCGAACCGCCTGTGTCATTTTCACGAGGCGGTTTTCTTGTCCGTATTCTGGCCTCGAGTCACCCCAGCCCAACAAAGCAAACATAATTAATTAAGAAAAATTATTCAACTTTTAAAAATACAAAGTTTTTAATTTCATTGCTTCTTGTTTTGTGCTACTTTAACTAGTTTTGGATTTTTGTTAAAAGTTACTTATGGAAATAGATATTGTAATATTGTACAAAGCAATGAGTAGATATAATAATTATTTATTTGTGACACAAATTGAATAAATGTAGTAAATAAAATTGCACAGATCGCGATCCCCCATAGAAATTTACAATAAAAAGTTTTAATTAAAGGTCTGATTTCGGCTGTTTTAAATAATATTTATTAATTAAATCAACGTTTCGGTGCAGTCACACCATCATCAGGCCTAAAGCAGGAATAAACAAAAGACTATTTAAAAATTAAAAATATTTAAAGTTAATACATACGTTTATACAAGGCGATTTCTAAGTTGATACATCTTTTTTAGCTGTGTATAGAAGGCATTAAAATAAACAACATTTTCAAATAAATTTTCAAAAAACTCAAAAATAGGGTACTTATATTCATTTATTACACTATGGATCAAATACGGTTCTGCCTAACTTGCCCGTTAAATAGCATTAAGAAAACTTCTGGGTGTAAGATTAACCCGTAAGGGAAGGCGTTCTGCGTATAATCTCGAAGCAGCAGCCGTACTTTGACGACACCCACCGTAAATTAGCACCATATTTACTATTGTTTTCAAATTTTACCATTTTCACGTGTCACCAATTTAAAATTAACTTGCTTCAGAAAAACACGGCGGAATGCCAAATAACTGACCACCAGTAAATTGCATGACTAATAAGATATAAGATAAATAACATAAAGTATAGCAGGTTACGTTTTAATGACCAGGCCTGCACTTAGATTTTTTACTTCTGTATCTCGCCTATTTTTAAGTTTTTTCAAAAAAGGTATTTGAAAATGTTGTTTATTTTAATGCCTTCTACACATAGCTAAAAAAGAAGTACCAACTTCATCACCTGGTATATCTGTATACGGTGGTTTTAATTATATATTTTATGTAATATTGTCATAACAAATTTAAATAGACACACCTGTCAGACCATGACGGTGCTTCCCAATTTGTTCAAATAAAATAAAAAGGAAAGAAAACAAACGCACTTACGGACTACATATACTAGTAAATAAATCAACATCCAGAGAGTAGGACTGCTAGTGTTGTGGGTGATATTTGTTCGTTGTTGTTTGTGTAATGATTTATATCCCTTTATGGATATAAATTTAAAATTATAAATCTAGGCGAGTAGAAATTTTATTAGTTATACCATTCTTTTTAAAAATAATTTTTAAGAAAATACAGGGTTTACGTGCTGCTATATTAATGTATCACATTTTATACCAAGGTTATAGCTGTATTTTTTTATTTTAATTGTCATTATTATGCTGTAAGATGCATTTTATACTTAAATTACTCTGATCTGATTGTTATATATATATTTCATTTATACATATTATCTGTTTTACAATTTTTTAAAATAGTCCTTGGTTACTTGGTGCTTTAGCTCTGATAAATATTATCCAAAACAGGCTAAATCAAACCTTATAATTTAGCATTAAAATAGTGGACGAAACCTAAACAAATAATAAAAAAATTTTAAATTTAGTGGTGTATGTATACAGTAGAGGTAAAATTTAAAAAAAAGGTTAAAATATAATAACCATAAATTTAAACATAAAAACTGTTAAGTTGAAAATACACTTTGAATCTTTCTTCAATACTAAGGGAATCAAATAAAATTAACACTTCATATTGAGAAAGTTAAAACGTCGTTCAACTTGTAATTCTTGTATTAATCTGGGCACTTGGCTTTTAGGGTTTAATTAAATTAAACAATACAAAATATTTCCGCCTCGGTGAAGCAGTGGGTAGCGTGTAAGAAATTAGCCTGCTTCGGAGTGCCGACGCCGGCCGTATGAAAATTTGATAGTACATAAGTCTTCAGGTAGACATTTACACTTTAGGTAACGAAATTATGTACCGGGTGATTCGAAAATTCCACATTAAGGTATATCTTTGTTAACACCGTTAAAAAGCTGGGACAATTATGCATCATTTTGGACTTATGCTCATTAGCGTACCGACTTTAATAAGAGGGGGGGCTGTTGAAAGTGTAATCATTTAAATCGCTGTAACTTATAAATGACTTATCCGATTTTAGCAAACTAAAAACTGTTTGGAATAGAAATGTATTCACTTTCACTAATCGTATTTAGTTGTCCATGATAGTTCTAAAAAAAAAATGCTAGAGGGCGCAATTTGTAATAATAACACATTTTTTGATTTTACTTCGAAAAAATAGACCATACAGTATAATTATGATACCATAATCGAAAAGTAGATAAAATTGGCTAGAAAAAATATTAAAACCGCAGCTCCATATCTCCGTCCATTTCAGCGTTATCGCCAATAGAATAATTCTTAAAACTTTAAATAAAGAAGCGGTTATATTTTTTTTAGAAAAAAAGTGGGACGCCACTGATATTTTTCCATGTGGATATTATTTCTGATAAGCCTGGTCAATTCTGCATTAAAATGGTCTCTTGCGTTTTTCTCCTCAGGCACACCGTTCTTAATTAAAATAATTAAATTAAATTAGACGGGCGGAAGCTTTCCTATTAAGTGAAGGTGGTCATTTTCAACAATTTTTATAAAACAAAGTTTTTCATTATCAATGTTAATAATAATAAAAATAGCAAAGCTAATTTAATTTAATTATTTTAATTAAGAACGGTGTGCCTAAGGAGCCCATTTTTATGCATAATTGACCAGGCTAATTCGAAATAATATCCACATGAAAAAATATCATTGGCGTCCCACTTTTTTTCCTAAAAAAATATAACCGCTTCTTTATTTAAAGTTTTAAAAATTATTCTATTGGCGATAACGCTGAAACGAACGGAGATATGGAGCTACGGTTTTAATATTTTTTCTAGCCAATTTTATCTACTTTTCGATTATGGTATCATAATTATACCGTATGGTCTATTTTTTCGGATTAAAATCAAAAAATGTGTTATTATTACAAATTGCGCCCTCTAGCATTTTTTTTTGAGAACTATCATGGACAACTAAATACGATTAGTAATAGTGAATACATTTCTATTCCAAACAGTTTTTAGTTTGCTAAAATCGGATAAGTCATTTATAAGTTACAGCGATTTAAATGATTACACTTTCAACAGCTTCCCCTCTCCCCCTCTTATTAAAGTCGGTACGCCAATGAGCATAAGACCAAAATGATGCATAATTGTCCAAGCTTTTTAACAGTGTTACCAAAGATATACCTTAATGTGGAATTTTCGAAGATATTTAAAATTTTAAAATTTACTTTTCAATTACGCCCTCTTGCGGCAAAATGCAGAACTTAAAAATTATTTCCAGGATTTTCTCATGGCCACTTTAGTTATCTTTTTTTTCCTTAGTTTCTATGCCCAGTAGTTTCCGAGATATAGCCGGCTTTCTTATTGAATCACCCGGTACCATTAAAAAAATAGGACAAATAAATGTTAGTATGTATCGTTATTAATTACGTCACAAAAAATCCTCTTACCGGCGAGAATATAATGTATAACTTATGGGCCGTAGAGTAACTGGAGATATTAGATATCAAACTAAGCCGCTTATGTCATATAAGTTTTTTTTTTGATAATTAAAATATTAATTTAAATATATACTATTTTTTTATGCTTTGGGATGTTTATACGGAAATATCTCGAAAACCGTTAAAGATATTAAGATCAATCAAGTACACTTTTTGACTCAGAAAATGCCCTTCTTTAAGAAACTATAATTGAAAAACACCTAATATTACAGGTAAGAAAAAAAATCATAGATTTATGAAGCCCAGTGTATGCAACTAGCGCCCTCTAGTTTGAAACTTAAATATTTCTACAAATTCCTATTTCTTGCTCATAAAAACATAATATTGCCAACTTTCAATTCGATTCATTAAACCGTTTTAAAATTATGGCTATATATAACTTAATCGGCATAGTTTGATGTCTAGTATCTCCAGTTACTATACGGCCCATAAGTTATGTGACACCCTGTATATACTACTAAATTTAAGTCATAAAAAAACTTAACAGCAAATTGATTTTGTTAACTATGATTTTTTTTTTAAATGTCTATAGGTAGTACTTATTAAGTTAATTCAAGTACATATTTTTCTGTTTTCTTTTCTTTGGATATATTGGCATAAATATAAGGTTCATATGGGGCCAAAAGTTTTTCTTATTATTAATAAAGAACTTTTTTTATTTTTCTACCATAGCACACAATTTATAGCCTATCTTTAACCATTTTCCTTTGCACGCTTTTCATATAGCTGTAAACAACTAATACACTAATCGACGATAGCCAGCCGGCACAATAAATAATATATACCAGGAAAATCCCCAAGAAAGCTTCTACGTTGTCCGCATAAGAAAAAGAAAACACGGTAGTCGATGGAGTAACAATATTTGGAATAAATTTTAAAGTTAAAGAATAATAAATTTTGGTTTAATAATGTGTTTTTGTTGGAGATATTCTTTAACATAGTCGTAAAATTAAAGGATTTCTTCCATTTTTACTCAAAGAGACCTGATATTAAAATATATTTAAACATTTCTCACAAAATAACCGTAAATAGAAGTTTGCATAATAAGAGTGGATATGATGTCCATATCGCATAAGAAAGTAAATTGAGAACGATGCCGTAGGCACTGTTCTGCTCTATTTTGCTGGCTATAAATATTTGTTTATATATAACTTTGTATTTTCAAAACAAATATGTATGTGCAGGGACGTCACTGGTGGGACAAAAAAATAACGTTTATAATTAAAATATGTGGTTTTATGCCATATTAGCACATGCCAAAATTGAAAATATTATCTAAAGTAATTTCGGAGATATCACAAAAAACGCATTTAAAAAAAAATTAAATTCAACATCCTGTAGCAAAAAATTTAAGCCGTTTAGGACATATATTTTTATGAACTTTTCTTCATAAAATGACTTGAAAAATCACATCCTAAAATATTAGCATGTCATTAAGGGACACCCTGTATAATGCTAAATTTAAGTAAGAAAAATAATGTAAGTATACTTTATTAAAATGATTTCTTTTATATAATATGTATTAATAAATAATCCATATTATATTTTCCGTTACGCATCTGTATTTATTTTACATAAACTTTTTTTTTTAACTTTGCAACTAAGAAGATACAATAAGAAAAGATAGTATCTTGTGATGATCAAGAACCAGTCGCTCCTGAAATATATTAATATATCAAAGCAGTGTGTATTAACATTTCACAAATTTTGTGCCGAGAGAGGTTTTGTAGGAAAAATTAACTCCATTTATTTATCGGGAAGAATCTGCTGCAAGGATACCCTAACCTCAAACTCAACTACAGAAATCAATATACTAAAAGAGCTGGTAAGGGAAATTCAAGAGCAGAATAAAGTCTTGTAGGAAAATGCCGACCTGTTAAGGAAAAATTAAGGCATTTAGAGGAGAATCTATATTTAGATGATGTTATTATAGCTGTTATCATTGTATTAATTATTCCTTTATGAATTAATGATTAATTACCTTTTTTCTACTCCCACATGGAAATTTGCTGTTTCCTTTACACTTAAGTGGCGGGTAAAGTACGCTATTCCAGTTAACTGTGCGGCAAAATTTTATAACAATCCTAGATAGGTAATGAAACTGACCAAACACAGTAGTCAATTACAGAGAAGCCATTGTTGTTCTTAAAAGTACTGACCAATCACAGTATATTATTTTTACTAAGGCTCCGCCTTCTTTTTCAAGACACTAAATTATATAATTTAAATGCATATGGTACAATTTGTTATTAATTTGTTCAATATAATAAAATCTAGACGCATTTATAATAGATTTATCAATAATGCAACCTGCTGAATGTGCATAGAAAATTAATTTCATGTATGTATATTTATCAGTTGGCTTTACGATAATTAACTAAACGCTTCAATAGTCTAGACGTTAGAGCGTTTGACTATGGAACCAATGGTCGTGAGTTCGAGCCCGGCAACCTACAAACTTTTTTTTTACATTTTTTAGCATAAGGTCGTAGAAAAAAAATACTGTTCAACTCGAGTGGATTGTCTATATCGCACTTGAAAGTATGAGCACTCCGCCTACGGCGTCGTTCTTACTTTACTTTCTCGTGTGATATAGACATCATATCCACTCTTGTTGTACAAACTACTATTCTATCAGTAGACCCTGTGGGAATACGTAATTGTTTGAGGTCTAATAATGCCCGAAACTAAAATATAACCTTTGAAGTACTGTAACTTTACTTACTGTGGAAAACTTTATTAATATTTAAAATGTCGACTTAATATTAAAAATTTAATTTAAATGCACATGTTAGTGTAAACATAGGATAATCAACTGGTAGACTAACATAAAATAAAGCTGTCTTCCGTGTATATAATTATCCGGTTGCATGTTTTAGTTCTAGTTTTTAATGGGATTTAATAAGGTTTTTTACGTTACGTAAGGTTGTTTATGTTAATAAAATTCAATTTTTTTGTTTTATTTTTATCTTTAACACATTGTTTCGTTTTGATTATAACCGTTTTCGTCATGCGTCGTACTTAAAACAATTAAATTACTTAGTAACAGAAAAGGTATCTTATTTTAAACAAAATTCTACCGATTACAGAAAATCAGTTGTTCAGAGGGTTGCCTAATAGTCTATTATTCTTGCAACTACAAGTTGGCCTGCGGGCCTTCTGTAATGCACCGTTAGTTTTTATAAGATTGTATTTTGTTACCTATTGCATTACAAACAATAAATAAAAAAACTTCAACAAAAATGTATAAGAACTGGTCATGATCTATGAAAACATGGTACACGATAATAGGATTCCCTACTCATATAACCATGTATTTTTTGAGATTTATAGGTATGCTTTGTGAGAGGAGCTTTCCAAATTTTATATTATTTTAAGAGAGATTATTATAAACTATTCTGATAGCAACTGAGTACTCTAGTAATGTCATATTTTTAAACGTCAATATCTCAAAAGCTATTAAATTTAGACATATGACATTTACAAAATAAGCGTAGAATTTTGGGGAAATCAGAAAATAATACAATATACAGCGTGTCCAGAAACCATCTTAACATATGGGAAACTTTTTTATTTTAACTTTACGAAAAAAAATTATTCTTCATAAAAAGTTCTGCTTGTTGATAAAATAACATTCAAATCAAAAGTTTTGAGCCAGCACATACGGGGTGTTCAGAAAGTAAATAATATTAATACCGTAAAGGGAAAACTATATTTAATAATTTTAATTACAAAGTACAATAATGAAATACTACACTAAGCTTCAACATGACCACCGTTTTTTTCCATACAAACGGTTGTACGTCGTAAAAATTCCATTACTGCATTTCTAATCATCTAAGGGGAAATTTCTTGGACACATTCTCTGATAATTCTCTCTAAATGGTCTATGTTCTCGAAAGGTCTGTGGGTATACACTTTTTGTTTTAAAAATCCCCATACGAAAAAATCCAGTGGTGTTAGATCAGGTGACCTTGGTGGCCAAGCAAATTCTGATCTTCTTCCAATCCATTTCTGTGGAAATCTCCGGTTTAAGAATTCTGTCACTCTTGCAGAGCTGTGGCATGAAGCGCCGTCATGTTGGAACCAATGTGTTTGTCTTATATTCATTGGTAGTCCATGAAAAAATTCAAATAATTCCGTGTACAAAAAGTTCAAGTAAATTTCACCGGTAATATTTTCTCAAAAAAAGTACGGCTCTACAATTTGGTTCCTAAAAACGCCGCACCAAACATTTGTCTTGAAAGAATACTGGTCACGACACTCAATTACAAAATGGGGATTCTCATCTATTTAAGGTGAACATCGCCTCATCTGAAAACAATATTTTTCTTGCGAATAGTGGGTCATCTTTTACCTCACCTTGAAACCAAGAACAACAGCTAGCAAAACATTCAATTGGGTATCTTCGTCCGTACGCCAAACCTGATGCTTGTCAGAAAATTTATTACTTACAGATCCGGAATTTTTAAATTTATTAAAAATATCTCCAACCGTTACATGGCTAATAATTTTATTTAGATATCTTGCATTAAAAATTTGAGCAGCCTCTCTGTACGTCTTGTAGTGGTCTCCTACAATTAACACTATTTCAACTTTTTCCTCGATTGTAAATTTAAGCACCATATTTAATTAAAAGGAAACTGTCCGCCTTGACAAATAAAATAATTAGTTGTCATGGTTTCATTTAGTTTTCCAAGGCGTGCTGGACCTACTAAACGAGAATGAATACCGCTTCTTAAAATCTTCTAAATGGGCGTAATTTCATATTTAAACGTGGTTTTTAGTTCTGATCAACTTTTTTTAATAACAATTTTCGATAATATCAAAAATAAAGGTACTTTACTTTTAATTCAAATTCATATTTTTTGACTTACCTCGTATACACCTGGGAGAATTTAGTATCTGATAGTTGCATTTTAGGTTTTAGACCATGCAGAACTTTTTATGAAGAATCACTTTTTTTCGTAAAGCCTAAAATAAAAAAGTTTCCCGTATGTTAAGATGGTTTCTGGACACGCTGTATAGGGTGTTCCTTTCCACGTTTTTTTTGGCCACCCCGTATACTCTAATATAATTTCAAAATGTGCACCTCAATGGTCTCTACAACTTTTGTATTTCGAATTTTTATCTAATTCTTAAGATAACTTTATTCTATCGTTTACTCACCCTGTACTTTAAGGGCACCCTCTATACATAAATATTGAACAATATGTTGGTTTAGTGCCAGTGGCTCATGCTTCTACAAGATTTTTAACGAAATACCGACAAGTAAATAAAGAACAAACTTACGACGATATTGATAAGCGACGACAGTAACAAAGTATATTTAAAAACTTTAACTTTATCCTTACTTATTTTGAGTCGACTGTTTTGTGTAAAAGTAGGTATGGTACTTTTAAAAATAACTTATTTCATACATTTTTGGAATTTAGATATGCACTCTTAGTATTTGTAAATAATTTATTATTATTATTATTATTATTATTATTATTATTATTATTATTATTATTATTATTATTATTATTATTATTATTATTATTATTATTATTATTATTATTAGTATTATTATTATTATTATTATTATTTTTCTCAATGATAGTTTTCACAGCTTTTTGTTGGTATTGCTGGTATTATTTACAGTACAGAGAAGAAATTCATCTTAACCTGTACTGTTTAGGAACTTCCGTACTATATGGCATGTTTGGAGGATGACGCTTTTCTGGATTAGTTGGTATAAATAACCTGATAGGCCCAGTTTTTCCAAGTTGTTCTTGAAATTTTTCGTCATAGCTCCCTCCACCGATATTATGATCGGAATTATGTCGATTTTATCTAGCTTCCATATATTTTTAATCTCTATAGCCAAATTCGAGTACTTGGTCTTCTTCTCCGATTCGGTTTTAGAGAGGTTGTGTGTTAGTGGGCAACCTATATCGATTATGAAAGCTTTCTTGGTGGTTTTTTCGATGACAAGAATATCCGGACGGTTGTGGTCTACTGTTCTATCCGTTATTATTGGCCTGTCCCAGTATAAGAGATATTCAGGGGATTCAAGGACTGGCTCGGGTGAGTATTGGTAGTATGGTGGAAGGTTTTCCCTTAGCCCTAGTTTATGGGCCAGTTCCTTGTGGATGATCTTTGCCACCTGATTATGTCTCCCCAGGTAAGCGTTGGGGGCCATAGCACCACAACCCGCCGTGATATGTTCTATCGTCTCTCCGGGGCAGTTGCATTTTCTGCACACATCTTCCACATTCCTTTTCATGATGACCTTTTCATAGTTTCGAGTTCGAATGACACGGTCTTGGATAGAGATAATAAAACCTTCTGTTTCAGCGTGAAGCTGCCTTTTCTCTAACCAATTCAGTGACATTTCTCTATCTATGAGTGGGTTTTGGAGTGCAGTAGGGTATTTGCCGTGTAGAGCTTTCTCTTGCCAAGTTACAAGCTGTTGACTTGGCGGCGCGCGGATGATGTTAGGTAGTCCGTTTCGCTTTAAGTTGAGGGCTGTATATCCAGCGTCTGCTGCAACCACTTTTTTAAGAATTTCCCCATTCGATTCTTGGAAGTATTTTCTCATAGAGGTCTCTTGTGACTTGCACAAGTTATATATATTATTATTATTATTATTATTATTATATTCACAATATAACACACATATAATAAAGCAGAAATCCATCAAAAACATGTTTAAAAAGTAAATTGACACAGCTTAGATGAAAATCATCGGGAGCTAATAGTAAGTCGAACCCATCACAGTGACGCATGACGGGATAATCCACTTCGCTGGACTCTTTGAGAATCTCTAGTTTTTCACGATAACGTCAATGTGTAATTTACTGTCCCGTTTGATTGCTATTTATGGCACCGGACTTAGCACTTTTTCAATAAACTCGTACAAACATTTATGAATCATGTCGTCTGATTTTTGATTTACGAGCTAACTTTTCTCATTTCGTTTCATTTAAATTGAACAAGCGCACCGTGTTATATGGACAAACACCCTTTTTTCAATGAATGACGAAAGGTCATTCTATGAAATGTCACCCCATAAATTTTTTATGGTTTAAATGGGTACCAGATATTTGTTCTAAAATTATTAGCAATAAAAATTTGATGGACAGCTTAAAAAGGAAATAAAGGATAATGTACGAGGACCACTGGAAAAGAATAGTAACAATCTACAGACATTTAATGAACAACATGATAGGACTTCATTTTGCAGACTATAAATCAATTGAAAAATGTTATTGAATCTAATTTAAAGGTCAACGCAATCATTTTTTTCTTTAAAGAAATAAAGTAGCACAGGCGACGTAAGTTCATGAAAGTTATGTTCTATTGCTAGAAAGAATTAGTAAATAATAAATGAAAGGACGTTAAATAGCTTTGGTTAACATTCTAATATAAAAAATTAAATATAGTATACTTATAGAAATGTCGCTAAATGGTTAATTAATTTATTATTATTGCAGTTCCATCCATGATATATTCCCTGGTACGCGAACCTGTATTTATTTCAAATCTACCTTATTTCTTACTTGGGTCGCGCCGCGGTGGCGGTTGCCGCCACGGCTTGATCGCTCTGGTTTACAATAAAATCTAGTTAATCTTACAATGAAATCAAGTAAATCTTACAATGAAATGTGTTAAATCTTACAATAAAATCTAGTAATTCCTACATTAAAATCTAGTAAATCTTACAATAAAATCTGGTACAAGCAAATAAAAAATAATATTTCTTATTAGAAAAAATCCTAATATTTAATACATTTTTTTATAAATTTTAATAGAAACTAATATGCAGATTACAAAATAATATAATAATTTATATTACCAAAAATAACACACGTCACTATATGAAATATAATACAGTAGACTCCCGATTATCCGAAACCCGATTATGCGAACTCCGCATTATCCGAAACGACCCATGAACCGGATTATCCGAAATTTCTAAGAAAATAATCAAATCGACAGACCTTAAAATTAAAACACCATTACCTCTTTCTTGAATTTATAAATATGAATAAATGCTAATGTACATACATAAGTATTAGAATTTATGATGTATGTACAAGTACTTTTATAAAAGTACATGGATATAGTTACTTTTCCTATAGTTAATAATTTTCCTCAATCTCCGCATTATCCGAAATTTCGATTATCCGAAATCGGTTCGGTCTACATTATTTCGGATAATCGGGAGTCTACTGTAATATTATTGTAAACGGTATTATACCGGATTATGGCCCTATATACTACTAGAAATTATGTTAAATATTATTATATTTCTTATAGGTTGTATTATAATTTTCCCTCCGTGTAGATATACCATTTCCATTTGGTTTTTATCCTACTACTATCAAGTCAAGTAGCTGTGCTGTTATAAACATTTTCGAAAACTAGCTACAGGGTAATAACTATTTATACACAAAATATATTTTGTACCACATAGATATATTAATAAATTTATTAAAATAGCCGGAAAACATTTTTAATTCAATCAGTTATTCCAATTTTTAGACAAACTATACAATTGAGGTAATGCATTTTTAGAAGTAAATTCTACATTTAAATACAAAGCGAGAGATTTTTTTAAAATTCTGCTTTTAAAAAAATGTCCTATATATTTTTTGCAATACATTTCACAATAGGATGTTTTCTAAAAATCGAGCTTTGTATTTTAATGTATAAATTAATTATTTGTTTACAACTTTTTTTTAGAAAGTTTATAATTTTTTCTGAAAATTAAATTTCACTGTTATTTTTCGGGTTTTCCCATGAATTTTTTTGAATTATCTTTAGTGTGATATAAAATATATTTAATATACAAACTATCCTATATCCCACTCTTAAATATATATTTTATAGTAGTGCCCGGTAGATTTAATGAACCAAAGTTCTACAAAGTTTTCAAAATAATTTAATAAAAGTTTTTGTAATGAGGAATTCGAGTGACGTGAAATAATTTAGAAAGACAAAAGCATTTTAAAAGCCCTACTAGACATTTTAAGCCAGCTTAATGTTTTGGGCGACGTTTGCGTGAATTCAGGTACAAGTAGAAGAGAAAAGGCATCAATATTATAATTTCTTTGGTGTTTTGGGAAAGCAGCAAAGCAAGGCGAGCCCTTAGAGTTTGCCGAAGGAAAAACTTAGACATGAAAAGTTTGGCTAGAGCCGGTTTTACAAGCTCGTTGCCTAAGAGGAAAAGTTTAGTTTAATATTGTTTGGTTTGACGTTAAGCCCGGCTCCTGTCACTTTCATCCTGACTGTTGTTTGGAGCCGCGCGAGATGTTCCCAACAATATTTGCTTTGATTCTATTTTAAAGTTATTACATAGTTTCGCATATCTTTTAGAAGTTCCACCAGTCGCTGGAATGATATCAATTTTCTTTGACGTATTATGGTGTATCCTTTTTCTTCTAGACTTCGAAATGATGTTTGCACTTGGCCACGCTTACGTTTTATTTGGGTTTCAAATTTATGGTACGTGAATATAAAGTGTTTAAAAATTAATGGATGACTATAGGTAATATACGAGACTCTTCCACTCAAACCCCAGTTTTTATAGCAAAATTCAATTTAAATTTAAGTTCAAAATTCGACGAACAGTATAGAAACATTTGTACTAACAGTCATAACACTACAATAGTTAAAAAAAAAGTTACACACACACAATGTAATAAAACTCGCCTGCACTCGTTCTGTTGGTTGTGCTGTAAGGGTAGTTTCTTAATCCAACAAATTTTATGCTTCACATACTTTAAATTACCATCTTGAGAAAAAAATACTACTTCGGATTTGTATCAAATAAGATATATTTATGTTTACACATTTTAAAAGCTGTTGTGAGTTAGAGCTTTTAAAAAAATATTTGTTCAGCGAGCGCAACAATGCATAGCGTTAAGCGAACATGCCGATACAATTTCTTTCCATTGTGACCAGACTTAAATGCTATCAATTTTTCTAGATCGAAAAACCAATGGTTTTAAATTCGTTTTGTTGATTACAAAACCATAAATGTTGTTTAAAGCAATATGTCGACAAAAAAACGGATAACTTTTAGTATCCCGAATGGCGAAAAAGAGCTTTATTTATAGGTTTTTCAACGAAGAATGAAAGAAACGCAATGCCGTAATTATTTTACACGTCCACATGCTCATAAACCACACCATGTTTTAATTGAAAATTTAGATCGTTGCTTTTAGCTCTAACGAACGAGGCATTTGTATTAAATAAAACTTTTTTGTTAATCGTGCCAGCCGTCTTTTTATTAAATGTATTAATTTTATTTAAAATAAATTGACAATATATTACCTAAAGTTAATAATACCCAATTAGTGAAGAAGAAATAGCAGTTTAAATTTCCCGATGCATTTATAAAGGTACGAACATATTAACAAGTGATGTGTTAACACGTGTTATACAAATATCTATATGATTATTAGGGGCGTATGTATGTGTCGTGTTGACGCTCTTATTTAAAATAATGTTATAGATATTTATAAAACACGTGTTAATAATGTATTCGTACCTTTAGAGACGTGTTTTGTACTTTATAACCTCTAAACTGCGACACTTAAATGTATTTAAGTTAAGATAAATATAAAAATGTAATGGTAAAAAACGACCACCTATAAAAATAAGAAAAAAAGCACGGTTAATTTGGCTAGAAAGTGCCGTATATCACACGAGTGTTGAAAAAAAAAATATTTCAACACTAGTGTTGAAATACAAGACACACAATTTAATTTAAACATATGGTGCCAATTTGACAGACCACCCCAATTTATTAAAAATAACAAATTTTAGAAAGCATTAATTGTAAAGTGTTTAACTTATTTGTCATGTATTTGTCGAGTGATTCAGAATAAGGGTGTGAAAATACGCCATCTGAAATTATAAAAAAGGTGAATAATATACTGGAAAATCTATTACCAGAAAAAACAAATCGCGCTGAAGAAAATGTCATGTATTAAACAACAAATCTTTATTGGTATCGATAGCGTAGAGAATAGAACTCTAGCCTACAGATCGCAAGGTCACAGGTTCAAATCCCATAAGGAGTTTTTGACTTTTTCTTATAAAACCATTAAAGAATTATTTTGAATTGAAATCTGCCTTGTTGGGTGGATTTTTTAAATTTATGTTTAATGCATCACTTATTAAATTAAAAATTTTTCATTCTGGGTGATTTTATGATTATATATTTTATTTATTTATTTTATTTATGATATAAAAAATATGAAAAAGTAAAACTACAAATAAAGAAAAAACCTATTGACAAACTATGAAACCAGATATTAAGTGGAACATAATACTAAGTATGCTTCTCAACACTAGTGTTGATTTTTTTTTTCAACACCAGTGTTGAAGTATTTTTTTCACAAATCAAAGGCTTTTTTAATAATTCTTTGTTGTCGTAGGAAAAAAAATGTACCGGGTGGTCAACTAAGAATGACCGGCGGCAATATCTCAGAAACTAGTAATCGTACAGCATCTGGGTAAATTTTTTTATGACAAAAGTGCCCAAGAGAAAATGCTGGAAATTATTTTAAAGTTCCGCATTTTGCCGTAAATTAAAACCCATTAAAAAGCTTGGACAATTATGCATCATTTTGGTCTTATGCTCATTGGCGTATCGACTTTAATAAGAGGGGGGAAGCTGTTGAAAGTATAATCAGTTAAATCGCTGTAACTTAAAAACGACTTATCCGATTTTAGCAAACTAAAGACTGTTTGGAAGAGAAATGTATGCACTTTCACCAATCGTATTTAGTTGCCCATAATAGTTCTCAAAAAAAATGCTAGAGGGCGCAATTTGCAATAATAACACATTCTTTGATTTTACTCCGAAAAAATAAATCATGCGGTATAATTATGATACCATAATCGAAAAGTAGACGAAATTTGCTTGAAAAAATATTAAAACCGCAGCTCGATATCTCCATTCATTTCAGCGTTATCGCCAATAGAATAATTTTTACAACTTTAAATGAAGAAGCGATTATATATTTTTTAGAAAAAAAGTGGTACGCCATTGTTATTTTTCCATGTGGAAATTATTTCAGATTAGCCTGGTCAATTCTGCATAAAACTGATCTCTTGCGTTTTTCTCCTCAGGCACACCGTTCTTAATTAAAATAATTAAATGTCGATAAAGAAATTCTTAATAACAAATACCTGCAGAAAATAGAATAATTCAAAAATCTTGTAGACTAATTAAGTCAAAATCCATAAATTGCATTAAAAAATAGTTGATGGCTGTGCTAAAATCATTCTCGAGAGCTTGTGTACAATGCCGCAACACATAAATGTTATACCATAATTAAATACCCGTTCCAGCAACACTGCATGCGGTAGGGGATGCACACGTTACCCCGCCACATACAACTCTATATTAAATAACATTGCTTACACCTATGTTACAATTTCACGCGTTCATAATTTTATTACTAGATCTGCAGAGCCGCGAAGGCATTTTAAATTACCTGTTATATATTACGTACAAGGGGATGCATATTATAAACTTACAATTAGCCTAAATGTTCTGCTGAGGCTATTAAAATTTATCTATTTAAGGTTCCACATCAGTGGCGTATTTACAGCACACTGTAAAAAAGTTTATGACCGTTAACTTTTTAATAATATAAACTGCTGGACAATTGCTTTCGAGCAAGAAAAATGTCGCCTAAATTTAACAGTTAATATTTTCTGAACCAGATATGATATCGACCTACAGTTTTAAATGGTTGATAGACTCATCCCTTCAGCGGCGGCGCCAAGGGGGGCCAGGGTGGGCACCGGCCTACCCTAGAAACATGAGTGCCCACCCTGGTGCACCCCCAAAATTGATGGATTCGGTTTTGTAATGGAATTTTCGGGGGAAGAGGGACTTCGCTTTGTATGATATTTTGAAGAAAACGAAGACTTTTTCACTTAGGACAAGAGGGAAGCTTTGTTTGTTGCTGCTTATGGCGTTGTAGAGAGCGTCGGGAGACCGGCGACCACTGTTTTTTTAGAAGTCACTTTTGACTTGGGTAGTGCCCACTCAAAAATCATCGGGCTCATTTGTGCCCTCCCATCCCAAAAATCCTGGCACCGCCACTGCATCCCTTGGGAAACAGTTGTCAATGTTGGATTTTTTTAGCTGTCAGAAAATTTTATATACAGGGTGTTAAAGAAGACGATGATTTTTGCTCCAATTTTAATAGCGTGCAACTTTCACAATAATATTTTTAAATTTTATCACTCTACGTCAATTGAATCACTGGTTCATAGCAAAGAAAGTAATTTGTCAAATGTTTGATATCTGCTATATTTTAAGAATTACCGATTTTTTTGGAACACCTTGCTTTATTTTAACTTATTGGTAGCTAGATCTCACTGTGCGTTGTATCGTGCAAACTTTGCGAGTGATTATTATACCTTATGAAAAGCTTGATTATGTTCAGTAACAATAGTTGTACCTAAATGTTATAATGTACAGTGGCGTACTTATAAACACCTATATGTCTATGGTTTACGAGTATATTGGAAAGTACTCCACCTAGATTAGGTACATTTTTTCTTGTTTTTTAGTTTTTTATATCGCACTATAGGTATATTATACAGTGTGTTTACAAAATTTTAACAACGATACATTTTTTAATTTAATTTTTGGAAAAAATGTATTTAATAATTTCTAACTTTCTAACACTATACTTATAAACCATAGCCATATAGGTGTTTATAAGTACGCCCCTGTACATCATAACATACGTACAACTATTGTTATTGAACAGATCAAGCTTTTCATAAGGTATAATAATCACTCGCAAAATTTGCACGATACAACGCACAGTGAGATCTAGCTACCAATAAGTTAAAATAAAGCAAGGTTTTTCAAAAAAATCGGTAATTCTTAAAATATAGTAGATATCAAAAATTTAACCAATTACTTTCTTTGCTATGAACCAGTGATTCAATTGACGTAGAGTGATTATATTAAAAAATATTATTGTGAAAGTTACACGCCATTAAAATTGGAGCAAAAATCATCGTCTTCTTTAATACCCTGTATATAAAATTTTCTGACAGTTAAAGAAAATCCAACATTGACAATTGTTTCCCCAGGGATGAATCTATCAACCATTTAAAACTGTAGGTCGATATCATATCTGGTTCAGAAAATATTAACTGTTAAATTTAGGCGAAATTTTTCTTGCTCAAAAGCAATTGTACAGCAGTTAATATGCATCTACAAGAAAATATTCTTAAAAAAAACATTTGTGTATGTTTTCATACATATTTACTTGTCACTTCTAGCCATTTTTATCGAATTAGGTTTTCTACCTCTTCGTTCGCTGCCAGGGCCATTCCCGAGGGAACCTACAGCTTAACGTGGGTTCCGAAGCACGATCCTCAGTCATGCGATATTTCTCCACAAGGGCTAACCCTTGGTTTCTTGCACCATTGCATGACCTACCGATTGAGGAGTGTATACCTTCTTCCTCACCCCACGAGATATCCGATCTCATTCGGCCTAGTTACTGGCGTAATTGGGGTGGGTTGGTAGATGATACATTTTACACTCTTCCCTGCATTCTTAAACGTACTAAAATTCGGACATACTTTTTTTACTATGCGTATGCGCCGAGTATCGAACTCGGAATGCCACGGTCGAATGCCAGTGACTCACCGCTGAGGCACCGCCGCAATTTACATATTTTCTTAGACTAAAATTAATATCTTAATTGTATTTGAAGCAAACAGCTCCAAATTAATGGAAATAAAAATATATAAATATAAACAAGATGTTTAACATTTTTTTTTACTTAAAGAAAGTTAATTTTAAAACAAGTGTTCTTACATTTCAGTTGCTTCACTTTAAATAAAATAACTAAAGTTAATCAAGTTTGGTAACTTCAAAATAAATTGTTATGTTTAGAAAAAGAAGTTAAATATAGAAAATTAATACTTTTTAAGGTTAACCATACATATTTTTTGTTATAAATAAGGCTGTTAAAGAGTAAATGATTTAAAAGATCTGTAGATAAAAAATATGAACATTCTTATCCTCTATATCTAACAATTACCTTTATTTGGGCTAACTACCATATCAATATTTAGTTGCCCATTACCACCTGCAAGTACCTTTTTATTTTACATTTCGGACTATGTACACTGAGAGTTATAATATAAATAAATTAAAGAATTAAAGAAATTAAGTTAAATTTAAGTTGATTTTGTCTTAAGCATGATGGACTGAATTACCAAATTTGACATTCTAGATAATATGCTACAATGACAATGCTACATATTATGTTTAATTTTTGTATATTGAGAATATGCAGGGTGATTCAAAAGTACTTTGACAAACTTCGGGACAGTGGGGGAAATTTTTTCGACAATGTTAAATATTAATGTACCAATACAGCTACCTTCTTAGCCCTTAAAAATAATTATGTTCGAATTAATAATATTAATTTAATCCGAATGTAGCTATGCATAATAGGGCCACGGTTAACTCCAATGGACAATAATTATAAACAGTCGTGCATTTTGGCGCACCCCAGCGACCGTGTCTGTTAGCTCAAAGCAAGTGAAGACTCAACGCCAAACATGGCTTTGATATTCACCGTCGCTATGGTTACGTGACGTCAGTCACGCAGACAGCATGTAACAATTTGCATTATGATGAAGGGAAATTTAAAAATAGATCAGTCATATGCACCATTTTAGCATTGGTTCGCCCAACCTTAAGGTATTTATTTTGAGGCTTCGCGAAACCCACGGTTATAGATATCGTTTTTACGTGATTTACTGTGTGATAAAAAGTTTTGTTTTTATTTTTAAGTTAATTCAGTAGTGTATGTACCTACTTAGTTGTGTGTTTTAAAAATAAACCCAATTAATGACATAGTTTGTAATTTGTTGAAAACTCCATTTAGTCGTTGGACAGATGAGGATCAGAGAGACGTTTTGTTGCACGGGGTTTTAGTCAATGTTTTAGTACCCGCACTATACCTAGCTCTTCACCATTTTTTAAGACCGCGAGCCGCCACTGCCTCGGGATATAGTTGACGATATTTTAAGGCTTAATTTCGGGAAAACAGAGTGTCCAAAAGTTTAAAATAATTATTAAACGAGTAGAGATTTTTAGGTAAAATTTAGTGGATTAAATAAGCACTTAAAAGTTACTAATTTAAAGGTAGAATGCACTCTCAGAGATAACCAGTGACTTTGGGATAAATGTATTTTGTGACATTTTATATGAAACTGTATATAATAATACAACCTAGTTCAGAATCTTCTTAAGTTATTAAGAGTATGTTCCTTTAAAAACTTTTCAACTTAAAATTAGCTAAAGAATTACCTTTTTTTAAAAATTTGTATAACGTACTTTCTGAATAAACTATATCTACCTACAGAAAAAGGAAATATTTGGATAGTCCGTTACTTTGTGATATTGATTTTATAAACAATATAAGTAATTTATTTGTTATACTATTACTTTATTAATATACAGGGTGTCCCGTAACTTATGGGCCGTAGAGTAACTGGAGATACTAGACATCAAACTAAGCTGACTATGTCATATAAGTTTTTTCGGATTGTTACTTGTTCTAGAGATACAGGGTGTTGAAAGTAAAAGTTTATTCTCGAAAATAAGCCATAATTTTAAAACTCTTTAATGAATCGAATTCAAAGTTGGCAATATTATGTTTTTATGAGCAAAAAATAAGAATTTGTAGATATTTTTAAGTTTCAAACTAGAGGGCTTAATAATTATAGTTTCTTAAAAAGGGCATTTTCTGAGTCAAAAATGTATACTTGATTGATCTTAATATCTTTAACGGTTTTCCAGATATTTCCCTTTAAACATCCCAAAGCATAAAAAAACATAGTAAATAATTAAATTAACAAAAAAAAAACAAAAGTGACAATCCGAAAAAACTTATATGACATAATTGGCTTAGTTTGATGTCTAGTATCTCCAGTTACTCTACGGCCCATAAGTTACGGGACACCCTGTATAATAAAGTAATATTATAACAAAGTAAATTTAAGTTATTGTTTTTTGTTAAAGAAAATATTGTTTTTAAATTTTGTTTAGCCAAAAAGTTTAAACCTGTGTTTGGCTTCGCTTGGGCTTAGGCACAAATAATAATATAGTATTTTAATGTAAAAGTTTTCCCGGTTTGGATTTTACAAAAAGAAAAACCCATTCGAGTGCTAGACTATAATAATAAAATCAAACTTTATAGAAAATTACTTACCATTACATTGAAGTAATAGCAGAATATAGACCAGATGTGGGTAAATGGAAACACTGCTAAAAGTTTGTGGAGTATGCATGATTGCCCAGCTCAATCCACTCCAGCTATTCGGACTGTGACTCCCATGGCCCTGTAAAAGACAGAACGAACTTGCTGTGTAATTCGATAATATCTTGAAGAAGAACGGTTTTACCGGGGAAAAATGGATTTCATATAATAACATGCATATTATTCATAGTAAAATAGATGGCAGCATAAAACTGCTACGTAATTTAAACAATGTTATGTTTTAGTTTTGCAAGAAAACCCATTAAAATTTTTCATAATATAGTAGTTCCATTTGAGACATTTTTGGTATAGTTGCCTATTATGAATAGATATTTTAAATTTGTCATAAAATTATAAAAGCCGAACTAGGGTGATCGGTGTAAAAAAGTTTGACGATCACCCAGTTTTTGCCAATGAATAAAATATTTGTTTCTTATTGACGATCTTAATTTTCTTTGCATTACGACCCGGGCGAAGTTGTTAGTCCTGTTTTTTTTTTTAAGTTTATTGTTTATCTCGACAAAACAAACTCGTTTTGGACAATTCTACAGTTTTCACTCCAAAATGGCCCCATGAATGTTTGCAGGAAAAAGAGAGACAAAAATATCTACTTATTCTACGATGAAACAGGTATTTGGCGAGACTGTCAGGTTGATACATCGTCGCCGGCTACGATAAAATAAATTTTGCACATTGTAAATTAACGTTGTGCAGTAAGATTTAATTCGATTAAAAGATAAAATCAAATAAAATATCTTGCCTTTTAATGGAAGTACATTCCAAAGGACTTGACGAAGAAAAAAGGTTTAATTTTGTGATTATATGAACGAGGGTTAACTTTATAAATAATGTGATTTTGTATTAAGATTCAAAGCTAACTAACTATCTGTACTTTTTTTCGGTTAATTAAATGCAAATAAATATTTATTAATTGTAGTATTCCTATTAAAGATAAGTAAGTCGCCAATTTTTTTTAAGGGGCTCAGCAAGTTTAGTCAGTTTTCGTCCAAGTCAAGTACTCGTTTAACAGCGCAAGTGCACCAATCAGACTTTCCGCAGGGGAAGAAGCATTGTAATGATCCCTTTGCTAATACATTTTTTTTTGTCGGCTGCGCCCGATGATCATTGATGTAGTTCGGTTCTGCATATTCTGCTTGTATTCTTTAGTGGGTTAATTTTGACAAATGATAAAATGGAGTGCAATATTTTTTTTTAAGGGTAGCTTTACGGTTGTTATCTTTATGTCGTGTATTACGATAAACTGTTTAGTTTTAATAAATATGTTGCCGGATCCACACGTTGGCCCCTATATTAGTTACTTTTTAAAAATCCTCCAAATTCAGATCCATTTAAAAAAATAAGAATACCTCTTAATAATATGACAAAATAAGAAAATTCTTTTTAATATAATATTTTTTATTTCTCTTCTTCGGTATAATATTTTTTATAAGAATTAAAAAACGTTTTACCAGCTTTAAAGTTATCAATTCATCAATATCATCGTAGCTGGGTCCCCTACTTTTATCAGTATTGTTTTATTATATCAAAAGTATATAACCCTCCTGTGTGTTATGGTTAAATTATATTTTTTTCTAAGAAGCTGTTCAGTATAAATAATCGTAACTTAAATAACCCCTCCCCACATATTCTCCTCTGGCAGTCCGCCGTAAATTTTTGCCCCCCGCTCTTCTTAATCCAGGATAGGAGTGAAACTGCGAATATAAAGTTTCATACTGGCAGTGCAACGATTTTATGTGAAATTGGGACATAAATTAAAACTCCCGAACAATACAAGAATTTTTTGAAAGTTATCACGCTTGTATTAACATTCTTAATCGCTAAAATACGACAATACAACTGTTCAGAGCTCAATTAAAATTGCAACTGGTGAAACAGGTTATGTTATTGGTATAAGTTACCCATATTTCATAGCTATAAATAGCTATAAAACTCAGACTATTCTCGATAATTCCAATTAATATTTCTTGGAAACTCTTAACTGAAATGTTTATTAGCCAATTAGCTGCCCACACGTATAATAATTGTTATTATTTTCATTTTTGTCCACGGGTCGCTGCACCAGCCAACACCTTAGCGGCGACTCTGGGGTGCAACTATGTTCAAAAACGAAAGCGGTCGATTTCTAGCGACTATCGATAACTATGAATATTCGTACTATGCTCAAGTGTCGATAAAAAACTTGGGTGTTATCGGTATAATCGACTTTCTATCAAAAATTGGTAGGGATTTTATACTTGTGTGTGTCGTACCATTCGCTTTTCTCCTTTCTTGGTTTATGGCCTTTATAATTTCTTTTCTCTCCTCTTCCCTCGATAATATTTGATTAAAAACATTAGTGGACAAAATTATCTCATTCTTAAACCATTGCAGAGGGGTTTATTTACGATTCACAAGCAAATTTTACAGTGGCGGCTCGCGGTCTTAATAAATGGTGAAGAGCTAGGTATAGTGCGGGTACTTAAATAAAAATTGACTAAAACCCCGTGTAACAAAACGTCTCTCTTATCCTCATCTGTCCAACGATTAAATGGAGTTTCCAACAGATTACAAACTATGTCATTAATTGGGTTCAGTTTTAAAACACACAGCTAAGTAGGTACATACACTACTAAATTAACTGAAAAATAAAAACAAAACTTGTAAATCACGTAAAACGATATCTATAACTGTTAGTTTTGCGAAGCCTCAAAATAAATACCTTAAGGTTAGGCGAACCAATGCTAAAACAATGGTGCATACTGATCTATTTTTAAATTGCCCTTCATCATTATTCAAATTGTTACATGCTGTTTCGTGACTGACGTCACGTAACTATTGCAACGATGAATATCAAAGCCATGTTGGGCGATGGGTCTTCACTTGCTTCGAGCTTACGGACACGGTCGGTTGGGGCGCGCCAAAATGCACGATTGTTTATAATTATTGTCCATCGGAGTTAATCGTGCCATGGCCCTATTATGCATTGCTACATTCGGATTAAATTCATATTATTAATTCGAACATATTTACTTTTTAAGGGCTAAAATGGTAGCTGTATTGGTACATTAATAATTAATATTGTCGAAAAACTTTTCTTCTAGTTTTGTTTTTTTTTCGGTGAAGACCCTCTTCACCTGACGAGCCGCCACTGAAATTTTATTGGTTGTAAAAAACGTTTTAAAAAGTTGGGTTAGCCGTTAAACAAGTGAGTAATCGGTTCAAATTATATCTAACATTATCCCACTCACACAATCGACTTGAAATCGACACCTATGGTGTTGTCGATGGAAATCGATATAGGTGGCGTTTAAAATATCGCTTAGTATCGCGAGTATTTGTATGAACATAGTGCATTCGGCTATAAATTCGAATGGACATCGCCCTGGAAGATGAACATAGTTTCACCCTAGGTGATTGGCATTGCGACTTCTATAACTTTTTTTAAACAGCGGCAGCAAGTTATCAGCTTTTCTAGACGAAGAACAGAAATTACAATACAAGTGAATAATTAATATGATAACCAGAAATTTTAAAGTACAAACTAAATGAAATTTGTTTGTCCGTGCTACAACTGAAACAAAACCTATGTAAACTTTATTTACAAAATATATTTTAGCTCCATTAAACTAATTATAAACTTACTTTTTAGCTTTTATGTAATATTAGAAGTGCATTAGCAAGTAGCTTATAGAAGGTAATCCAGTTATTTATTCCTCAATTGGCATTTTCAATAAAGTAGCGAAATATGTTAAAGCTTTAGCATTAATGCAAGCTCTCGCAGTATATGTAACACACGTATATTTTAACACGTTAGTGAATACCGATTTCAGATTATAAAAAATATACCAGATTTTTTTTTTATTGGCATTTTCGTGCTCATTTTGACTAAATATAACAAACAGAATTTAAACTAACAATGAATTTAATGGAATAAGAGGGCCAAATGATGTTATACAATGTAACAATTTTATTGCTCATAATTTCTTACTCTGGTCTAGGTCTGTAATGTATGTACGTAGAGTTCCGAGAGTAAAAATTTAGGTAAGAATGTCCGTCTTGAGTCGCTTGGCTTTTCGTCGTTTAAATAAATAAAGGTTACTTTAATTGTGACACAATGTTTAAATTTCACAATAGTCTTTTCGGTAAGTATAAAACCTAAAATCTACGCCACACAAATTGATGTTTATTTAATGTAATTTTATTTTTATTCTAAATAGTACCGCGACACTATTTTTTTAGTAAGTTTTTGGATTTCCAGCTCGGCTTTAAATTTATGCCGATTAACCCATTTACAAAATTTTTGCCTGCGTTGCTGTATTCTCCTGCACTGCCTCCTCCGCACCCAAAAGATCTACGCCACTGCTTTAATAAATTATTCGGTTTCGGTTTAAAACCAAAACAGACTATTGACCCGCTTCCCGCTTTTCCACAACGGAAAAGTAAGTCTCTCAGTCCCATGTTTACAATATACAATAAATGTTACAAATCAGCTCAAAAGTATACTAGGGTGCCATAGACATAACATTGTGTTCACCAATGAATTATATAATGAACTTAAAAATTTGGTTGAATATCCTTTTAATCTAGACACTTTAATTTCTACAGGAAATGTCAACGTATATAAAACGCTATTTAAGTTTATATCACGTAATAACCTTAAAATGTAAAAAAAACCGAAAAAAAATATTGCTTAAAAAAAAATAAAAAAAAACATTGCTTAAAAAAATGTTTAAAAAAAAACATTGTCTAAAAAAAAATTAAAAAAAAACATTGCATAAAAAAAAATGCGAATAAAAATTAAAAAAAAAAATCAAAAAAAAACAAATATAACAAAAAAAAATACTATAACTTTATTTTAGTTTTATTATAAAAACAATTATCTCAGTAAAAGTAATCCAAAAAAAAAAAAGAAACAAAGAGAGATGCTGGCCATTTGGTTTCAACCAGAGCCATAAAACCTAATTACACACACACACATCAGCTCAAACGTAATTAAAAATTTAATATATTTAAGGTTATAACAACAAAAAATTTAGTGCCACCAATACAACAAGTATAAAATCCCTACCGATTTTTGACAGAAAGTCGATTTTTATCGATGACACCTAATTTTGTATCGACACTTGAACATGGTACGAATATTCATACCTAATCATCGATAGCGATGTCGCTAGAAATCGATCGCTTTCTTTTGTAAACATAGTTGCACCCCAGATGTGAAACTATATTTATTTTTCTCTAAGATGCGCCAGCTTCAATGCTAAAGCCTGTCAAAGTATGAAAATGCCGTATTTTAAACGTCAATATCTCAAAAACAATTGAATTTAGATATATGACGTTTTTTACAAAATATACGTGGAATTTTATAGGGAATTAGAAAATAATATAATAAATAGGGTGTTCTATTAAAAAAAAAGTATGTTGGATAATCCCTGACTATTTGGGACACCCTGTATAATTTAAAATAATTTTAAATTGTAGATCCAATGCCTCTATATAACTCTGTTTTTGAAAAATAATTAAAAGTTAAGTAGTTTGGATGCTATGAAAGCGGGACACTCTGTATATTATATCAGAAATATGTCTAAAAAAGGCTTTTATAACTAAACCGTTATTAAGAATTTCGATTAAACGAAAGAATTCCTAAAATTCTTTTCGAAATTAAATAAGCGTTAAATAGATTGACAACCAGAGAAATGGAACTCATCTCCATTTAATTAACTGTAAAAAATCTATTGCTAAAAATTAAACTGGTTGCCTGCCACATGAGAACGAACTTCATTAAAATAAATTTGAATAAAAGTTTAAATAACACCAGCGACAAACATTTAAAAAATTGTTATGTCAGAAAAGTTGCAAGAGTTCCGAATATGGAACGGCTGATAAAGAAGCACGCCTGCCAGTCAGGCAGTGCCAGAGTCTTCTGTAACAATACTTTCTCAATTTCCGTATATAACTTGATGTGACATTCCATCAGAGTGTCGCCATGAAGTAAATTAAAGCAACTTTCTTTAGTAGCGCGATATTTAACCAGTTGCTGCAGTTTCTGGCTATGTCGGCATAAGAAAAGGACAGAAATGGTGTCTGTTAAGGGTATTGTAAAACGGTATCTTCATTTAGAGTAAAATAAACTTTTAAATGATGTCTAGACCACGCTGACGTACATTGATTAAAATTATATATTAATGGCACATAAAGGTCATAATTGACTGCAACTCAAGAGGAGTTTCAAGATTTCAGGTAACTAGCATTAGAGGTTGATCCAATTTATATAAACTTAAAAAAAGGCCCCCGACATCTAATAAGAAGAATAAATTAAGTATTTATTATATTTAAAATACTAGATATTATTTCGTTTATTTTCTTTTTCTCATCTTCTTTAACAACTTTTTTCACGTTTAACATGAATATTACATTAATAAACATGTTAAAAAAATAACAATATGATTATATTATATTATATTTAAATAAGTATTACGTAATAGTAATACATTTTTCTTCAAAGCCCCTGTTGGCTTTTTCAATTCTGTTTGCTGTTCTACATGCTTGAAATTTGTGTCTCTACCTCATTTGTTTTAGCCTTGTTTTGCATAATAAACGCAAGTACGGCTTGACTATATTTTAAACTGACAATTTTATTTAATTTAAGTAAAAAATTGAACATTTCCAGTTCCAAATTATTTTCCCACGTCGCACACCTAGAGAATGCAAAATGTTTTAATTTCCCTCCTGCATTTATGTTTAAGCTATACATATATGTATATATGCGTCGTACACGATGTGCCAGTTTAAATGTAGTGAAAATTACACTTTGGTAACGCTTCCATTCAAACAAAGGATTCTTTTAATTAAAAACGAGGTGAATTTCATAATTTTGTATAACATGATGTTTTGACTGTTGCACTCTTTTGCTTCACCTTCTTAACTGTAATAAATATGAAACTTCGTTACATGATTCTATAATATATTTTATATTATATTGTATGAGTACAGAGATACATCGCAAGTACAACTAGATTTTTTTTAAATTTAATTATTATCATTTTAAAATTATTCTTTGCATTATGTATAAAATTATTAAAACCCTAAAAACAATTAAATAAAATTAACTACATAAGTAAGGATTAACTCAATGAAGTACCTTAAAGTTAATGTATGCTGTTTGCTTGTAGCTCTACAACCCACCCCCCGCTCCACTTCTCTCCTAACCAAACCATTATCTTCCTTTTTAGAAATCTGCTTTTCCACAAATATTTCATATATGCGGAAAAAATAGTGTTTAGAATTCGTCCAATTTTTAGTTTCCAGTTCACCTTCTCTATCTCATAACTTTTCAATGGCTTCCCGAAGTAACTTTTATTTCTATTTTTCGTCCTGAATGATCCTACCGACTTCGCCATATATTGATTACTACAAAATTGAAAACTTAACAATTGTTTACATAAATTATCAATTTCTCATATTCATTAAAGAAATCAAGTATAGGGTAAAATCAAACACTTAAACTTTTACATTTTATGTTGTTTCAAATTTTATACATTTATAGATTTGTTTTGGTTGGCATTTCATCAATATTCGTTCTCTGTTGTCAAGGAGTCTGACGCGTCAACATGTTGATGAAAGTATTCTTTGTGTCTTTTGGTGAACCCCTTTATATCTGTATTCATATCAGAGGTACCAAGTTCCATAGTAATTTATTTTACAATCTTATAAGTTGACATTGATGTATTTATCACAGTCCCATCGTAGGTTTCTATAGGTTTACAGTTGAAATTATTTCCATTACCTAACGCATTTTATTTTATGTTGAAAGCCATCAAATATTTTCTTTTTCTGATCGACATGTATAAATTTTGTCTTATTTGATTTTTCACTTTTTGTCCAATCCAATCACTACATTTGTTGATAGCTGTTTGTAATATTCTACCCTTTATAAACTACAGGATGATTCCTAAGTTGATACTTCTTTTTTAGCTGTGTATAGAAGGCATTCAAATAAACAACATTTTCAAATACCTTTTTTCAAAAAATATAAAAATAGGCGAGATACAGAAGCAAAAAATCTAAGTGCGGGCCTGGTCATCAGAACTTAGCCTGATATACTTTATGTTATTTGTCTTATTAGTCATGGAATTTACGGGTCGGTGGTCAGTTATTTGGCAATCCACTGCATGTGTTTTTCTGAAGAAAGTTAACTTTAAACTGGTGAAACGTGAAAATGGTAAAATTCGAAAACAATGAACTAGTAGATATGATGCTAATTAACGGAGAGTGTTGTCAAAGTGCGGCTACTGCTTCGAGATTATGTTTAAGTTATGCAGGACCGTATTTGATCCATAGTGTAATAAATGAATGTAAGTGCCTTATTTTTGAGTATTTTGAAAAAGGTATTTGAAAATGTTGTTTTATTTAATGCCTTCTATACCCAGCTAAAAAAGAAGTATCAACTTTGTATAACCATGCATGTAATTTCGTCATTTCTATTTGTTATTATTAAAATCACATGATTATAATAAAAGGACTTTTCTAAATGTATAAAAATTGTTTGCTCAAACATACTGGAATGTACCAAACTAGGACAGTTTTTGTGTTAATTCTGATATAAAAGATCTTTTTCATTTCTTATCAACAAAGAATGAAAGAATGGCTTTTTATCAATATACGAGTTCAACAAAAAAAGTGACTGTTAAATAGATATAGCACTAGGAAAATCAATTAAAATAGTTGGAAGCAATTAATTCACAGCGAGGTTTAATCAGTAGACAACATTAATTTTAAATTTGCGTGTTGTGCTTCTACTATCTTTACGACTTACCAGTCAACATTAACTATTCATATTAAACCAGAAGTTGGTAAAAGATTGTTTTTAGCCCTTAAAGTCAATGAATTTTGTAACACGAAGTTATTTATAAAAAACTCTTCGTGTCGGTTTATAAATTGGGAAAATAAATGAAATATAATTAATATGTCGTATATATTTTTTACATATTGGGTAATTAAAAGTATCTAAAGTTACTTTCCGTAAAGAATTGGTGTGTTGGACATATAAATGTATATACCGGGTGTCTCATTATGGATGATCACCGGCCGTATCTCGAAAACTACTGAGCATAGAAGCTCAGGGAACAAAAATCGTAATTAAAGTGAAAAAATTCTGAAAATAATTTTTAAATTCCGCATTTTCCCGCAATAGGGCACAATTGAAAATTAAAAATTGAAATTCTTAATTTCTTCAGAAATTCCCACATTAAGGTATATCTTTTGAAAGCTTAGACAATTCTGCATCATTTTGGTTAAGGCCTCATTGGCGTACCGACCTTGATAAGAGTGAGGGGAGCTATTGAAAGTGTAATCATTTAATTTGCTGTAACTTCTAAACGACCTATCCGATTTTAGTAAACTTAAGCTTGTTTGGAAGAAAAAGGCAAGTACTTTTAATTGTCGTATCCATTGGTACACGATAGTTCCTAATAAAACAGCTAGAGAGCGTAATTTGTGATAGTAACATTTTTTTTTGATTTTATTCCGAAAACTCAAATCATACGGTATAACTATGACATCATAATCGGAAAGTAGATATAATTTGCAAAAAAAAAATGTGTAGACCGCAGTTCTTCTTTCGTTTTAGAGTTATTGCCAAAAGAATAATTTTTAACACTTTAATTGAAGATGTGATTGTTTTTATAGTTGTCATAAAGCATTCCACTACAAAAAAAATAGTTTTAACTTTTATGATTATGTAAGTTTGTCACCTATTATTCCTATGGCTAAGGGAGCTACTTATGAATCATATAATTTTAATATTTCTAATTTAGGCATAATTTGAATATGGTGTTTAAAAAATTAATCTAGATAGCTGTAAAGCAAAATTGGCAGGTTTCCATGAAGATAAATAAATTGAAACTATTTTAATTTTGACGGGGGTTGATTTTGTTTCACGGCTATCTAGATCTATTTTTTAAAACACCATATTAGAATTATACCTAAAGTATAAATTTTCCCTCATTATATTATTAATTTTAAAGTAGTTTTTGGGCCATGAAATAATGAGTAACAAACTTGCAATCATAAAATTTAAAAATATTTTTTATCATGGATTACAACTATGAAAACAATCACTTCTTCAATAAAGTGGTAAAAGTTATTCTTTTGGCAATAACTCTGAAATGAAAAAAGATATTAAGCGCCCTCACATACTCAATATCTACCACCGCCCCTGATTTTTACATGAAAATTTAACTGACAAAAGCGTACCCCACCAATGAAAGAAACTCTCTGACATACGCTGTGATGTGTTTCAGATACGTGCTACAGGAAATGTATTTGCAGACAGAACTTAGAATCTTCTGTTAACACGAAAAGGAAATGTTGAAACATCTCAAGATTGGTGGCAGCTATTTTACCCCTTAAAAGTAGCATTCGAAGTGATTTGACCAGATCTAAAAAGCTTTTGATTTGCTCCTTAACTTTCGACTTTCATATGATACGTGGTAAGTGTTTATTTAATTGTCATTATATTGTTAGTTAAAACAAAGTACTTTACACCAATAAGTTATTTTAGGTGATTTTTTGTGATAATTTAAAGATTTTAACATATTGCTCTAGTAAAACAACAGGATGGATTTTAAATTTTTTTGTAATTTGGTATAAAAATTAATATGATTATATTTTAATTCCATTATTTTAACGAGAAAATATACAGGTTATCCCATAACTTATGGGCCGTAGAGTAACTGGAGATACTAGACATCAAACTAAGCCGATTATGTCATATAAGTTTTTTCGGATTGTTACTCGTTCTAGAGATACAGGGTGTTGAAAGTAAAAGTTTATTCTCGAAAATAAGCCATAATTTTAAAACGGTTTATTGAATCGAATTGAAAGTAAGCAATACTATGTTTATATGAGCAAAAAATAAGAATTTGTAGAAATTTTTAAGTTTCAAACTAGAGGGCGCTAGTGGCATACACTGCGCTTCATAAATCTATGATTTTTTTTCTTACCTGTGATATTAGCTGTTTTTAATTATAGTTTCTTAAAGATAGGCACTTTCTGAGTCAAAAAGGTGTACTTGATTGATCTTAATATTTTTAACGATTTTCGAGATATTGCCCTTTAAACATCCCAAAGCATAGAAAAACATAGTACATAATTAAATTAATATTTTAATTATCAAAAAAAAAACTAATATGGCATAATCGGCTTAGTTTGATGTCTAGTATCTCCAGTTACTCTACGGCTCATAAGTTATGGGACACCCTGTATATTAGGATGCTTGGTGGAAGGGGGAGGGGGTTGTTCGAAGGAGGAGACTGAAGATATTTAGTTCGAATGGTTTGTACTTGTGATATCTCGGGCTGCGCTAGCAATTTTAAACCCAGTTAATGTTAAGATGGAAGAAAACGCGTTGGAGGAGAAAATGTTGTAATCATATTTATATAAATTAAGGAAATTGGTATAAAAAATACATTCTAATCTTCAGTTGGTACGAAACCTTAACTTTAATACTGTTTTCATTTATAGAGAAATCAGTACCTTCCTCTCCTCCCTCGTAAATCAGCTCTTGCCATATATATAGTAGGTACTTGTAAGCTTATGCACAGGCACAACTGCAACTGTTTTAAGCTTAAAATCATACTGGTCGATACACTATTTTTGCATTTTGTTTTGATTCGGGTCAGTTTCGTTCCTGATATTTAAACAATTCTAGCCATACTATACATATTAAAGAGGTAGAGTAATAAATTTTATTACTATCGTGTTTTAATCTCCTTCTTTTTCGCCTCTTAATTGAATTTTTATCGGATTTTATTGTCATGATTTTATTGGAAATTTCCATAGTTTTAATGGGTTTATAATTAATAAATATCTATACAAGATGTTTCGGAATATTAGTTTATACAACAATGTCTATATTGTACGAGGAAGTAAAAATGTTCGAGGGTATTATGGACAATCCACTCCAGTTGTACAGTCTATTTTTATTTACGACTTAACTTCCCACCTTTATATTAAAAAAATTATATATTTAAATCAGGCATTATAACTCGTTTTTTAGTTGGCCGTAAACTTGTGAGAAAGATAATAAAAACCAATTGAAGAAAATTATTATGTAACATATTTGTCGATTTGGGCCATTTCTTATATTTACACAAAATCACTTTAAATATCTTTCTCACATCCGGCCTTTTGTAGAATAACACATTTATTATTAAAATGGACAATTTCTTTTTCTAAGAACGATAGAAGAGTTTTGGACTTGCATTGTCTATATTTGTTTTACATCACAACGTTTCAACTGGTAAGTATCTCCAGTCGTCTTCAGGTGAATACTAAATAAGTAAAGTAACTACAGCTCTATTTATACTAGCTAGATGCACTGGAGCATAACCGAGATGGGTGCAGTTATGCGTTTAGTACGTGTGTGGTATTTTAAGTTTGCATCTAATTAACAAAGGTTTCCAGATATTTCTTATATCCAGTGAGGGCTTACTAAAACAATCTGGGTTCTGGTATATGGTAGCAGCTTCCTTAAACTTTCTTTTTCTCCAATGTGGTTCTTTATGCAGGATTTGAGCTTCTGTCCACTTGATGTGATGACCGTGTGTCCAGGCATGGTCAGCTGCACCTGATTTATCTAGTTTTATGTACCTAACCTGGTTTTTCCACCATTTAAAGAAGATTTTCCAGTTATCTTTCTATATCTGTTGCGTATAATAAAAGTTGTAAGGTCGATTGGGGTTAGAGCCCCGACATTGCAAAAAACTAACTAAGTAAGTAAGTACACACATTCATTTTGTATATACGTTTTATGCATTAAATCTTGTAGTAATTAAAAAAATTGAAATCAGAAAAAACGTAAGAATGTTTGGTAAAAATATATTTTGGTTTTATAAATCTTTTTTCCATTTCATACACTCTTTGGGAACAATTGGTGTATGTATAGGCTCTCGGATAAATGTATTGATTCAAATATAAAAAATAACAGATTTAATCTAACATATTTGCATTTTTTGAAGTACATTCTTAATCTAACTTTTGTTAAATGTCAGAAAACGCCTCGTAAAATTTCCAACGTGTAAATTTTGTTAACCACTGTGAATGATCCATTTTAACATCCTAACTAAGGTAATAATATGAAATTATATTCAGTTAACCGGAATACCCCACTTATTCGATCACTTAGTAAAGGAAACAGCAAATATCCATATGGGAGTAGAAAAAATTGTTACTTCTGCTCGAGACAGAAAAAATCCTATAAACACATTACAAATTCTTAGTTATAGAAATACAATGTGTTTAAGTCAATGACGATCAATTGAGATAAAAAATTAGGTGAAGCAGAAGGAAAAGTAGTGTAACAATTTTAATACAATTTCTTTATTTCAATTTAATTTTTTCCTGGCAATACTATTTTGCCAACTGATATGAAACCAACCGTTATTTAAGTTTCCACCGGACAAAAATATAGTCTTTTTAATTGCAATTTACAAAAGGCTAATAAAGTAAATGAATTAATGGCAGTCGGCAAGTCAGGTCAGACTAAAATTAATGATATTAAAATTATGTTTGGCTTTAAGAAACTTTCTATTTTCCAAATGGAATTAAAAGCTTTTATTCATAAAAGGGTTGAAATGGATAAGAACTTCAACTGGGGGAAGAAATGTCATACAAAACTCTGTGGGATAGTCGGTTGATTTTTATTAAAACTTTGTGATTTCAAAAAGCTAGATCAAACAAACAAAAACAGAATTTAAATTAAAAAGTGGCTGGGCCTGTGATTTATGTTTGTGCGTGTGTCGATTTAAAACAAAGGCTAACACGATAGCAAATCCCTAAATATATAAAATGTTTAATGAATAAAAATGTTGTATCTTGTCAAGTTAAATTATTTTTTCTACTACCACATGGATATTTGCTGTTTCCTTTTAAACATAAGCTGTTTTATAGATATATACCTAAAAAAAAGTTTTCAAATTATTTTACTAACAAACCGACTAATGTACATACAAAATATCCATGTTAACAGAATTCTTGTTTGGAACCCTAAAGACTTAAGACAATTTAAAATGGGTAAAATGTGTTTAACAAGCTGACAACTAAGTATTTTTTCTTCTAATTTTGTAAAACATTAAAATTAAAACAACAAATCTTCCCTTTAAATTAAAACCCGCAAAGATCTAAAAGCTAGTGTATTTTTATTTGCCTCTTTTGGGTGAAATGAATAAATATTTCTAAAGGGAATCGCGGTTTTAATTTTTCCCCGTTGAGTACTTACGGTGCTGTAAGTAATCAAAAGTATAATGTGTTTTCATATGGTGCAGACATTTGCACTTTTACTCTTTTTATTGTTATAATAATGTTCCTATTTTTCAAAAGAAGTCGTTTATCAAAATAACTACACATTTTAGAGCAGTGGCGGAGCCAGGATTTTTGGTATGGGTGGGCACAAGCCCGATAATTTTTGAGTGGGCACTACCCAAATGAAAAATGACTACTAAAAAAAAGTCGTTGCCTCTCCCACGCTCTATAACGCAATAAGCAGGGGCAAACAAAACTGCCCTCTTGTCGAAGTGACGTCTAAAAAAAATGTCATCGTTCTCTTGAAAATAACATACAATACCACTCCTTTCTCATCAAAACTTTCATAGCCCCAGTCTTCTTCTCCTCCGTAAATTCTATTACAAAACCGAATCCATCAGTTTTGAGTAGGCACTCATGTTTCTAAGGTGGGCCGGTGCATACCCCGACCCCACTGTGTACTTTCACTATTGTTGTAAGCTTTCCGTTGCGCCCCATACGTCTTAAGACTTCTTCGTTAGTTACTCGTGCTTTAACATCCATAGAGCCACATTTTAAAGGAGTCGATTTTCTTTATTATTTGAGCTCTTAAAGTCCAAGGCTTTACTCCGTAGAGTAGCAGAGACTATACGTAGTTAAGGGGACGATACACAGCCCTGCCTAACGCCTCTCTGTGTATGAACTTTGCTCGTTTTTATGTTGTCATCAATCTTCACTACTGCTATTTGGTTGTAGAGTTGTGTTTTTAATAAGGTGAATGCATTTTGATCTAAATGTATGTGCCTTAGCTCTTCGATAAGCTTTGCATGCTGGACTCTGTCAAACGCTTTTTGAAAGTCGATAAAACAGACATACATGGTCTTATTATATCTCTAGTTCCCAATCCACTTCTAAACCCAACCTGTGTCTCATCTAGTTATTCTTCGCGCTTTTGGTAGATTCGGTTTTGTAAGTACTTTCAAAAGGAGCTTCAGTGTATGGCTCATAAGATTTATCATTCTGTATTCCTCACAGTATTCAGGAATGATTTTTTTGGACAGGGGTATGAAAACTGAGCTAAGCCAATCTGTTGGTACTTTTCTGGTTTCATAAATTTTATTAAAGAGTCCGGTTAAGTTTTCAGGTTTTTGTTATCTAAAATTTTCATAAACTCTACAGGAATATCATCGGGACCCGGAGTTTCTCCACATTTGGACATCTTTATTACATATACTTCAGAGTCTAGTATGTGAAAGTGCTCGTTGTTAATGTATTTTTCTCTTATATTTTCTCTTTCCTCTGCAAAAAGCTGCCCTATATATTATTTCCAGACATTCTTTTTGTCTTTGTCTGTCAGTTGAATCTTCATGAATTTTTCTAGTCACTGTTGGTGCTCTTTTTCTCGTAATCCCTATAATTTCTTTCAGTTTTTTGTGTACGTTGGGTGCGGTATGCTCTATTTCCCTGCATTGTTCTTTCATCAATAATTCCTTGGTATTTTTAATGAGATTCCCTTTATAATAATAGTTAGAAATGGTAAATTAGTATAAAATAATGTATTAAGCTTTACTTCGTAGAAGCGATATTTTTCCTGTTTTAAAGCCGTGTAACAACTAATTCTTTAACGATGTAAATTGAAGACCCTAAATCAAATTTTCAGTATAGAACATAAGTTCTATTCTGAATTATAAATTCTAAGACACGGGGCAAGAAAGTTACACAGTATATAATTTATTTATTTTTAGCGTGATATACTTTTTAATTAAAAAATAGATTTTATAAACATCTTCTCAAGTAATTTCAGTATTATACTAAAATTTTAAGATGGAAAACGGAATAATATAACTAACTCGGCGGGGATGAAAAATGAAAACCGTGATAATTCCCTTAACAAATATTTATTCGTTTAACTTAAAAGCTGCTGCTCAAAAGACTCTGGCCTCTCAGCTCTTGATATCTTGTGGTTTTTAATTTGTAGGAGATGTGTTGTTTTAATATTAATGTTTATTAAATTAGGTGACAGCCATTTACACTTTAAAGAAAGCGTGTTACACAAAATGTAAAAGAAGTTCCAAGTGGTTTTTATAATAAATTAGATGTCTTTGGGGCTTTGCAGGAAAATTATACAGTTAAAAATGCATGTAAAATCGTTTAATTTTGCTTAGAAGTATAGTACCTGCCTATAAAAAATTGCCATAAAAATGCCTATTTTTTTTTAACATTCAGGGTATTATGTTATTTCTTTACGTTAAAACAAATACATCAATAAAAATGGCATCATGTTGCTATCTTTTCTGTACAAGTTGAACGTCTCTAACGCCCCTACTATTTGTAATGAAACTTATTTAGTATTCACCTGAGAACAACGAGATCGTTAAATAATGGGATATTAAAGTTACATGACAATGGAAATTCTTGATCAGCCTATTACTCAATATACATTATGCTTTCATGACCAATAACTTTCTAACGAGGCAAAACTATGTAAAACTATTTTAGCCATAATATATTCTTTTACAGTAAGTATGTATTTTTAAAAGAAAAATTGTTGATTTTTAAAAATCTCCGTTGTGACATTGACAACGCTTTAGTCCGGCAAGCGAAAGAAAACCTAAAAAACTCTGTCTACATGCGCCGTCATACATTAATCAGTTATATTTAATAACCGCCAAAAATAACTGTAAAATAGATATCATTATTCAAAGGCATTACCTGTGGACGATGTATATGCATAAAAATAAAATATATCTTATTGATCAGTGTTATGAATGAGCTATTTTCCTTTAAAAACAAACCAAAATGATCATACGTTACTTCCGATAAACTACATGTATTGTTTCTAGTTCTTAGATGAAATCACTAACAAGAATAAAGTTTTACGAGGCCATGTACCTGGTTATTTGCCGGTGCCGTTGTAACAAAATAAAGTTTTAAACTACATAACATAACGCATAATAGTCTGTTGGGAAAGTCTTGGTAAATATACAGTTTATAAAATCAGACGCGGGATTTCTTACAAATTAAAATGCGCAGACAAGAAATGTTACCAAAACTTACACTTATTTTACTATTATAAATTTTATATTCTATTAAAATTTTCAATTCTATACTATTATAAACTATTTTTTTTTAAATTTTAAAACTGAATTAACTTGGCATTTCACAGTAAAAGATACATTGTGGAAGTTGAGAAGAAAATGGGTTTGAATTGCTATAGCCGAGTTATTTTGTGGGCGCTCTGCTATCTACAGAGCACTTTAATTGTTGCTCAGTAAACTGAAACTACGGATGGTTGAGCCAAATTCACATTGGCACAGCTATGTATACAATATACTTTAACGTGCACCGATACAGGTCGCCCGTTGGTGGTCACAGCGTCCATTAATTACTTGAAAGTATATCAAAATGCTCCGATGATGGTGGTGTCGAGACGGATGTTTCGAGTCTAGTTGCGGCTTGCTTTTTAGAGAGCACTTTAAGCATTGCCCAGTGAATTAAAAATACGAATGGTCGAGCCGCATCCACATTGGCACAGCGTTTTATACAATATACTTTACAATTATTCGGTGTGTCGATATTTGTTCAACGCAGGTAACGCGTTGTTGTAGTCACTAGCTTTTTATCACTACAACTATACATGATTTAGAGTTTTCTGAATGGTAATCCATTACACTAACGTATTTTAAATCATACTTTATAACATTAAACAAAAAAACAGAGTTAAAAACTTTCTAAATGATTACCTCTGCCCGCTACTGCGATTATTGGAAATTAAAGCACCCAGACTTTTGAAACTAAAATTATTTTAATGCGAGAAAATACGTTTAGCTCAGTAAATGATCCTAACATTGCTAAAGCATCATTTCTGGGAGCCAATTAAAATTGTTACGGGGTGCAAGAAGTTTTTAACATGCGTCATTTCGGTTAAAGTGAAGGCTTAGGAATTTCAATTAGAATTTGTCACTTCTTGAAACGCTTGAAAGAGATGAGGATCAGTTAAAAAAGAACCTCGCCATCAGATATTAGAGAACTACGGCCTGTTTTACGTTCAGAGATCGTTACAAAGTAAAAGTTTTTCACATTCCTGTATTAAACCAGTTCGTAAGGATTTATGCAGCTTACACTTAATTTAAGTAGGGAAAGGGTAGTTTGGTTATCGGCACTGTCATTTTGAGCAATGGGCTTTTGGACTATTCTCAAATTTGATTTGAAGTTGTTAAGTCGGTGCAAAATGTATTTACTCTAATTTTAATCGAAATAATTAAAAAGTTATTATTGATAGAGATCCAAAATAAACAATAATAAATAAAAATCGTGACAGACATAGACAACGATGTTGACTTTTTGTTTTGAATTACTTTTATTTGCTCTGGTACAAAAATATGCTTACATTGTTGTGTTATAGATATGTTTTAGTATAATAAACCCAATAATGTTGTTGGTTTTGTGGTAAATCAACAATGATTATTATTGTATTGTTTTATTTATAGCGTCATTATCGCTACTTTAATGCATTGTTATAAATGGAGTTAAAAAACTGTTTTTAAGGTTCGGAGGAGTTTAATGCTATATATTTATTAGTAATAAATTTTATACTTTAGAAAAGGATTAAACTAACACTAACTTATATTTTTAATATTGTAGTGGCGCCGTTAAAAAATCAGTATTGAGGATCAAGAAAAATTCATTTTAGGAGACCAATCTTCAGGGAATGGGGGACGGGTGGGAGAACTTAGCGCAAAAATATAAAAGTTATAAAAAATAAAGACGTTATCAATATTTTAAAAATTAAGATTCCTCGGCCAAAGTACAGGGTATTCATTAAGTAAGATACATACACTTTAAGGCATTAATCTTTGATTGAATTTAAGACAAAAAGTTCATATAACTATAAGTCCGCAACGGCTTCGTTTTCCAGATACAGAGTGTTCAAATTAAAACAAATTTAAGATTAATAATAAAAGCCTAAAGGTATAAATAATTAAAAGGCACCTACAGGTATATCCAATTGGTTTTTCAAAAAGTAACAACAATAACCATTCTATATGTGAATTTTAATCATACATCAGCTTTTGTAAAATACATTTCGCCAGGGTTCTAAATTTGGTTCTAAGTGATAAGAAGTTAAATTAAATGTAAGTTGTGTAATACCAAATCTTTTCAAATTCCTATATACAGGGTGTCCCATAACTTATGGGCCGTAGAGTAACTGGAGATACTAGACATCAAACTAAGCCGATTAAGTCATATAAGTTTTTTCGGATTGTTGAAGTTTATTCTCGAAAATAAGCCATAATTTTAAAACGGTTTAATGTATCGAATTGAAAGTTGGCAATATTATGTTTTTATGAACAAGAAATAAGAAATTATAGAATTTTTTAAGTGTCAAACTAGAGGGCGCTAGTTGCATACACTGGGCTTTATAAATCTATGATTTTTTTTCTTACCTGTGATATTAGGTGTTTTTTAATTATAGTTTCTTAAAGAAGGGCATTTTGTGAGTCAAAAAGCTGTACCTGATTGATCTTAATATCTTTAACGGTTTTCGAGATATTTCCCTTTAAACATCCGAAAGCATAAAAAAACATAGTACATAATTAAATTAATATTTTAATTATCAAAAAAAACTTATATGACATAATCGGCTTAGTTTGAAGTCTAGTATCTCCAGGTACTCTACGGCCCATAAGTTATGGTACATCCTGTATTTATATAAATACATACTGTATAATTGCTTTTCGTTATGAAATAATCCGTACTCATTTAACAATCTCTATGTATGCACACAAGAAAACTTCTAGTTAAACAGAAAATAAAATAAATATAGCTTACACATCTTCTTTCCAAATTTCTTCCATTTATGGGAACCCCAGGGATTAATTGTCTGTTATCTCTATAGTGTTAAAGCCCAAACTGTAAAATATTAACCCTTTCAATTTAACAAATTTGCATCCCACAAATGGTTTCCAACCGCAAAGAAATTTTAGAGGTACATTGATAACAACGCTCTAATAATGATTTGAGGTTTAATTCAAATAAATTCACATTATCCCTTATGTCAAGTTTGGAGCCTTCGGTATCGTAAGGCAAAATTAAGGCATTGTGCAAAAATAAAAGCACTCCGCCAAACAATGTAATATTTTTGTATACAGCTTACATTATACCGCATCCCTTTGAGGTATTTATCGTATACATTAAACAGCGGGAACGGGGTATATGGTTAAGACTCGCCAAGATAATAGGTCCCACCCGGAATGTAATATGCGAATTATACTTTGTCCGTAAATCTCTCGGAGGCTATAAAGACAATATTAACTCCCAAGAAGCTAGATAACATTATAAATGAGTGAGGCATATTTCTTAGAAAGAGTGATGCTAGCAGGTCACCTATTTAAAAGCACTAACTCTGTCCTCGAGAAAACAACGGGTTAGAGCTAGATAACATTATAATTGAATAGATCATACTTCCTAGAAATAGTGATGGTTTACAGGTTACCCATTTACAGGCACTGACTGCATCCAAACGAAATAAACTAATGGAATTACTTTTACTTTTTGAAGTAAACAACTCGAGCAGGAATCAATTTCTTTAAATGCAAGCCATCAATTTTTTAATTCAATCACATTTTTTTTAACCAGCGTCGCGTCGATTCTTATATTAAAAAATGAATGTCTTAGAAGAGACTTCAATTCGTGACTTAAGTATCTTATGTATCTATTAGGCAAATTTTTAATCTAAGAAGTATTGGCTAGCGCTTGAAGTGCAAGCTCGTGGTGCCACCAGGAATATAATACGCGATTGATATTTTATCCAGTAAATCTATCGTAGACTTCATAAACAGTATTAACTCTACATAAGCTCAATAACATTAAAAATGAATGAGGTTACATTTCTAAGAAAGAGTGATGCTATTAGGCCACCTATATTTAAAAGCATCTACTGACTATTCAACCAAAATTAACTTATATAGCTATTGCTTTTAATTTATTCTATAAAGAAAACCAATCAGGAATCGAGTCCTGTAAATACAACGAATTAATCTTTTAATTCAGTCACATTTAATTTATTTTAAATCAGTGTCGCTACTTTTGGCAATAGGTAAGAACTTAAAATTCCAGTTTATGGTGTTATCCAAATTGTATTCAAAACAATATTAACTTCCAAACGATATATATAATATAAAGTATATATCCTAGAAGCAGTGATGTTTGCATAAAAACCGAAATAAACTAATGAAATTATTGGTTTTGTTTTATTTTCTCCTATATGGGAAAAACGAATTGAAAAGGGCTGCCACGACCAATAGATAAATATTCAGTCAAACTTTATTCGCTTAAGATCGAAAATAATGATGGAGTACCTAAACGACTTAAAAGAACCAGTAGCCAGAAACAACAAGGTTGAACTCCTATGGGTTTCTGGTGACTCGGGGATAGCGGGCAAAGAAAAATAGATGAACTGGCAAGAGGCGGATCTGCTTAAAAGTTTAGATACCAATAACCCGCTTTTAAAATATCAAAGTAGGCAACCAGAACAATATCAAATAGATAGGCATAACAGCAACATTTATCTCGATGGAACAAAACACCTGGTCGAAGACATGTGAAACAATAGGAAAACCTTCAAAGAAATTATCATCTGGAAAGCTACTTTAAACGGATATTCAGATAAAACAAGTGAAAGGACTATTAACTATTTCTTTTGAAGCCACTATCGTTACCTCTGATGCTTTAAAAATACTTAAGTTAATCGGTTTACGCATATTGATCCTGTAAGGCAGATTTTCGACTCAAGAATTATTAGAGATATTGTTAATTTTTTTAATGTATACAGGGTGTCCCGAAATTAGGTGACAATATTTTAAGGGGATAAAGTACATCCAAAAATAGGACTGAAATCCTCTATTAATATACCTTCAAAAACGCTTCGTTATGGGGCTAAAGCCCCCCGAATGGAAGCTATGATAGGCCGTTTTTTCACAATATCTCAGAAACTGATTGAAGTATCAAAACAAAATTTGATACATGTTTTACCCATGACAAGACGCAATAAACGGTTTGTTTAGCTTAGGTGTATTTCTTCCAGTGGCGTCCCACTGGGTAGGTAGTGGGGAGAATATTGCCCTAACTTTTTTACTTGTAGGATTTTTTAACGCCAGGTGCAATTTTTAAAAGCACTAAAGTCTTCTATTGAAAAAAGATACTCCTTCTTTATTTCGGTAGGATTCACCATTTTTCAGTAAAAACGATTTAAAAATTTTCGGTTTTTTACAAGCTAAGGTGTTTTTTTTTCATATCTTAGCAAACACTTGATATTAAAACATGAAATTTATTAGAAGTTCTACTAGCGACAAGGCATATTTATTAAAGGATGTAACATTAAAATATTTTTCCAGTTTTAATATCAAGTGTTTGCTAAGATATGCAAAAAAACACCTTAGCTTGTAAAAAACCGAAAATTTTTAAATCGATTTTACTGAAAAATGGTGAATCCTACCGAAATGAAGCAAAAGTATCTTTTTTCAATAGAAGACTTTAGTGCTTTTAAAAATTGCACCTGGCGTTAAAAATTCCTACAAATAAAAAAGTTAGGGCAATATTCTCCTCACTACCTACCCAGTGGGACGCAACTGGAAGAAATACACCTAAGCTAAACAAACCATTTATTGCGTCTTGTCATGGGTAAAACATGTATCAAATTTGTTTTGATACTTCAATCAGTTTCTGAGATATTGTGAAAAAACCGCTTATCATAGCTTCCATTCGGGGGGCTCTAGCCCCATAACGAAGTGTTTTTGAAGGTATATTAATAGAGGATTTTAGTCCTATTTTTGGATGTACTTTATCCCCTTAAAATATTGTCACCTAATTTCGGGACACCCTGTATATTGTGAATTGAATTACACCAATGTTGATTTTATAGCTGCTGTATGTATACAAAAAAAATATGGGGACGCCACTGTCATTCAATCAAATAAAAGATAAAGCAAATAATTCGAACTGAATAATTTTTCCGGTGGTAAGGTAAACAGAAATTGAAAATAACAATTCATAAAAGGGGAAGGTGGGAATAGAAATGGTTAAACGTCCAAAGGCCGGTTGTCGGCAGAGGAAGTGGAGCGAAGAAAGATATTTTCGTCGTGTCCGTTCAAAAGCCGAGAAGTCGATTAACGTCAGCGCTAGAGAAGAGAAATAGAGTCTAAATTGCTGCACATCCAAGTTCCTTAGCGGGAAAAGGAGATACCGAAGTATTTTACACGCCAGGGTCCGTACACGCTCATGGCTCATGAGGACCCCATTTGTTTCATTTCCTTCAAATTATTTCTTCTGAGGGGTATATAATCTTAAAACTTCCCTTTATTAAATTTTCGTAATGGTTATTTTAGGCGGGATAATTGATATACTATGTCAACTTGTCTACGCAACTTGAAAGCTTTATGTGAATAGGTAAATTTTTATAACGTGGAAGTAAGTTTGTTAGGTTTTAAATAAATGGGGAAAAAGGACAATTTATTTGGCTTTTGTGTCAGTTAAAGAACAATCTTCATAAGACTTTGGCAATTAATAATTCTCGAGATAGAAGGGCACAAACAAAATAATATGTGATTTAGAGCACCTACAAGTGTCATTTTAAAGCATTTTTTTTATTTAGGCCTTCCGATATTATAGAATTTTTACATATAGATTTTATTCCCCTGTCTCCTCAGGCGTTGCAGCTCAAGAACAGTGTGACAAAGTTTAGGTATGTTAAAGGTTAACGACAATGACGTTTCTTGAACGGCAGTAGAGTTTTGGACTTGCATGGTCTTTATTTGTTTTGAATCACAACATTTTAACAGGTCAGTATATACTTACTACTACTAGTATTCACCTGAAGACGACTGGAGATACTTACCAGTTGAAACGTTGTGATTTAAAACAAATAAAGACAGTGCAAGTCCAAAACTCTACTGACGTTCAACAAACTTTAGATATATCTTTATTTAAATTTAAAAAAATAAAACCATACGGTGGATTGTTGTATTGTGGTGTTAAAAACCGAACAAAGCTCAACGATCTCTCTTTAACTAACAAAAAATATTTTGCTTATCTGTAATAATCCCTGTTTAAATCCTTGTGAATTAAAAAAGTAATTGGACGATTAGTTGATGGCAGAACAGAAAAAAGTGTGTTCTGATTCGGGCAATAATACTAGTTTATGTAGATTTAATTATATTAAAAGTAAAGTTAATCAACTACTATGCTATTTTGGAACTACCCAAAGTATTATTTAGGTAATTATATTTTTAATTAATACGATTTTAAGTAAAGTATATTAATGAACAAGCATTTTTACAAAAATATGGTTTTAGCAGAAATAAAAACTTCTGCAAACTAAACATTATCCCCATCAGTGCTACAATTCTTTAAAGTTTATTGAAGTGTTATACCTTGAAGCTGGCACCTCTCTATACCTATTAAATTTTAATATTTTTAAAATATACAGGGTGTTATTTTTAGGCCTATGCTAGCATGGGATGCTATGACCTATTATTTTCTAGGTTATTTACTTACATAATGTAATTTTCCTTTTTCTTGTGGAAATAATAACTGTATTTTGTACTTAAAATTTTTGAATTCTCTCTTTCTAAACAGGGTCCTCTTTTTTTTGTTGTATCGAGCCCTTTTGAACCCCCCCCCCCCCAGTTTTTTATTACGATAAAATTGAACTCTCTATCTTAAAATAATTTAAGAAATCAACCTTTCAAGTTTGGCCACGTACTTAAATAACACCCTATATGATACACTGAAAAAGAAAATACTCATTTCAATTCTATTAATCCCAGTTTAAGACTAAGTTAGCTTTGTATATACTGAAGCATATATCGTTTTAATAAAAGAATAGCACATTGTTTCACTTTGAAATATTCAGTGCTTAAATTGAGTATATACAGGGTGTCCGGTAACTTATGGGCCGTAGAGTAACTGGAGATACTAGACATCAAACTAAGCCGATTAAGTCATATAAGTTTTTTCGGATTGTTTCTTGTTGTAGAGATACAGGGTGTATTATAATTTATGTATTATTAATTTAATTATGTACTATGTTTTTTATGCTTTGGGATGTTTAAAGGGAAATATCTCGAAAACCTTTAAAGATATTAAGATCAATCAAGTACACCTTTTTGACTCAGAAAGTGCCCTTTTTTAAGAAACTATAATTGAAAAACACCTAATATCACAGGTAAGAAAAAAAATCATAGATTTATGAAGCCCAGTGTATGCAACTAGCGCCCTTTAGTTTCAAACTTAAAAATTTCTACAAATTCTTATTTCTTGCTCATAAAAACATAACATTGTCAACTTTCAATTCGATTCATTAAACCGTTTTAAAATGATGGCTTATTTTCGAGAATAAACTTTTACTTTCAACATCCTGTATCTCTAGAACGAGTAACAATCCGAAAAAACTTATATGACTTAATTGGCTTAGTTTGATGTCTAGTATCTGCAGTTACTCTACGGCCCATAAGTTACCGGACACCCTGTATAATATCCATTTAGCCATAACAAATCTTCACACTTCCGTTATTCTATAAGCTTTTCAAAAAATGTCGTATGAACATTAAACAAATTTAAAAAATTTTCATTAACTGTATTATAACCACTCTACGAACAACACTCTCTTATCTATGTTCAAAATCATAGGGTAAATAGGATTATTATCATACTGGCCCAGTTACCCTAATTTTTAATTTATTAATAAGGCATCTTGTCATTTATGCCATAGTCAAACTTGCTGGTTAGTTAATTCTGGTTAAAAATCTTTGTGCAACCCAACATTAATATTTAATTAGTGAGTAGCTTATTTTGTATTATTGCAGGGAAAATCAGAATAAATCAAGTAACACCAATTACCATATTAGTTGTTGCAGCTTGTGTCACGTATATATTAATTTATGCCGTGATCTGGATGAACATGTCCAAAGCATGTGTAGATGTTTTTTACAGGCCTTATGAGCGACATAGGATGCGAATTAAACCAATCAGGCAAAATGCTTTCCCTTTAGAACAACTAGAATGGAATGACAAGAAAAAACTTATTGATCTTACAAATTTTTCATTTATTATCAACAATGAAAATCTTTGCAATATACCTGAAGTTTTTCTATTAGTTTTGGTACCCTCTGCACCAGGAAACAAAGCAAAACGACAGAATATAAGGGAAACGTGGGGTCTTACAGTTCGAAACATAGTAATCGTATTTCTGCTGGGATATATTGAAGATAACGAGCTACAAGAACAAATAAAAGAAGAAAACTCACTTTACATGGATCTTGTTCAAGGTAATTTCTTGGATACTTATAAAAATTTAACTTACAAGACGATAATGAGTTTCAAATATGCTATTTATTATTGCTCCAAGGCCACATACATTCTTAAAATAGATGACGATTCCTTTGTAAATATGCCTCTTCTTAGAAACTTTTTAAGAAACGATATATCACCTTTTGGGGCTGAGGACCTACTTCTATGCAATGACATGACAGGGTCACCAACTTTAAGAGACAATAGGTCAAAATGGTATGCAACTAAAGAAGAATTTCCAGGTGATATGTATCCAAGTTATTGTTCTGGATGGTACACCGTACTTTCTCCAGATGTATGCTTTAAATTGTACCGAGAATCTCAAAAGCTTAAATATTTTTTCATAGAAGATGTTTTTGTTTATGGACTGGCAGCTACACATGTGCCAGGGCTGACACACACCGATATTAATCATTATACACTTACTTTCCGAAATTATGAGCTGCTTTTCAATGGCACTTACGATAATTTAAACATTATATTTGGGTCAACAAATATGAGTCCAGAACTAATCAGAAAATTTTGGGATTATTTTAGGCAAAAACCAGTTTCTCTATCTGTTTACAAAAAAAATGGTAGAGTATAATAGTTGCTCATTAACTAAACAAAATTATTTTAGCCATTAGTTTGTTCATGTGAGGCCATCTTGTATTAAAATTATATAAATAGATAGATAGGAGTATAAGCAACAAGTACTGTTCTGAATAAACAAATAATAATAGTTGGTTTTTTTAGATCCAGATTTTGCTTCAATGCATAAAAATCCAGGTTTTGATGATATTTTCGTTCTAAATAAAATTTTAAATTTGTTAACTTTTCAGTCTTCATGACAACTTGTCCACCGTTGGAGATAAGAAAAACAATGTTAAACTCTTGTTATGGAAGTTTTTTAATTTTAAGGACATACATCGTGATCAGTTAAGGGTGCGGAGCGGCCATATCTCGGAAACTACTGGGCATAGAAATTCAGGAAAAAAAAATGGAAATAATTTTTAAGTTCCGCATTTTGCCGCAAGAGGGCGTAATTGAGAAGTAAATTTAAAAATTTTACCAAAAATCCCACATTAAGGTATATCTTTGATAACACCATTAAAAAGCTTGGACAATTATCCATTATTTTGGTCCTATGCTCATTGGCGTACCGACTTCAATAAGAGGGGGGAAAGCTGTTGAAAGTGTAATCATTTAAATCGCTGTAAGTTATAAACCACTTATTCGATTTTAGCAAACTAAAGACTGGTTGGAAGAGAAATGTATGCACTTTCACCAATCGTATTTAGTTGTTCATAATAGTTCTCAAAAAAAATGCTAGAGGGCGCAATTTGTAATGATAACACATTTTTTGATTTTACCCTGAAAAAATAAATCATATGGTACAATTATGATACCATAATCGAAAAGAAGATGAAATTTGCTAGAAAAAATAATAAAACCGCAGCTCGATATCTCCGTTCGTTTCAGCGTTATCGCCAATAGAATAATTTTTAAAACTTTAAATGACGAAGCGAGTGGAACGCCACTGACATTTTTCCATGTGGATATTATTTCTGAATAGCCTGGTCAATTCTGCATAAAAATGTTCTCTTGCGTTTTTCTCCTCAGGCACACCATTCTTAATTAAAATAATTAAATGGGCGCAAGCATGCCTATTAAATGAAGGTGGTCATTTCCAACAATTTTTATAAAACAAAATTTTTCATTATGAATGTTAATAATAATAAATAGTAGAGCTAATTTAATTTAATTATTTTAATTAAGAACGGTGTGCCTGAGGAGCCCATTTTTATGCAGAATTGACCAGGCTAATCAGAAATAATATCCACATGGAAAAATATCAGTGGCGTCCCACTCGCTTCTTCATTTAAAGTTTTAAAAATTATTCTATTGGCGATAACGCTGAAACGAACGGAGATATCGAGCTGCGGTTTTAATATTTTTTCTAGTAAATGTCATCTACTTTTTGATTATGGTATCATTATTATACCATATGATTTATTTTTTCAGAGTAAAATCAAAAAATGTGTTATCATTACAAATTGCGCCCTCTAGCATTTTTTTGAGAACTATTATGGACAACTAAATACGATTGGTGAAAGTGCATACATTTCTCTTCCAACCAGTCTTTAGTTTGCTAAAATCGGATAAGTCGTTTATGAGTTACAGCGATTTAAATTATTACACTTTCAACAGCTTCCCCCCCTAAAGTCGGTACGCCAATGAGCATAGGACCAAAATGATGGATAATTATCCAAGCTTTTTAATGGTGTTATCAAAGATATACCTTAATGTGGGATTTTTGGAGATATGTAAGATTTTAAAATTGACGTCTCAATTACGCCCACTTGCGGCAAAATGCGAAACCTAAAAATTATTTCCAGGATTTTCTCATGACCACTTTAGTTATCACTTTTTTTTCCTAAATTTCTATACCTAACTGATCACGCTGTATAATATGTCCAGGAGTTTTAAATTACTACTATTTAATTTTACTTCATTCTAATATACATACGTATGTAGAAATAAAAATAAAATTATGAACTTGGCGCCCATCCCATCTCTAGAATCTAGCTAAGCCACTGTGTGGTAAAATTGGAAAGTAATAATCTTGATAAATGTAGCTATAATTTGAAGCTAAATATCCATTTAAAATGATCCAAAATTTTAAAAATTAATTAATATAAAAGAAAATAATTTGATTTTTGGTTGTTTTGTTTTATCAGTAAGTGTGTTTAAGTAATTGATAAATTAACGTATATATCCTAAGAAGACAAAATTCAATAGCTGAAGGGACTAAGCCATTATATAAACTAATTTGGCTATTTCACCTAAATTCGCCGAGTTAGAATTAGTATACACCTAGTATGAGTAAGGAAGTTTCCGAAATGTTTCTCAAAGTTACCCGTGTCTACAAAGCAGAAATATATATATGTTTTGCTGCTGGGCCTTTGCAAATCCAATTAAATCTAAAATACATAGAGGCTGTTGAGCAGTTTCATTAAAGTAGACTATAATAACTGAATCCGATCTAGTTTTTTACTGCACGAATTATTATAGTCTATTTGAGAAATGTGTAGAGTAATAAAAGCTTATTAGTTATGCAAAGGGACTACAGAGTAACCCAACGAATATTTAAGCCACTTTCATAATTTGGCATTGATTTTATTGCACAATTCTTTATTTTCATCAAGTGTAGGTAGTACCATCCGGGTTTGGGTCAACTTATGGATTTTGCCTATTGTTATCCATTCACAAACCCAAATGCAAAGGCGTGCATTACGTACACTTATTTTTTTATTAAACATTATAGAAAAAATACAAAATACCAAAAATACTTTATACAGAAATCAAATTGTAAAAAATCATAATTTTCTTCGTCATCTCCTCTTGATGTTATAATTAACGGGTCGACGCATTTTCTTCTCTTCTTTAATGACATGATGGACTGCTTTTCTCCAGTTCTCTGGTGCCACTTCCTTAATGGCTTGATCAAACAGTAGCTTAACCTCTTTCATTTTGAATATCGTGTTATGTCTTGCTACAAATCCTTTCACTTGCGCCCAAATAAGTTATATAGGATGTAGATAGCAACGATATGGCGGTGTGCGCAGCACAGTTACACTATGTTTTTCAGCTATATCTTCAACGGCATATTTCATAAAACAATGTTTGTGTAAATTTGCTATAGCTAATAGTTCTTTTTCAAATTCAATACTTTTGGTGGTTAACCAGTCGATAATTTCTGGTTTTCTCCAAGATGAAGTTGGAGTCTTCTCTGTTCGTCGTATATGATAGCTTGCTTTATCCATAACTATATACCACTGAATCAGCTGGAAGGTAGTATATCATTTCACCAAAATAGTCCTCAAAAACATTCGAATTCATGTCCTTATGGTTATCTACTGTATTGAACGACTGAAAGGTTAGCAACCTTCTTTTAAAAATCCCCCTTCGCTTTCAATATGGACGATTATTAGTCTCTTCTCTTTACCTGAAGGCACCTGAATACCAGTTGACAGGCCTTCCATAAAAGATTGGCGAGAACTGGTTATATTTTTATCTTGCCACAATTTTGGTACTATATAACCTTAATTAATCCAAGTCTCATCAAGATAAAAGATTCTCTTCGCGCGCGCTCATGGCCGACCCCGAAACTGAGCTGAACTGGATGGAATTTCCCATATTATTACTCTACACCTTTTTGAAATAGACTATAACATTGTTCATTGTTTTTTACCACCCATTCATAGAAGTTATTAAAATAAACGATATTTTCAAATTATTTTAGTCAACATAGGTAACCGAGATATAAGCTCTCACAAGTTATAAAAGCTTAAATTCTCTCCTATGTCTAACTGATAAAGTCTGTTCATTTTTATTTATTTTTTAATGAATTATGCAGTATACCGGTCAGTTAGTTATTAACTAGCCACGTGGTGTTTACGTTTCTGAAGTATTTTGTTACTTTACGTATTTAAAACGTAAAAATGAAATAATATAAAAGTAATAAACCAGTGGATATGTTGCTTATATACGGGGAGTGTTGACGAAGACTTAAGAATATTATGCTCCGTACAGAACGTTATACAGGGTGTGTCAGTAAGGTGTCTGTCTAAGATAGCACCTAAACTATCAAAGATAGGGAAAAAAATGTAATACAAAAGTTAAAGGGTTTTTAGGATACATAATCTCAAAATATTTTCTAATCTACAGGGTGGTCCTAAAAAGTGGTACTGAATAATAAAAAAGAAAATTAAATGGGACACCCAGTATAATTTTCTAAAATATGATTCAATGGAATAAGGACTTTGCGACCCTATTAAAATTTTTGAAGTGAAATGCAACGTTGCCAAGTAATTAATTTGTTTCCGAAATTTTAGTAATTTTAAGGGTATCGTTACAAAATCATAGCAACCTGTGGATTAACACTAGGCAAATATAATTTACATCGTGGTTACTTTAAGGTACGATATATTGATTTAGAATACTGTTTTTTAAATCTCTTATACAGAGCGTTCATTACAAGTTGGACAACTCGATAGTTTTAAAAATGCTTTATTTCAATTTTTTTAAACGGGACCCCCCTAATTTTTTTAGGCAAAAGAATTTGTCTTTCGAAAACCTTACTTTTTTGTTAAACATGTCATATATCTTAATATCATAGTTTTTGGAATTTTTTAGGATATGTCTTAAATCAGGGTAAAAAAGGAAAGTTCTAATTAAACAATTTAGTCAAGATTGCTTTGGAACAAAAAATAAATAATTTTCTTTGTCACAGCAAAATTATTTCAATAACATTTTGTGCTTTATTACTATTTACATTTTAGTTTCCTGAACTAACTTTATCATATTTTTCTATTTCGATAAAGTTAGTTCGGGAAAATAAACTTTAAACAGTAATAAAGCACAACATGTTGGCGAAATAATTTTGCAATGACAGCTGTGACAAAGAAAATTATTTATTTTTTGTTCCAAACCAATCTTGACTAAATTTTTTAATTTAATTAGAACTTTCCTTTCTTACCCTGATTTAAGACCAATCTTAAAATATTTCAAAACCTATGATATTTAGATATATGACATGTTTAACAAAAAAGTAAGGTCATCAAAAGATAAATTCTTTTGCCTAAAAAAATTAGGGGGGTCCCATTTAAAATAATTGAAATAAAGCATTTTTAAAACTATCGACTTGTAATGAACGCTCTGTATAAGAGATTTAAAAAACATTATTATAAATCAATAGATCGTACCTTAAAGTACCCACAATGTAAATTATATTTGCCTAGGGTTAATCCACAGGTCGCTATGATTTTTTAACGATACCCTTAAAATAACTAAAATTTCGGAAAAAAATTAATTACTTGGCAACGTTGCATTTCACTTCAAAAATTTTAATAGGGTTGCAAAGTCCTTATTCCATTAAATCATATTCTAGAAAATTATACTGGCTGTCCCATTTAATTTTCTTTTTTATTATTCAGTACCACTTTTTAGGACCACCCTGTAGATTAGAAAATATTTTTAGATTATGTATCCTAAAAAACCCTTTAACTTTTGTATTACACTGCTCTATAAGATAGACACCTTACTGACAAACCCTGTATTGATATATACATGACCGTATTGTATGCTAGGTACTTCTAAGGTAATTCTAAGTTTTTTGAAAAAAGCTATTTATTAATTTTGTTGATAAAAAAGTATTAACTTACGAATAATCCTATACAGGGTGGAAGTTTTAACTGGAATAAATTCAGTATTAGGAAGCCTCTTTATTTGCGGAGAAAATACGGAAATACGGGTGCCTTTATTTAGTTTTGTACACTTTTTTTCGTTCAATTGATTGATCCAAGTACTATCATACCCTAGTCAAAAATGTATTGATATGTTGATTAGGATATTGTGAAATAAAGGGCGCCATATTCTTTCTAATAGAACAGGATGGCCATATATATTTACGTCAACAGATACTAAAAGGCAAAAAAGATTTTTTTAAATAAAACCAAATGACTTGCAGAGGCCTACGTGGATAACACTTAAATTTTTCTTATAGCAAAAGCCTGTTCCGGGGAAAACATAAAACATTTTAAACTGATCACGGGCAATAGACGGTGAACTAAACAATATTTGATTGATGACTGTTAAAATTCTGCCGAGAGGCAAACAGACAACGGTATTTCTACACCAAGTAAAGTATTTCGACACCTAAAAAAGTAAAAATAAAGATTAGAAATTGAGTAAGGTTTTAGGTATTTTATAAATATTAACATTGACTTGAATGAGGTTAGGTTTATCAAAATGAATATAATAGTTTTCCGTAGTTACGTAGGTTACCAGTACAAAAATTCACAGTTATTTCCACCATATTTAATACAATACAAAGACAAACCAGTTACTAAAAATGTTATTCCATTTTTCTGGAAGATCAACGCACGCTGCATCCCATTTTTTTGTTACCTTTTTAGCCACGCGTCATCATATAATGTGCTCGGTTGTGGCTCGGTACCGAATTCTCTGGAGCAGCTCCTTTCTGATTAACACGTAAAATCAGCGGCTTCGGGCAGCCCTATTCCACCCGCTGTGTGTGAAAATGTGCTGAAATCTCGTTGATTTCTCCGCAAAGGTATCGCGGCAAACGGCAGAGCACCAACGTAAAGAAGTGTGAGACGCGCGATTGATGCCTAAACTTGAGGAATGAATTAAACTAGTCAATTAATTCATAAAAATAATTTAAGATGGTAAACCCATGACGGTTCTACTCAATGTAAATTAAAAAAACTAACGCTAACCAACTACCTAGATAAATTTAATCGTGACATCAATGATTTATTCATAATTAAAGCCGTGGTTAATAAGTCAATAATTTAACTACTTGATTTTGAGTTAATCAAATCGGCCTCCGATGGAAACATATATCACAAAAAATGTTCTTTTTTTTAAACCATTTTTCGCTTGATTAAATAGAATTGTTTAATTTGGCAATGTGTAAAAAACATTCAATCGCAGGGCGAAATAAGTTTATTTTGCTAATATCTACCGCTAGGGCCGTGGTAAAATATTTATTAATCCATAGGCTTGCGTGCGTATGTAAGCAAACCGGCCTGTGAATGTTCAACATCAATCGTAGGGATTCGTTTGAAATGCAGAGATTCCTATATTCCATACGGTTTATATACATCCACTCTAATTAATAAATGGCCTCGCATATAAGATGATTAAAGCTATCACTGTGTATGTGCTAGCTTTGGCTATCTGCGGACGTCAAATGTGCATTAATAATAATAATTAATTGAATTAATATAAAAGTTAGAGATATCCACTCCAACAATAACTGATATTTTTGTTAATGACATTGTCGCACTTACTGACACATTTTACCAAAGTTAAGATATCAATATGAAATATCCTAAAAAAAGTAATTGAAAATTTAGATTCAAAATCGGATTGCCAGCAAGGCGTACCTTATATTACTAGAAATTAATGTTTTGTCACGTACAACAAAACATTAAATTAAAATATTGTGTTGAAAAAAATACTTTTTCAAAAATGTACTTTAATATTAGGTTGAAACATGGGCTTTTATGTTCTGTATTTCTGGATTTGTTGCAGGTGGGGGGGGGGGGGGGGGGCAAAGAGAGAAATACAGGTAGTATACCATACCAAAATCTTAGTTTCCGTGACAATAAAAATTAGTAAAATAGCCTTAACAGTGGCGGTTCATCAGGTAAAGTTGGTGAAGGGGCTCTTCACCAAAAAATAAAATAAAACTAGGACGAAAGTTTTTCGACAAAATTAAATATTAATGTACCAATACAGCTACCATTTTAGCCCTTAAAAAATAATTATGTAATATTAATTAATTTTATCCGAATGTAGTTATGCATAATAGGGCCACGGTTAACTCCGATGGACAATAATTATAAACAGTCGTGCATTTTGGCGCACCTCAGAGACCGTGTCCGTTATCTCAAAGCAAGTGAAGACCAAACGCCCAACATGGCTTTGATATTCACCGTTGCTATGGTTACATAACGTCAGTCACGTAAACAGCATGTAACAATTTGCATTATGATGAAGAGCAATTTAAAAATAGATCAGTCGTATGCACCATTATTTTAGCATTGGTTCGTCTAACCTTAAGGTATTTATTTTGGGGCTTCGCGAAACGGTTATAGATATCGTTTTTACGTGATTTACTGTGTGATTAAAAAGTTTTGTTTTTATTTTTCAGTTAATTCAGTAGTGTACGTACCTACTTAGTTGTGTGTTTTAAAAATGAACCCAATTAATGACATAGTTTGTAATTTGTTGGAAACTCTATTCAATCGTTGGAGAGACAAGGATAAGAGAGACGTTTTGTTACACGTGTTTTTAGTCAATGTTTGTTTAAGTACCCGCACTATACCTAGCTCTTCACCATTTTTTAAGACCGCGAGCCGCCACTGAGCCTCAAGAGAAAATTTAATAACGGATACTATATTTTATTGCTAGATCGATTCCAGCATTGGTTACTAGTCACTTTTGTCATTCGAAAACTGCCAATGGAACATATTGGTTGCCAAACCTAATTTTGTTTTAATTACAAGAATTATAGTAATGTTGTCTTGACAATCTTCTAATATGAATATGGGATGATTTGTATAACTATAAAGTTAACATATATTAAATAGATTTTGATCGAAGGGAAGGCTTAATCAGCCTTAACTAGAACTCAGGAGCAGCAAAGCTGCCTACCTCTCATGTGTCGAATAAATCACCGACAACAATAAGCAAAGGAGTCTAGAGGATCACTATGATAACTGGACATCGAACGTGTCACATTGCCAAGCCAGATCACTGACGAGCACCCAGAATCAGAAACAAGGATGACCTCACAATTCATTTTAAGTGAGGCAAGGAATGTTAATATCAAACACATGGACAATCCAGCTTAATAGTCAACAGGATGAGGGATCCCAACCAACCAAGATTGGGACCGAAACCATAGGGCACACCTTATAAGTGGCACATTGAAGCTTTGGCGGTTTTTCGCTATTCAGCTTTCTATGAATGGTCAATCGACATAGGGTGAACAATAAAGACATAAAGCCTTTGTGTGTTCGGTAAGGTGAGGTATTCAACAGTGATCGATATCGGTATTCAAAGCCGATTGACCATAGAAAGCTGAATAGCGAAAAACCGCCAAAGCTTTAATGTACCACTTATAAGGTGTGCCCTATGGTTTCGGTCCCAATCTTGGTTGTCCTGTTGACTATTAAGCTGGATTGTCCATGTGTTTGATGTTAACATTCCTTGCCTCACTTAAAATGAATTGTGAGGTCATCCTTGTTTCTGATTCTGGGTGCTCGTCAGTGATCTGGCTTGGCAATGTGACACGTTCGATGTCCAGTTATCATATATTAAATAGATGTTTAAATTACATACCTTTAACAAAATAGACAATGTTATTTTAAATAATAATATAAATAATAAAATTTAATAAACAAAAATAACAGGTACCTCTTGAGTACCTATGCAATCTTACCAATGTCCGATAAATATTTAAACTAGTGTGAACTAGGTAAGTTAATATCTGTTGGTTGCAACATGTCGACTTAGTTATAAATACTATAATACAGTTAATAATAATAATTAGTTTCCAAAACTAAAGAATTTGGTTTAAACCAACCAAGTAATAACTATAATTGGTTTGGAAAAAGCTAGCAAGCAAGAAAAAATTAACTTGAGCGACCAACTCATTTTTTATAGTATTGTATTTTTAAAAAAATGTTTTTAAAATCTAATTCAGAGATTTGCAGTTTTTTTTTAAATGTGCATTAGATATTTTTTCAATCGTTTCTGTCGATCCACTTTGCTATAGTTTAGAAATCTATAACGTATAATAGGCAAGGGCCTGTCGACATATTAAGCACCGGTTCCCGCAGATCACCGAGTTAAGCTGTGTCGAGCGCGGTTAGTACTTGGGCGGGTGACCGCTTGGGAACACGACGTGCTTTTGCCTCAGGGAAGAGTATAAAATGAATCGACACCTAGCCATCCTATTCACGCCGGACAGGCCGGATGAGATCGGATATCTCGTAGGATGAAGGTGCCGTTTCACACTCTCCAGTCGGTAGACCACATTTGTGGTTGATGACCGGTTCAAGATGGCCTCCGTAGTCGGCGAACCGTAAAAAAAAATATATATAACGTATAATAATGCATAAATAATAACATCAATAGAAAGGAACTACTTATAAAAATTATTTAAAAATGTAAAACTAATGAAACGAAGATGAAAAAGGACGCCTCTGTATTCACCTCGCTAAACTGATGTTTTTAATCTAAATAAAGAAGCAGACTAACTTTAAATCGTCTAAGCAGAAAAGGGAAATAAGAAGATAAAAGTAAAATAAACGAATATAATAGATTTATTTTAAATAAAAACTCCTAAAGATAAATTTTCGCTTTTGATGTTGCATAATTTTGTCATTACTCATTTGATCTCACTTTATCTCATCCGACTTGGTTTGGCTGAAAATGGCTATAATACCATAATATTAACCTATCGTTTTAAAAAGGATATACCTTTTAAAAAAGATGCGAAAAAGCTATTTTTATTAGACGATTGATGCAGAAACGACTTAGGATATAGGTAATCTTCAACCTCTCATTTTTAACTTTGATGATATAGGGCTATACGGCGAGTTAAAATAAAGCTTTATAGTTCGTAAGTAGTTACCATGACGTAGTGGGTCTTCAATCTAGCAAAGGTCAATAAGTCATATAAAATTGATAGACCAAGTCGCCAATTGGCTGAGTACATTAAGGTATATTTTCCTCGACCATCCCATTGAATGCAGACTTTGCGGCGAAGAGGACGAAACCGCCTCACATATATATATAACTGCGAAGCACTGACCCAAAGAAGATTCAAAATCTTCGGAGGAATCCAATGTGGGGATAAACTCTTGCATGACAAACTTCGTAGGAATTTATTGGACCTTATAAAAGAAACAAATCTTTTCTAGCAAGATAGGGGAGCACATTAAGCCCCTAGGCTGCAGTGCAGGAAGCTTGGGCCGAACGCCCAACCTCCGCCTTAAACCAACCAACCATGACGTATTGGGTCTTCAATCTGGCAAAGGTCAATAATTCATAAAATTGATAGACCAAGTCGCCAATTGGCTAAGTACATTAAGGTATATTTTTTTCGACGGTCGCTCGGAATACCTCACAACCTTAGAGGTTAACGTCCTCACTCCCTATCATATTGACGTCACAAACGGCGAAAAATAGAACTATTATTATTAAAAATATGCTGTCTATCTTCTTCCACGCTTGCGCATAATATCGGTAAGAATGATCCCAATAACCCTTCGGGGACGATACAACAATGGTTGGTTAAGACACACCTATAAAAGTACATTGGCAATCGGCACAACGTAGACGTAGACAGCAAGTCCTCAATATTTGCAAGTAAATCAACCACCTCGTGTCACTGTTTTAAAAGTTATGAAAGTTTATCCATATAATATAATCTTAAAAATAAATGGTAACCTCATACGAACATAAACCTTTATAGCATTCCCTTATTTTCAAAAAAAAATATTCGTCTGGGTTCAAATGGTCACTAATAGTATTTTATATAGTTACACTTGTCAGGGCCGCCCCTAGTGCCTTGTCCGACCATGTGCAATTCCACATTGGCCTAACACACTTGGCGTGGCAAAATTTAGAAAAATGAAAAAATCATATTTTAATTGTTTTATTCGTAGCAACCCTGTCGTTAGACTATTACCATTGCATATTTGGGTTGGGTTCATACAACGTCCAACACTAGGGTTGCCAATGAGCAAGGAATTCCTGGTTTTGCCAGGACTTTTGGTACCAGAAATGGCAAAGATACATACTTTTATTTTTTTTCTAATTTATAAATCGTTGCTTTTTCATTTCACGCCTGGTGTCTTTGCCTTTTGCATTTGAGTTGATTCCTACGGATGGCGTTACTGGGTTTTCATCACTTATTTATTTTTTAAACAAATCTTACTGGTTTCGGCTTTCTGATGAGTAGCAATTAGGACGAAACAGCCTGTCATTGTCTACATGTGCCCCTGGGAACCCATTATTTTAGCTTCTCTGTGTACTTTAATGCAAAATATAGTTGCATTACTTTGTCCGCTTGCTGCTAACTTTTCTTTCTATATTATTATAACAGTTTGTACAATTTTTATTTTAGAATTTTTTTGTAATGTAATAAATATAGATTTCTTACTGCTCAGAATATATAAGTGACATTATACGTAGCAAAATATTTTTAATAATTTTGGTAAGCCGAAACGTCGGCAAGCGTTTTCCTAGATATTTGACTTAAATCTCAACTAATCTCCTTTAAAACGTATTCAATTTTAATATTATTCACTTAACTCTCGTAACTCCTTATATTCATTTCGACATATTTCTTAACAAAGCAGTTATAAATAAACCACAAACAAATAATGACTTCTTGTCGAAATTTGAGAATCCCTAACTAATTGTAAGTGTTACACGTGTTTAATTCCAATGTAAGTCCATAATATGTACCGGTATTAAGTAAACTTAAATTCAAAGTGTGGCGACAAAAGCAGAGTTATTGATATTTAAATTAATGTACTAAGTACGTCAAATAGAGTTGTAGAAGTTTCACAGTATTATAATATTTTGACTGTGTTTGTCGAAAGTCACACCAGTTGAAAATGATAATATCCTACCCTTTATTAAGAGGTCTTACGTACTATTGTGCCGATAAAAAACTGGGACAAGAGATTTACAAAAACAATGTAAGAAATACATATCCCCTAGACTATAAAAGGTGTCTAGAGCTAAAAAGGAAAAACATTCAAAATTTAAAAAGTAACCTAGGTTACATAATGGAATGTTTTGTATTTTTCGATACGGGGTGGTTAAATTTGAGAGACATCATATAATATGGATAAAGTAAATTTATTAGATTTTTTTAAAGTCAAATATTTTATAAATTATTATATTTACCATTACCACAAAATAATAAATAAAGCTAATACAGGTAATAAAATACATTTAATAAAAAGAAAAAAATTGCGAACACAAAGTTTGTCAAAACAACACAAAATTAATATTTGGTCATAGAACCATTTCTGTTTATTACTTTTTGGAGCCTTTGTGGCATACTTAAAACTAAGTTTCTACATAATTCGACAGTTATTTCATCCCGAGCTTGATTTATCCTATGACGTAATTCATCCCTGTTTCTAGGTTGAAAATCATGTTTATACATAGATTTGACCATGGCACCCCAAATGTTTTCTATCGGGTTCAAATCGGGACTCTTCGAAGCCCAGGGAAGAACTGCTATGTTATTTTCTTGGAGAAAATTTTGTACAATGCGCGCTGTGTGTATTGGAGCATTATCATGCTGAAATGTGTAATTTTGACCGTATACAGCGTTTACCGATGGTATCATCACTTCGTTTAGTATATTAACGTATACTGCTGCAGTTAGTCTTCCTTCGACGATTTGGCAAAGTCCTGGTCCTCTAGCGCTAATCCAGCCCCAAACATTTATGGAGAAACGCCCACTTTGGTTGGTTTTGTGGGTGTATCTATCATCATACCGCATGCCGGAAGGCCTATACACCCGAATTCTCCCATTATTGCATGACTGAAAAGTTTTCTCGTCAGAAAATATAACTGTTTCCTATAAATTTATTTGATTAATATATTCATGTGCAAATTCTAACCTGCCCTGTTTCTTTATTTCCGTTAAAAAAATTTTATTGGCAGCACAACGGCTTCGTATATCGGAATTTCGAACCCTGTCTCTAGCGGTATTTGCAGAACCTGGAAAATTCGTCTCTTCTTTTGCCTTGATTGCAGTTTCGAAGGGATGATCCCTTAGATAATTAACCAGTCTTCTATCATGATCATCAGTAGAAATTTTAGGGGGACCAGAACCTGCATTCCTAATAATAGTCCCATGTCTTGCTATTTTTTGTTTTGCCAATAGCACGGTATTCTTGCTTACTCCCAGTTCATCTGCAATATCCCTAATAGCAACACTATCTCGCAACCGACTATAAATACTTGCCTTTTGCTGGGGGGTTAATTGTGGCATATTTACAAATAATATATGATTGTATGTTTGACGAGTCAATCATAAAGTGACAATCTTTATTGACATGCAAATTTTCATGACATTTTACTGGTACCAGGCTTGATGTAAAATTATTCTTAATAGTCTAGGAGAAAATAGAAAAATTTCCTGTCCCAGTTTTTTATCGGCGCGATGGTACATACATATATCGGATTCTTGCATAGAACTGTTAACGATAAATCTAGATAAAAAATAAATTAGATTTTAATTATTAATAATACCCTCTTCGATTAAATACTAAAGATTCTTAGCTGTAGGCTGTATACATTAGTGGCGGCTCGTCAGGTAAAGTAGGTAGAGGGCTCTTCACCAAAAAAAATAAATAAAACCAGGAGGAAAGTTTTTCGACAATATTAAATATTAATGTACCAATACAGCTACCATTTTAGCCCTTAAGAAATAATTATGTTCGAATTGATAATATTAATTTAATCCGAACGTAGCTATGCATAATAGGGCCACGGTTAACTCCGATAGACAATAATTATAAACACTCGTGCATTTTGGCGCGCCCCAGCCGACCGTGTCCGTTAGCTCAAAGCAAGTGAAGACCCAACACCCAATATGGCTCTGATATTCACCGTTGCTATAGTTACGTGACGTTAGTCACGCAAACAGCATATAACAATTTGCATTATGATGAAACGCAATTTAAAAATAGATCAGTCGAATGTACCATTATTTTAGCATTGGTTCGCCTAACCTTAAGGTATTTATTTTAAGGCTTCGCGAAACTTAGGGATATTGATATGTTTGTAATATGTATGTGTGATTAAAAAGTATTTTTTATTTTTCTGTTAATTCAGTAGTGTACGTACCTACTTAGTATGTTTTAAAAATGAACCCAACTAATGACATAGTTTGTCATTTGTTGGAAACTCCATTCAGTCGTTGGACAGATGAGGATAAGAGAGGTTTTGTTACACGGGTTTTTAGTCAATGTTTGTTTAAGTACCTACCCGCACTATACCTAGCTCTTCACCATTTTTTAGGACCGCGAGCCACCACTGGTATACAACTAATCATTATTAATTAATTGAAATTTAATTAATTGAAATCCATTAAGTGCCTCTTTTTGTTGTTAAAATCAAAACCAGCACATTGAAAATCTCTTTAAAATTTTTCATTTTATTTTAACTAACTTGTTCTTGTTACTTGGACATGATTTGACGAAATCTAAGCCCTGAAGATGGCCTTTTAATAGGCCGAAAGCGCTATAGGCAATAGGAATTTAAATTATGGTAAATACAGAAATGCTTTTCATTCTATAAATCAATTTATTATTTTTATGTGCCATTAAAACATAATTTGCGTTGATAAATAATTGGTTTAATAGACCAAACATTTCGACTGGCTCAAAGGGCGTATAGTAAAGGAAAATGGTGTCTGGTTCCAGGGCTATTTATTAATTAGTGTAATGTATAAACTGTATGAGCCTTGGTTGGAAACTTGTGTATTCCAAACGGATCTATTCTATTGATGTTGCCAAGCGTTTTACCTTCCTTTCTATACATATGCTTTTGGAGGGACATGAACGTATCATTAAAGCCTTATTTTTAATTAAGTTAATTTTCTTAGTTAACAAAATACATGTATGGGTCAAAAATCTAATGCTGTGGGGACTTTATTCATTTTTTAATAATATTAATTAACAAATGTTACTTTTAATAGTAACTGGCATCGAATTTTAATAAAATTACTTATATTGTTTACATATATTGTTATATTAAAATAATAACAAACTCTTTTTTGAATGATATAGGAATTTTGGACTTGCATAAATGAATGAATAGAATACTTATTCATTTGAGGACGACTGGAGATACTTGCCAGTTGAAACGTTGTTATGAAACAATTAAAGACAATGCAAGTTCAAAATTCTTCTATTATTCAAGAAACATTATTGTCTCCAACCTTCAAAGAGAAAATATTTTTTTAATAATTAACTAATAATGGTGATACAATTTCAAAAAATCACGGATACCACTCTAAGCGCCTTTGAGACACGTATGCCTTTGCAAAAAATTAAATTTTAACCATGTCATTAAAAAAATTTAAAATTCATAGTTTTAATATAAAATGTTTTATTAAATCAATTTGTCGTAGATTGAAGACATTTAATTTTATTTTTTAATTGTGCAGTAGAAGGGAATACATTTTACCATCATATTATGCCCATCACATTTGTGATCTTCTGGTGAATTGTTGTCGTGCTTTTTTTGGAATCTATAGAACTTACAAGCTGAAAAAAGTTTCTCCTTGCAACTAACCTGAAGACATATTGTTTATAATTATTATTTGACAGGTTATATTTCCAATCTGTTAAGAATTTCCGATGTAAACAAAATTGAAATGTATCGCGCTATCTATGTAATGGAACCTAAAAAATACCCCCTTATTAAATATTTAATAAGATTGTCTGTTTAGGACTGCTAAAGATACTATGACCGTTTCGTTGTGATTAAAAAAACCTGACAAGCAATTAATTTTACCATTGTAGAAAGAGGAATTTATGCAACAAATTATATAGAAGAATCAGTTATCAGCTCCATGAGAATCTATATCTATATTAAAAACATTGCGTGCTCTTGAAACGAGTCCTGTCCATGTTTATTGATGGATTCTTAAAAATTTGGGCTTTACAGATATTGGAGAATGTAAGAAAGTTATTCTAAATATTTTTTACAATTTAAGAACTTTAGTAACTTTTTTTAGGATTTTCATTGGCTTATAATTTTTTTTTCTGAATGAAAATAAATTTCTTACAGCCACATAGATACCACCTTTCTATTAGTGAAAAAAAAATCAATAACTTGTTTAATTTTTTTGTAATTTCCTTCAGGATAACCCGTAATTTAACATGGGAAATTTTAGCGCGGTCTGATCCACTTAAAAATTTTACCTCAGAAAAAAAATTGTAATCAACATTTTAGACTTTAACTTTGTAGTCCTAAAATATACGGAGTATCTCTATAGTGGATAGAAATTGTTTTAAAAAATTAACCGACTAATTGGAAAAAAAATTGTTTGTTTTAAAAATTAAAACACTTTAATTTGTACAAAAGCACGCCCCTGTTTAAAGCTATGTGTTAATGAAAACTTCCCTCTCAGCTTACTCGAATACGGGGTGACTAAGATTCATTGACAACGTCCATATCTTTTCCTCACTTCGGAGTACAGTTTGGCCGGAATTTTCCCTTGAAACTGCCTTTAAGCAAACATTTTATTTTGTCGCATTTAAGCTTACAGAAGTGAAAAATATATATTAAATATTTAAGTATTTTATAGTTTATAGTCCACTAAATTCAAAAATGTTGTACTGGCCACATAGAAATAAATCAATCAAACATAGTATATCTTATATTTCTCGAGAGATAATCTTTTTAATAATAAAAACAATATGAGTACTTTACTTTAGTATAATATCACTTTATTAGTGTTAGTTAGTGATTAGTGACCAGTTTCGTAGTACTACTAGATTATCAAAGGCTCTTAAAGATGTTATAAATTTTTATGTTTTAAAAAATATTGCATTCTGGTTTTTACTCTGATAGATACAAAATTATTTAATTTAAACCTTTTTCGCTACAAACTTTTGCATGCTGAGCTATTTTTTGAATTTTACAAACTGTGTATTTTATTTTTTTAAATGTTGCCACCTAATTGTAATTTTAAATCGATGCGAATTTTCTTAACTTTTACTAATTTTGTGGCGCTACTTTAATAGTAACTATAAATTCCATATTTGTGTTGGTGATTGTCTCAAAAAATGAATGTATTTCTACATTTTATATTTTTTTCTAATTCCACATGGAAATTTGCTGTTTCCTTTACCCTAAAGTAATTGGAAAAGTGGGCTATTACGGTTAACTGAACGGTATGATTTCATATGCATTCTAGTGAGGATTTGAAACTGACCAATCACTGGTCTATTACAAAGAAACCAAATTTACATGAAGTAAGTAGTCGTTTTTTGACACTTGACAGAAGTGAGATTAAGAATATACTTCAAAAACATGGCAATCTGTCAGTTGATATTTGTTTTTTTTTTAACTTAGGTACTGCAAAAAATTTATCCCAGAGTCTATGTATACACAATTTTTACCTATAGAATGGTGAAAAGAGTGAAAATGGTGTAAAAATTGAAGGTACAGTACCAAAATATATTTCTACCGAACTATTGTTATTTTTTGACCGAACCAAAGATTTGCGCACAGATGTACATTCTTATTTCAAAAATCTCCTGTTTTCTACTCATTTCTAGACAATTACTACAAGATTTAATGCTTAAAATGTACTATATGCTTACCAAAAGAATGTGTTTTAATAAACTTGGTTGTTTTTTTCATGGAAAAATTTGTCCACCGCGATATATTTTGATATATTTTAAACGGGGATCCAACCCAAATCTACCTTAAAACTTTTATTATACGCAACAGATATAGACAAATAACTGGTAAATCTTCCTTAAATGGTGGAATATGAAGATGAGTACATAAAACAGACGAAACTAGGTATAAGTTTTCTAGAAAAAAAATTATTCCATTTTTTACTAAAGGTTTTAAGGTTTTTATTTTGAACTAAAATTAATTTTTCCTAGTTATAGTCTATATTATTGACTTAAGCTTAATTGTGTTAAAATTGCGTATAATTTACCTTGTACCAAAACCTTCTATTAAATGTTAATTAAAATAATTTTTAATTACAGAGAAATTAAAAATCGCGTTCTCAGGATTTTCTTTTTCCATTTACTTAAAAGGGATGCAAACGAAGCTTGATGCTCACCGAGTACATTGTTAGTTCCGGTTTACCCCTTGCAAGGAGTAAATAGTAAAAGCGGAAAAAATTGTCGCATTCTGAAAAACACAAATAATAGAAACCTGAGAGTTGTTAAAACTGTACATAAATCATAAAACCACAATGCCTTAGGTTTATTGTTATAAGCTCGGTAGTTTTAGTAACGAAAAAAGGTTCGAATGAAAATAAAAATAGAAAAGTGGAGAAAATAAGAGAGCCTCGTGTTGAGTGACTATCGTTCCATTCACATTATGCAGACACATGCTCGGTCCTATCTTAGGAAAACAACCATGATCGCTTGTCATATGAAGCAATCGTATGGGAATAAACGATCTCGATAGCCTTTCCAAAAATTATAGGTTTTTCTATGAAAATTACGAGTCCTACAATTCATATTTTCCTTCCAAGGAAATTTTACAGTTTTTAAAGTGGTTATTTTAATTTTATATTTCCCATTCCCAGCTCACTTAGGATGTGCATATCAGGCGCGGCTCGTAAGTTTTTTTTTATAGGGGGCAAATTTTGATGGCAGTAATCTAACAAGCAAAAGCATAAAATACTAAAATTGAATTTTTGCTGTGCTGTGACTTGAACAAACCCTAACAAACGATTACAGTCACAAGTGCAATGGCTTAAAGATACGGTATTCTAGAAAAGAACGATGAATGTCCAAGCGGGGGGAGAAACGCTGAAAGTCAAGTTTTGTTCTTAAGATGATTAGGTAATTTAGTTGCTGCGATACTATCTTACTTGCTTTTTTAATTGTTGTTTCAACTTATTGGAGGGGAGGAAGGGTGCCTCCCCCCACCAAGAACCATCTTTAACTTGTTGAAGAAAAAATAAAAAAAAAGATTCTCGGTAGTTTTTTTCCAATCTTATTATAAACGTAAAAAGATATACATTTATTAATAACGTTGTAAATGCGCTTTAAAGTTTTTTTTATATAAGATATTAGTAAGTTAGACCTAATAAATTATTAGGAATTGGTAAAAGCGTCGAAAAAATTTTGATAAGCGAAAAGAGGCAGTTTTGGGCATAGCGATTTTTGTTGATCCCGCATTCGTCGCGAGTTCAGCATTGTTATTTTATCAATACATGGAATAACAGGGAAAAGAGTCAAAACAATATAACGTACATCAAAACCCATGACCCTTAAAACTAAAAAATAAGGAAAAATGTTAATGAAAATCTTTGAACTCCCAGGACTGCCAGGAGTTTTTGATAATACAATTAATTATTTTTTGTATTTCGTTCTAATAAATCATGATGTTTTAAATATTATATTTATATATTGTCTAATAATGTATTTGTAATGACTTTTCAACACAAAACTATTGGGTTGTTAACCTACGGCGTCGTGCTCAATTTACTTCCTCGTGCGATATGGACATCATATCCACTCTTCTTGTACAAACTACTAT